>CM026573.1:843734-2043734 GCA_015143295.1 Tetracentron sinense | reverse complement strand
TCCACGGGAAGTTGTGTTTTCCACTTCCACGGGAAGTTGACGGAAGCATGTGCAGGTTGCTTTCCTTGTCCTTTAGAAAACTCATCACATCCAATTGCACTTGAACATGGGGAGATTGAAAAGTTGGGGAGAGTTCAATCACACCCTTAGGCTAACACGTATCCCTTTTAATCCCAATCAACTATGCGTAAGATTCACTAACCTTTGGGGGTTCAATCATATAACTTTAGTTTTTAGAAAAAAATATTAAATCTAAGGGCTAAAAATTCTTAACCATAGTTAAATATTTTTTTCTAAGAACCAAGATTATATTGGTGAACCCTAAGGGTTAATGAATCTTAACTACAACTAATATAGGTTAAAAGGGACACGTGTTGACCTGTGGGTGCGATTGAATTCTCCCAGAGTTCAATCACAATTGGTTGGGATTCTATCTCCGCCCTTATTCTAATGGAGTAGTTAGGGCTTCAAGAATTAGTCTAGGAACTGTTAGGATTTGTGCTGATATGACATTACAAAAGACAAAATAAGCCAACTCAAATCCTTACCCTTAGTGGTTGTTTATAAACGGTTACGATTAAGGAGTATAATTTTTTTTTTTTGAAATATAAAAAAAGGAGTATAATTGGGAGTACCTATAAACCGACTCAGGGCTTCAATCCCTTTTGAAATATCTTAACAAATCATCTATGTAATAAACATCTATTTTGTGTTTTTATTATAAATGGAAGAGATATTTTTTTCTTCAAAAGGGAAAATATGGAAGAAAAAAAAACTTAATCACATATAAACGTTTTAAGAATAAATTTTCAAAAGTGTAAACCAAATAATATTTTTGATTTTTTTGAATTACAAGAGTAAATTTTCACATATGCAAACCAAACGTAATTTTTTTAGAATGACTTGCATACTTCTTTATGAGTTGCTTCCTTTGAAGTACTTCCTAAGAAGTTTTTTTCTCCTCAAAGAAGTTTAACCAAACAAGGCCGTAGTGTGCTTGGTGGCTTTCCGCAAGGGACTATTGAGGTATAGCAGTAGCACCTTTGGAATTGTCGATGTTGAAGGAGAGAAGAAGAGACAGCCGAACTGGTTGAAAATTTCTAAAGATTCCCATGGGTAAAGCATGTTGGTTAATTAGTTCAATCAACTTGCACACGATGACCACAAAATCCTTTATCAATTTTGGCTAAAAGGCGCGACAAACACTTCTTGAAGATAGTTGGAGCCTCCCGTTTGTGCAAGGGATTAAGGCAACTCTATCCCCGGGATTCAACCTAGCCAGGAATCGATCCGTTCCTCTACAGATTATATAAACCAGATTAGGCTATCACAAGTGATTGCCAAACAGAATTACTCTCTACGAGCGATTCTAAAACAGTTCCAGAATTGGATCTGTATGGATTCTATAAACCAGATTCTGAGAATTCTGGAATCAGATCCGAATAGACACACTATTTGGAAACAGATTGTCTGCAGGCTCTGTTTGGTAACAGTGCCCAGAGGTCAGTGTATTACTACACTGATCGAGTTCTCCTCCTATTCTCTGTTCTGGTAAATCCGGACAATGCTCTGTTTGGTTACAGAGCGATCTCAATTGACCAGACTATTAGTTAGATCACTTCTTTGTTTGGAGACAGAGAATCAACTGATCCAAGCGGACTGCTCGATTACGTGATCTGGCTTACTGGTTTGAGTCGTCTTCAACCTTGAGATGGGCTTCAGATTTTTAATGGAGTTCTGGAGCTTTCTTCTTAGGTTCAGACCTTAGCAACCAAAACGTGAGCGAGAGCGCGAGAGCGTCAAGTTTCAATTTAAGATAGGGTCGAGAGCGTTTTCGGAGCGTCACTATATATAAATAATATTTTAATTTTCTTTTTGAAAATTAAAAAATATATTATTGAATCATCAAAATTAATGAATCTTAACCATGGTTTATAATTGTTGACTTAAGGTGAGATTGAATTAGAGTTCAAATGCAATTGACTTTAGTTGCAATTGAATAATTGTCTCATGCAATAGTATAAAAGTTAAAAGTATTAAAAAAAGAAAAATTAAAAATAAAGAAAAGTGAAAAGACTTAACTGACACAAGGTGTACAAAGTAAAATATTGTTGTTGTACAAAACCGAAAAGCCTTCCTACTGTCAAGTTAAACCTCTTTCCAATAAAGTGAAAAGACTTTAAGTATTGTCCCCATGGTTTTTATATAACTTTGAAACCGGTCGTCTTCTTCCCCGTTTCATCTTCTTCATCATGCGAAATATATTTACAGCGGTGAAAAATCACCACTAACTTGGAAGATTAGAGTTTCATCTTGGTTTTTTAAGCACCACGCTCTACGAAAAAGAAAACCGCGCTCTACTAAAAACAAAATCACGCTCCCCATGCGAATCTGCTCTTAAACCGTGAGAGCAAGGTTTGAGAGTGGGAGCGGGTAGGGAGATACACGGTTTAGGTTACTAAGGTTCGGGCTCTCTCTTTCTGGGCTCAATCTCGTAGAGGTCTAATACGATTTTCAATTTCTATGTAAAATTCTCTTCTTCATCCTCACCTTATATAGGTGAGGGCTAGGCCTTGGGAGCCACTTGGGCTTCCTAACCGACCCACTCACTGAATCTCTTCGGTTTTCCCAACTGACCCATTCAATAGCCCACCAAGTTCAATGAACTTGGACACACACCTATGATCTGTAACAGATCACAGAATCCGAACCACCATCTCAATCCGATCAGATCTACACCATTGATCTGACTTCTATTCTTAAAAAGAATAGGCGACCCAAGCAACATGTGAAGAGCAAAGTGCGCCTCATAGCGCCTATTGACCCTGCACGTGCCCGTGTGCATGCGCGTGTCGCGCTCAGTGCGATGCACCTCGCTAGTGCACCCACACTTGGTGTGTGAGCACACACAAGAGAACAATCTCTAAGGAGAGAAGATTACTTATTAATTGGTTTCAACTCTCATTAATTTCCGATGTGAGACTAATAAAAGCCACAATAGTTTTCTTTTAAAAACATGGTTTTTTCTCCCCAAAACCACTAGTGTAAAAGCACCATTTGAAACACTATGAGCCTAACAACATATTTGTAGCACTTGTATGTGTAGAACAGAGTCTAGAAAATCAAAATATTAATTATGCTTGGGGGAAAATAGTGGAATTGGGTGATCCAAATGTGGGTTTGGTGTTCCATGTTAATTTAGATGTAAATTTTATAATTATTATTTTTAAAATATAAGTTAGTTTACAATATCAAATATCCAAAGGTATATAGAGAGCATATGTAAAAAAGTAAGTGTCTTAATTAAAACTAAAAATATTATGAACACATTGTGAAGAAAACATTGTGATTTCTTTAAGTAGTAAATACCACGGAGATAACTAGTATGAAACCATGGTTCTTGAGAAATGAGGAACATGAAAAAAGTGGAAAAGCAAAAACTGAATTTTATTTTTGTAATAACAAGTAAGAGTAAAAAGATGAGATGCATAAGCAATGGTCTCCACCTACCAAGTGAAGGAAATAGGTAAGGCTGAAAATGATGGCATTGCCACATCAATAATAATTTGGGTTTTTTGTGAAAACCCTATAACTTTTTAGCTATTTGTAAATACCCCCTTATGTTCATGGTTCAAAATATCGGTATCGGTTTCCATATCAGTAAGTCCAAAACAAGAAACGTATCGACGTATCGGACCGTATCGTATGGATACGGCGAAAAAAATCAGGATATGCTAAGAAATGCTTGGATACGCTATGAAAAACTTGGATACTATGCATAAAATTTTATTTAATGCAAATTTAAGATATTAACAAACTAAAGGAAGATCTCCAATTATGTTTATAACCATACATCTGAGAGTTGAAAATGTTATAAGTTAAAAAAGGCGTGCATGCTGTGCTGATAAGAATGTATGAAAATACAAACCAATCGCTTAACTAAGTATAAGAAAAACAATTTAGATATTAAAACCTTACATTTAATTAGTTAAATAAGAATGTATTGAAGTACAACCATAAATTTTAAACTTAATGTAAGTCTTTTATGTTGAACTGTTACATTGTTAGTTGACTTTTTGACATTGTAGATAAAAATATTTTTTAAGACTAAAGTATGAGACTTTTTTTGCCAAACTTTTGGGTTTTGGTAATATTTTATATAATAAAGTTTATAAAATTTTGATATTTGAGAAATACTTTATCATTTGAAAGTTAAAATTTTGATCCAGCCCCTAAAAGGTGCTAAAAAAAGGATTTTATTCTTGAATTGAAAATTGACTTTTTATTCTTTAAGAATTTGGATCAAGTTAATTTTTATAGAATTCAAATGGGAAATAACCTTATTTGCATATTAATGTTTTAAGTAAATGAAAGTAATATTAATTTAAAATCATTTACTTTAATTATATTTTATATAAATAAGTTGTGTGTATCAAGTCTGTGTTATGGATCCTAGTGTAAATGGAATGAGAGAAAAATATTAATTGAAATATCCTCCATATTGGGCCTGTATTGGTCTGATACGAGGGAGTTTTATTTTTCAGCGTATCAGTGTATCGGGTAGCTCCAAACAGAATACATAACAGTATTTTAAATCATGCTTATGTTTTGTGATTTTGTATAATAGTCCACTAACTTTTTAAAACTTTTGAAAATGCACACTTCCATCCAAAAGTTAGTTAAGGGATGATAAATATTTTATGAAATGACCTTTTTAAGCTTTTTTAATGGGTTTGACGGAATACTTTATCACGTGTCCCATTTATCCCCCTTTAACTGGGGTTAAGCTTAATCGATCTAATGTTAATATTTTTTAAAAAAAACCAAGGTTAGATGAATTAATAACTACTATTAGTGAGTGTTAAAAGGGATACATGACAACTTGTAGCCTCTTTTAACTGTGGTTAAGCATAATCAACCTAACGTTATTTTTTAAAAAAAATCCAAGATTAGATGCATGAACCCTAGGGGTGAGTGAATATTAACCACTAGTAGTGGGTGTTAAAATGGACACGTGGTGGCGTGTAGAGTCTCCTTTAACTGTGGTCAATCATAATCAATTTAAGGTTAATATTTTTTCTTCTAAAAAAAAGGTTAGATGCATTAATCCAAGGGGTGAGTGAATCATAACCACATTTAGCGGCTATTAAAAAGGACATGTGGCGACTTGTAGAGCCCCTTTAACTGTGGTTAAGTATAATCAACCTAAGATCAATGTTGTTTTATATATTTTTTTATAAAATCCAAGGTTAGATGCATGAACATAGGGGTGAGGGAATATTAACCATTGTTAGTAAGTGTTAAAAGGGACACGTGGCGGCTTGTAGAGCCTCCTTTAACTGTGGTTAAACATAATCATTAAGGTTAATATTTTTTCTTCTAAAAACCAAGGTTAGTTGAATGATTGAATGACTCTTAACCATAGTTAGTGTGTTAAAAGGGACATGTGGCAGCTTGTAGAGCCCCCTTTAACTGTGGTTAAGCATAATCAACCTAAAATTAATATTTTTTAAAAAAAAATCAAATTTAAACAAATGAATCCTAGGGGTTAGTGAATCTTAACCACAATTAGTGGGTTCCAAGCACTTCTCTTGTGAAAAGTTTTTTCAAATCTCCTTAATTAAAATTAAAAAAAGGTTTAAAAGGTAATTTCAAGAAAATTTTAACATCTGTTAACTTAATTTTGGATGGAAGGGGATATTTGTAAAAGTTGTAAAAGTTAGTGGACTATGGACTATAATACAAAATCACAAAACATAAGGAGGTATTTACAAATAGCTGAAAAGTTAGGGGTTTTTTCACAAAAAAAACCTTAATAATTTAGCCCTGGCTCCATGGAGCACATATGAAAGGTAAAAAAAAGCTCACACACCAAGGGAGACCCTAAACAGTGAACAACTTCTATAATCTATATCATAGTTGCTAGAGTGAGAAGCAAAGCAAAAACAAGGCTCAAAAAATCCTTAGGAAACAAGAATTGAGAAATGAGATACAGGCTCCTTATTTCCATCATATTATTACGGGCAGCTATACCTTTGACTTTATCTTCAATGAGATTTTTCTGGAGAAGTAGGTGCCTTAGGTTCCAAACCAATGATACTTGCTCAAAGTCTACATCCTAGGCTATAGACATAGGTCTACTGCATCACATCTCACATATAGCTCCCTTTGACTAATAAATGGGACGTGATGGAAGCGAGTCTGGGAAACGAGCTCCTCACCCTATACATAGCTCCCTACAACTATGGTTTATACGCACATGCAAGAAGGACAAATTGAATTAAAAAATGTGGGAGATGCTCATTAACATCCGTTCTTCATGTCAAATGGAAGAATCACCGGTGACAAGTATTTTTGGACAAATTTCAAGGAAAAGTTGAATTTTTTTTCTTTTTTTTTAGGTTTGAATTCTTGCTTCAACTTGAAATTTAGCAAGAGGGCCTGATCTATAGGACAAAAGAAAATTAGGTTGGGTCGTGGGCAAGGTTGGGGAGCAAATCCTTTGGCTTCATCAACTCCATAAAATATTTTTATTTCATTGGTCCCTAGCCTACATGTCTGCCAAAGGATTTACATTTGCAGGTTGGGTTTTATGGGTTTCCCTCTGCAACCTTATGTGTATAACTTTTTGTACACTACAAAGTGAAAAATGTAGAATGTTACATTGATTTGCTTTCTTTTATTTATGGTTGCGGTCGCTCACATGCCATCTTTACAATATCCATGGAACAAAAGAAAAACATTCGCCTAAAACATCATCTAGTGGATCTAGCAGGTTCTAAACGTGCATGTAAAGTAAAATAGATGGGCAGCGTTTTAAATAAGGTAATCAAAAGTATAATATTGGAAATTTTAATTGGAAACTTATATCGAATCGGTCACGACAAGCTTGATTTCCTATCAGAGCGGGGGGGCTATCTGTCTCATGGAATGCTGACATGGCCAATCTAGATCTGATAGCTAGGGTACCATCTTGGCGCGTGGGTAGTGTATCGTCTAATTTGATAATCACTTTCTAATTTGGATTGGCACGTGGCCAATCCAGATCTCACCTGAATTTTAATAATAACTTACTAATTTGTTAAGTTGTTCACTTATGAAGTACGGTTTATGTGTAGGCACTCATATCAATAAGGGATTGTTGGCTCTAAGCCAAGTGATAAGTGCTTTGGGCGATGAGAAAAAAAGAAAGAAAGGAGGCCATGTTCCGTATCGCAATAGCAAGTTAACGTAACTATTGCAGGCAAGTAAATAACTTTGATTTCTATTGCTTTGATTAACTGAAGTGATTGGTCTTATATTAATTTGTGGAATTGGATTTTGTAGGATTCTCTTGGTGGAAATAACAAAACAATAATGATTGGTGAGTTGCTTCACGTGTTTTCTATTGCTAGTTGGGCCTGCACGTGCAAGGATTATTTATTGTTATCATGAATTCACAATTTAGAAGAAAAAAAATATATCTACAAACATTTAGAATGATAGATAGGACATAATGGAACTCCTCACCTCAATATATGCATTGGAATTACAGTTTTTTTTTACAAATGAGTCTATTTTTCTTATTTTTGCATTTTAAGGGGTGTCAATGGGTCTATTTCTCTCCTGTGACGTGATTAATTGGTTTAGAGAATATGAATAGCCATACATGTAGAGACATTGAAAATAATGGTATTAGGGATAACAATAATTGAACAAGTGAGAGAACTCCCGACTTTCCAGAAGCTATCCAGGGACTCAGTATTAATGCTTTTTGCAGATACTATATGTAAGTGATTAGTATTCGTAAGAGATTTTATGCTATGCTGATATTATCAGTCACTTCTCATGAATTCCTTTTAATAAATGCACATCTAATGTGTTTGAGGTGATTATAGAATAGAGGAATGTAGGCAGATATTATGATGAGAATTGCACCCTTTAGGATGAACAGGTTTGAGCGGGTAATAGCCCATAAACTCAACCCTTCACAACAGAATAACCCAAAGAGTTTTCACTTTTCAATGGGTATGGTATTCAATCGGCCTTGCCCTGACCCATCTCGGACCATGTACCAGTATCATTGGAATCGAGGCATTTTCAAGGGGGCCCTACTCCGTTCAGATTCGAAAACATGTGGCTTCATGATGAGGGATTTAAGGGGGTGGTTTCGGAGGTGTGGAACTCTCGTAGAGGGTTGGGATTTGCTAGCACTAGATTTGGGCTCAAACTCAAAGCCCTTAAAGTACGTCTCAAGGTTTGGAATCGAGGTCTTTGGTAACATCCAAGCTAGATTGTCTAGTCTCCTAAAGGAGATAGGAGAGTTTGATATGGCTGAGGAATTGAGACCCCTTACCATTGATGAGGTCCAATCTAAGGAAGCCTAGAAGTTGGAATTCTTACATACAGCCAAATTGGAAGAGATCATTTGGAAACAGAAATCTCTAGTTCGGTGGCTTAAGGAAGGGGATCGGAATACTAAATTCTTTCACCGAATAGCTAATTTCCACATAAAAAGTAACTTCATTTCCCGATTAAGGTAAATGGTGAGTGGAGGGAGGGGGTCGCAGAGATCGCGTAAATCATTGTTTCCTTCTATCAGAATTTATATAAGGATAAAGAACAGTGGCACCCTCAATTGGATGGCCTTCCTTTTGATCTTTTGCCCGTGGATCATCGGGATGATTTGGAGGCTTCTTTGAGGAGAATGAGGTCCTTGGTGCCATTCATGATATGGCAGGGGACAAAGTCCCTAGCCCAGATGGGTTCACCATTGATTTTTATTGAGCATGTTGGGATATAATTAGGAAGGATGTCATGGCTGTGATGCACGAGATGTATGAGGTTAGGCGATTTGATAGGGTGATCAACAACACTTTTGTAACACTGATACCCAAGAAGAAGGGAGCAGAGGATATCACTGAATTTCGCCCCATTAGTCTAGTGTGCAGCATTTATAAAATTATATCAAAGGTACAAGCAACTAGACTTAGGAGAGTGATGAGTCATATCATTTCCCCTCAACAAGGGGCTTTTGTAGGCGGTCGTCAGATTCTCGATGGTATCCTAATAACAAACGAATGCATTGATGACAGAATTAGATCTAAGGTTTCAGGCATTGTGTGTAAAGTGGACATGGAGAAAGCCTACGATCATGTCAAGTGGGAGTTTCTAGGGAATGTGTTGAAAAGAATGGGCTTTGGTCCTAGATGGTGTCATTGGATGCAATTGTGCATCTCATTGATGTCGTTCTCCGTCCTACTTAACGGTAGCCCAGTGGGTCACTTCCAAAGTTCTAGGGGTTTAAGGCAGGGGGATCCTCTTTCCCCTTTCCTATTTATCATCGTTTTTGAAGCCTTGAGTAGGATGTTATCCCAAGCTGACGGCTCGATCTTCGAAGGTTTCTCCCTCGGTAGAGACAGGTTGCGGATATCTCATCTCCAGTTTGCGGATGACACCCTAGTTTTATGTAGAGCATTACATCAGGATCTCATCAGTCTTAGGAGCCTCTTTTTGTGTTTCGAAGCAGTCTCTGGGTTGCGAGTTAACATGTCCAAATCTGAGATCATAGGGATTGGAGAGGTACCCGTTGTGGAAAGCCTCACAGCTTGTGTTGGTTGTAGAGTGGGGTCCCTTCCATCGGTATATCTGGGCATGCCCCTAGGAGCTCGTTTCAAATCTAGGGCCACGTGGGCACCGATATTGGATAAGTTTGCTAAGCATTTGTCGAGATGGCAGTCGTCGTACTTATCTAAAGGCGGGAAGTTAACTTTGCTTCACAACACTCTCAGTAGCTTGCCAACCTACCTCATGTCTAACTTTGTTATCCCGCATTCCGTAGCACGATCCTTAGAACATATGCAACAAGAGTTTCTTTGGCATGACAAAGGGGTCATTTCAGACATCATCTGGTAGATTGGATTTCTATTTGTCTTCCTAAGAGTGAGTGGGACTCAGTTTGAAACCTCTGTCTATAGTAAACAAGACCCTTCTGGGGAACTGAGTTTGGCGGTTTGGGGAGGATAGAGAGAGTTTATAGAGGTCAGTGATTGTGGCCATGTATGGGGAGTCCTTGGGCTAGGTCCCAAAGGAAGTTAAAAGGTCTCACGGAGTGGGTATGTGGAAGGGGATCATGTCAGTTGCTAGTTTAGTAGTTCCATTTTTTGAATATAAGGTGGGTGAGGGGTCTGAGGTAAGGTTTTGGAATGATCCATGGCGTGGGGCCACCACTTTGTAGGATGATTTTGGTGCTATCTTCCGTATAGCCCGAGACAGGAATGTGACAGTTCAGGATTACATGGATAGGGTTGGTGAGGGGTAGTTTGGTGCCCCAAGTTGAGAAGAAAATTAAATGATTGGGAGATAGTCGATTTTGGTAGGCTCTTAGAGTGTTTGGGGTCTTCTCCTCCGGTCTCTTGTGGACGGGATAGCAGATCATGGTCTAGAGGCAACAAAGGTCATTTTCAGTGAGATCTCCAGTTCAAATGCTCGATGTTAGTCCACCCGTCCCCTTTTCTCATAGGATTGTGTGAAATTCAGGTATTCCTTCTAAAGTATCTTTCTTTCTCTGGAATGCGGGTTGGAATAAAATTCTCACATATGATCACTTGAAAAACAGAGGGTGAGGTTTGACTAATAGATGTTTTATGTGCCTCCAAGCGGAAGAGTCGATGGATCATCTCCTCTTGCATTGTCCTGTAGCAAGTGAGGTTTGGAGTTTCTTTCTCTTCCAAGTAGGCATGGAGTGGGTCTTTCCCTCTTCCTTTCTAAACTTCATATCTTGTTGAGAATTGGTAAGATAAAAATTTGTATTTTTAAGACAATAACCAACTACATAACCATTATTATTCTTCTACTACCTTATCTAATTGAACATTGAGTTGCAACACAACTACACTTTGATCCACAATTGTGCTCAATAACTCTACATTTACATTTTGCAGTTCTGCAGTATGATTTTTTAGTACATGTGCAATATGTATCTAGTGTTGGATGGTCAGCCTCATCATCTGAATGTTTTGATTCAAATGTGATCATGTCTGACGGCTCAACAGGTCCCTAATGCCAAATGAATACAAATGAGCCAGTTGAAAGTCAAAGTTAATGGACTTTGGTAAGTGTTTACCTCATTTTTTTAAAATCTTTTGTGAAATTCATGAAGCTCCATATCCGTTTGATCTTGAAGTGTTTTATCTTCTTCAATCTCACCTGCATTTGAATCCAACCAAGATTATTCAATATTCACATCTAATTTTCCAATTTCCAGCTATGACAAATGGCGAAAGACAAAATTGCACAGTATTGGTGGTATTACATTGAGCTTATGACATCAGAATCTGTTGTCTTATAGAAAAGATCATAAACTATTAATCTAAACTATCCACCAACATAACATCACATAATATTTAATGCACATACATGGACGGGATGCATATTCTACTACCACCTTCTCCATTTGTGCAGTGAGTGACACAACAATTGCAACATGCTATACATTTCTCCCGAGCAGCTCGGCAACTACATTTTGCAGTTTTGCAAAATGATTTTCGACCACATGTTGGATCGACTACATCATGAGAATCCATTTTCCGTGCAGGTTGCTTTATCGAATCTATCCAGTCATCATCATCTGAATGTTCCGATTCAGATGAGTCCGAGTCAAAGATTGAAGAGCAAGAAGGCCCCTAATGCCAAAAGAGTAGCAATAAGACAGTTGAAAGCCAAAATTAATGAGCACAACCATTTTAACAATGAGAATTGCATCAGTTGCTTTCACAATTGAAACTATTACCAATTTACCATAGAACAATGGAGAGAGAATACCTTGTGCAAGTCATATACAGTGTATATTAACGTAAGAATACAAATACCAATAAAATCATAATCTGTAATTTATATGTAGGTCGATGTGCTCTGATTATGTGCATCAATATAATGAGACTGTTGATTTCAATTTTTTTTCCTATTGTTCGATTATGAATTATAGTTTTCCTGGTTTAGATCCTTGACTTTTTTGAAACATTTCTTGTGGAAGTTCTGATTTTGTTGTTTGTTTGCACTCTGAGCTTTCATGAGCTGCCATTTGGTTTTATTTTCTTGAAAAATTTGATAATGTGCATAATAGCTATAAGGAGACATTTTGCAATCAAGATGTTGTTATTTTGTTGTTTTATATCTCATCTTTTGTCTATTTGAATTCTATGTTAGTTGGCTCTGGCAAGTTTCTCTGATCTATCTCTCTCTATAATTCTCAATTTATGTTGATAACATGTGGAAATATTTGTTGATTAATATATCTTTCTCCTCTTTTTCTTTTTTGGTTTTTCCCCTTTTAGTATTTTTTTATCAACCTATAGTGTTAGGGGTTCAGATCCACCAGTGATTTTATCATCCAATCACAAATTCCCATCATCCTTGTCAGTCATTGGATCTCATTTGTTATTGGAAGATTACTCAAGGCGGAAGAAGTGCAAGCAAGATTACCCAACAATTCTTCTATATTTCCTGCATATTGTTATATTTTTCATCTTTTATTAAACATGCTTGCAATTAGCCTGTGTAAATTGGACTTACAAATTAAACTACCTTAATAACACTTATCGAAAATCCTTAACCGACTCAATTTCATCGACTAAAAGTGTATGGAAGAATCCTTAACGAATTCATTTTCTAACTACAAGGAGAAATTCTACTACAAAAATTGTATTTTGAAATGAATAAATCATCTTCTGGTTGTCAAAGAAGGATTGTTAACCTCAGGTGACTTCTCTAATATAGAGTCAAGTAATTGTTTGTAATTACTTATCTTATAGTGTTTTTCTACATTTTAGTCATTTAAATGCCTTGTCAATGTATCATACAATTGATTTTATCTACAGTTGGGTGTGTAAATTGGGTTAGATACAATACTTAAAATCAATTGTATATAAACTAGCAAACATATATGTTACATACTTGATCAAAATGTATTTGGATGGAGATCGTTGACTAAGGTCTCTCTCCCATTTGCTTGAATTGCAAAATGAATCAAATAATGAATATTTCGAGACTACATATTTCTCTTTAGTTTCAGTTCAAGAGCATTTACTGGGTTAGGAAGAACCTAAATGTTTTTACACACAAAGAAGAAAGAAAGAAGCTAACCAATTACTATTTAATTGGTTACTGTTTTAAGTCCCATGCATCGGTGACATTGCTTAGGCAGATTTTGGGTTTGATTCAGTGGGACTGTGTTTGGTTCCTTGATCAATTTATAGGTTACAATGTTGGGCACTTATTTCTTACTCTTCTTCCTGTCTTTCTTCTTTTTCTTTTTCTTTTCTTTTCTTTATGAGGTTGTTGTTGCAGCGTGACTGTGTTTGGTTCTTCGATTTGGTTGGCACTCAATGTCTAAGCCACCAATGGTTGTATCCAGATATCTTGGAAAGCATTATTAGGTTCTAGATGAATCAGGTATTTTTGCACTTCTATGCATGCTATTTATAGACTTAAGACAAGATTTGCATGCTTGAGTGATCCACCATGCCATTACTTGCGAATTCACTAGCAATTTGAGCCATCGAATTGTAATTTCAGGTAATAAAATAAGTTTTGGAGGCATTAATGATGAAGATGATTTATTTATCTCTTAAGAAGAACATATTACTTTTTTCATATTAATAAACAAAATATTGTTTGCTATTTATATTCTAATAAATATATATATTTAAAATTTAAATGTTATTATTAATATACATGACATTATTTATTTTTCAGTTTTGTTATTTAATCATTCTAGAGCACTATAGCACTAGGATACGAACACATTAAGTGTTTACCTCCACTTGCTCAAGTCCTTCGTCTTGTTCTTGAACCTTCTTATGCATTTGATCTTGGAATTCTTCAACCTCCTTATTCATTTGATCTTGATCTGAAGAATGGTCCTCCTCCTTTTCAAATTATTTAATCTCAATTCAACCAAGATTATTCACATTCACATCTAATTTACCAATTTCTAACTAGAAAAATGGCCAAAGACAAAATTTCACAGTACTGGTGGTAGCACATTGAGCTTATGACATCAAAATCTGTTGTCTTATAGATAAGATCCCAAACAATAGATCTACACTATCCACCAACATAGTACCACATATCACATACATGTATGTGATGCACATGTTGGATGACTTGTTTTGGCTAAATTTCAACTAAAACCATTGTTCACTGACATTTGAAAAAGATGAGCCATCCATATTAAAACATGGATGACATAAAGCAATTACGGTTTTTAGAGCTCTCCAAAAAATAGAGAAAAAATAAGGGGAAAAAATCTTTGAGAAGCAAGGCAGTAGAAGGATCCTTTAGTGGCATACCAGAAATCTCGACAACTTTTTCATCACAAATAGATGATTGTCCATGAAAATGACGAAACTCAGCCTTCAACTGTTCAATTTGGAGTTTCAATCTTTGATTTTCAGCCATCATTGAATCACAATTTATCTACAGACACAAAAACATATCAAACTCAACAATATGATACAAAGAAAATAAAATACATATTTTTAAAGCTAACTTACAATTGCCTTGTTCAGAATGTTGCGAGCATGATTAGCATACTTCAAAGTATATAATGTTTCTTTTGCATTGATATCATCCGAACTTACACATGCTATAATCAGAATATATCAAAACAATCAGCAAAACATAAATCTAACAAGCAAGAGATCAAATCATTAAAGCAATCACAAATTTGATTATTGTCTATTGATTTGTCATAAATCTATACCCTTACTAAAAAAATGTGTACATCAACGGAATAAAATTGACTTTCGTCGAACCATCGACAATGTGTAACGATTCCAAATTTTTTCGTCGAACTCTTATTATACCAAAAATATCCCTAAAACATAAAGTAAAAGGAAATGATTAGAAAATAATTTAATAAAAAAACTGAATTTAAAGTACTTACCTAATGTTGTTGGACTTCTTTTATAATTCATTCATTTGCTCATTCTCTTCATTTTCCTCCAAGGTTTTATAGGGGATAGGTAGTTTATCTAAATGGATTTTTAAGGGAGCTCTATAGCTAAAAGAGAGCTAGGATATTAAGACAAAATGACTAAAAAGCTAGAAAGATGAAAACTTGGTAGTGAGTGAAATGAAAACTTTAGTGCAAAGGATGTTTTGCAAAGGTGTTTGGCTCTTTTAATACTTAAGGGAGTGAAAACTTGATAGTAAATGAAATGGGTTGAGGATGGAGGTATTTATAAGGTGAGAATGGGATGAGAAATCTTTAAATTTCCGATGTGGGACTAAATAGATTAGAAGTATTTTGGCCTTTTGATTGACACTTTTGTAAATTAGATGTCCAAAACCATGAGTAAATCAACTTCCCAAGGAAAAAATCGTCCATCGTGCAAGAAAATTCTAGAAAGAGGTCTTTGAAAATTGTAGAAAGCCAAAAATAGAGGTAATTTTATTATCATTACATCCACATAAAATATGGGTGCTACTACGAGCACACCAATATTTGCTGACTGGATTAAAAAAAAAAAAAAAACTTTCATTTTCTTAAAGAATGTTTTTTCTATGTGCCCATACCCCACACCTGTAAGCCTCTTATAAAAACTTATTCTCCTTCTAAGAACGAACTCGTGAAGCTCCTCTTACCTTATCTTTAGAGAACCGATGAGTTACATAGACATATAAGCTATGGTAAGCTTTTCCTCATCTTAATAACCTTAAATCATAGATTCTTCATTGTTCTTAATCTTCATTGGAACTTTGAATGAGTTTGGGTTCACGAAAATGTAATTAATGATTATGTTTTACAGTTTTAAGTTTAGAATGATGTATAATTAGAAAATTTATAAGTATTTTTTACCTCATGGTGTGCTCATAGCAGCACCCTAAAATACAGGCCAAATTTCAAATGTTCGTAATCCTATTACTATCAATATGGCAATAGAGGGCCCTTTTTGTCCTTTTACTAATTCAACGTAGAAATGTGATAGTTATCTCCATAAAAATATCTTTGTCTAAAGGTGACAGTTTGAATACAAAGTGGAGCTCCCCTTTTTACCTATTGGTGGTGGCAATATTGTATTTTTAAAGAGAGTATTTTGTAAAATTGCCACAACATCTCTCCATAATTACAAAAGTGTCGCTACCTTTACATTAAAAAGAGGAGCTTCGCTCAATGGTAGTGAAGCAGAACTTCACCTCAAAATTAAACTCATGAGTTAACTACAACCAAGAGTTCTGGTTTAAGAGAGAACCAGAGCTCCCCAAAATATGCCTTATTACATGTGTAATTTGGAATTTATTAATATCTATTTTGTCATATAAACATTTTTGACAATTTCTAAATTACCCTCTCAAAGCATTTTTGGGAGAGCTCCAATTGTCTATTGAACAAATCTCTTCTTTGTAGTTAAACCCTCTCCTTATTCTATGAGATTAACTATGAATAGAGCAACGGTTGAAGAGATAACCACAACAACCCAAAAAAAATGCATTTAATTGATAGGAGTATTTTGGGAATTACAGGGGAAAAAATTAGTTGACCACACATACTTTCTTTTTTATATTTGCAATTACATAACAATTCCTGTCATACAACAATTCTATATCAAAACCCCTGTGCGATGCACTGGTATAGCCGAAAGGGAAGAAATAAAACCTGATACAATTGTATTTCCATTGTATGTGAGAATTCCAATGCTATAATTGATTTATATAATAATCTATTGTTTACTATATGCATAAAAACAAGCATGGAAATTATAAATTTTATAAAAGGTATAGTGGGGACTACTCTAAAAATGTTTTTTAATCTAGAGGTTGAAAGTTATATCTACTTAAAACTTAAACAACATACTATTTGTAAAAAAATAAGCATCAAATAATGAAGTAGTAGATGCAAATGAACTCATTTCAATTCATCTACAAACGTACATTATAAAGAAATATTATCCAATAAGGCTCAGCTGTGCACCTAGGTCTTTCATCTCAAACTTACTAATGAGTTGTTTCTTCAATGTCTTCACCTCTGACATGCTTTTGGCAGCAATTTGTTAGTCTCTACGTTTCTACCTAAGGTAACATTAATGATTTTGATGATAACACAATAATGTAATGGCATTTGTGTTATTGTGTTACTAATGTCTCTATGAGTTTTAAGTGAAATTCAGTGTATAAGAGCATTAGCAAGTCATTCAAGGTAAAAAACATGGAATCGTCATCAAGCTTAAAGAGGATTCTCTATCAAGTCAAAACAAGCTATTGAAGTAAATTAAAGATCATATCAATCCAAGTCATGAAGCTGAAGAGTAAAGAAGAAGAAGATTGATCTTGAAGTCAAAGAAGACAAATCAAGTCAAGATCAAGTTGAAAATGAAGAGAAACTCTCAAGAAAGTTTAATTGTTTTATATTTTAGTGAGAGTGTCTTAGAACTTTTGAAAAAAGTCCTAAAAACTTGAAAGTTGAATGCTCATAATCATAGATTGACCATAGGTTTCTTAAAACCATTTTGGATATCTTTCTAAGGACCTAGAACATCTTAAAAAATGATTAAAATTATGATAAAAAATAAAAGAATTGACCTAGCAAATCATGCCCATCATATAGGTTGATTAAAGATGAGATTAACAGAAAAATCCTTAATCTCGTTGACGAAATTCCAGGGGTGCTGAAATTTCAGCAGCGAAATTAGCTCTCTGAGCTACTGTTATGTTTTGTGCTTAATCTTGTCGACAAATTCTCAGAGCCAACCGACCTCCCTACTATTCTAATAGAGGTTAAGCTTCAAGAAATAACACCCCTATAAGAGGACCAAAAATATACAGAACCAGTAAATAATGAAAGAAACTTACCCTCTGTTTTTCAAAAAAAAGAAGAAGGAGATTGAGCTTTTAAAGGGGGACACCTACAGCAGAGTGAGTGACCTTCTTAGTGAGGGAAGCCAAGGTACTCCATCAGATCTGCCCTTCGACTCTAGAGATTGAAATCAACCCCAAAAGTTTCAAACTGATTTTGAATTTTTCTCAAATTCCCCCCCCCCCTCTCCTCTCCAACGCTAGTTTGCCTTGGATCTTATAAAGTTTTGGAGAGGGTTGATGGTAGGTGGTAGGTGGAGACAGGGGATTAGATTGGAGGGTCAAACCGGAGAGACGGAAGAGGAGCAGAGGCCTATGTGTTTTTTCCTCTTTTGCGCAAACTTCAAACCGGGAATCGCTCTTTGGAGTATGGGTTAGAAAGAAAAGGGAAACGGTCTAGGGCTCCATGGGCCGTGGGCTAAGGCTTGGGCCCTTGAGGCTTGGGATTTATGCCTTGGTAATGGGCATGGAGGTTTAGGCTTGGGCTTTAAGCTCCTAGGGCAAGTCTTGGGCTAGGATTTATGATTAGACCTAGGGTTAAGGTTAGGTTTAGGGCTAGACCTAGGGCTAGGTTTTAGGGCTAGACCTAGGGTTAGAGCTCTAGGGTTGGTCCTAGGGTTAGTCCTATGGTTAAACTTCTAGGGTTAGACCTATGGTTAGGTTCAAGGGTTAAACCTAGGGTTAGACTTAGGGTTAAGGTAGGCTATAGGGTTAGGTCCTAGGGTTAACTCTAGGGTTAGACCTAGGGTTATGATAGACTCTAGGGTTGGGTCCTAGGGTTGGACCTAAGGTTAAGGCAGATTAATCATGGTTAAGGTTATTAATCGTGGTTAAAGATGAGGTATAAAAATTGGGTGCTTACAGAAGGGATGATGGATAAGGATTGTTCTTGGGGTTCATTAAGAATGTGATTTGAGTGGGTTATACAAGGGGCTCTGGGCTTGGGTTTGGATTAATCTGAGAGGATAACAATATTGTATTGGGTTTCTCAAGGTTTCTCCGAATAAAGAAGAAACAATCAGATCTTGACCCGTGGATGTAGGTAGGTTATTGCCAAGCCTCATATATCTCTTCTGTTTTCCTTTTAATTGTGTGTTTGGTTTATTTTTTTCGTCGGTGTTCTTCTGTTATTTCCCCAATAGCATGTCCTAGTGAGATGTATGTTCTTGTGAGACGCATGTACTTGTGAGACTTACAAACTTACCATGCATGTGAACTTGTGCTTGTTTATTGTTATTAACATTCGTCTAGGTTATCTCTTAGATTACAATCTTCTACCGTTGAAACCCCTTCATGACGTCTCAAACCACAATGATAAAGAATCTAGGTTAGAAAGACCAGCCTCTAAGTCTTGGCCTATCCGAATTTCAATCACTATACATGTTTACATACTTTATAACTTATCATGGAAATCATACATAATACTTTATCAATCATGGAGTATAATACATTCACAATAGTACATACATAATCATCAATCCCAATCGTTCATTATCACCCATACTCATTCGCCAATCATGTTAACCCTAATTTCATAATCATCAATTCCTTAATACAATTCATCAATTCAATAAATCATGATTCCTAAACATCGATCACCATTATTCCTTCCTAGCATTTTTGTCCAAACTCATATTCGTGCATAGATTACCCATTTCCATCATGCATAATCATTTCCCAATTACATTCTCATTCAAGCCATAGAAAATTTATCAAATATTACTTTCATTGTTCCAAATCTTAGCTCATAAATAAAATTGTGTCAAAATATGAGTAAAACAACCATACGGATCACATTAATGTTCATTGAAACCCATATTTACGCATAAATATAATTTCTTGTGCAAATCATGATAATCGAAGCCTAATAACTTGAAAAACTTGACAATCTATACTTACAGTAGTTTCTTGAAAAGCATGAATCATTAGTTAGATAGCATATATTACCCTCACGATCGATTCCTACAATCAATTGCTTGAGAAATGACCTTTGGGGTCGATCTCCAAGCTTCTCTTCCTCTCTAAGCCAAATCCCTTTCAAACCCTAGGTTTTTTCTCTTCTCTCTCCAATTAGGTTTAGAATTCTAATAAAACCCTAAATTCTCGTAAAACGGTCTATTTGTAGTTTTAGGGGCCTTAAACCCTAAAAAAAATTCCCAAAAATTCAAGTTTCGTGAAGTTTTACGTGAAGCCTATTCGAACGACTTTAGTGGCCGTTCGAACACCTATCGAGATCCGTTCGAACGCGCATTGAATGAGGATTCAAGGAGGTTATTGTTTTTGCATTTATGACAGTTCATTCGAACGCCCAGAGGCGAGTTTGAACCCGTTCAAACGGCTAAGGGTATGTTCGAATGCCCTGCCTAGTTCTTCCTGATTTTTTGCGTTTTCAATTGTTTCTTCATTTAAATTATTTTAAACACCCGATAAACATTAATTAATATCAAAACACACAATTCATATTCAAATGACATTTCCACCCCTATTAATCACATATATGGCGCAAATATAAATTCGGGTCTCTACAGTGGTAGTGGTGTAGATGGAAATGAAGATGAGTGTAATGTGGTGGTAGCTGTTGGATAGGGATAGGGGTGGTGGCAATGGCAATGACAATGGTGTGGTTGGAGGTGGTGATGATGGTGGGTTGGGTGTGAGGAGTAGCGACAACGATAAGGATGGAGGTGGTGGCAGTTGGATAAGGATAGGGGTTAGTGTTGATGAAATAGGGCTGGTGGAACTGTGGAATGCTAGAGTTAGGGGTGGTGGTCGAAAGTGATGGCGGTGGCCGTGAAAGAGAGAAAAATGGGTTCGAGAGAGTTATGAGATGGAGTCTGTGTATAAACGATTGTACCCATTTTGTAGTGTTTTTTTTTTCTTGGTAGCATTATAGTATGCATTTTTTTTTTCTTAATCTAAAAACCAGTGTTACCGGGGAAAAAAAATGAGATCGAATCACAGCTAATCGTGATTGAATTCATGAAGAGTTCAATTGCACCCACAGATCAACACGTGTCCCCTTTAACCTTTTTGTTGGCAGCGTTATAGTATACATGTTTTTTTTTCTTGATCTAAAAAACCATTGTAACGGGAAAAAAAAACGAAATCGAATCACAACAAATCGCAAATGAATTCATGGAGAGTTCAATTGCACCCCCAGGTCAACACGTGTCCCCTTTAGCCCCCCATTAACTATGGAGGTTAAAGGGGAAACATGACTTGTGGATACAATTAAACTCTCCTTGAATTCAATCACAACTGGCTGTGATTCGATCTCTTTTAAGACATGTTCCAGAGTGGAACAAAGGGTCTTTCACATTACTAAAATTGTGAAATGAGTTGTAGTTGCTAAATTTTTCGAGACGAATCACATCGATTGAACTCGGGGAGAGTTCAATGGCACCCACAAGTCAACATGTCCCTTTTAACCCGTATTAACAATGATTAAAATTCACTAATCTTAGGATTCAACAATCTAACATTGGTTTTTAGAAAAAAAATTAACCATAAGGGTTAAAAATCCTTAACTAGTGTTAAATTTTTTTAATTACTTTTTTTCTAAAAACCAAAGTTAGATATTGAACTGGTTAAGAACGATTAATAGGAGTTTAAATGGGCACATGTTGACCTGTGGGTCTGATTGAACTCTCCCTGAGTTCAATCGCAATAGGCTGTGATTCGATCTCCCATGCCCTAATCTTCTCTTCCTCTGATGCGTTCGTCCGAGACCGAGAGTGTTGTTGAACCAATAAAAAGACCACTCTCCCTTCTCAGTTCTTATAGAGCTTATTTATGGGAATACCGAAACTATTATACGAGATTCGTCGAGTTCGACCCATCTCTTCTTCTTACTCTTCATTCTTTATAGCTCGCTCCATTTACTCTCAGAATCCTAAAAACCCCAATTCGCTTTTATCTCCTTCAAATGTCTGCAACAGCTACTTGAATTTCAGAGAGAGATTTCTGTCTCGATCCAATGCGGATTCATTTGGGTTTTCCAATTTTACGTCGTTTCGGTCCTTCTCCATTCATACTTCGACCAGCAATTCAGAAAACGAGGGGTTTAATGCCGATGGAGACTCTGCAACTGCACACGAGCTCTTCAATCCAGGGTTTAGTGCTTCTGAAGTTGCAGAGGGAGTTGTTAATGGTGATGGATTGTTTCTTCCAGTCCGTGCTGTTATTTCTTTGCTGGATCGGTACCATGATCTCACTGGTCTTCCTTGGTAAGCATTTGTAGATTGAATATGTACGGTTTGATTTATTGTTTCGTATTTTTCTATGTTTTTTCGAGTTTATGATGGTGGAAAATGTGAACCTACTACAGCTTAGTTGGAATCATTTATTATCAATTCGTTTATTTCTGTTTGGCGGCCTTCTGTTTTTTTTGTTTTTTTTGGGATAGAGCTGGTAACCCAACACTTGCTCTCGCCCACACATGCACTCACAACACTGACCCAAAAAAAAATTTAAAAATTGTGGATTTTCATCCACTGAGGAGAAACAAATGAATAGTTCTTTAGATTCATTTATTCACTACGGTTTTATGCTTGTTGATATCCCTTGCGAAGTCCACATTGCAGCTTGTTTGGCGAAAAATAGTAAGCCTTTAACTTTCTGAACATGTTTATTGTAAATTTGTAATCATATTCAAAGAAATCAATTTTGCCTCTGATTCCATATTAACTATATTACAATAAATGCCAATGCTACTGAGATATTTTATTATTAACTTTGGCCGCAGTAATTTACAAATGATTAGTAATAAAAACAAAATAAATGCTTATTACGTCTCAAAGTTCGTGAAAGGCTGACCTATTGATACAACATCCACTTCTTGATGATCACACTGATGATCATGAGCTAGGATATATGTAATGCAATGCACTGCCTTTGTGAGTTTGTGCTCTGTGCACTTGCTCCTGATCATGGATTAAATTAATCGATTATTTACAAACAGACGGGAAAATTTCCATCTTTTGGACTAGAGCCACTCTATTGCTTTGCCCTTTTGCCTATGAGATCTTGAGTCATTTTCAATCCTGGATGGGGATTAGTTGGGTTTTCCCTCATGCCTTTTGAGGTTTTATATAGTGTTGGTCATCAATTAAGGTGGTCGATAAGGGTGTTGGATGCAAGGCTCCTCTTCCCAAGGGCTATAGATTGGTCCATTTGGAAGGATCGGAACCGTAGAGTGTTTAAGGGGTCCACGTTTTACTCGGGTCATATCGTCTGGAGGACACATCGACTTCTTAAAAAATGGTTCTCTAATGGGCATGATCCTGACCCATTGAGTGGGTCTAGTCCTAAAGATGCCAGAGGGATGATGGTTATGTAGGTTGCGCAAGAGGGTGAACATATGCAGCTTGTTTGGGTTATTTAGTTTTTGCCTACTTTTGCTTGTTTTTTTTTTGTTCTGTTTCTCTTATAGTTCTGTTCTTGTGAACTCAGGCCTGTAAATCCCTTTCTCCTGTTTTCATCATTTATAATATATCATATGATTTTACTGATAAAAAAAAGGTTTAAGTGTTTATATCCCAAATTTATGTTTATCATGTTCCTTTTGTCCTCGTGGGCTTACAAAATGATATTATTTTCTTGTGAAGGTTCGTTCACTGTTGTCTTATCGGTGAGATTTGCTATCCTGCGTGCTTTCTTCTTTCTTTGTCTGTAGAAACACTTGGCCAAAGCATCTAAAATAGTTATGCATATTTTTTTCCTTCAATAGTTCAATGTCTTTCTAAATTCTTTATTTACTTTGAATGACATTACAGGTGGATAATAATTGTTTCCTCTACTTTGGCCCTTAGAATTGCACTACTACCTCTGCTTATTTTGCAACTTAAGAAGTTGAAAAGGATCTCAGAGATATTTCCTAAATGTGAGATTGCTTCAAAGCTCATTTTTTTTCCTTCTTCCGGGTTTTTACAAATTGGAATATAATTTGAATTGTGTCAGTGATCAAAGAAAACTTGAATTGTGGTGGTTGAAATGTATCTCCATAGGGGATGGGCTCGGTTTCGAGTCTTTGAGGTGTGGTGGTTGAAAATTCCACCATCATACTAACCTAACTACCATACTTACTTTAGATAAATGATGACATGTACCCAATTTTTTCTTTTTTGCCGAAGCAAGGCACCACTCTACCATAATTTGTGTTTTGTTTCCTCATTTGGATTTGTTATGCATAAGTATTGGAATGTATAACTTTGTGAATACTTTCGTATGCATGCACCAACCTTACAAATATATCTTATAGGTAAATCTCATGCTTCTGTTTACTGATAATTTTACTTTTAGAACTTCATGTCTGGGGGCATATATCATACAATATAGTCAAAATGTCGCCTAGGAAACACCTAGGCCACCGCTTTGCCTCGTTAGGACCCCTATCACCGACGTCGTGATCTTGACAGGCACTCACTAAAGCTTATATAATTCATATAGAGAAAGAATATTTTGGTCACCTAGGCATCGCCTTGTTGTCTGCTCGCCGCTTGGATGCTTTGACTGCACTAATATCATATTTGTCTTTTGGTCAAGAATCACTTGTGTTCCAACTGTTAGAGCTTAGACAATATGATTGGGAACACCCTAGTCTACTAAGTCTACTCCGGTTTCAAATTGCAATAAGAATAGCTTTATGGGTGTTGTTTGTACCCATTAAAAGAAAAATTAAATATTGTATAACAACCTACGATCACGATTCTTTACTTTTTTCAAAAATAAACTTTCTAGTTCGAATCATAGGCTGCTTGGCTCAAGACTACGTCCTGCTAACTGCTTATGCCGTAGCATTGGTTAGTTTGGCTTAGGTTGCTAGCATTTAGCATCCCAAATTTTTTTGGCACTTAACGGATTGGGAGACATAGACATCCACAACATTGATACAATTTGGAGCAATATTGAGGTTCATTCTGTACAAAATTAAATACTGAAGATGTTTTTTCATAAGTCCATGTTTGAATATAGCTTGTATATGCTTGAATAGGGCTTAAATTAATTAGTCGCATCAAATATAATATGGAACATATTTTTTTAGGTTTTGGTTTCGTAACTAATTTACTATAGTTACTCATTAATGTTGTACAGAAACCTTTATACAGTTTAGATTCTAGAATATCCTGGAAAAAGTAGAAAAATTCATATTCTAACCATTAGTTATTCTTGCAAAACTTACTTGAGATAGACTACATTATGATTCATTTTCCTTTCTTTATATAAAATGATAATTTTTGTAGCACATTCTTGAATTGTAAATAGAATATTAATATGCTTCAGCATAATTGAAGTGTAGATTGTGGATCAGTGGTTGGGTGCAACTCTTCCCAGCACAAGATATTTTATTCTCAGGATAAGCGCGGGTTGACCTGAGATAGGAAGATGAGGAGATAGAGGGTTTCATTGCTACTGCCTGCTAGTATGGAGGCAACAACTGTCAGTGAGTAGGAGATTGAAGTCATAGTGGAGGGATACATGAGAGAAAATAAGAAAATGGATAGAGGAATTTACAGTTACCAGGTGGATCTGTGGCATGATATTGCAGATGAGCTGTATTTTTGTGTGTGTGTGTGTGTGGGGGGGGGGGGGGGGGGGGGTGTTGTTGCTAGGGACTGCGCAGTGGTAGATGGTAGTTGGAGAGAGAGACGGTATTGTATAAGAATAATAGTATTCTGATCTCAACTTTTGGCCCAAAAGTTGAGCTTTACTACATATGATGGGCCTTCTTTTAACTCTTGTTTGGCCTAGTGGGCCTTGTGGACCAAATTGTAGGCCTAATCATTGGTCCATCGTCCTTGTAAGTTGAGTAACTTATATAGTTCTATGCTGTTATAATTGTATTCTTTACACATGAATATATGGGGAGACACTGCCATTGATCATCTTGATAGTAGTCACATAAAGGGATTCTTTCCTTTTCAGAATAGTTCGAAAATTCAACTTACATTTGGTGATTTTTGTTTGACACCCATATGCATTTCTCAAAGTGCCTCCTCCATTGCCACCGCCTTTCTCGGGAAGGAGTTACATTGAACAATATTTTCTCTTTCGGAAGGAAAAACGAGCACTTGGGTGCCCCTCCTATTTGTGGAGCCTTGCATCCTTATTAGTCCAGGTAACACCCTTGCATCTCTATGTAAGTGTGTTGTTATTATTTAATTCAAAAGAGTGATTTTGTTCAAAAGAAATTATATTTACTTCAACTATGATGTCGAATCTTAGCATCTTCTAATTGAACAAACTAGTTTGGAAACAGAAATAAGAAAGCATGCTAGCTAGTACAACATAACTATTTATCCAGAAACTAAAAAGGAAAAAACTGATATACAAGAAACTTTGCAAAATAAGAACTTTT
The DNA here is from genome assembly GCA_015143295.1 of Tetracentron sinense. Lineage (NCBI taxonomy): Eukaryota > Viridiplantae > Streptophyta > Magnoliopsida > Trochodendrales > Trochodendraceae > Tetracentron > Tetracentron sinense. The sequence continues at coordinate 2,017,543 of CM026573.1, read as the reverse complement.
ACAATAGGTAATTAGTTTAGAGAGAAACATCAAAGATTAAGGGTCAGCTCTAGCTAGGATGGTGAATGTGTGCCCCTTATTAAGAGGAGATCATGTGATTGATTTCCAGAGAAGAGAATTCCCAATGAATTGGTAGAACTTAGAAGTTCCCTTTAGTGACATGGCGAGAGGGTTACCTCACCTCATGGTTTATAGATTTGATTCCCGGTTTTGTGTTCTTATTGCGACACAAACATGCAGTCTCTCTCTCTCTCTCTCTCTCTCACACACACACGCACGCATGGACACACATTTGTTCTTCTTTCACGATCTCTTGAAGACTCTCTCTCTTTCTATCCTCTCTATTTCTGTTTTACATAGACAAACTAACACCCACACTTACACATCAATATCTTTCACTTTCTGAATGTGACCTCTTCCATCAGAAAAATAATCTATCTTTCACTTTCTCCAGCGTAATTTCCTTTGGCAAGAGTGGGGTGATAAGCAAAAATACCATCTAGTTGATTGGGCTCAAATCTGTAAGCCGCTCGAGGCAGGGGGACCTCAACCTTGCTCCGCTCAGTGCTGTGAATAAGGCTCTCTTGGGTAAGTGGGTTTGGCGGTTTGGCGAGGAGAGAGACAGTCTCTGGAGGAAAGTGATAGTGGCTAAATATGGGCTTGTATCTCCCTGGGTGTCAAGGGGAGTGAGAGGTTCCCATGGGGTGGGTCTTTGGAAAGGTATTATGGGGGTTGCTTTGTCCCTAGATCCGTTCATCAGGTTTAAGTTGGGTAATTGGGTTGATATCCGGTTTTGGTACGATGTTTGGAGTGGTCAGTCAAGGCTTAAGGACGATTTTCTTTTCCTTCTGGCTATCAATAAAGGGGTGTCTATTGCTGAGTATGTTGAGAGTTTGGGTAGTAGCCAAGTATGGTCTCCTAGATTTCATCGAGCTTTGAATGATTGGGAAGTCGACGATATGCAGAGACTTTTGGCTCGGTTGAGTTCTTCCTACCCTAGGCCCCAGAGTAGCGATTGTAGGGTGTGGTCTCGGAGCAATAACGGTCGATTTTCAGTGAGATCACTTTTACAGTCCTTTGACCTTGCCCCTTCACGTTTTTTTCCTCATATGGCTGTGTGGGCTAACCATGTCCCCACGAAGGTATCTTTTTTCCTCTGGTCAGCGGCTCTTAATAAAATTCTTACTACGGGTCAATTGAAGAGGTGAGGGTGGAGTTTAGCTAATCGGTGCAACTTGTGTCTGAATGCGGAAGAAACGGTGAACCATTTGCTCTTGCATTGTCTGGTTGTCTTTGGCTCTGAGTTTGGTTCTTGGCCCGAATGTGTGTGGAGTGGGTCTTCTCCTTCTCCTTTCTGAGCTTCTTATCGGGATGACACTTGATGAAGTGGGCGGGTGCCAAGGAAATCATCTGGTCTTGTTTGCCTGGCGCTTTGTCATGGGCTGTTTGGAGGGAGATGAATGGTAGAGTATTTGATAACTCTTCTTCCCCTCTCCTCCGAATCCGAGCTCGGGCGCGGGAATCGATTGTGGGTTGGAGCTCCTCAAGTACGGTGGGTCAAGATGTGAGGGAGGCTTTCCTTGTGATGGAAGCCGTTTAGCTTTTTGCAGTTTTCCTCTTTTCTTTTGTGTGGCTTTCCCTTTTAGTTTACGCCGTTGTAAACTGCTTCTTCTTCTTGGTTATATATATATATTTGCTTTACCGATAAAAAAGAACTCCCAAGGAAAAAAAAAAGAAATTGGCTTCCTCTACCTCTTTGAACTGCCTTGCTCTTTCTCCTTCCCCCAGCACCAACTTCTTTACCTTCATTCTTTAAGCACCTCAAGATCTTATGAACAAAAGATGGTAACCTTTTGATTACCAATCAAAAACTGTAAAAAAAAGGTAGTAATTTTAGATTGAATTTCGTAAAACTTATATGTTTCTTTTTCTTTCATAGTTTTCCCTATTATTTTTTATACAAAGAATATTAAACTCATGTTTTTTACTTTTTGGAAGCTTGCTTCTGAAATTTCTAACTAATGAATAGTGAAATTCATTCCTTTTTTCTTGTCGGCTGTAGCAGTTAGTTTTCTTGGTTCTTAACTTGCATTTTGTTCAGAATGCTTTTCTTAATCTTAGCACCCTTAAAAAGAAAACAAATAAACAGTTTAGCTTTGTTCCTGTATTGCATGATCCTAAATGTGTGAAAATTTCTACTTTTAACTTCCGTATAGTTTATCTTGTAAAGCTGTCCAGTTAATTGAAATAAATTAGAAACACTAATGTAGATATAACTACATAGCGTTTTCAATCTGATTTATCTACTTCTGATTATTCCTCTGGTTTGTGTTGACGGCCTGGAAATGCTGTCTTGAACTCCATGTACAGGTTCCCTGCTTTCTCTTGTGGATGACAAGCATTCGGAGGATGTCGCTGGATCATCACCCTGGATTTGACTGTGTAATGCACTGTATATCTATATATATATATATATATATTCTAATAACTGTTGACCTCGGAGCTTGTTAACTACAATTCGCATCTTTCTGTCCTTAGATCTTCAAGTATTTTATTCTTAGTCTAATGCCTTTTTTTTTTTTTCCGAAAGGAAAAATAAACTAGTTTCTGAAGTTGCTTGCTTTCCATAATTCTATTAAGGGTATTAATTTGTTTGATGATGAATGCTGTAGGTTTAATCAAGTCTACACTCCTAGTCTCAATAATCTACTGTTCGATCAACTTGACTGCTTCTTTCTACTACCCTATATTGGGAACCATGTTGAAGGCACATATGATTTAAGCACTTGGTACACCCATGAATAAGACAAATAACATGTTGAGCATTGACTAGGGTGGCGTTTGGATTGGATTTTTTGGCCAAAAATCAATTCTGATCAAATTAATTGTGTAGAAATTCATGATCAAATAATAGTGTTCGGAGTATACGAAGGTGAGAGACTCACCTACGTATTCTCCGAACACTATTATTTGAAAAAATGATTATTTGACCATTAATTTCTACACAATCAATTTTACCAGAATTGATTTTTGGCCAAAAAAATCCAATTCAAATGCCCCATAGGTCATAATGAAAAATTAAATGGTGATTGACGTAGACAAATGGCGGACTGCGTTTCATTTCTTTACCATTATAGGAGAATCCTCTCCAAGATTTCCTGAGAGAAGAAAGCCTACAAAGTTGTAGAAAATATAAGTACTTCCATTATTTTTGCAGAACATTTTTTAATAAATGAATTTCAATCTGGCCTTATGACACTGCTGACATAACAAGGATATACAAGAAAATAGGGCCTTAATATAACTTAAGCACTGAGAAATCAATCTGCACGGTCTATCTAATAGAACTTGAATCTAACATTGACAATGGCTCAGCTACTCCTAAGTTCTGTTGCTAATATTGTCACTGATCTTTGGACAATTGTGAGGCCCTAAATGGCATTATCCTGCAAAATTGATAGTCAATGAATACAAATCCTTCAGACAAGTCATTGAACACAATATTTGGAAAATCTAAGCAAGAAGTGGTACTTCTTAGAATCCACTATGTCAGAAACATGCCTGGAAGATTATCTTTTGATGGTATTAAATCATATTGAAGGAATTGGGTTTGCATGTCCTCATCTCAAGAATATGCAGATCATAACCTGGTGCCTGCTCTATTAGTGAAAAGCTGATACAATGTGTTTGCTAGAACTTTTATAAAACGTTATAGAAGTTTTTACTTCTTTTTTATGGGTGATAAATGCATATATATTAATTCAAACCAAAGGAGAATACAAAAACTTGTATTACTTCTTTAATTAAAATGTTATTATTGTTATAAAGTAAAAAGCTATTCTTTTATTAAAGGATAATAATAATTATAGCTATGCTTATGGTGCAAAATATGTGGCAATCAAGAAGGATTGTGTATATAGAGCATAGTTTAAAAATAGGGTTTCGGACACTGTAACGAACACGGCGAAACCGTTACGTAACGGTTTCGGCCTGTACTTATTATTTTTTTCTTTTTTGCTTAAAAAAAATCCAAAAAATCCCAATAAATAGAAAAAATTAAAAAAACATATAATAAATGAGTAACAAGATACTTCTAAAGCCAATATGAAGCTCAAAAGTTAGAAATAAGGAAATTAGATGGGTCGAGGGTTGAAACATATCCGAAATAAAGAACCTGCCTTAGATTCCTTCAAATCTATGAATCAAATCCCAAATCAAGCTGTTAATTAACAAAAAACAAAAGGATTCTAGGAAAAAAATGTACTAATCATAGGTAAAGAAGAAGAGAGGAAGCAAAGATGAGGTTTTCGAATGTATTTAGGGATTTTCCAAACCCAATCCTACAAACGTTACCGTTACATAACGGGCGTAACGCTCGTTACGTAATGGTTTCGGCCTTTACGATTTTATTTCGGTATAAACTGGTAAAGGTACGGTTTCGGGTATCGGAGGCTACCGAAACAGTTACGTAACGGGCCCGTTATGTAACGGTTTCGGCGCTTTTAAAACCCATGATATAGAGAATGGGTGTAGCTGAGATGGGGATGTTGAGATTAGTGAAGGCAAAATGTCGCCTAGGCCTGGGCCACCACCTCGCCTAACTAGGACTCCCCTATCGCTTGATCATGATATGGGCAGGCAATCGCTAAATTTTAATATTATTCATAGAAAATATAAAATTTGGACGCCTAGGGATCATCTCATTGCCTAGATGCTTTGACTACATTGGCTGAGATGGATGAGTAGAAAGGCAAGAAAATACTAAATTGGAAAAGAACGCATTCAAGATAATCTAGGAGTAGCCCAAGTAGGTGATTACATGAAGGACAACCGATTGAGATGGTTTTGACATGTTCTACGAAGACTAATAGCAGCACTACCATTGAAAAGAGGTAATTTGGTGCAGGTTAAAGGCTCTAGATGGGGAATGGGAATGATGAAGAGGGCATGGATGGAGTTGGTAAGATTAGTGGATTAAAGGACCGAGACATGATGAACTTAGGATCTATTGTATTTTTTCTCATAAACTTGTTATTTCTTGTCTCTCTTGTATATCATCTTAATTATTTTATTTTCTGTTTTGCAAGAGATATTTTTAACATTACATTGCATCTCAAGGGTAGATTAGTCTTCTTATCTTCTCTCGACTGTTAATTCATCTAATCAATATTGACTGATAACTTCTAATATGATGACTCTGACTCATATGGCCCACCTTCGTTCTTTAATTGAACTTTAACATATTCAAATAGAGAAATATAGGCACTTGGTATTTTTTTGTTCCTTCACAATGAAACTGATTGTGACTAATTATGAAGTTCATCATTGCTATGGTAGGCTGGCAATGTTGTGGTGATATATTTGACTGTTTGGCACAATTGGAACTTTTTATAGCCATTAAAAACAGGTAATTTATATGTTGACAATGGATTTGAAGCTGGTCCAATTCATTACAGGGTGGCACTTTATGGTTTCAGAATTTGACTGTATGTCCGCATGGTGTTTTCGGCTCCATTTTTCCAGTACTGATTGCTGGTCTGCATTTCATCAATGTTCAGGTATTTGATTGTTTTCTTGCCATGTTTTGGTTTGAGGTTATATTTCTTCCCAAACTAGTTCTATATTATGTCAACATGTGATGGACTGGATACCTGCGGATTATGCTCGAGTATACGACAAATAAATTATGCAGAGTATAATAGCTGTGTGACTATCTAATAGTATGGACCATCAAAATGTCTGTTTCCTTATGTCTAATGCCACCTTGAATGTACAATAAATTAGACACTTTCATCTTAATGTGTGATGTGAGTACAGTAACACAATTTACGGGTAGTCCTTCAGTTGATCCATTTTTTAGTCAGTTTTACTGCATCGATATATTTTTGGTTTAACCAAACTATATGTTCTCTGAGATACGAATGCCTTGATTTAATAAGGAGCTGTATGGTAAGTTGAATCAGCTTTATATGGAGCAAGAAGCGAACTCGAAAATGACAATAAGTGAACCCTATAGCTGTGCTTACAGATCCCTCTACAGTAATAATCAAGGTAGGAACAAGCTGGGACACCCTTCATTACCCCCCCCCCCCCACCACACACACAAAAAAAAAAAAAAAGGTTAATGAATGAATTTTGCCGGTATGAAAGTGGGTTATAGATTTATAGTTGGTAAGATTAATGAGAAATTGTGGACTTGAAAACCATAAGAAAGTCAAAGCAAACGTGATTTTTTTTTAATTGGTAATCCAAGCATATATATATATAAGGAAAGAAAAGCAGAACTACAGAGATATGGACAGCACGTAGCTCACGAGGTCGTGAACCGATACAAAGAACATAAAATAAAGACAAATGAAACCGTGATAGCTCTTGATATCAGCCTCACGGACCCTAGACAAAATCAGGCTGACAATATGTCCAAGTCAAAGCAAACGTGATTACTACATGCGTTTTTGTAGAAAATATTCTTTTTGGCACTGGTTAAATTGTTCTATTGGTGTACAAAACTGAAAGTATGCCTCTTTTTAAATTTACAAAAACAGTTCTCAGAGGGCATACATCGAATTCCAAGATCGGACTATAGTTCTAATTGATTTTATTCAATGAATGATTAGAACAATACCTTCAAGACTTTGCAAGTGAAAAGTCTTCTTTGCGATTCAAAGGATAGAACAATACCTACAAAACTTCGCAAGTGAAAAGTCTTCTCCGCGATTCTCACGAACCTTCTTTAAATTCTTTAAAGCTTTTCTCCAATGGAAACTGATGGCCCTTCCGTTCCAAGCTCTTTAATCTTTTTTTCTTTTCTTGATTGCAAGAACACTTCTTGATCAACAAAGAATCAATCTTGATCCTTAAAGAAACAATCTTGATCTTCAAAGAAACAATCTTGATCTATTTTCAAGATCAAAATTCAAACCAAGTAAGAAGATGGGAGAGGGGTAGGCGTGGACTGTTGAGGGAGAGAGAGAAAGAGAGAATTTAATCTCTTGAGATTGTCTTTTAGTGTTGGACGTTCGACACTAGGGGTCTATATATAGACCCCCTTGATTGCTAACTTGTAGATCAAGTCTATCTCCTCTTTCTAATTCTAATCTAATTAGAATTCTTTTTCTATTTTAATTAGAAGTCCCATTTAATTCCCCATTATCTATTCCCTATTTTCTAGTAAACAAATAATTAATTAGTAACTAACAATTAGTGACTAATTAAAGTAGGGAATTGTCCATAGTGTGGGGCGTCCCACCCTACGTGGGGCCCACAAATCTCACACCCCTTTTAGTGTAACACTCCATTTTAGTCACCTTTTGATCTTTATCAAAATCCCATTTGGTTAAATCACATAGCTTCACTATACAGTGAAATACATGGGAAAAATTAATTAATTTAATTCTCAATTAAATTAAAAGCTTTAAGAAGGTCCTAGTGTGTGGGATCTAAAAGGATCTCCTACTTCCAGTTGTGGGACCAAGTGCTTCACCTTTTAGGTGTAGCCTTGTTGCTAGGAAACACTTTCCAATAATTCCATTAGGATCATAGAATTTTATCTAAGTCCCTAGACTTCCACTAATCACAATAATGTCCATTAACACAATGTGACTAACCCCCAAAAATTAGAGAATTACTTGCAAGTATATTCTATCACAAGATTAGTTTACAGACACATCCTTCCACCATCTAATATTGTTATAAGCTTATGGGACAATATGTAATCCCTAGCTTATATTGAGAACTCTTTCTCTTTGATACCTTTAGTCAAATTTAGACTTTCAAATACAATTTGAAAATTCATTAAAAGAATAATAATAATTACTTTTCTTTTATTCAGAAAATAATCATTTCGACAAAATAATTTCATCGATAAACACCAGCTGGATTTCCAAGTCCGGTTTGACAAGTATCAACTCAATATAAATTGCTCTAGATGAAGAGCGGTGGATTCCTTGTTGAGTGTGTACACACTTCTTCAAGTATAGCGTACATAACCCAACGAGCCCGTATTTAGTCCGGTGTGTTGGACATTGACGATTGGCTACATCAAAGCTATATAGGCAAATACCATAGAAGATGTCGACCTCTCAGGTTAAGGACATTCTGTCAAATGGACTACCCTAAATATATAGACAATATATTTCTAAGGGTATCCACTATGCGATCCTGTTGCAATATAAGTACTTGTTACTTATATCCACATCTTAGTCAAGAGACCCTTCTCTCAGTGATTGAGATTCATCACTCCATCTTATGGAACTAACCATGTGTAAGTTGGTAGGAATACATTGTCCAGATGTATCCTAAATAACTTAGAACAATTCTAGGTCTACAAAGAACCGGAAAAGCCATATCTCCTTAGCATTTGGTTCAAAACCAACTGGATGGTTTTCCTACAATGTTACCTAAGGGACAAAGTAGTCACATCTTATGAGATACTTTATAATATATTACCAAATGCAGAAGACAATGTGTGAATGTAAATATGCTATATTAATAATGTAGATTAATACAAGTCCGAAATGGCTTTTATGGGCATATTTGTCTAACAAAAATTGAAGCAGTTTACAACATGACAAGATTCATATGACATTTGTCTTACAATCTAAACGCTATTTTGGTTAATGTAAATAGGTACATACATGTCGGTTTCATGAAAAGAAATTATATTATGTTTCTAGAATAGATTGCACAGCACATATACATGTTGGTATAATTGTGGGTTTATTATAGTTATGGGCCCCTCTTATGTTGTAGTGGCCCACTAGTTATTTTTTTATTTATGTTTCTCTTATATGGGCCTTGGGCCCAGCTTATGTATAAGCCAAGTTTATATAGTCATAATAGAGAAGAGGAACCCTAACTTCCTCTCTCTCTCTTCCCCATCTCTCTTCATTCTCTTCTCCTCATCTCTTCTTTAATCTAGCTACAAATCTACTTGGTATCAGAGCATAAAAAGGGGCAAGGAAGCTTGATTAAATCAAACAACTCAAAGAAGGAAGACAAAGGAAGCTTGGTGACGTTATTGCCGTACGGCTGAAATCAGCCGTATGACTTAGGGAACCCATGGGGGTGTTTTGAAGGTATGTTCTTAGAGAGCTTGATTTTAGGGATTTTTTAAACCCTATCTCATTTGATTTGGATCTATATTGAAGAAGTTGTGATGACTTAAAGGAATATGCAGAAAAAATTCCAGAAAAATAACTAAAGTGTTTCAGATCATATTGTGTTCAAATGGGCTGCTTTTAGTGTTGATTATTGGTCAAGGTAGGAACGTTTTCTTGCAAGGAACGTCTTGAAACAAGTCTTGATGTGTTTTGTGGCGATTTGGAGGAGTTGTGAGCTGTTTTCAACCCCTTGAAGTGACGTTTTTTTACTGTTTTTTGCCTTTGCTGTCCACGGTTTCATAAGACAGCCACTTGGATGATTTTCTTTGGTGTTTTTAATGTCTATGGATATTTTTGAATGATCTCAAGGAAGTTTGAAGGAGTAGTTGCTCATTTGGATGCATTGAAGTTAGTGTGAGGGGTTGAAATTGGAGGTGTGACTATTTATTTGAACTCTTGGGTGACTGCCTTGTGTGTGATTGACAAAAAGGCTATGTCGGACGATTCACCATCCTCGGGTGTGGTACCTCCAAGGGTTGTAGTAGAACATAAGGGGTCTAGTAATGACAACCCTTACTTGCAAATCACTCTGGGGAAGCTTGATGGTGCAAACTACGTTTATTGGGCTAAAGCTGTTGAAATGTACATTGGAGCAAAGGGTAAAATGGGTTATCTACTTGGAGATATAGATGAACCTGCCAAGTTGGACCCTACACATGCGACTCAAGAAAATTTGATTGTGATGTCTTGGCTCACCAATTCTGTATTACCCCACATTAGTAGGGGTTTGGTGTTCTTGAAGACTGCTAATGCCATTTGGGACACCCTCTCTCAGACTTACTCGAATGTAGAAAACTTCGCCCAGCTCTATAAAATTCAAAGGGATATCTCCCAAACTTGTCAGGGGGAGATGTCTTTGAAAATGTACTATGCCAAGTTGAAGGAAAAATGAGAGGAATTTGATCACTACTCAGACTTTAAGCCTAGTTGCACTGCTGATCCTGTTGCCTTCAAGAAGTGGGTTGAATGAATGCGGATTTTTGAGTTCCTTACTGGTCTGAATCGGGAATATGAAAGTTCTTGCTCCCAGCTCCTAGGTCGGGATCCTCCTCCTAAGAAACTTAGTCTGGTCTATGCTCATATCTGAATGAAGCAAGTAGGTGTGATGTGATGATCACCAGGATGGTGACTGCTCCAGAGAGGTTTGCCCTCTCTTCCACTTTCCAGCGTGGTGGAAGAGGAGGTGGTAGATGATCCTTTAGAGGTCGTGGTGCTGATTTTGATGACAAAGACGAACTGAAATACGATTACTGTGGGAGGACCCGACACACTCGTGATCAGTGTTGGAATCTACATGGCTGGTCTACGCAGATGGGGGTCGCTCAGGTGGATATGGAGGTGATTCTCGTCGTCTAAAAGGGGTCGGAGATCCTTCTGCCCATACTGCTACAGCCGCTGCGAATTCGGGCTTTATTATAGCATCGACATCTTAGTTAGTACCCAGAGATGATCTGGAGTCTCTTCGCTGTGACCTTGATGAGATGCGTAAGGCCATGTCCCACTTAGAGACTCCTACATTAGGTACATCCGCCACTGCTTTCAATATCTCAGTACCTTCTGCTCATCACTCTTGGATCATTGATTCTGGAGCATCCGAGCACATGACTGGTATGTCCTATATCTTTTCATCATATCATCTTTATTCTGAGAGAGACAAAGTTCGTATTGCGGATGGTACTATTTCTCCAATTACCGGTAAGGGTATTATCCATGTCTCTCCATCTATGCCTTTATCAATTGCTCTACATGTTCCTAACATTGCTACTAATCTTTTATCTGTCAGTAGTATTACCAAGTCCCTAAATTGCTGTGTCACATTTTTTCCTTCTCATTGTGTTTTCTAGGATTTGGTGACGAGGCGGATGATTGGCAGTGGTCGTGAGAAGGATGGTCTTTATCAGTTGGATTCCTCTCCTGGGATGTGCGCGTATCAGTCCTCTTTAGGGAACATGAGTAATTTTGACCAATTGATGAGATGACATTTTCGTTTAGGCCATCTCCCTTTTTTACTTTTCAAGAGGATGTTTCCTCAGTTGGCTCTTTCTTTATCTGCTATTTCCTTTTAATGTGAAACTTGTGAATTGTCTAAAAATTGTAGGGTTTCCTACCCTCCTAGTTAATCTCAATGCAATTCACTTTTTGGACTTGTTCATTCTGATGTTTGGGGTCCTGCACCCATGCCTTCTGTATTTGGTTATAAATATTTTGTGACTTTTGTGGATGATTTTTCTCGTGCCACTTGGGTATATCTTCTTAAGTCCAAATATGATGTTTATGCTTCTTTTAAAGCTTTTAATAAAATGGTTTGTACTTAATTTGATGTTAAGCTTAAAATCCTTCGTTCTGATAATGGTGGAGAATATCTGAATAGGGACCTATGCACATATTTTATTGACCACGATATTGTTCACCAAACCACTTGTGTTCACACTCCCCAACAGAATAAAGTGGCTGAACGCAAGAATAGACACCTTCTTGACATCAGCAGATCCCTTCTTTTTGTCATGCATGTCCCCAAATGCCTTTGGTCAGAAGCCTTACTTTCCACTGTTTTTCTTATGAATAGAATGCTCTCACGGATCTTGGACTTCAAAGCTCCATTTGATGTCCTTTTACCTATATCTCCACATTTCTATACCACCCAAAGTGTTTGGGTCTGTCTGCCTTGTGCATGTTCCCAAACCTGACCGCATCAAACTTGATTCTCGTGCTATCAAGTGTGTTTTTCTTGGATATTCTCCCCCTCAGAAGGGTTATAAGTGTTACCATCCTCCCTCCAAGAGGAAGTTTCTTTCTATGGATGTCTCTTTCTTTGAGGATGTTTTTACTTTTCTCCTCCGAAGACTCCTCTTCAGGGGGCGAATGTTCATGTTGAAGTGGTGTCTTCTCCTATACCTCTTCCTCTTCTTATTTTTGATATTCCTGACTCTTCTGTAATTGATATTGGACATATGCAAGAGAAAGAATTGCAGGTTTACTTCAGGTGACCTCAACCTATTTCTCACGCTCCCTGACAAGATTCTCCCTTGGATCCAAATCCTTCCAACTCAGGTAATGTTCTGATTCACCTGTTGATGATTATGATCTTCCTATTGCTATTAGAAAAGGAGTTAGATCTTGCACTCACCATCCTATCTCTAATTTTGTCTCTTACAACTCCCTATCTCTTTTCTATTGTACTTTTTCATATTCTTTGTCTTTAGTGTCTTTGTAACGCCCCGAAATACCCCCTAGGAGTTTAGGGATATTTTAGGTGTCACACTGCGTACCTATCAAACCATCCTGTAATGCACAAGATAAAATACAATACTAACAACGATAATCAGAGCGTGGAAGCTATCATATATGCAGAAGCGTAAACAAATTTTCATTTCTTCTGATGATCCAAAATAGTATTTCAAGTTGACCTAAATACAAAACACATCTAAGTCTAAGGTGGACAGGCCCACCTATCAAAATATCAAAATACATAAGACCCTCTCATACTCTCCCCTCAACAGTAGTCGAGGTATGGCCACGCATCGAGGTCTCGGTCCGCCTGAGACTGTAATGGAATAGCCGGCTCTCTCTCCTCTATATACTCTTCCTCGACCCAAGGCTCCGGGTCGAGGGCTCCCTCAGTACCTGCCGACATGAAAGTACGGCTGAGCATGGAATACTCAGCGAGTACAAGCTACTAGCAGACCATAACAATAATAAAACACACAATAGTGATATCATACAAGCAGTAATAGAAACATCACAAAGAACAGTATAGGGCGTAACACAATACAAGCATCCTGACGTGCGTACATGAATGCGAAAACGCCGATAAAACTCATGCTTGAAAACCCCTGTCATGTCCCGGTATGCCTCGTAGAAATCATGTATGCGTGCATGCATGAATGCATGATCATCATCTTGTAAACCTCCATCTTGTAACTTGTGAGCCAGAGGCTAGCACCCGAATATCCCTGGGCTGCCAACCTCCTTGATATGCAATGCACTTGTGAGCCAGAGGTTAGCACCCGAATCTCCCTGGGCTACCAACCTCCTTGTTATGAAATGCAGAGTTTTTTTGTGAGCCAGAGGTTAGTACCCGAATCCTCCCTGGGCTACCAACCTCCTTGACAATAAGTGATTTTTATTACTTGTTTAGTTTTCTTGTGAGCCAGAGGCTAGTACCCGAATGTCCCTGGGCTACCAACCTCCTTGACAATAGGTGTTTTAAGGGTTATCTTGTGAGCCAGAGGTTAGTACCCGAATCCTCCCTGGGCTACCAACCTCCTTGACATGCGATATTTTCTTGTTGTTTATTATATGCACATGCTCTTGAAAACTCGGTTCATGCTATCATGCGTGCTCGTGTACGTGTCCATAGTGACAATCATGATAATGGGAATAACCAAAATATGACATTACAATTCAATTCATGATATGAACATAGGTAACATAAGTAGTTTGCATAACATTTGATCAATTTATCATTTATAAGAACGCATGCATAAGACCCATTTCTATATTCTTCATTGAGATCATTTATTCATAGTTTAGGTATTTTGTCAAACACTTTCATACATTATTCCTTAGTAGTTTATTTCCTTCTTTTAAATGCATATTTTCCATTTAATCACACAATGGTAAGTTTGTTATTTGTACTATGCCCATCCTCCATTTTCCAATCCACAACCCACACATCATACATCACATTCGGCATCCAATCGCCACATCCAATCTCCCATCCACACATTCATTCCATTTCCCTTATCTTGTTTATATTTGTTGAGTTAATACAATGCATAGGGAAGGAAAAGCATAATATATATAATCACCATTTACACTAGAAAACCTAGGTTATTGCTAGGGAAAGTTAGTAGGGTGTACTAACCTTGAATCAATGCTTGATCCTTGGTAGAAACCTTGATTGAAGCTCCAAAAGGGGTAGGGAACAACCCTTGCTTGAGGAAGACTCGAGTTGGGGAAGAAATCCCTTTCAAAAACGTGAGTGAGGGCTGCCCTAGCTTGGAGAATGCACCCCACCCGAGCTTGAGTTGAAATCTTGACGAAAACGTGCTTGAGGACGATCTAGGGTCTTCACCCCTTTGATTTCTTCTCCAAAAGCAACCTAGGTTTTAGGAAACCCTTTTCTCTTCTCTCTTATCTCCCAAATCTCTCTAAGTATAGTGAATGATGCCCTAAGGCTCGGGCAAGCCTTAAGGAGAAAGGGTTTAACCCCCAAAAGACGAAAAAGCCCTTAATGAAAATCCTGCAAAAACGCGAAGACCGAGCGATCGGTAGTTATGACCGATCGATCGGTTGCCTACCGAGCGATCGGTGTTTATGACCGATCGACCGGTCAAAAACTCACTCTCTGGAAAATTTTCCCATACAAAATTTCTGACCGTGCGATAGCTACCGATCGATCGGTTATGGACCGATCGATCGCTGACTGGACCGAGCGATCGGTGCTCTGTATGTCTGGACTGTTTTGACCATATCTTTTGACTCGCTCGTCGGATTTCGACGATTCAACTTGCGTTGAATCCGTCTTTCGAAAACGAACATTTCTGACGTTTCGGAATTTCCGATTTCTCCCTTATTTATTAATTAGACTACAAAAACGGCCAATTAGCTACGAAGGTGCTATTCATTAAGGATGAAAAAGTCCGGAGTGCTACATTCTCCCCCCCTTACAAAAATTTCGTCCCCGAAATTTGGACGATACATACATGCACAAAATCAAAACAAAATTACAAGCCATATGCACATGTCTATTCAAATAACTCGGGGTACTTTGCTTTGACTTCGGCTTCACGCTCCCACGTGGCTTCTTCTCGTGCATGATGTTGCCATTGTACGAGGACTAGCGGAATAGTCTTGTTGCGAAGCACTTGATCTCTCCTATCCAAAATATGAACCGGCTTCTCAACTAAAGTGAGGTCCTCTCGGATCTCAATCGGATCAAGCTCGATGACATGAGAAGAATCCGAGATGTACTTCCGGAGCATAGAGACATGGAATACATTATGGACCGCCGCCATGTGAGCGGGCAAAGCAACACGGTAAGCCACCTCGCCAACTCGAGTAATGATCTCGAACGGACCCACATATCTCAGGCTAAGCTTGCCTCTCTTCCCGAATCGCATAACGCCTTTGGTCGGTGAAATCCTTACAAACACAAGATCACCGACTCGGAATTCAAGATCCCTCCTTCGGTTGTCGGCATAGCTTTTCTGTCTATCTTGTGCGGTCTTTAACCTCTCCCGGATAAGCTTGACCCTATCCGCGGTTTGTTCAATTAACTCGGGGCCCAAAATCTTTCTTTCTCCCACTTCATCCCAATACAACGGGGATCTACAACTCCTTCCATACAAAGCCTCGAAAGGCGCCATTTGTATGCTTTCTTGATAACTATTATTGTAAGCGAATTCCACCAAAGGTAGGTGATCTTCCCAACTTCCCTTGAAGTCTAGCATACATGCTCGGAGCATATCTTCAATAACCTGATTCACCCTCTCGGTTTGCCCGTCGGTCTGTGGGTGGAAAGCTGTGCTAAAGTCTAACCGGGAGCCCATTGCACCTTGAAAACTTTTCCAAAACCTGGATGTGAATCTTGGGTCTCTATCCGACACAATACTCACTGGCACCCCGTGCAATCGGACTATTTCCTTGATGTATAGCTCCGCTAACTGATTGGAGTTGAATGTAGTCCGGTACGGTAAAAAATGAGCGGACTTCGTGAGTCTATCAACCACTACCCATATAGCATCGGTCTTCCTAACCGTCTTCGGCAACCCCACGATAAAGTCCATAGAGATATGTTCCCATTTCCACTCGGGAATGGGGAGAGACTGCAAAAGACCCGCCGGTCTCAAATGCTCTGCTTTCACCTGTTGGCACACCAAACACCGTGCCACATACTCCGCAACCTCCCTCTTCATGTTTCGCCACCAGAAGTGACTCTTGAGGTTCCGATACATCTTTGTCCCCCCGGGATGCACTGTATACTTAGACCGGTGAGCTTCGTCCATAATCTCTCTCCGAAGGTCTGCATTGGCTGGGACGCAAAGCCTTCCCTTGAATGTAATAGCACCTCGGCTAGTGAGAGAGAAGTCCGTACTACCCTTGGCCATTTCCTTATCCCGGAAAGCCAACAAGTCAGTGTCTGTGGCTTGATACTCCTGGATCAAGTCTATAAGGTACGGCCGAACTGTAACATTTGCCAAAACCGGACTGCGGACAGAATCGTTCACACTGATGTCTAGATTTGCCAAATCGTCTAACAGTCTCCATTCCCGCACCAACATGTGAGCCAACATCCCCGATGGTTTCCTACTCAGAGCGTCTGCCACTACATTTGCTTTTCCCGGGTGGTATTGGATAGTGCACTCGTAGTCCTTTAAGAACTCAATCCAACGCCGTTGTCGTAAGTTTAGCTCTTTTTGGGAAAAGAGATACTTGAGGCTCTTGTGGTCCGTGTACACATAGAACTCCACCCCGTACAGATAATGTCGCCAAATTTTAAGTGCAAACACGACCGCCGCAAGCTCCAAGTCGTGAGTGGGGTAGTTCTTTTCATGCTCCTTCAACTGCCTTGATGCATAGGCAATGACCTTCTTGTGTTGCATTAGGACACACCCGAGTCCAACATGCGAGGCATCACTGTACACCTCATACCCAAAAGGTCCAGATGGCACAGTAAGGACAGGGGCTGTGGTGAGGCGTTTCTTCAACTCTTGGAAACTTACTTCACATCGGTCACTCCAACTGAACTTTGCATTTTTTCTTGTCAAGTAGGTGAGAGGTGCAGCCAAACTGGAGAATCCCTCCACAAATCTCCGGTAGTAGCCTGCCAATCCGAGGAAACTACGTATCTCCGTGACGCTCTTGGGCCTCTCCCAACTCATGACTGCCTCAACCTTGGCTGGATCTACAGAAATGCCCTTGGCCGACACCACGTGTCCAAGAAATGCAACCTTCTCTAACCAGAACTCGCACTTACTCAATTTGGCATATAGCCTATGCTCTCTCAACATCTCCAGAGCAAGGCGGAGGTCTCGTGCGTGATCTTCCCGTGTCTGGGAATACACCAAAATGTCATCAATGAATACAATCACGCATCGAACCAAGTAAGATCGGAACACCCGGTTCATCAAATCCATGAATGCCGCCGGTGCATTCGTCAGCCCAAAAGGCATGACAAGGAACTCGTAATGCCCATACCGAGTCCTGAAAGCCGTCTTCGGAACATCTTCCGCCTTGATCCTTAATTGATAATACCCCGATCTAAGATCAATTTTGGAGAAGAATCTCGCTCCCTTCAGTTGGTCAAACAAGTCGTCTATCCTTGGCAAGGGATAACGATTCTTGATAGTTACCTTGTTCAACTGACGGTAGTCTATACACATCCTCATAGACCCGTCCTTCTTCTTCACAAAGAGAACCGGAGCTCCCCACGGTGAGACACTTGGTTGGATGAAACCAAGTTGTTGTAACTCCTCAATCTGTTTCTTCAATTCTTCCAGCTCTATAGGGGCCATTCTATACGGTGCCTTTGAAATTGGAGCGGTGCCCGGAGTAAGCTCTATAGCGAACTCAATCTCCCGATTCGGAGGTAACCCGGGAAGTTCCTCCGGAAACACGTCCAAAAAATCACTCACGACCGGAATGGCCGAGGAGTTTTGTGCTTCTAGGTTTGCTATACTCAAGGCTGCGAGGCGAGCAAGGTCCCTCTCTCTTAATCCTCGGAAGTGAAAAGGCTTACCCCGTTCCGGCTTGAAATTTACCATCTTCTCAAAACACGCAACATGCCCGTGATGGTTTGACAACCAATCCATCCCTAAGATGACATCAAAATCCAAGTCTTGAAAATCTAGGACGATGAGATCGGCTAACAGTTCATTCTCCCCCACTTGAATCACACTATCCCTGAATATCTTGTCCGTATCAACTGACTTGCCGAGTGGAGTTGCAATGGTCAACTCCTGCTTTAACGGAGTAGCCTCAGTCAAAAATCCCTTTGCGAAACTAGGCGACACAAAGGAGTGAGTGGATCCTGTGTCGATCAACACTCGGGCAAGACATTCGTTCACTAACAAAGCGCCTGTGCGATTAAGTGACTACTATTAGTAGATTTTAAACAACGAGCATCATACATAGGTAACCCTTAATATAGAAACTCACAAAGCAAACCATAGAAATTTTACACAATTTAAACTCTAGAATTCGTGCGTACCTTGCACGACATCGTCGGATGCACGTGCGTCTCTCTCTGATAGGGCGAAAACTCGACCCTGTGTGGCTGGGCGAGGAAGCCGTGTAGACGGTGAGGCCATCGAAGCCTGAGAAGAGCTAGGCTGAGATGTCTGCCTAACCGGGGGCCTGCTCCCTGAAGACTGAGTTGGCAATTGACGCCGGGGACAATCTCTAACCATGTGGCCTTGGTCACCACAATGGAAGCAACTTCCTGAAACTCTCCGGCATTCTCCCGCTGGATGCCTCCTCCCACAAAGAGTGCAAACATCATGTAAATAGGAGGAAGGAGCATATCCCGTAGCCTGAGTAACTGCGGGGCGAGGAGCATATGAGGTAGCCGGGCGAAAGGCCGGTGGAGCAAAAGAGCGGGGAGCCTGTGGTGCTGAATACATCCTCTGTGACTGAGCCGGCCCTGCGGACTGATACAAGCTCGTCCTTGCTCTTTTCTCCCCTGAACTACTCGACTGTCCTTTTTCCATTCCTCTCCTTTTGAAGAACTCCTCGGAGTTCGACTCGGCCAATAGTGCTTTATCAACAATTTCAGAATATGTCTCATGTCTAAACATCGAGACTCGGTCCTTAAGATAGGCCTTCAACCCCCTCTCAAATTTCCGGGCCTTCATAGCCTCGGTCGCTATCATGTGTGGAGCAAATCGAGATAGCTCCGAAAATTTGGCTTCATAAGCCGCTACGGACATATTACCCTGCTCCAAGGTAATAAATTCGACTTCCATCTTTTCTTTCATCCCGACCGGAAAGTACTTGTTGAAAACCTCCAAGAATTCCTCCCAAGTCCAATCTTGACCTTGCCGGGTCAACTCTCGGGTCCGAAGTGCAGACTTCCACCAGTGATCGGCCTCGCCTTCAAGCATAAAGGCGGCCCATGTGACCCTTTCCACTTCAGTAGGTGCTAATACCGAGAATATCTTCTCAAGTTGCCGGATCCAACCCTCGGCAACAAGTGGATCAATGCTTCCACAAAAAGTTGGAGGCCTCATCCTCCGAAAAGCTTCTATCCCGGCTTGGGCTCGGTTAGGAGGAGCCGGTACAAGTGCCGCATTAGGCGGAGTGGCCGGTTGCCTTGCCGCCAACATAGCCAAAGTCTCGGCTATGGATGCGAATGCTTGGGCAAAGTCGGGTTGATCATCACCCGATGGAGCATCACCTCCATTACCCCTCGTGTTGTACCCGCGACCCCGGGTATTGCGTCTCATGATTTCTCCTGAGAACGACAATATAGCATGAGTCTAACTTGGATACGCATTTAGTACAAATTTTGCAATTCACTCAATACATATTCGTCAAGCACATTCAATAAGTACAACACAATAATGTACACATGGTATATAACACAATAGCATAACATACAATCCGTGTTCCTAGTGTAGGACCCTATGTTCGGTTGAAGTTCAACCCATTTTGACTAAGACTAACTTGTTAGTCTATACTTGGAATACAACTCTCTAAGGTGATTCTAATACCTTGTTCAATCATCTAAGTGACCCTAGGGACTCTAATGCCTAGAGCTCTGATACCACTCTGTAACGCCCCGAAATACCCCCTAGGAGTTTAGGGATATTTTAGGTGTCACACTGCGTACCTATCAAACCATCCTGTAATGCACAAGATAAAATACAATACTAACAACGATAATCAGAGCGTGGAAGCTATCATATATGCAGAAGCGTAAACAAATTTTCATTTCTTCTGATGATCCAAAATAGTATTCCAAGTTGACCTAAATACAAAACACATCTAAGTCTAAGGTGGACAGGCCCACCTATCAAAATATCAAAATACATAAGACCCTCTCATACTCTCCCCTCAACAGTAGTCGAGGTATGGCCACGCATCGAGGTCTCGGTCCGCCTGAGACTGTAATGGAATAGCCGGCTCTCTCTCCTCTATATACTCTTCCTCGACCCAAGGCTCCGGGTCGAGGGCTCCCTCAGTACCTGCCGACATGAAAGTACGGCTGAGCATGGAATACTCAGCGAGTACAAGCTACTAGCAGACCATAACAATAATAAAACACACAATAGTGATATCATACAAGCAGTAATAGAAACATCACAAAGAACAGTATAGGGCGTAACACAATACAAGCATCCTGACGTGCGTACATGAATGCGAAAACGCCGATAAAACTCATGCTTGAAAACCCCTGTCATGTCCCGGTATGCCTCGTAGAAATCATGTATGCGTGCATGCATGAATGCATGATCATCATCTTGTAAACCTCCATCTTGTAACTTGTGAGCCAGAGGCTAGCACCCGAATATCCCTGGGCTGCCAACCTCCTTGATATGCAATGCACTTGTGAGCCAGAGGTTAGCACCCGAATCTCCCTGGGCTACCAACCTCCTTGTTATGAAATGCAGAGTTTTTTTGTGAGCCAGAGGTTAGTACCCGAATCCTCCCTGGGCTACCAACCTCCTTGACAATAAGTGATTTTTATTACTTGTTTAGTTTTCTTGTGAGCCAGAGGCTAGTACCCGAATGTCCCTGGGCTACCAACCTCCTTGACAATAGGTGTTTTAAGGGTTATCTTGTGAGCCAGAGGTTAGTACCCGAATCCTCCCTGGGCTACCAACCTCCTTGACATGCGATATTTTCTTGTTGTTTATTATATGCACATGCTCTTGAAAACTCGGTTCATGCTATCATGCGTGCTCGTGTACGTGTCCATAGTGACAATCATGATAATGGGAATAACCAAAATATGACATTACAATTCAATTCATGATATGAACATAGGTAACATAAGTAGTTTGCATAACATTTGATCAATTTATCATTTATAAGAACGCATGCATAAGACCCATTTCTATATTCTTCATTGAGATCATTTATTCATAGTTTAGGTATTTTGTCAAACACTTTCATACATTATTCCTTAGTAGTTTATTTCCTTCTTTTAAATGCATATTTTCCATTTAATCACACAATGGTAAGTTTGTTATTTGTACTATGCCCATCCTCCATTTTCCAATCCACAACCCACACATCATACATCACATTCGGCATCCAATCGCCACATCCAATCTCCCATCCACACATTCATTCCATTTCCCTTATCTTGTTTATATTTGTTGAGTTAATACAATGCATAGGGAAGGAAAAGCATAATATATATAATCACCATTTACACTAGAAAACCTAGGTTATTGCTAGGGAAAGTTAGTAGGGTGTACTAACCTTGAATCAATGCTTGATCCTTGGTAGAAACCTTGATTGAAGCTCCAAAAGGGGTAGGGAACAACCCTTGCTTGAGGAAGACTCGAGTTGGGGAAGAAATCCCTTTCAAAAACGTGAGTGAGGGCTGCCCTAGCTTGGAGAATGCACCCCACCCGAGCTTGAGTTGAAATCTTGACGAAAACGTGCTTGAGGACGATCTAGGGTCTTCACCCCTTTGATTTCTTCTCCAAAAGCAACCTAGGTTTTAGGAAACCCTTTTCTCTTCTCTCTTATCTCCCAAATCTCTCTAAGTATAGTGAATGATGCCCTAAGGCTCGGGCAAGCCTTAAGGAGAAAGGGTTTAACCCCCAAAAGACGAAAAAGCCCTTAATGAAAATCCTGCAAAAACGCGAAGACCGAGCGATCGGTAGTTATGACCGATCGATCGGTTGCCTACCGAGCGATCGGTGTTTATGACCGATCGACCGGTCAAAAACTCACTCTCTGGAAAATTTTCCCATACAAAATTTCTGACCGTGCGATAGCTACCGATCGATCGGTTATGGACCGATCGATCGCTGACTGGACCGAGCGATCGGTGCTCTGTATGTCTGGACTGTTTTGACCATATCTTTTGACTCGCTCGTCGGATTTCGACGATTCAACTTGCGTTGAATCCGTCTTTCGAAAACGAACATTTCTGACGTTTCGGAATTTCCGATTTCTCCCTTATTTATTAATTAGACTACAAAAACGGCCAATTAGCTACGAAGGTGCTATTCATTAAGGATGAAAAAGTCCGGGGTGCTACAGTCTTTGCCTTGCAGTGTTTATGAAACACTTGCTCACCCTAAGTGGAAGGATGCAATGTGTGAAGAAATGGAGGCTCTTGAGAAAAGTGGCACATGAGAAATTGTTGACTTACCAAAGGGAAAGAAACTGGTTAGATGTAAGTGGGTTTTCACAGTTACAAGTTGGATGGTTCTTTGGAAAGATATAAGGCTAGACTTGTCGTGAAGGGTTTCACCCAAACTCACGGCATTGACTACCATGAGACCTTTGCTCCTGTGGCTAAAATGAATTCTATCTGTGTGATTCTGTCTCTGGTTGCGAACCAAGACTATCCTCTTCATCAATTTGATGTGAAGAACGCCTTCCTTCATGGAGACTTAGTGGAAGAAGTGTACATGAATGTTCCTTCTGGTTTTAGCTTTCCCACAACACAAGGGAAAGTTTGTAAATTGAAAAAGGCCCTATATGGGTTGAAACAGTCTCCTCGTGCCTAGTTTGAAAGGTTCAGCAGTGCCATGAAGAAACAATGGTACACTCAAAGCCAAACTGATCATACTTTGTTTATCAAACACTGTCAGGGTAAGACAACTGCGCTTATAGTCTATGTGGATGACATAGTGTTGATAGGGTCCGATCCGAAGGAAATTAAAAGGTTAAAATCTCAACTGGCTACAGAGTTTGAGATAAAGGACTTAGGCAGTTAAGATACTTTCTTGGCATAGAAGTTTCCAGATTCAAGAAAGGAGGGATATTTATCTCACAAAGAAAATACATCTTAGATCTTCTCAAAGAAACAGGGATGTTGGGGTGTAAGCCTTTGAATGCCCTAATAGAGCAGAACTACAGGTTAGCGGATGATGGTGGTGAACCTCTTGTTGATGCAGTGAGATATCAGAGGCTTGTTGGTCGCCTTATCTATCTCTCTCTCACATGCCCTGATATAGTCTATGCAGTTAGCGTGGTGAGCCAGTTTATGCATGCTCTAAAAACCTCTCATCAAGAGGCAGTCTACAAGATTCTCAGGTACTTGAAATTTTTCCCTGGGAAAGGGATCCTCTTTGGCTGTCATGGGCACTCAAGAGTAGAAACATACACCGATGCTGATTGGGCAGGATCTGTTTCAGACAGTGGATATTATGTGATTGTTGAGGGAAATCTTGTCACTTGGAGAAGCAAGAAGCAGACTGTTGTAGCAAGGTCTAGTGCAGAGGCTGAGTTCAGAGCCATGGCTCATGGAATATGTGAATTGCTATGGGTTTGGATTTCCAACAGACAAGCTTATGAGTCTTTATTGCGACAACAGAGCTACGATTAACATTGCTCATAACCTAGTCCAACATGACAGAATCAAACATATTGAGATTGATCGTCATTTCATAAAAGAAAAACTCAGTTCTGGAGAGATCTGAATTCCCTATCCCTATGTTTGGTTGCTGAGAAAATTAGTGAAAACATGGAAAAGAAAAGAAAATTAGACAAAACACAGCTAAGAATTATATTAGAAATATAAAATTTTCTTTTCTTTTCCATATTTTCACCTATTTTCTTGGCAACCAAACATAGCATATGTGAACACTGGTGATCAACTTGTTGATATTCTGACCAAGGGGGTCCCAAGCTATCGCTTATTTGATGTACTTAGCAAGCTGGGGGTATGTGTGACATATACGCACCAGCTTGAAGGGGAGTGTTGGTATAATTGTGGGTTTATAATAGTTATGGGTCCCTCTTATGTTGTAGTGGCCCACTAGTTATGTTTTTTTAATTTTTGTTTATCTTATATGGGGCCTTGGGCCTAGCTTATGTATAAGCCAAGTTTATATAGTCATAATAGAGAAGAGGAACCCTAACTTCCTCTCTCTCTCTTCCCCATCTCTCTTCGTTCTCTTCTCCTCATTTCTTCTTTAATCTAACTACAAATTTACTATACAGGCAATCAGGCATGCATGCATACTTATAAGTTGGCCCTAGAATTTAGGTTTTTTTTTCTCCAGGATTTTCAA
The DNA here is from genome assembly GCA_015143295.1 of Tetracentron sinense. NCBI lineage: Eukaryota > Viridiplantae > Streptophyta > Magnoliopsida > Trochodendrales > Trochodendraceae > Tetracentron > Tetracentron sinense. Next base: position 1,993,176 of record CM026573.1, on the reverse strand, counting down.
TATGTATGTTTTGTCCGACCTTTACTAAATCATTGATACTTGTTACAAATTGGTGACACTTGTTATGTTAAAAACTGATAATATCTCATTCTTCTTGATCCTCCTCTAAAATTGTGGTCTCTAAAATTGATTTGTTAAAAGATTCATAAACTTTGTTGTGTATATTATTTTCTTTGGACAATTAGGCCCTGTTTGGATAAGATTTTATAAGCTAGAATCTATTTAAAGATAATTATTGGAAATTCAATTACTGAAAAAGTTTCAACCAAAAAAAAAAAAATACTGAAAAAATAACAGCTGTGTAAAATATTCATATTTGGTTTTGCTGGAAAAATAAATTATTTAGGCTAGGCATCCAACAAGAGAAGAGAAGTGAAGAAAAATGAAAAAGAAAGAGAAAAAAGGGGAAAAGGAAAGTGAAGGGCAATGGTTGAAAGAGAAGCAGTGTTATTAAAACCGGTCCGGACCGGCCGGTTGAACCAGTAAAACCGGGAACTGGCCAGGTCGCCGGTTCCGAAAACTCCCAAAACCGGACTGTATTAAAAACCGGTGGAACTGGCCAGGAAAAGAGGGAAAATGAAAAAAAAAACATTTTTTAATTAATAAAAGGGCAAGGTCAAACCGGTTTTAAAAACATTGAAGAGAAGTTGAATGGAGTCAAGTTGCATATAAAATAATTGACTTTTATTTATTTACTTATTTTTATCTACTATAATCAATAAAACATGACAATTTTGTATATTATATCATAATCAATAAAACTGTGATAATTTTGTATAATATATTATTTTGGTTGGTAACCAAATTATTTAGGCCATAATCTATCAAATTTGTTTTGTTAATTATAATCGTTGAAATAGTCTAAGCCAAAGATGAAATTCCAGTTATCTTTTCTTCACGACCTTATCAGATCCATCATTCAACTCAACATTTGGGACAGTGTTTTCATCAGAACAATGTTTATATCGATAATTACATCCTCAATGTGCTGAAAATAAGTGCGCTACTAAGGATGCAGCTACTAATATCGTATACACCTTTCAACTGCCTTTCTCAAAAAATATTGTGCTTAACCATGACTATTATTTCCTCAATTCATTTGAAAACAATCCCTAATTTACCAAGAAGTGATTGTCGCATCATGGTACATGTTCCGATTTCCGAGTGCTAAATATTGATGAATGTTTTTTGTTATAAGAATGTTAGAATGCTAACAATGACTCTAATCCTCTCAAGATTTGCCAGACATGTCTTTTATATTTATATAATGGTAATATATTTTGATAAATTGTAAACCTCAAAAGAAATTATGCTGAATCTTGGTTCTATTATGTTGTCAGATTTCTTTCCGGACTTCTACGGTTGAAAAAATGACCGGCCTGCTTAGCTTATTAGCCAAGGTGAGTTGATAAAGGCCATTTTTATGTTTAATGTTTGATGAAGAATTTATCTTGTTGTTCAGCCTCGTTGTTGCTGAAAATTAAGGTTCATGTCGGTTAAAAAATGCATGCTTTTACCAATGAGTTAGTCACCTGTATATGTTGCAGTAGAAAGTTTCCACACAAAGAATCACACATTCTTATCCACATGGTTTTAGAACTCGTAACAGCCATTACGTAAAGGTTTTGCTAAGATCCATACATTTACGTTTCGTTGTTCCAATTCTTTAGGGTATTTTATGTGACACGGTCGTTATGGACTTTCATAACGCCTTTTCCATTATGTAAGTCATAGAGCTCGTCTGACAAAAGGTACAGTGGTTTTAGAAACCGCTTTCTTTTTTACTTTTTTGGAAACTTCTTCACTTCCTTCCCCTTCTACCATAAAAATTGACACTCTTGGTTTTTGGATCAAAAAATAAGATCAAGGCTATGAATTGACGAAAAAAAAGCTTCAAAAATAAACTTTGGGAAAAGAATCAGATTGTGTTTTTTTTTTTTCCCGCGTAGATTTCTAAACTTTTGTCAAATGATTTTTTACTTGATGCATATTAGCAAGTTTAGAACATAGATTCACAGATTTCGAGTGAAGTCTATGCATCTATGATGAATAGGGTTCATATACTTTCGTTCTTTTTTATTTGTTTTTAAATCCCATTGTGTTAATTAAACTTGAGATATTATCATCTTCATACATGATATGCATTTAATGTCAAAATATTTGTTTGTTTCACTTTTAGACGTTTTTCCACTATTTTACTTTTTTAGGGGTTTTGTTCATATATATATTTTTGTTGAATTTATCATCTCAAGAAACAATGCATAATACAGGTTTCGGGTTGTAGCGGAGTTAAGTAACGCCGAAACCGTTACATAATGGTTTTGGCCAGACATTTTTTTAATTTTTTTTATCTCAAGCCAGACACTGTTTTTCCTTACATTCTTAGTGTATTTTATTGTACTTACATGACAGGGATTCTAATATTGTTTGGCAGTACTACAAGCTCTATTTGAACGTTCTGACGCTACCAATATTTGTCATTGGGTTTTGCATTCCTCAGGTAACTAATTATTTCATCTCCATTTTCTTCTGATGTTTGTCATTGTTGTATTGGTCATACTCGTAGTTAAGTTTCTTTCTTGGTAATCATGTAGTGACTGGTTAAACCAGTGTAGTCAAGGCGTCGCCTAGGCGACTTTGGGCCTGCGTCGCCTAGGCGCCCCTCTAGGCGGGCGATCCTATAAATTTTTTTTTTTTTTTTTTTGCTTAAAAAAAATCCAAAATTTCCCAATAAATACATAAAAATATAAAAACATGTAATTGTAGGGGGCTTTGCCTAATATTATACATGGACGACACAAATTTGGGTATTTTGCCCAGATTTTGAAGTGTTTAATACTCCACTATGTTAACATGTCTTTGGTTATGTGATGAATGCTTGTAATAGACTTTTTATTTTATGTTTTTGTGGAATGTGGGTGTGTAGTTTTGATCTTTTTGATGTTATATATATACGTGATATATATATAATTATATATATATTTATATTAAATTTATCGCCTAGGCCACGCCTAGGCGTCGCCTAGGCAACGCCTCGCCTTCGCCTAGGCAACGCCTCGCCTAGCCGGGGCTAATCGCCTAGGCATCGCCTAGACGCCTTGACTACACTGGGTTAAACTTCTTTGGATCAACTTTGTTGTTATTGTAGACATACTGGTTTCAAGCCACTTTTCATTTATTCACACTCTGCTGGTGCCTAAGAAAGTGGTTTACATACGAAAGTTACCAAGAATGATAAACGTCCTGCCTGGATATATGTCAGTTTGTTGAACTATGAGTAGGAGAATAAATTGGGGTATACAATAGTTGAGTTTCCCATTTAACCAAAATATGTTCGTTCTGTTTTTCTTAGCTGTTGATTTATCATAGATTGTCTTTGTAGGATGCAAATCTATTTGAGGTTCTGTTGAGGGAAAAGTTCAGAATTGTAATCGGGGTGTCAAATGGACCTCACAAATATCTTTCTTTAAAAAGGAAAAAAAAAGCAAGTGACCTCATTGAAACCAATATGACTTTTGCGAGCCACTTATTTTTTAGTTCTTATAATAAAAGAGAACTGAAAAAAGTACATTTTGGACATTACCTTTATGTGTCAATCTTATTTACCGATATAAAAATAGGACATTGGATTGTATTTTTGACTTCTATAGAGGGAAATTTTTTTCTCGCATACTTTATGTTGTGCCAATGGGTTGGCCAACTATTCAACAAAGCAGGCATTGGTAGGCATTCCTTGTGCACATAGTTACCAAGCACGGGAATAATACGACAACGATTCGTTTGGGAAATACAGGTGTTATACGAAAAAAATACGTTAAAATTTTATAAAAATATTAATAATTATAAATAAAGAAAAATTATGATATTAATTAATAATAATCATTTAATACGGAATATGCGTTTAACACGGTAAAAGTACGGCAAAAATACGCGTAGTGTACGTGTTTAATACGTAATTCGCGTATTAAACGAGTATAATACATAACACGACAAAAGTAAGCAGTTTTAAACGGTGACCCCCCTAAAAGTATTATACGAGTGTTTGGTAACTAACTAACTATGCTTGTGCATGGGGAGCTATCTACTCTTTGTATCTCTTTCCTATACAGATAGAAAAGAACTAAAAAATTCAAAACAACATGTTAAGACATGGAAGTTAACAACATATCCATGTTTGTTTGCATCTGTTCTTTATTAGATGTTACACAACTGTAGCTCTATACTTATTTTCCAACACAACAACATGGAATTGATTGTAATGCTCAACAAATGCAGTAATCTCCTAATCTTGAGTTGAAATGCCCAAAATATTTAAAATCTGAAAAAAAAGAAAGAAAATGCAAAAGACATGGACTACTGTTCAGTTATCCCTTTGAAGCAACTCCGACATTTCATTTAACTTGGGCCACATCAATTGCCTCATCTGATGCAAGTGTAGGAGCAGTTTCGCTGAACCAAGACCATCTTGTTGGGGTCATTCTGTTTTTTGCAATAGCCGAGTTCTGTCCGTATTACAGCTTGAAAGCTTGAAAATTCTGGTTCAAGGAGGCAATTCTTTCCTTGATGAAGGTTGTTGTCAATTGTGTGAGCCTTTTCATTTGTCTTTTGTATTTCCAACACTTAGGCATTTAGTTTCAGATCTTGCACCGTATTAGATGGATGCAACTGAAAAAATCAGGATACGCTAAAAAAAGCTTGGATACCTTTCATAAAACTTTTTAATGTAAATATAAGCTAATTGTTCTTTGAATCAAGTGATCCCACCATCCTTAGACAAAAATTCACAGTACTTACATTTTATGAGATACTTCAGTCCGTCTACAGACTCCTCATACTGCTATCCTATATTTTTGAGGCACTCTTTGACTTGAGTTATTTGACGTTTGTCTTTCTTTGGCACCATGTGAAACCTATATAAAAAGATTTCATGATCCTTAATATATAACATTTCAGAGTTAAAAATATAAGTCATGTATCTTTGAGACACTCTTTAACTTGAGTTATTTTACGTTTGTCTTTCATTAGGTCTGTCTTTCTTTCTTGTTTGTTGATGTCGGTTACTTGCGTCGGTGTCGGAGGCGATGTTGGTGGTGACAAGAGGCAAAAGGCACGAGTAAGGAGCCTTTCATGTTCTGTGTTTATCAAGTTGCAAGTAGATGAAATATGGTGCGAAGGAAAATTATAGCTGTCGAATCCAAGAGCTTTGAGTTCGTTGGCGTAGAAGATAAGGAATCGTTGTTGGTGAAGGTCATTGAGCGAGGCAGGGGCTTCTCTGTCGAAATCCAACTTGAAGAACCAGTGTTTTGGTGGGTCCTCAGATTTATAGCCGACTGTGTAATACTAAAAGAGGATAGATACAAGGTGGAGAAATACTCATACTCATCTCGAGTATTTATTCTCGAGAGGAAACGTAATGGGAATGGGACGTTCATCTTGTTAATGGTGCTCCCCTCGGCAGGTGCTCGTTGTCGGTGGATTATCTTACCCATTGGGAGGAATTGCTATGGGTGGAATGGGGTTTTGAATGCCATGCACTCCATCATACCACCTCAGTTCCTTCCCAAATATAACCAGGAATGAATTTCTCATCCAACTCCCAAAACCCAGCAGCTTGCGCCAATCGCACAGCCCAGGCCAGCATCTCCAGTAGTATCAGTCCCTAATTGGCTGGCCAAAAAATCTCTACCAGAGGGCTGGTGGGATTTGGCGCTAGTGTGTGCTTTCCATAATTCCTTAGCAGGTTGGACGGAACTGGAAGAGGAAGTTAATGCCTTCCTTCCAAAAGATGAACAAACAGACCTAATTCCCTACGACAACAGTAAAGGTATTCTCATTGTTAAGCGCGTAGCAACGATGCGTGACCTATGTGCTCGTGATCATTGGCCGTTAATGGATGGAGGCTATATCACACTGAATCGATGGTGGCCGGTGTCAAACAGAGCTTCTACTAGTTTACTTCGAGCCCCGTTTTGGATTGGAATTCAAGGCCTTCCCCTCCATCCGTGGACGACGGAGATTTTCGTGGGCATAGGAGACGCTTGTGGTGGGATAATGAAAATTGATCCCAGGTCTTTATCCCTATAACAATGCGGATTCCGGATCGCGAATGCTTCCATATGATTATCCTTACTGTGCTCAAACCAGAGGAGTTGGGTTTCTCCGGCGATACTAGGGACTTCCAGCATCGGAATAGGGAGGACAATTCAAAATTCAAAACTAAGTCTAGCATACCTAACACTGATCCTATGCCATCCAAAGAGCAAGGAACACGTGGACAATAAAGAGGAAAGACAGTGGATCGCCTGGATGTGTTTAATCAAAGCAGGGGGTAGGTTTCAGCTTAAGAGATTCAGGCCGTGTAGGTACAGAGGAGGAATAGTCTAAGGATTGCAAAAAACATGCTGGAACTTTGGAGAAAGTGATCAGGAAACTTGAGGTACACGAAAAAGGCAATCAAAGAGTAAAAAATGGAAGAAAAACCATCTAAGGATGATCCGTAGAAGAAATCTTAGGCTGTGGAAGAGGTAAGCCTCGATCGAAGGGATATTGGATCAGGCACGTGGCGGTAGTAGTCAACCTTCCCCATCGTCATCTGTAGAGAGATTCATTGCGGGCTAGGTTGGTGGTCAAGCCCCAGTGGACGATAACTCGGTAGTGGGAGTCAATCCAGAGATTAAGCCTATTCTCTTGGCCCAAACTGATGGGCACAATACCACAACATCGAACCTGGCTGTGGAAAAGCCCTCAGAGTTAGTACTAGGCTTGTCCATAAGTGGGCTTATGTGGCCCATGGAAAGCGGTCTGCCAGAAGAGCCTATGTTGTATGCGAACTCGGATATAAACCCCTTCGATCCATTTGGGATTGATAGATCATTGATCGATCCCGATCCAATAAGAAAAAGGGGTTTGGACAAGGTTTCGTAAGAGGGAATGTTGCAGAATTAGGTCTTCAAGAACAAGGCAAAATGAACTGTATGAGAACCTCTCCGGTCGGTCTGGTGGATCCAAGGGAATACCAATCTCAATTCAGGTGCTCCCCTATCACAGAAAGTCTTAGCGAGGTGGCGCCACATCCTGAACGCAGTTCGCAGGCCGAAGAGGCATCATTAATATCAGAGATTTCGCCAGGGGCCAAGGGTATGACTAGTCCAGAGCAGATGGCATCAGGAATGGACAGGGTGATCGATGATCAGGCGTTGACGCCTCCAATGGCGGCCAGTTTGATTGTAAATGCTCCTCAACATTCTTTGGGAGTCTGTGGAGTGTCTGGAGAGAGCGGCCATTGTAATGGGGTTGAAGCCGGCATCTTCTGATCGGCAAGTTTCAAAATCCCCAGGTAAGACTCGATTAGATCTTCCAATTATTCCTATGCACTTTCCCACAAGCTCGGGCCTAACTTGTTTTGAGGAAGTAACGCCGGGAAGAAATATCCAGATTCAATCTATTGCCAACTCGAATGAGGATAGTCCCCAAAAGTCTCCACAATCTCGTAAGAGCATCAGAGACAAGTATCAGCACACGACTCCACCATTTAATCCCTTGTCAGGTATGCCTTTTCCCTCCTCTCCTACTGCCATCCTCGTCAAAGGTATGGATAGGGAGGGTAGTGGGACTTTTCAAGTATCATCTAATAAGAATTTCAGTTCAATTTCGTTGTCGCATGGAGCTATGATACCACTTGTTGATGAGGAAAGGTGTGGGGCAAGGCCTGTCCCAGGGTTGGTTAACTGTATAAATGCTGAGAATCCGTTGTTGCTAGAGTTAGTGCCCTTGGTCACATCTCCTAGTGTTTGCTTGGGACCTTTTAGGGAGAGCCCTCAGTTAGATCCTATCCCAGATCCTGATGAAGCATCTGATTGGGTTGTTAATCACATGGAGCCGTTGGGTAAGTTTCTAGGGTTGTCCTTTGAGGGTCATGAGGGGGAGGTGAGGGCTCTATTTCAGAGACTTGAGCGATTTCGGGTTGGGGGGAAGTCCTAGGAGTCCAATTCCCAGCATAGGTTAGGGTGTTATCTTAGCTTCAGAGAGGAGAAGGTTGGAGTGCCATGTTAACTATGATTGCCCATCATCGAGAATTGTGTCTTCTAACCCAAGTGTAGGGAGGGGTCGTAGAGTTTCTCGATGTTAGGTCCGCCCATTCTGTCTTGGAATGTCAGGGGTTTGGGTCGCGAAGAAAAAAAGGCTGCCCTAAAAATCTTTGTGAAGACTAAGAAACCTATGATTGTGTGCATTCAGGAGACAAAGCTAGAAGAGATTCCGGATTACACTATTCGGGATATTTGGGCTGGACCAACACCGAAGTGGCTTTCCATCCCATCTTTAGGGGCTTCAGGGAGGGATACTTATACTATGGGATGAGACATAGGTGGAGGTTCTTGAATCCGAACTGGGGGCATATTCGATTTCAATCCTGTGCCACGTGGTAGGTGACGACTTTAAATGAGTATTCTTTGGAGTGTACGGCCCCTCGGGGGGATCAGATGACTCTGTTTTTTGGTCTGAGCTGGATGATGTGAGTGTGAGATGGGAGGCTCCTTGGTGTCTGGGTGGAGATTTCAATAGTATCAGATATCCGAGGGAAAGAAAAGGGGGGTATGTGATCAGTGCCAAAATGCGTCGCTTTGGGGCATTCATATTCCGCTAGGAATTGATTGATATTCCCTTACGAGGTGCTTGATTTACTTGGTCTCAATCAGCTTCCAACTCGAGAGCAAGTAGACTAGATAGATTCCTGCATACTTAGGCCTGAAAAATTCACTTCCCAAACATCATTCTAAATGCCCTGCCAAGGCCCACTTCGGATCACGTTCCAATTATGATGGAGTTGGGCAACTTCAAAGGGGGCCCACCCCCTTTAGATTCGAAAATATGTGGCTTGAGGATGATCGCTTTAAGGAGGTAGTGGGAGGAGTGTGGCATGACGTAGAAGGGTGGGGTTCTGCCAGCACTAGGTTTGGGATAAAGCTTAAAGCCCTCAAAATTAAGCTTAAGGAGTGGAATAGAGAGACATTTGGTAATGTCCAATCAAGAATTGTATCCCTTCTCAAGGACATTGGAGATGTTGATAATATTGAGGGTCTTGAGGATGGAAGAGATCAGTTGGAAACAGAAAGCGCGGGTGCGTTGGCTTAAAGGAGGGGATAGAAACACAAAATTCTTTCATAGAACGGCCAACTCTCATAAGAAAAGAAATTTCATATCTAAGGTTCGAGTTGATGGGAGTTGGCAAGAGGGGCAGAAGGAGATTGCAGACAGTGTCGTATCCTTCTACAAAGAGTTATATTAGGAAAAGGAAAATTGGCGTCCTAAGGTGGATAACCTCCCTTTTGCCACCCTATCCCATTAGCAAAGAACGGCCTTGGAAGCCCCCTTTGAGTTGGAGGAACTCTCGGAAGTGGTAAGAGGTATGGTTGGGGACAAGGCTCCAGGACCGGATGGTTTCACCATTGAGTTCTATAGAGCGTGTTGGGACATTGTGGGTAAGTATCTACTGGAAGTGTTAAGAGAACTCTTTCGCACAGGCTGTTTTGACAAAGTGAGTAATAGCACCTTTTTGGTGCTGATTCCAAAAAAAGAGGGTGCTGTGGAGCTCAAGGATTTCCGCCCTATTAGCCTTCTAGGGAGTGTGTATAAAATCTTGTCCAAAGTCTTGGCAGTTCGTTTAAAGAACGTCTTGAGTTCCATAATCTCGCCAGAGCAAGGTGCGTTTGTTGGGGGTAGGCAGATTCTAGATGAGATTTTGATCGCTAATGAATGTTTGGATGAGCACATCCGGTCGCAGGTTCCAGGAATTTTATGCAAAATCGATCTCGAAAAAGCCTATGATCATGTGAACTGAGAGTTTTTGGATTATGTCCTTGGGAGAATGAGATTCGGATATAAATGGCAGCATTGGATGAAAGTGTCTTTCCTTGGTTTCCTTTTCTATTCTCATCAATGGCTGCTCTGAGGGCTATTTCCAAAGCTCCAGGGGTTTGAGGCAAGGGGATCCTCTCTCTCATTTTCTCTTTGTCATTGTCTCTGAGGCCCTCAACCGGATGCTGAGTCAAGCCAATGGCCCTGTTTTTGATGGTTTCTCGGTAGGAAATGATATTCTTCGTATTTCTCATCTCCAATTTGCGGACGACACCCTAATCTTCTGTGGTGCGTCAGGTCTAAATTTGGTAGCTATCAGATGCCTTCTTAGATGCTTTGAAGCTGTTTCGGGTCTTAGGGTGAATTTGGGAAAGTCCGAGATAGTGCTGGTGGGGGAGGTGGTGGAGGTTGAGAGGTTAGCAGCCTATCTAGGATGCAAAGTGGGGGCTCTGCCTTCAGTAAATCTGGGTATGCTCCTTGGGGCGGGTTTTAAAGCTAGGTCAGTGTGGGCTCCGGTCCGGGAGAGATTTGCCTCGCGTCTTTCAGGGTGGAAATCGTCTAGTCTATCCAAAGAAGGAAAACTTACCCTTATCAAAAGTACCCTCAATAGTCTCCCCACATATTTCATGTCTAACTTTACCATACCGAGATCAGTTGCGGCTTCTCTTGAGAAACTGCAGAGGGCGTTCCTTTGGAAGGGCAAGGAGGATAGTTTTAAGTATCACTTGGTTGCCTGGGATAGCATTTGTCGGTCCAAAGGTAGAGGAGGCCTTAACCTCAAATCTTTAGTCCAGTTTAATAGAGTCCTCTTAGGGAAGTGGGTTTGGAGGTTTGGTGAGGAAAGAGAGAGTCTATAGCAGTCAGTAATAGTGCCCAAATACGGGGAGGATTTTTGTTGGATCCCGCGGAGGGTCAAATGCTCGTATGGAGTTGGGCTTTGGAAAGGTATCATGACAGTTGCTAATCTTGTCATTCCCAAGTTTAGGTTCAAGGTGGGTGTAGGGTTAGAGTTTCGATTTTGGAAAGACCTATGGTGCGGTCCAGCAAAGTTAGAAGATGACTTCCATGACCTCTTCCTATTAGCGGCTAATCCAGATGCCTTAGTGGGGTGCTATGCCGAGTTGAGCCCTGAGGGGGTGGTGTGGTGCCCGATTTTGAGGCGAGACCTCAATGATTGGGAAATAGAGGAGATAGGTCAGCTTCTTTTACGTCTTAGGGCTTCCACTGTGAGTCTCCAAGGCAGAGATAGTAGGATTTGGGTCAGAGGCAACGCTGGCAGAATCTCAGTGAGATCATTGTTTCAATCATTTGGGTTAGTACCTTATGCTCATTTTCCTCATCGACTTGTGTAGAACCCGGGTATTCTTTCTAAGGTATCTTTTTTCTTATGGAATGCGGCATTGAATAAGATTCTTACTTGTGAACACTTGCAAAATAGAGGGTGGAGTTTGGCTAACCGCTGTTTCTTATGCCTTTAAGCGGAAGAGACGGTGGATCATCTGCTGGTGCATTGCCATATTGTGGGAGAGATCTGAGGTTTCTTCCTTTCTCGAGTAGGGGTGGTTTGGGTCTTCCCTTCTTCCTTTCTAAGTTTCTTATCCTGTTGGTCTTTGGTAAGTGTGGCCAGTGTGCGGGAAGCTATCTGGTCGATTCTCCTTGGTGCCATCTCTTGGTTGATTTGGCGAGAGCGTAACATGAGGGTCTTCAATGATTCTCCCTCTTCCCTGCCTCGCATTTGTCATCGTATTCGCAAACTAGTGATAGATTGGATTTCCATCCGTCGAGATAGGGTGGACGTGGGTACTATATTGGTTTGACTTTGTCTACGGCGCGAATTATGCCTAGGTTTTGGGGGTGGCTTTTTCCTTCTTGCTTTGAGTTTATTCTCTTGTAAACTCTTATGGTAGCTTTTTTATTTTCTTCAATGCAATTTCTGGTTTATTGATTAAAAAAAAAAAATGCAATACATATAAAAACAACACCTATATTTTAATTTTTAAAAAAACAATTTTTAATAATAATTTTTTTTATAAAAAAAATAGGGTTAGCACATAAATCTGGTAAATCATTAATAGAATAAAGTCAATAAGCCCAATTCAAAATTTTGAACTCTATATTGTCAAACTTTTGAAAAATTTTAAATATTTGAGAAAGTGTTGAAAAATCGTCAATTTCTATACTTTTTTTTTGATCAATGGATTCCGCATTAAATCATTAGATCTACTCATTTTGGGTTGATTACAACCTATTTTCATGAATTTAAAGAGGTGAAATGAAAAAAATTGTAAATTTTTACTTACCTTCAAAATTTTGGGGAAAATCTTTCAAATCCAATATCAAACTCTGAGATCTTCGTTTGTCAACATAAAATTAGCAATAGAGTTATTGTTTTAGGCTTAAAATTTGATTAAGAAAGAAATTTGGGGGAGAGAATGGGGTTTGGAGGTGTTTTGAAACTCCTCAAATGAAGAATGTTCGATTTAACTCTGTATCGACCAGTACGGACACGATACTGAATAGTATCGGTCAATATTCAAAAAATAAAAAACTTATACTGTTAAAATAACAGTATCAAGGCCATGTCGCATGGTATTGGGCCGAACTGCTACGGCCGATTTGCCAGATACAGGTTCAATACAGTTTTTTTTCCTGCATACCCACATACCAGTTAGTTCCAAACCCGTTACGCACCGGGCCATATCGGCCAATATTTTAAACCATGAGTTTAGTATTGAAAAGCTACTTAGCAAATACCTGAACGGATACTGTTGGAATATTTAGGACGGTGTACTTGGATAGATGAAAAAGGCATCCTGGAACCTGATATTATAGAAATGCCAATGGTTTGACTAATAATACTAGTGTTCATTGATTATGCTGTAGCTGTCCATGAGGCAGAATGTAATGTACATCAAATATACTGTAGATGCTGATATGTTTTTGGATAGTGCAGCTGATGGTTGTTCACAGTTGGACCTTGCCCTGATGGCCAAAGAAACCACTGCTATAAATTATTCTGATTTTTCTCAGAAACATTTGGAAAAAATCTGCACACAGATAAATATCTAAAATTGAGTATTACGAAAACTCGCGCTAGAATTGAGACCGTGTTTTGAACAGAAATCTGCACTAGGAATGCCAGCAGTTTGCTTTTTGAGTTAATGTTTGCTTTCTCATCTCGTATTATCTCTATTTCTCATCTGATAACTCAGAATCTCTCTGCTTTATTCTTGCGTGCAAAGAAATTCCTTTTCCTAGAGAAGAATCATAAACTGTATGTTTGTTCCTTTATTTTGCAGGGGAGTTTAGTGTATTGGGTGACTAATAGTTCATTAACTGTCATTCAGGTTTGTCCTCGCACTTCACTGCCATCTATGTACGTTGATGAAATAGCTGATTATTTTATTGTTGTGACAAGTAAATATGATTATTAATCAGATTAGAGGGGGATAAAGTCATTAAGAGAATTGTTTTACTGAAGAGAACAGAATAAAGAAACAGAAATCAAGGGCACCGACATAGGTCAGATTAGAGAACATGTTGTTGTGCGGGAATGCGATTGTAGGCTCAAAGCAATGTGAAAAATAAATAAAGAAGTAGAAATTACAAATTATACAAGACAAGCTATATGCGGTACATCACATATAGTGACTACATCCACAGGAGAAGACAATTCAAGAGTTCCCACTGTGCAAAGATTATAAGGTACAGGGGTTTCTATTTTCAATCTTGACAGCCTGCTATGCATGAGTACCATTTGGATTACCCTTGACCTCGCTTTCTCTGAGCCATCCGCTCTCCCTAAGAGCCATTAGCTCTTCTTAGAGAGATACACAACTCTCTTCGAGAACCAACCATTCTCCTTGAGAGCTCTGGTCAATCACATATTCTGACATCCTCAGTAATACAATAAGCCTACACCCTAGGACTATTTTAGAGCCTTGGAATACAAATCCCTTTGTAATTAGGAATTTCATCAAATTATATCCATACAAAGATAACCCTATAATAAAAGAAGTTTATTTCAAATAAGCTGACACTTATTGCAATTATCCTCCTTGGCTTGATTCTATTAGGCCACTCAGGAACGCTCCTCACTTGATACACAACTTATTTAGTAAATTGTTTTAAACTTTACTTTAATTTACTTAAGATATTTTATGTAAATAAAGCTATACTTCCATTTGAATTCAATAAAAATTATTATAATTTCAAATTCTTGAAGAATAAAAGTCAACTTTACAATTCCAGAACAAAATCCCACTTTTTAGGGATTAGGTCAAAATTTCAATTTTCAAATGGTAAGGTATTTCTCAAATCTTAAAATTTCATAAATTTACCATATCAAAAGATTACTAAAATCCAAAGTTCGGCAAAGAAAGTTTCATATTTTAAGTCTCCAGAAATATTTTCATCTACAGGCTTAAAAAGTCAATTAACAGAATAACAGTCCAGTATAAAAAAAAAACTTACATTCAATCTTATAATTTATGGTTGTAATTCAATACATTCTTATTTAATTCATTGAATGTAAGGTTTTAATATCTAGATTGTATTGCCTATATTTGGTTAAGTGAATATTGTTTGTGTTTTCACAGTTGTTTTTTTTTATTAATAAAATTATTAACTCTCATATGTATGATTATAAATGTAGTTGGAGACCTTCATTTAGTTTGTTTTTGACTTATATTTGTATCAAAAGAAGTTTTATATAAGATATCCAAGTTTTTTCTTGCATATCCAAGCATTTCTTAGCGTATCTATATTTTTTTCACAGTATCCAATCGATATGGTCCGATACGCTGATACGTATCTTATATTTGACTTATCGATACAGCACCAAATACCAATATTTTAAATTATAGTCTTCTCTATCACACCCGTTAAAGTGCCCCAATTAACTTGTTTTTTTTTTAATCAAGTCCAAGCATGGTTTAAAATATTGATACGTATCGACCAATATGGGCCGATACGTATCCTATATGGAGCTACCCGATACACTGGTATGCTGGAAAAAAAAACTCCACTGTATCGGGCCGATACAGGCCTGATACACTCGATACGGGGATTTTTTAGTTAATTTTTTTTCTTATTCCATTTACACTACGATCCACAATACAGACCCAATACACACAACTAATTTACATAATATGTTATTTAAGTAAATGATTTTAACTTGATTTTACTTTCATTTACTTTAGATATTAATGTGTAAATAAGGTTATCCCCCTGGTTATGATGCCCTAGCCCAACCCTAGTTATCAGGAGCCACTGGTTATGATGTTCAGTCCCAGTCTTTGACTGACAGTTATCGACAGATCACGACTCAGTAGCAAACATATGTACAAATGTACTTGGGCATGTACCACACGATGATGACTTGGACACAGTGGTGTCATCATGTTTGGACCACTTATAATGTATCACTCTACTCAATTCCTGATCCCACAATGATAGAGTATGAGCCGGCACGAAGCTCAATATGGTATTGAGCTTCTATCATGTATATAATTTGATTTGTGAATACAAGGGTCTATGTATTTTCATATTTTTGATTTATGAATGCAAGTAAGCTTCTATCACTTGGTTAAGTAACTATGGTTTATATTATCAAACATATTTAGCAGCGCACACGCTTTTTTCTTATAAATTTGTAAACTCTTATATGTATGATTATAAATGTAGTTGGAGGCCTTCATTTAGTTTGTTTTTAGCTTATATTTGCATTAAAAAATGTTTTATGCAAGGTATCCAGGTTTTTCCAAATGAATCCAAATTTTTTTTAGCGTATCCTGATTTTTTCCACCGTATCAAACCGATACGCCGATATGTATCCTATTTTGGACATATTGATACGGCGACCGATACCGATATTTTGAACTATGAGTCTAAGCAACGTATAGAATCATAGACATCTCTGCACACGAATCAACTTCATCTTTGTTTTCAATAGCCTTGTATAATCTTATGAAATCAACATGTCTTAATATTTTGATTTGCCAAATGCCAAAATCGTTCTTTCAATTGATTTTCTCCACCTTGAACCATGTGTTCAAAATCGATTTACCCATTGCAACCTAGAAATTTTCTCTAATACCAACTCATTGTGAGAAAACACTATCATAGGGTAGATGACAATGCAAAAATCAGAGACAAAAAGAAAAGAAATAAGAGCCCACACAAGACAAGATGGATATATATACTTTGTTGCAAGCAAGGATTTAAATACGAGTTTTTGGGTGCATAAAGGTTTCAATTGAAACCGTTACGTATCGGACAATTCGTATACAACATTTTTTTAAAAAAAAATTAGTAAATTAAACATATCGGCCAAAACCGATACGATATATACGTATCAGTTGAATCTTACCGAAACTGATACATATCAGCTGAGTCCTACCGAATTCTTTGCGTATCGGCCAACTCCTACCAATACTGGTATGTGTCAGTATTGGATGAGTCATATTAACCCATATTTTTAACGTCCCAGTATAAATATCATATTGGTTTCGGCGATTTTTATTTCTATAGTCACATGAGTGACTACGTCCACGGGTAGGGCTAGGACGGTGAATGGATGGATCCTGCTATATTCAAATTCCCTTGGATTATAAATTGGTCAATTTGAGTTTGAATTTGATTATTTAGTTAAAATTCGATTTCGATCCAAATATAGTCCGATTAATATTAAATTCTAAAAATAATTTTTGAGCATATAAAATGGGTGGTGTTTGGCACAACTCAATATTTGATGATGATATCCCGTTTTTTGTTTTTATGTTTTTTCATATTTACAGTTTTCACCACCTTAATTATCTGCATCCCAACCAAACTTCATCTCCATTTAACACCCTATCCCTCTCTCTTACATCCAAAGTAAAGCTTGTGAAGAGAGAAGATAAAAATGATTGTTAGTGATTCTCACTAGCCATCCCCCGAAACCCTTCCTTCGATCCAACTTTACTCAACAATATTCAAATCTCATTTTCCAAATCTCCTCACCTTTGTAATATTCTCAGAAAACTCACTATTTTTTGTATTATTTTTCGGTATCCTTTTCATTGCCAGCCATCTCATTCTCCTTCTCCTTCTTCTCCAAGCTCCTTATCCTGCACACCCACACCCAATGATGGCTTACTCCATACTCATCAAACCCAGACGCGATCCCATCCTTTATAAACAATTCCAACTTGTCTCCTATAGTTGAAGACAGATGAAGACCATTTGGTACCGAAAAAGACAAAGAGCAATGTGTACAAGTAGAAATGAGAAGAATCACCAAACAATGAACTTCAGACAGTCTTTTAGAGTATGATTCCTCCAAATGCAATACCTAACATTGTGATTGGGGTGTAGTAATAAAATTTAATGGTAATTTATAAATTTTTGGTGTAAAAGTAATTTTATGAATTTAATGTTGTGCAATCAATATTTTTTAGTAATGGGGTACAATCATCAAATATTGGGGTGTGCCTTGCACCACCCTAAAAAATCCTTGAAAAAAATTCATTAATAGTATAAATAAAAGCAAGCACAGTATTCTATGCATTCAAAAAATATTAACATATTTGATATACATGTATTACACATAATTGAATTGAATCTTATCACCATATATCCGAATTCGATCCAAATATAGTCGGATTTGAAAATCAAGAAGTTTTCCAATCCGATGAATCTACATCAGATCAATATCCGCTCTAATCCAGATCCGGATCTTGATCCGATCCATTGCCAACCCTATCCACAAGTGAAGACAATCAAAGAGTTTCTACTATGTAGAGATTACAAGGGTTTTTACTCAATCATTAGAGTCTGCTTTCCATGAGAGCCACTGGAATTACTCATGAGCTCGCTTTCCTTGAACTATCCGCCCTCCACTCACTCTTCCCGAGAGCTAATCGGGTTCTCCCCGAGAGCCACCTACTGTCTTTGAGAGTCTTGCTACTCGCACATTCTCAATATTACAATAAACATACACCCTAGACCCATCGATAGTATCAAAATTTCAAATACAAACCCCCAACTTATTAAGGATTTCCCCGGATTATATCAGTACAAGGAAAATGCTACAATTATTGAGGTATACACTAAATAGAATTCGAGACACTTTCTAACATTTGGTATATGGGCCTACCAGCAGATCTGCCCTTTCGCACCCTCTTTTTGCTAATTTGTTCGCCACAGTATTAACTAATGAGACAAATCCTTAGGAAAGAAGGAACTGAGACAACAAACTACCGTTTTCATCTATCACGAAACAATATTACGATCCCGCCTGATGACTCCTCATTAAGCATACGGTATTAATGGAAACCCCCCTCAAAAATAATATGTTGGTCACTAAAGGCAAGCAATATCTTCAACATTGGAAGTGAGCATCCACCAGCCATTATAAATTTATGACAACCTTGTCCTTTCTAAGGTAACAAGCAACTGAAACATTTGGGCCATTTTCTAACTTGTTATTTCCTGCAAAGGAGGTATGTTCTTATTTATAGGTGTGCAAATCCATCATGCAAGGGGTACCATCAAGGATATCTTCTATGTCTCTCATTTGTCACAATCCTTTTGATGGTCAGAAAAAATTACAAAAAAAAATCCATTGCATGGTTACTTATGATCACTCAAAATGGTTGACTTTGATGCCTCTTCAAGAGGGACCAATCAAATGGAAACCCCAAGTCCCAGCATTTGCAACTTATTTACCGGTATGCCATTTGTAGACTTTCAGTATGGTTTACATAGTGGGTACCTTATATATATACACTCTCGATATACCATCTATTGCTTGTATTTTTAGTTTCAACATTGTGGAATATATTTACCTCATGCTACTGATTGTGTATATATATATATATATATATATACGGTATACCTCATTCCATCTAACAGAGTATATTCCTGCATTTGATAATATTCTTTTTCATATTGCTCTTCCTGTTGTATCTCTTTGCATGAAAAATCATTATAGGAAAAAAGACGTGCTTTTCTCCTTGACTAATCGATAATTTGCTTCTGTGCTGCTTTGTTTGGATAAGAAATTATTATTCGTTGGTTACATTTGATGTTTTGTTCTCAGGGTTTTACATTATATCTTGTATGTTTATTGAATCTTAAAACCCAAACCATGATTCAGAAGATTAGAATTATCAGACGTCCTTTTGCATGCAGTCAATATTTTAAAACACATTCTCATTGCCTTCTGTATGCAATCAATCTCACAGCAATTATCTCTAAACCATCCTGTCATTCGCGAGAAGTTGGGTTTACCAGACAAAAGGGCTTCTGTGGAAAGTGGAAATTCTCAAAAATTGGGGACACCAGCTGAGCATGAAATTTCTGTTCAAAATCTATCCCCTGACGAACTTCTTGCTGTGAGTGGCAATGATGTAAACATGTTTATTCTATAAATGTTAAATGTCATTTTAGTTTCTCATATCTTTGTGGTTGGGACTGTTTACAGCTTTCGGTCCAACTCTTAGCTAAAGGGCAGAGGGATAGAGCAATTCCATTGCTACGGTAACATAATGTGCTTCTCTCTTATCAGTTCTTTCTAGAGGGCCAGCTATAAGACCTGTTTCTTATCTTTGGTTCTTGTTGTACCTTAGAAGTAACTTTTGACTGCAGACTGGCTCTTGAGAAAGATCCTGAATATGTAAGAGCGTTGGTTGTTATGGGGCAAACTCTAATGCAAAAAGGACTGCTGATTGAGGCTACTGAATATTTAGAGCATGCCATATCCAAGGTCTGAAGGTCTTTATCTGCTATCAGTTTTGTTCCTCTTAATATTGATATTGGAGGTTGGGTTCTTCTAATTAGTAGCAAGAACATTTATGTTAAAGTTGGCCTGGTTGGTTCTAATAATCAGAACTTGCGTTTCTTCAGCTCTTTATTTTTGGCCATCCAACGGAAGATGAGGAGCTTGATCTTTTGATTCTCGCATCTTCATGGGCAGGGGTTACGCATATACGGCAGGTGAATCTCAATATTGCAGTTTTACTGTAAAATGATTCTCAGCTGACAATAGAACTGAATAGGCAAAGGAGTTCTTAGCTGGTTCTTTTTCCTCGACTTCACTTGGATACACAATATCTAAGAAGGGCAAACCAAGCTCTTTAACACCACCAATGATGGTAGTGCCCTCTGTTTCTCCCCACAGTCTTTGCATGTGGTTTGTTCAATCCAAAATTGGCAACCAATATTCCTCTTTTCAGTGAATTTTTTGTGGAATGCTCAACATTTTTGTGGGTGGTCCAAAAGCAAATGAATGAATAGATCATTATTATCCCTACAGAGTAGGTTCAAGGTTATGACCTGGCAAAGAAGTGGGCCATCAATTTAACATCCCAGGTATAAAAAAAGCAGTGATGTGCTCTCTTTTCTTCCGTTTCCCATTTTTTTCTTGTTTGGCAGGGGAGATCTGCCGAAGGAATAAAACACCTACAAAGAATAGCGCAGTTAGAAGAGCCAGAGGATTCTAAATGCAAAGGCCATTACTTTGATGGGTTGGTCTTGCTAGCAAGGTATGAATGTGAAACATCAGTAATGTTGGACTGCTTTAGACTTTTTGACATGCTTGATCTCTGCCCTAGGAATTCCTTTATCATTTGGCTTAAATCTTGAAACTAAACTACTATGCTTTCCAGTGCTTTATTTAATGAGGGTCGTAAGGCTGAAGCTGCAAAGTATCTGCGTATGGCTGCTGCATATGATCCGGCTTATAATGAATACTTGGAACAATGTGAAAGGGACGAGGATGATTTTATCAGCACTAGGAGAGATTTTTAATGCCTGGTATCATCCTTACATTCAGGGGTTTTCCTGGTTAAGATAAGGGGATGTTTGATTTCCTTCCTTTGTCTCGTTAAGCAGCAGTATCCCTGAAATTAATTTGATCATCGGAGAGCCATGCTTTGTATAGTAGCGACACCATTGTAGTGCCATAGAGTAGATCTGTGTAAACTTAAGTGCCCGAAATGCACTAGGGTGGCCTGGATTAGATAATGTCAACTGTCATTTGTTTCAAGTGCAGAAGCACTTAACAGGAAATAAGTCATGAGGCGATAGCTTTGACAATAAGAAGAGATTAATAGATTATTAGTGATGAAGGCTACCACTCCCTTTTGATAATTTGATTGATATGTCAGCATGAAGCATGTTATGCATTTTCAAACTTCCAAACGGCTAAAAATAACATATATCTGGATGCCACATGCTCTGTTTGGTTGGGGCTTGTATTTTTGCTCCCCGGTCTCGTTTTATTTTACAGGAGAGTGGTCATACATAGTCCATGTAGTATGGAGCAACATGAGTGAACAAGCGAAACCCGTAGTCTATGCTCCCTGAAGTGTTAGTTTCTCAATACCATTACCCAGAGAAAAAGATGAGACACTTTCCTTTTGGTGACCCACTATGGGGTATTGATATTATTTATAAGGGGTTAGTTGGGTATCTGTGGTACATAATAAGGTAGTGTTTGAGAAAGATTAATTTAAGATCATAATGTAGCTTAGTAATGCATTTTTTTTCCAAAGCAAAAAAAAAAAAATGTAGCTTAATACTGAATTTAAGCAATTAAACTTATTTAGGAATATTTATTTGCACATTTGAAAGAATAAGCAAGTATGCTATATAGGTATGATACCTTAAAGATATAAGGTATTTACTTTTTATTTTTTTGATGATGATCTAAGGTATATACTTAATTAGATAGATAGATGAGCTTTTGCACTAAGCTTTCTACTTGTTCCTTTGCATGAAAAATTAACATAAAGTTTGAGAACTCTTTATCTTTATAAATAATTGAAAATCCGAAAAATATCAATACTAGTTTTGAAATTGCTTATTTTTCAAGTAGGGCGATAATGGGTCAGATTGCGTTAGGTTCGAATTGGGTTAATTTTGATTTGGGCAGAATTACTAGGAAGCATGGGTACTTCAAAATGGGCTTCGTACCCGTATCCAATACGTATCAGATATGGATATGCTTTTGATACGGCTGGATACGTATGAGATACGGTTGAGACGTATCCTGTAAATTAAAAATATGTTTTTTAATTCGGATACGGCTCCGATACGGCATGGATACGTCGGGATACGACCAGGATATGGCCGGGATACGGCCATGAATATATATATATATATTTTTTTATTTTTTTTATTTTTTTATTTTTATTTTTTATTTTTAAAAAAATTTTGTTTTTTGAAGACCCAGGGGTATGACCCTATCTCTTTTGGTTTTGCATGGACATGGTCTTCTTTATATTTTGCTTGATGGATGATAGGATGACTTTCTTTTTTGCTTAGTGGATGATGAGATGATCCTATTTCTTTTACTTTTACATGGACATGATATTTTTTTATACATAAACAGAACTGAACCAATGGTTATTTTGTAATTATAATACAAAATATAGTATTATTATTATTATTATTTTTAAATTACAGACGTATCCTAGTCGTACCCGTATCCTGTTTTTTTAGGTTTTGCCGTATCCGTATCGTATTGTACCCGTATCTGTATCCGTGCTTCCTAAGGTAGAAATAACCTCAAATAGAATTCAATCCATTCTTAATTGAGTTTTTTTTTGGTACGAGATATATGTTTAGGCCGCAACGCCGGTTAGGTGTTAGTATCTGTTTAGTTAGTGAACGGGTGGAGAGTATATACAAACTCTCACCCTCTCGGGAATGGAACCCGATACCTCCTCCCAAAGCAGGGGATACACTACCATTGGGACAAAGCCTTGATGTAATTGAGTTGAAAAAAGCAAATCTAAATTTGGCCAACAAGAGACCCTCATCCTAAACCTGTTTGCCTAACCCATGTAGAATAAACAAATCAAATTTAATCATTTAACAATATTAAATTATATAATTAATACATAAATTATCCTAGTAAATAAATAATTTTTTTTAAATATTTTATGATAATATGAAAACTCAAATATAATATTTAACAGATATATTATGTACACAATTATTAATTTGGAGATTTTTTTTTCTTGCATAAAAGAAAAGTGATTCAAGGTTTGAATCGTTGATGTTCCCTATGATCGATTGATTCTTTCCGAATGAGTTTTTTGCACATAATCATCAAAGAGAGAGCACGGTGCCAAAAACATCAAGTGGGGCCCACCAAAACAGGAAGTGAGTTAAAATATGCCTTAACGGAGACAAGTTTTAACTCAGTTCCCTTTTGATTAATCTATTTGTTGAATGAGAGAATCACAAGGTCAAACGGCCCTGCCAGGACAACTCCAAACATGCTCCTAACCTGCTTTTGAAGAGTCGTAGAAATTGAGGAGCCCCCCGCACGCATTCAAGGCATTGGAACTACTGTCACGAGTCCTGACTCCTCTATGAAAGTTTCTCGGACCGCTGTTTCACAAAGTGTTTTGACTCTACCATTCTCACAGCTCCGCTCCACCAGTACGATGTCCATTTCTCCACCTTCCTTTGGGGCCAGGCAGACGACACACTATGGCTGGCATCACCAGTATCATCCACAATGTACCCCTTTTTTTTTTTTTTTTTGTCTTTTGGGTTGAAATGATATTATGTAACTAACACACTCTTCTAAACACACACACACATAGCCGGACCTAAGGTATACGCTTACAATTCACTTCACCCTTTGAAACTTTACACCGTCACACATGTTTTAGACGTCCTACAATTGGGACCAACACCAAGCTAACCTTAAGCATCCACGCTAGTCCCACACATTATGGCAAAAACAAATCACAGTAGAAGACGCAACCTAAACTGGGAAATGTGCGAGGGAACTTAGGGGGGGTAAGAATAATCAGATTTATTATTTTAGAATTTGGATTTGGACTGAGAGAGAGAGAGAGAGACAAGGAGGTTGTTCGCTCCGCCCCTGGTGTCGGATAGCGCCACTTCTTATAGCAATGCCGGAAGGATTCTAACATACGCCGTCTCCGTCTTTCCTTCTGGGAAAACAAAGCGAAAGTTATTTTCTTTTCTTTTCTTTTCTCGGTTCCTCCTCCAGGCGAATCTAGGGTTAGCTCGGAAAATTGGATGCATGCAGGCAGACAAAAATCTCAGGTAGGAGTAGGACGCTGCTAGGGTTTTGATCTTTGTTGTTTCAAAATTCCAAAGTGTTCGCTCCCTCCCTCAATTAGGGTTTCAGGAGCAATACTATTGCTAGTCTGTGTGTGTCGGGGGGTCGTCTTGGACTTGGAGGGTCCCTTTGTCCTGGCGATTGACGTTGTTGATTTTCCGTTTTTATTTCGATTTCCATGTAATTTGTCCAAATTCGAATTGTTAAGATAGGATTAGGATTAGGATTAGGATTAGGATCTCTCCCAGTTACCTCAGCGATGGTTACGACACGATTTTCATGGCCCTATGGTGGTCGTCAGGTCTTCCTCAGCGGTTCCTTCACGGGGTAAATTTTGCTTCTATTTATTCTTCCGTTTTTCTTTATATACAATTTTCAGAGTTTCTTCTTGTTATTTTTTCAGAATTTTTATTAACTTTTTTTGAATTATCTGATTAGGTGGACTAAGCACGTGCCGATGACTCAGGTGGAGGGCTCTTCGATGATTTTCCAGGCTATAAGAAATCTTGCGCCAGGCTATCATCAGGTGTGGACCAGTTTCCGCTTTACTCTTTGTTTAATTGCGATTGAGCAAGAAATTATTAGAACAACAAAATGCGTCAAAAGTTTTAACTTTGGAGCACCTTAGGAAGCCACAGTAACTTCTGCAATCAGCAGAAGGGAATTTATGTTGCCAGGCAATTGGTGTGATCTATTGGGAATCATTATATTGCCATCGCAAATGCATACCAGTTAAAAAAACATGACACACATAATGTAGGGATGTTTTGTGCTGCCTTTCATTTTTTTGTTGCTTTGTGACCTTGTTAGTATGATTTAAGCCTGCATGCACACCCACAAATTGGTTAAGTTGCATTGTATTAGCGCATTCAAGTAAATTTAGATGGAGGTCTATCTTGTTGCTTCTGTAATACATGTACTCAAACATGCTAGCATATACCGATAAAAAAATTGCTGGCATATGCAATGTACTTTACACTATTTAGTTGCTTATTGGCATTCAAATGTTGTGAAATATAGAGCCAGTATGCTATAGCTGGGGT
Source organism: Tetracentron sinense (assembly GCA_015143295.1). Taxonomy (NCBI): domain Eukaryota; kingdom Viridiplantae; phylum Streptophyta; class Magnoliopsida; order Trochodendrales; family Trochodendraceae; genus Tetracentron; species Tetracentron sinense. Next base: position 1,968,189 of record CM026573.1, on the reverse strand, counting down.
TTTAGTAATGACCATTATGCTGTTGAAATAATGCTTTTTCAATGGTTTTCGATTGTCACCATTTATCATACATACATAAATGCCAGCCATTATTCACTATAAAGCTTTGAAAAGTGCTGTTATATTGGCCTTCATAGTCCTTTTAGATGTGAATAGAGGTAATGTATATGGCTATTACCTCTGATACTTTCATTATTTACAACCTTGGTAGCAACCTGACTGGCTATATAATTATTGGCTTCAAGTTACTTGGTGTTTTGCATATAGATGGAAGAGGTATACACTATACATGGCCAAATAATATATATATATATATATATATTAGACACGTGCGTGAGCACACACACACTTTTTCTTTTTCGCTCTCCCCACTTTCGGTTGTATTGACCTCATTCTATTGTTGAAGCACTAGCCAAAGTTTTTTTTCCCTTGATCGGTAAAGGATTAAGTATATTAATAACCAAAGGAAATGCTACACTATAAATCATTACAAAGAATATGAACTGGATGTATGCAACTAAGTAGATGCTAACAAACTAAAACATAACATCTGAATAAACAAAAAACCGAAGCTTTCTTACAAAATAACCTAGAATTAGGCACATCTAAGAAACTTGAGATATTATTTATGTCGTATCTATTCTAGAATCTCTTTTAGTTGCAACTTGCAAGCAGTGTAATCAAAGCATCTAGGCGACACCTAGGTGGTAGAGGGTTTCTTAGGCAAGTTGTTGCTTAGGTGACTGAACTTTCCCTTTTCTGTTTAAATAAATAAAAAATTAATGTGTGCTCGCTTGAATTTTGATTAGGCAAAGGAGTCCTGGCTAGGTGACGTTTTGAATACACTGGTTGCAAGAAATGAAAGTATGCTCGATCCAAATGCAAGATCATGATGTAGAGATCCGTCATACTTAGGAAGTGTGAGCACTAATGATGTATTTTCGTCTAATTTGAATTCCTTTGGTAAGTAGTAACATCAAAATTAGCTTCATTATGGATTATCTTTAGGATTCATGTTTTCACCACATAGTTAGGATAATGCACTTACGAAGAAGGGCCTTATTTTTGTGGGGTCAAAGGCACTATCTAGGTTTTCTAGAAGAATGATTGGAGTGGGATAGGGAGATTTTGTGAGTAATGTCCAAAACTATACAAGGTAGCTCTCTCTAAGGATGTTTTGATTTGTGCCCTCTTCAAAAGAAGAAATGATGATAATTTGTGGAACCCTACTATCTGTAGGAACCTTAAAGATAGGGAGATAAAAGAGTGTCTGTAGCTTCTTGATAGGTTGAACAAGATCGAGATGTATACAGATAGGGACGACGATAGAGATGGAAAGGAAGTCAAAGGGGCTCTTTAGTTCAGTTAGAGACTTCTACAGAAGCTTCCTTCAGAATGGTGACGATTTGATTAGTAAGGCTCAAGTTCAGCAAAATTTGGAGGGTTCCAATTCCTCCAAAGTTGCAAGCTTTCATTTTGGCGTCAGTATTGGACAAGATCATAACCACTGATCATCTTAGGAATTGAGGCATGTCCATCCTAAACAGATGTTGTACGTGCAGAGTGGAGGATGAGGATTTGAATCATCTATTCTTACGCTATTCGATAGCTTGGATAATGTTGAGCTTCTTTTTATCTCTATTCAGGATATCGTGTGTCTTCTCGAATGAGGTTAGTGAGATAATTCTTGGCTGGTGCAAGGGGATTTGGTAAGAGGGCAATCTTCTTATGGAGATGTTGCTTTCAAATGGACTTGAGGAGTTCTCAAGAGAAAAAATTATTGCTTTTGTGTTCAGATGAAGTCGTCTAGTTTTTTGTGTCTCATCTCATGACTTTTTTTGTTTTTGTTTTTTTGAGGAACTACATTTTCCCCCTCTCTTAGATTATTCTTCTGCTATTAATTTTAATTCTCATTATTCATAAAAATTATGTTGACGAATGAAGGAAAATGGAAGCAATACACAATTTGTTTTTGATGGATAAAGCAAGCATATTATAAATCATAGCAAGAGATGGTCAAGTTAAAGATGGTTTTGATGGCAACAACCAACATGATAGTTATAGGCTTATAGCTATTGGTAGGAGTAAGAGGAGGTTAGGAAGTGTGATTAAATGAACAAGAGCAAGGATTTTGAAGCGTGAATGACACCTTGAATTTAGGTGTAGATATATGTATCATATTACAGTGAATCGTATTCTCCTCTCTCTCTCTCTCCCCCTTATAAGTATACATATTGTATATGAAAAAAAGAAGCTAAATGACATTTCAATGTATAAGGATTGCTGATGTACACCCGGGATAGGATATACCATTCCTCCTGTGGATAGGATTGTGAAGCCGAAAGGTGCTGTTATTATAGCAACTGGATGTATCATATTACAGAGAATTGTATTCTCTCTCTCTCCCCCTATTAAGTATATATATTGTATTTGAAACAGAAGAAGCTAAATGACATATCAATGTATAAGGATTGCTTATGTACACCCGGGATAGGATATACCATTCCTCCTATGGACAAGATTGTGAAAGCCGAAAGGTGCTGTTATTATAGCAACTGGATTTGATACTGCTGCAATAACTATGTGTTTTAGTGAACAATTTGGAATGTCAGCACTTTTGTGAGTATCACTATAGAATCCAACACAATTTACACATAATTGTCTAATTTTATCCACAATAGCAAGCTTCCAATAGCCCTCCGATGCATTTGATGCCCACATAACGCTACTCTTTTAATCTCTCTCCACAATCAACTGAAATTCATACTACAACAAAAAAAGTTAGGCCTTGAAGAAAGGCCCCCAACTTTGTTTTGTTGGAGTCTTCGATACATATGGAGACGAGAAAACCTTACACATTGTACCATTTCAATATTCACTTATATCACCAACCTTGGCCAGCTCGGTATTATTGACCATTGATTGAAATTGCTCTTCAACCATCCATATTTGGACTCCTATCAACTCAGTCTTATATTCTCTTTTGATGACTTATCCATGCATGTTGCTTGCAAATTGACAAAATGATTGGTGAAGAGTCTTTGACATCCTCCAACCTCCAACATGGATTTCCAGCAACTAATCTTGTGCTTAATATGATTGAAAGTATATGCAATTGTACCCACAAATTTCAAGCGTCTCTAAGGATGAGAAACCCGAAGTTTGGTGTCAAAATCCTTCACTAGTTTGGGTGAAGTTGCTTATTTCAAGTGAGAGGGACAATCCTGCCAATCTGGGTAAACCTGGATTGTTAATTACCTTCCTTGATTAGGAGAGGAACCTCTGATTAAGTATAAGAAATAAAAGAAGAGAATATCTGACAATAAAATATATTTTATTATTTAAAGAGGATGCCCAATCCTCATGTAGGCATTGAAGCCTTGAAGGTGCCTCATTGAGGTCTTTTTACATAATAAAGGGGAAGAAAAAGAAGGTGGCCATTTGAGGGCCCACCTAATGGTTTACATTGCCTTGGGAGTCGAGGAAGTCTCCTCCATTGGTTGAATGTTGGTTCTTGTTGACGAGGAGGGCTCTCAATTGGGGGAGCTCTCTGTTGTTTTCTTCATAGATTTCTTTCTTCTTTAGAATAGCCCGAAGGTATATAGAGCGACCCGTGGATTAGCCTATATGTGGGGTTCTACATAGATCAATCTGTGGGTTAGCTTGTATGTGGAACGACCTATGGATCGACTTGTATATGTAGCGACCCGTAGGGGTTAATTGCATCTGGAGCGGCCTCTACTTGAAACTAGTCCTTGTTTGGAGAGCCCGATTAATGAAGGCTCCCCTTTTTTTCAATAAAAAAAAAATGAAGGCTCCCTTTTTGGGTGTCGAAAGATCCCACAACCAGTGATTGCAGGTAAATTTGGGCAGCATGTCCCCTCAATGACAGCTCATCTTTCAAGGAACCAAGAGATCCTACAACCAATTTGGGCTGCAAGCTCCCTAAATTAGTGGGCTTGACAAGGGTTTGCCAATATGGCATTCCTTTTATGGGCTTAAGACGACGGTTGGGTCTGGCCTTTCGGATTGTCCCATTAGCGGACCCTTCTAGGGCCTTTTGCTTCAATTCAGACTCCACTATTCCACCCTCCAAGTTCGCATGAGCCTAAACCATAATAACAAATTCGGGGTTCGAGAATAATTCGGTGTGTCTAGTTCAGAAAAAATCGGCAAAGTCGGGAAAACTTCGAAAAAAAAGGAAACAATATATTAAAAAAAAAAAAATTATAAAGAGAAAGTAACATGCATGGTTTGAAATATCCTTGATATTTCCGATACCTCCTTGATATTGCAGGGTAAAAAATATCTTTTACATGTATTTTTTTCTTACAAAATATCATCGATATATCCCCCGATATTTCCGATATATCGTTCGATATTTCCGATATATGTTTTATAAGTTAGGGAAATTGAATGCATGGTTCAAAAAAATTGACAATATTGGCAATATATTTATCGATACTGCTGGTCGGCGACACATCTACATGCTGGTAAATTTTTTTACACCATATCGGCTGATATTGTGCAATATCGACTGATATATGTGTTCGTTTTTTATTATTATTATTACTATAAAAGGCTTTGGACTTCGATATGTGTTCTAGCTTATTTACATAAAATATCATTTAAATTTTATTTCATTTACTTAAGATATTTATTTACATCTAAGTTCCTAAAGAATAAAAAATCAACTTTTCAGTTCAAAAAACAAAATCAGTTTTTTAGTGCCTTTTTGAGAATTTCAACTTTTAAATACTAAGGTATTTATTAAATCTTAAAATTTCATAAATTCTACCATATCGAAACATTACTAAAACCAAAAAGTCTAGTGAATTAAGTTTCATAATTTAGTTTTCAAAAATATTTTCATTTACAGAGTCAAAAAGTCAACTAACAGTAAAAATATTTTACATTCAAACTTTACAAAAAAAATTAAGCATGTTATGGGTACCCTCCATTTAAAATACTCTCAAATATAAATTCCATAACATGGCAGTGTTAGTGACAATCAGTGTAGTCAAGGCGTCTAGGCGATTAGCCCCGGCTAGGCGAGGCGTTGCCTAGGCGATAAATTTAATATAAATATATATATATATCACGTATATATATAACATCAAAAAGATCAAAACTCCACACCCACATTCCACAAAAACATAAAATAAAAAGTCTATTACAAGCATTCATCACATATCAAAGACATGTTAACATAGTGGAGTATTAAACATTTCAAAATTTGGGCAAAATACCCAAATTTGTGTCATTGTCCATGTATAATATTAGGCAGAGCCTCCTACGATTGCCCGGGGGGGTGGCAGGGGAGGCAGCGCCCCCCTGCGACGCACGATATTTTTAGTGAAAAAAATTGATATTTTTAGTGAAAAAAACGATTTAGAATTTTATTACTACCTCATTACATGTTTTTATATTTTTTATTTATTCATTAAGAAATTTTGGATTTTTTTTAAGCAAAAAAAAAAAAAAAAAATTTTTTTTTGTAGGATCGCCCGCCTAGGCGACCCAGGCCCAAAGTCGCCTAGGCGACGCCTTGACTACACTGGTGACAATTGTACTCTTAGGAACATAGCTATGCACAGCCATAGGGCCAATATCCATATGAATATGTTTTTGTGTATGAGCCTCATTTGCTAATGCAGGTGGCAGTCGTCAGTCGAGCATTTGCGTAACTCCTTTTGGTTTTGATTGTAGTTCTTGGGGTGGGTTGACTTATTATTAATTTATTATGTGTGTTTGTATTTTTATGAATCTTATGAATTATAAATTTATGATTGATTGAAAAATGAATGTCTGGAGACCTTCTTGCACCAACTTTTTTAAAGACAAAACCCTACACACTCTAAGATCCTTTTTCAAACCTGCTCTACTCCCATTGCATCTCTTATGTACATTGTTGTTTTTCTAAATGTTTTTTTTCTCAAAGGTGTATTAACATCTATTTTAACATTTTCTGAAGTTCCATTGCAAAATTTCGTGTTTTGCCATTTTTCCCCCCAAAGATTACCGATAAACGATATATCTCCAATATATCTTTTATCCGCGACTCGACATGTTGAGCGATATCGACATTTAGAACCTTGGTAACATGATATCAAGTTTGAGTTCGAGAATTAATCGCGTAGGAAAAAATTTGAAGAACATTTGGTAAGATTCAAAAAATTTGAAAATAAATCGGTAAAAAATCGAGCAAGATATGAAAAAATATTGAATAAATTACTAATTATGAAAATTATAAGCAAACATATTTCATATATTTTATTCGGGATTTTTAAAAAAAGTCGTGAACAATTCTTGTTTTATTCGTAAAATTTGTGACTTTTTGAAAAAGTCATGAATAGTTTGGGAATTAATCGTTCATCGAAAAATCGCGTGTTATTTGAGACTTATTGAAAAAACCGGATAACTTTTTTACTATGGCCTAAACTGCATATGACACCACAAATATTTAAAAAAATTGAATTGTTTCTATGCCTAAGTTTCATTAGCACTTAGCTGGCATGATATTGTAATCATCGATGATCATGATAAGATTATGGTTTTAGGGGGGACCTGGAGACTCTGTGAGGAAACTATTTCCTTTTGTATTCAGGTCATTAATGTTATTTTGGTGACAAATCCCTTTTGCAGTATAAGTTCTTGGTTGACGGTGTGTGGCGGCTCGATGAACAGAAGCCTTACGCTCCTGACGAGTGTGGATCAATTAATAATATTATACATGTAAAGGAACCAGAAATAGTCTCTCCAATTCTACGTTTCGAGGCTTCCATTCCCAAGTCAAGCATGGATTTGGATAATGGCTTTTTGCAGCACTCAGTTAGTTTCAGAATTCACCACTAATTTGTTCATCCATGTCTTTCATTTTCCACTATTATTGGCATCTTAGTAATCCTTTTCACACATTTTAATTACACTTGTTGTTTATTCCGGTCATACCAATCAGGCTTCATTCTCAGATGAAATGGATCGGGATCCGGTGTTGCATATTTCAGATGGTAGCATAGATGTGTCTCGTCGTCGGCTTTCCGTACTATTGTCAAGATATACAACATATGAATTGCTTCCCGAGTCAGGCAAGGTTCGCATACTTTCAACTGCTTACAGAATTCTAATTGTGTTCTTGTTCATTTTAGTTGTGGGATCTCATTGATCATGCTTATTGTAATGGTTAATTTTAGGTCTTTGCCTTGGATATTAAATTGCCTGTGAAACAGGCATTTCATATTATGTATGAACAGGTATGCATTTTTCCTTCTTTAGTTTTCTATTGATCTCCTCCATTATGAATGGTTATGTTTAATGTAACACCCTTGGAATCCTGACTTGACATTTATGTTCTCAACTTTCACTTGGAGGCATAATATGACCATCCTAATTCTTGGCAGGGTCTTTCATGTAATCAAATTAGCATGGAAGGCCTTGACCATATTGTCTACAATGTTCATACATGTTGATATACTTTGAACAACAGATACATATACATTTCTACTCTATAACCATATCCTATTATACTATGATCATTATTTTCAGAATGTCCGACAATTTTCTGTCATAAAAAGTATAAAGGGTATCGTGTCATGGATCTTACTTAAAGGATCTTTACTTATTTATTATAATCTTTATTTAATTTTAAGCGTATCATAATAAGAAAATTGTATGAATAATAAAAGAGTCGGTCTATGGGTACCTCCAAATATAATCCCTAATTTTAACCGTTTATAACTAACCACTAAGGGCCAGGATTTGAGTTGGCTTATTTTGTCTTTGTAATGCCACATCAGCTCTAATCCTAACCGTTTAATAATTGAGATAAATGGTTAGGATTTGGGAGTACACTTTGGGAGTATCCCTAGACTAATTCATAATAAAATACGAATTTTATTATTGGTATCAATGAATTAGAAACCCAGATCTTTGATTTGAGGAACATAATCTCAATCTCTGCTTCCCATACCCGTTTCCATTTGTGATTGCACCAGGACGTTAGAACATCATTTCACAATGATTCCCAAGGTTTTTTAAAAAGAGTTATTATCAATTTTTTTTCGACTCCTTACTCTTTTATTTTATATAGTCATTAGATATTAAAGTTCTACTGGTTCATAAATGCCTAGTAAAAGGTGTACATGTATAGTTAGCATTCTCCATACTAATGCTTATGGTTGTTGATAATTTAATTAGGTATTTGAGACTTATTTCTGCCTAAAGTAAACAAGATAAAATCTTAAATTTTGTATGATACTGAAATCCTTCACTTTGTTTATCAGTTCGTGGCATATAACGGGCAGATATTATTTTGCTACTCGGTTTTAATGACATAATAGTTGTTTATGAGCTTCTAATATTTTTCAAACCCTAATCTTTCAACTTTACCTTGTTTGTTGATTGCGGAAATGCATACTTTGTCTTTCCAAGATGGATATTTCCACTATCGTACTCTTCCGGGTCATTTTGTTGATACATGGTTACATGTATTAAAATCAAATCAAATATCTAAGCATCTGCTGAAGTTCCAGGCCCCGAAAGAAAGAAAAAATGATCTAGTAAATACAATGATCTAATCTAGTCAAGTCGCTGTTGAATGTATTAATTGATTTCTATATAAGCCATAAATAAACCAAAAAACCAAGATATGTTCTGACTTCAGGGAAGTTGAATGATGAATCCCTGCTATAACACCTTTTAACCCCTTTAAAACTCTCACATGTCTAAAAGTGTTTTTGGGGTTTTTACCTATACTTGTACAATTTCCCCCCACTTTGGGATGGAAATGGCTAAAGTACATATTTGTCTCTTTCTTTACCCCTACCTAGACCATTGGGTTCAGGGCAGGGATGCATAATTTGGGTTCTCTCTTTTTGTGTCAGTAAGATTACCTGACAATGTTGCCTTGCCGATCATTGGCGAGATGAGTTTGTTTTTCCTCGTAGGCTCACACTAGGAAATCACCTAACATGAGGTAACACCCTCAATTTTGGGGGTTAGAGATTGGAGTTCACTAAATTGCCTGGGAAAGAGAGGAGAAGAGGCAATCACCTTAACTCATAGACAGGGTAAGATGGCTATGGTTGTCTTAACTTAAGAAACTCTCCAAGCAAGGCAATTGAATCTGATATGGTTGCTCCTATTATTCCATCCAGCCTTTGCATGGGGAGGTCTGGAATTTATTAGACTGGAGGTTGAGATGATTGAAGCCTCCCTGCATTAAGTCTTTTGTTTTTTGTGAAGTTGTTTCCCCTTTCCTCTATAACTATTCGTGATTTAACAAAAAAAAGAAAAGAAAAAAAGAAAAAAAGAAAAAAGAAAAAAGAAATGATTGCTCCCGTGATGCATTGTTAGTTTTATGTAAGAAATATCTTTCATAAAAAAATATTTCCATATCTTCACTGTTGTGGTAATGTATTGTTGGCATCCCATTTCAAGGGTCCAAAACATGTTCAACTAATGCAGGAAGTCGTTCTAGATAAACTACAAAGTCATCATATTATATGTATTAATTTCTTATTTCTGAACCTACAAGATATTATTCTGGACTTTCTAGAACACCCAATATGAGACTGTTGGATCAAGGGTTTGCATCTCCCTTGATTGGTTCTTCAAGGAAATTTATGGGAAGATGGAATTTAATGAAGAAAGAATCTGTAGGAGAGTGTTGAGAATTGTTATGACTTATGAGAGGAGCTTACAACACGTTGATCACCCATGGAGAGTTGTTTGAAGGTTATACAGTCAAGGAAACTCAATAATGAGAATTTTGGACGGTTGCAGATGTTTGGCTGTTAACTGGAGAACTAAGAAAATCATGAGATGTTAACATGCAAGCAATATCAAAATCACGAGGAGTTGAATGCACAATTAAAAGTGCTCCAATTCATTAAGGAAGAAATCACTTTTATTTGGAGACCTTGCTGCTTTACTCTGAATTTGGAGTAAAATGGGCTATGCATTGTTTATTACAGAATGCGAAAATGATTGCCTAGGTGTTAAAATTTTATATTTTAATTACTTGTTAAGGTTCATAGAATGTCTATCTTAAGGTGCTTTCCTTTAAAATGTTTGAACTGTGGGGACATTACCAGAATGGTTTCACATTTTGTTGAATATCCAAAAAAGAATCTTCTTTAAGATCGTATGTTGTCCAACGTTTTTTCAGGGACTTGCTGTTGTACCTATTTGGGATGACTGCAAGGGACGGGTTTCTGGGATGCTGACTGTTTCTGACTTCTTATTAATCTTAACTGAGGTATTCATGTAAATCTCTTTTCTACATTATCTTATTGCTTAATTTCTATGAAACTATTATATTGATGCTCTAGGGGTGCGTTTGGATTTGTGGAATTGTAATATGGAATTTTCAATTCCGTCCTGCAATTCCAATTCTATTGTTTGGGTGTATTTAAAAAAGAGTGGAATTGGAATTCACCAATTCCGTATAGAATTGAATCATTGATTTCTTAGATTAAATAAGTAGAATTCAAATCCATTGTGGGAGGGTCTTAATTGACAAATCCATGATACCGCGGAATTGGAAAAAGGAGAAGCCCGATCAAAACTCTACAGCTGCCCTCTCGCCTGATTCTCTTCAATGCGCCAAAGAGAAGCACATGCGGCCACCATCTCTCCCTCAAGTTCCTATCCTCCCAATCCCTATCTCTCTCTGATCCCTGTCTCCCTGTCAAGGCGTCCCTCTCTTCGGTTCCTCTCCTCCCTCCACCTATCGTTTCATTTGTACAGATCCAAGTGATGCCATTCAAGCTATATTTGTTTTGGTTTTTTTTTTTCAGGAATTTTTTTTTGGCCATTTCAAATTGAATTCTGGAATTCTGACCAAGATCTCATTCATTTTTTGGGGTTTTACGGTTGAAAAGAACCATGCGATTCAAGCTATCTTTTGGTTGCTGTCCACGGTGATGCTTGATTACTTTTTTTTTGTTTTTTTATCTTTGGTTGTTGTCCACGGTGATGCTTGATTTCTTTTTTTTGTTTTTTAATCTTTGGTTGCTGTCCACGGTGATGCTTGATTTCTTTTTTTTGTTTTTTTATCTTTGGTTGCTGTCCACGGTGATGCTTGATTTCTTTTTTTTTGGTTAAAGATGCTTGATTACTTGATGAGGCCATTTGTTTTGGTGCCTACTGGATTTGATTAGAATGACATACTCTGCAGAATTGTAGTTTTTTTTTTTGCTTCTCTGTGATACCTAGGATACAAACTGTAACGGAAAAATACCGGGAAGGACACGCGTCAGCTGCAACTGTTCACACTCTGGTTTACTGGCAGAAGGTAGGAGTTGAAGGGTGTGATACCCTGACCTGCACTCCGATGATAAAGTAAGTAGGTGGAGAAGATGATGAACAGTAATACGCACAATAGCACTGAAAAATATGTGTGTTTCGGATCCCCTCAACACTGAAATTCTCGGGGTATTTATAGGTTAACCTAGGTATGGCCATAGATGACCATAGATGCCCTTACCACGTGCCCTGCACTCATTACCAAATATGTCAGTAAAATCTGCCACCTGTTGCATCACACGTGAAAGCCTACCATGAGTTCAGTCGGTTGGGTCTGACAGCACACAGAAGTGACCAGCATTAAATGCCAAGACAGTGCTTTCGGCCTATTTGTCAGAATAACTGATCGTCTCCTGATCACTTCCTCCTGCGAGTTGGTCTCGTTGTTGACTCGAGCTCGGGTACGTTGTATATGTCTTAAAATATGACCTGGACATTTTTCTCTGAGCTACAACGGGCTCGTTGTTCATTTGACAACGGAAACGTTGTCGAGAGTACAACGTTTACGTTGCGCATAAGACATCGGACACGTTGTCAAACCACAACGAAAACGTTGTTCACAAGACCACAGAGTCGTAATTTATACAACGTGAACGCTGTGCATCGGACAATATTTATCCTGCTATTTTAAGCACGTGACCCAACCATATGTCCACGTGTCACTTCGTGAACAAAACAACAAAAGCTAGCTCGTTCCCCAACGCTCAAATAATTTTTACGAATTTTATCCCTTACACAAACAATGGTGGATGTTGGAATACATGTCCCTTTTAACACCCATTAACCGTGGTTAAGATTTACTAACCCTTATGGTTCAACAATTTAACTTAGATTTTAGAAAAAAATTAACCTTAAGGATTAAGACTTGTTATCCATCTAACCTTGGTTCTTAGAAAAATAACCTTAGAGTGGTTAACACTCTCATTAACTGTGGTTTAAATTCACTAACCTCTAGGGTTCATCCATTTAACCTTGGTTTTTAGAAAAAAAAATATATTAACCTTGATTTAATCAAACTTAATCATGATTTAAAAAATAAAAAATGGACATATGGCGGTCTGTGGGCGTGCACGCGTTCAGCTTGGCGGTCTATCAATTCCCTTTATTTATATGCGTGCTAATCTTTATCTTATCACAAGTTCAAAGTCATTTCACATAAATTTTATTCATCCAAACTGTAAATTTGGAAATTTTGGAATCCAATTTCTTGAATTCAATTGTGCATCCAAACAATAGAATTCTGAATTTCGTGGAATTTAATTCAATAGGTTTTAATTCTATGGAATTCAATTCATTGGCTCAATTCCAATTCCACAAATCCAAACGCACCCTAGATGATTCATCTCAAATTAGCCTCTCTTGATTTGTGGAGAATAAACCCAACACCAGAATATGTGCTGTTTCTCAGGTTCTTAACTTGTGTTTTTTATCCTCCAAATTGATCATTGCTCTGGCTACCCAATGAGTTGCATTAAGCAAATTACCTTCCACAACCAGTAGGAAGGAATTCGAATTTATGAAAATAGTGAGATCCAAAATGCAAGGAATATTGCTTCATTGGATTTCTTCTTTTTGGGGGTGGGGAGTTGTTCTCACTTGCTACCGCACCACCCAACTTAACTTCAGAACTTTAGCAACAGATGGCTGCCATCTAATGTGGGGCTTGAGGAGAAACCTTATGACCAAGTTCTTCAGTCCTCAATTAAAGCACCTCTTCTGCGATAGCTTATGCACAATGAAGCCTAATTTCCATAGTTTCTTGTTTATGGAAGCAATGTTGTAATTCTAAGGCATTACTTTTCATGCTATTGTTGGTTCCTTTTGGTTGAGTTTCATATTTAATATTAGTGCTACTACATAACTAATGATATTTCTGTTTCAATTCTGTAAAGTGTTCTGTTTGCATGATATGAAGAAAATCTCTGATATCTTCATCCTGTTTGCAGCTTCATAAAAATAGGCCAATGCTGACCAATGAAGAGCTTGAAATACACTCAATTTCTGCTTGGAAAGAAGAAAAAATCAAACTTAACAGAAAATCCGACAAGCCTATACCGCCATCATTTAGAAGCCCTTTGATCCAAGTAAGGGTTCTCTTTTGCATATGGAATTTCTGTGATCTATTGCTAGAAAATCTGCATGTGATTATGTAAATTTGGATCATGTTGGTATCTATTATTGTTGCTAGTTGATGTAACCCAAGGTCTTAATAAATAATTACTTTAGCCGTTCAAATTTTTTGTGCATCTTAGAAGCTCCCTCAATGAAAAACATTGGAAAATAAAATTTCATTTGTGGTGTGCTTTGAAGATATACTAGTAAAAGTGCACGTGCCTTGCTTTTATAATTTTTTCATCATTAATTAAAAACATAACTTAAAAAAAACATAATTTTGAATATATTTTCATTAGACGTCACATTACTCTCTTTATATTAAATTATTGCTTTTATAACCCAACGTCACATTACTCTCTTAAGAAATTTAATATTTCTTATATTAATTTAAGTTTTATGTTAGAAAAGACTTATTAATAGTTGGATTATTTACTAATCCCACTTATAAATGAATTAAAAGCAAGGAATCATGCGTAATAATCTTCTTCTGATAAAAAACAATAATATTTTAAATAAATATTATGACTTGAGTATTATTTTCCATTGTTAGAATATTGGTGCTTTTGACTTTAAAATACAAAAAATATAAATAAAGAGTCCTTATCCATAAAATAGCAAAAGTGTCTCATGGGTCCCATATTAGATTAGTATAATTTTAATGAGTCCTTCTAACTATCTACAAATAGAGAGTCCTTATCCAAATAGAGAGTCCTTATCCATAAAATAGCAAATCATAGTAGAAATAAAGGAACATAAATTTGTACTCCACTTCAGTAGATAAAATAATTTGAAGTTGGAATCTCATACCATGATACTCAGTTGTGTTCTTTCCATCACTGATTCAAATCTGAAGAAGGGATCCACCGCGAGCCAGCTGCAGTCTTTCTTGGAAGTACTTTCTGGGACCCCATAGGAGGTAATATATGCACTGTTTGAGGCCGTGTTTGAGGGTATGAGAAAGGATTTGTGAAGGAGGTGGTCAAGAGGAAGAATTTCTTGTTGCGGCCATTCAAGATGAAGGATCACATATGTTTTTGATATGTGCTATTGAGGGCTTCTTTGGGAAGTCAGCCGTGAGGAGTGATGAGGGATGCACACAGTTAAGAACTTAAGATAAAAATAGATAAAGAATAATAGCTAAAAGATTAGATGGTCTCATGGGTCCCACATTAGATTCATATAATTAAAGAGTCCTACTAATTCTCAACAAATAGAGAGTCCTTATCCATAAAAATTGCAAAATAGACATTTAATTCGTAGTAGTTGGTCTCATGGGTCCCATATAATACTATACACTATAAATTATAATTTTTTTATTAATGCTGAAGGGTAATTACGTCCACATAAAGTTTAGAGTCCTTATCTATAAAAATAGCAAAATAGACATTTAATACGTAGTAGTGGGTCTCATGGTCCCACATAATACTATACATTATAAGTTTTTTTGTAAAGGGTAAAGGGTAACTACGTCCACATAAAGTTTTGCATACTCCTTGTACTTTTATTAGTAGAATGATATCTATATATATATATTAAAAAAATTTGGAACTAGTCTATTGGATATCATGTAATGCTTGTCTCTATATCTATCTTTCTAGCTTACATCTATTCTTTTGATATGTTCAGGCTGGTCCACATGAGTCTCTAAAAGATGTAGCTCTGAGGATTCTGCAAAATAAGATTTCTACAGTTCCCATCATCCATTCGTCACAGGATGGATCTTGTCTACAGTTATTACATCTTGCATGCCTTCCCGGAATATTAAAATGTGCGCTTTTTTTAGTTCTTTATGGATCCCTTTTTTCGTGGTGTCTCTTATAGCTTATTTTTCTTCTATGAAATATCCAGATATTTGCAGGCATTTTAGACATTCTCCTGGAACCCTGCCTCTTCTACAACAACCGGTTGGTAGTCTTCCTTTAGGTACATGGGTGCCAGCAATTGGAAGAGCAAGTGGATGCCAAATAACAACATTGCAGCCTAATGCCCCTCTAAGTTCTGCCCTGAATTTATTAATAGAAGGTGCAAATTAATTGTTTTATATATATCTGGAAAAATATTTGTTACAGTGGCATTTCCTTCGCCTGCGGGTGTGGCGTGGCCTTTCCTTTCCTTCCGGGGGTGATAACTTGGACCCTTGGGAAGGATAGGAATAGGAGATTATTTGAGGACTCCTTTTTGTCTATTCCTTGGATCCAGTCGAGTGTGGTGTTTTGTAGGGGGATATAGTGGGGACCCTTGGGAGAATGCATTCCTGACTTTGTCTTCTGATATAGCTTGGGTCTTGTTGTTGCCTTTTGTTTTACCTTGGTTCACTCATAGTGAACTCTTGTTTTTCCCTCTTTTGATATATATTCTTATATTGATTACCGATCAAAGAAAAAATATATGTTACATAATTACACTTGTAACAGATATTTTAGGCATCTAAGCATCTGCCAATACAATAAAGTCGAGCCGATTTGAATGCCTTGCCTATATTATTTGGATACAGAGGTTATATTTCTTACTTTTTATACTTTACCCCTCTAAAATAAGATATGTAGTTATCTTATACTGTATAAGCAACTGGATTTGTTTGTAAATTATGAGTGTGTTTATACTTTATATCCATATTTTTTTAGGCAAAGAGGTTATATTTTTTACTGTTTGTTTATAATAAATTTATTCTGTATAAGCAACTGGATTTGTTTGTAATTACGAGCTCATAATCCATTTTTTCCCGAACAAAATGAGTTTTAATATTTTGTGCTACTGAAACATGGGAAGAGCAGCACAACTGCAACCTTTCAATCGATAAATGCAATGCAATGAAGTTCAGGAAATCTGATTATGATTATATGTCCAATCCACAGTTGGTTAGTTTAGATATTTAGCTGGTTGTCCAACCAATGCACTCTAGTTTTACTTCGTTACTGGATCTTTTTGGTTCATCTATTCTTCAGTGCAGATAAATGCTCTGATGTTTAATATAGCAATGATCAATTATTTTTTGGAGATTGTCATTGCTTTAGGAAATTCTAGTCATATGTCATTTAAGTCTCTGCATTGTCGGGTGTCTGGGTTGTCATAATTTGGAAACTTATAATGCTGCTATATATATAATGGTTTCGGGTTATTACTTCAAAGTGTGTAGCATTTTAATGTTTTACAGCCCTATAAAAATTGTTTATTCAACTCTATGTTTATGTCATTGTGATTGTTGGTAACCAAAATGTTTGATCCAGCTGGCTTGCAGGGAATCCACATTTCAATTTCTCTATGTTTCATTTATGACTAATGTCATTTCCCTTTTTTAGATCAGACTAATGTCATTTCCTTCATCACTATAAATGCTTCTTCTTACTTTAGCAAGTAATGTATTTTTATGTGGTTAAACTAACATAAATATACTTCATTGTTTATGCCTTATCTTTTTCAGCTCAAATAAGTTCCATTCCTATTGTTGATGATAACGGGTTCCTTCTAGATGTGTACTCTCGAAGGTAATCTGCATTTGATTATATGTTAAGCTTTTGGAATTTTCAGTCATTAATTTATCTTTTCCCTGGAGTTAGCAATCCGCTTTAGTATTTTCATTAGGAGATCAAACTGATCAAAGTTGGGCTTCAATGTTTCTTTTCTCTTTACAGTGATATTACATCATTGGCAAGAAGCAATGCATATGATCGTATTCAGCTTGATCAAACAAATATGCATCAAGTGAGTGTACCCCATTGATTTCATAGCATTAGTTCGTCATTCTGGATGTTCTCTGAACTGTATCGTCATCGAACATTCCTTTTTTGATTTCTCCACTATATTTCCTGAGTAGTAATCTGCCTTAAAGGGGTAACAAAAAGGGGATTATCTGTTGTCTTTCTTGTATTAAAATGTTTGAAAAGTTCTGGCAGTTCATTGAAGATGGACGTGTTACTTATCTGAGACTCTGAGTTGAGGTCCATAAGTTTATTATGATGTGTTCCCAACCATATGTTGTCAAGGCACTTAGCATCAGAGTGCCATACATGTGGCAGGCTAATTCTGGGGTATCACACAGCTAGACTGAGGGACCAGTTGTTTGACTAAAATAATTTTCTCTTTAGAAGAAAGTATATATTTCTACTTTTTTCTTTTTGGTTGAAGAGGTAATCTAAACACACACACACACTCACACTCACATACGCACATCGTCATTGATACCACTGTTTTCAGTATAACATTTTTTTTAGGTTTATCACAGATTATAAACGATATTAAGCTTCTTGGACTGTCTTCTATTGCTGATTTGTATCTGTTTCTGGAACTGGCATACTAGTTGGCTTTCAAGTTACAGAGGTTATTTCGGGCATTTAAATACATTGAGAACAGATATTATGCGGGACTGATTAAGAATGAAAAACAGCTCAGTAGTATTGCATATTCAAACAAGATGATAAGTGAAATTCTATCTTTGCTGTCTTCAGTCTAAGGAAATAACTTGTTAATCCTTGAGACTCTGGATCTCGCAATAGGATTTTTAGCTGATGATATCACCGTTGGAATCTGATTTCAGGCACTGCAGCTAGCATATGAGGCCAACAATGCCATTAATGCCCATAGACAATGGCAGACATGTTTGCGTTCTGACTCCCTGCATGTGGTAATGGAGCGCCTCTCAGATCCAGGTACTCCTCCCAAAGAATCGCTTCATGTATCTAGACTACATTCTCTGAAATCTTGGAATGAACATTTTTTCTACTCATTTTTCAGCGGTGCGTCGTCTGATTGTCATTGAGGCTGGTAGCAAGCGTTTGGAAGGCATTATTTCGTTGAGAGATGTTTTCAATTATATCCTGGTCTGAAAGCCTCTTGTAAATCCCAGTCCCCTGACATTGAAGTTTTGTCCAGCTTCTTTGATTTGAAGAAATAATAAATCTTATTTGAGCTATGAATCCAGAAAATGGATGAATGCAGGTAAAGGTAACAATGCCCCCTTTGAGAATCGACTCTATAACTGCCTACAAAACCCCATGCCTTGTAGCCTTATAGACCAGTTTCTGGCTTGCTACTTTCTTGGTTTACACTGAGAAACTAATTTGATGGTTGCATATGGATGATCTTCCTAAGCACCAAAGGAGCTTCCTTCTTGAGCATGTTTTTTGGGAGAAGTTGGGCAAGTATCCTCTGGGGACACCGGGACATTGGATCTTGTATCTTTGTTTGCTATCGGACGAGGACTACCGACTCCAAAACTTGTAGAATGGTTGATGAAGATTAGCCCCTTAAAATTTACAGTAAGAAAAAGAAAAGTAATAACTAATAAATCCAATGTGGGGCTCATTGATAAAGGTCCGTGAGCTTTAAGACTTATGGTCGTTGGCCTAAGAAAGGCACATGGTTGTCCATAAGGCTTATACATTGGGCTTACAATGTTTCTAGACTAGTAATTAATTCAAAGAGTTTTTAGAAGGATTCTATCTTTTAAGAAATTAGAATTTTCTAAAAAGTTAAAAAAAAATCTTTAAAATGACAAGAAGTCTATACAAAGTCAAAGTCTTTAAGGAGTTTTCTAAAAAGTTTGAGAGTCTTGAAAATTCTTTAAAAAGTCAAGAGTCCTTAGAATACTCTAGAAAGTCAAAAAGTCATCTTGTATTAATGAAAGAATGTTCTAATTTGGTTTATAAAAAGATGAGGACATGACATTGGAAGACATTCCAAGTTGGAATATAATTTGAAGTAAATTTCTTTGTTAATGGTGAGACTCTATTATTCTCTTCTAGGTGAGACTTCTAGAAAGCCTTAGTGAGACTCTAAGTTTGTAAGATTCCAACCATAGGTCATCCATAGAAGCAGTGAAATTCTACTTCTCTTATCCCCTTTCTCCTTATTTCACTTATCTCTTCCCTTTTGTTAAAATCCAGCAACATTATTTTTCTATCCTACACCAATTTGGTATCAGAGCTGAAGCTTATCAGCATATCAGTAACCTTTGAGGTCTTTGGTTTGACGAGCGGTACATCATATGAAAACTATGCTACAATGAGCTTTGGAAATCATTCAGGAGGTCTTAGAGCAACTCCAACTCAGCTAGGGGAGTTGTCAGCCATCCAAAAGTCGCAACAAGAAATAATAGATAAGCTCAATATTTGGTTTGATGAAATAATGACATTTTTACAAAGGCATCACGAGAATACGAATCAAGATACTGAAGATGATGATGCAATGAGTTTCAACATTCAATTATACACTTGCCACAATTCGCTGCCCATGAAACACAAAGAACTCATCCAATGGGACATCAAAGGAGAGGCATGAGTGACTACATGAACCAAGGCATGGAGAGGTGTGAAAATTACAGAGCAGCAGATGATGTGAACAAGAAAGTACACCTTGAAGTTGCTGATTTTTAAGGAAAACTTAATCCAACAGTTTTTCTTGATTGACTCATATCTATGGATGACTACTTCGATTGGTATTCCATGCCCAAAGAAAAGAAGGTCCGCTTTGTTAAAGCAAAATTGAAAGGGCCAACACGATTATGGTGGCATAGTATTGAAGATCAACTCTAATAGATCTAAT
Source organism: Tetracentron sinense (assembly GCA_015143295.1). NCBI lineage: Eukaryota > Viridiplantae > Streptophyta > Magnoliopsida > Trochodendrales > Trochodendraceae > Tetracentron > Tetracentron sinense. The sequence continues at coordinate 1,948,227 of CM026573.1, read as the reverse complement.
CAACCACTCATTGATACGTGGGACGAGATGAAGACAAAGATGAGGGAACATTACTTGTCAGCTGATTATGAGCAAACTTTATACACCAAAATGTTCTAGCTAAAACAAGGTTTTAAGTCAGTGGAGGAGTACATAGAGGAGTTTCAAGAGTTCACTATCCGGAACCGAGTTCGAGAAAGTGAGTCTCAGTTGGTTGCCCGTTACAAATCCGGACTTCGTATGGAGATACAGCTTGAAATGACAGCTACGCTCACTTAGACGTTGGATGAAGCATATCAGCTTGCACTTACAATTGAAGAAACCATTAAATTTCGACCATCAAGACGTCCAGTTAGTCAGAACGAGGGATCTTCCAACAATTGACTAGCAAGTAACACTCCACTTGGCAACGACTCCAACACTTATAACCGATGAGGCAATAACCAATGGGTCTTCAACAGTAGTAATTAGGATATTACTAAGGGTAAGACACTGATCGGAGATGGTATAAAATAGTCCGGTAAGACTCCATTGTGTTACAAATGTGGAGGTCATGGTCTCTTTGCCATCGTGTGCCCGAACAAGAGCTTACACTTCTATGTAGAAGAACCAGAAAAAGAATAGGAAGAAGAGCAATTGGAAGATGAAGCCGATTACTGTGGAGACATGCATGAGGGTCTTAGTCTTGTGATGTGAACATTATTAACTACACCAAAATCCGAAGAAGAGGAAGATTGATGGCGTACCAACATCTTTCACACGAGGGTTTCATGCAATGGAAGACTTTGCATCATGATTATTGATGGAGGCAGCAGTTTGAACGTGACATCTCCAGAGTCTATTGAGAAGCTTGGGCTAAAAAAAGGAGAAGCACCCACGACCATATTGAGTAGCATAGGTAAATGATATTTCTATTCTGGCAAATCATCGTTGCTTAGTTACTTTCTTGATTAGTAAGAGCTTTGCAGAATCAGTTTGGTGTAATATTTTGCCTATGAAAGTTTGCCATATTTAGCTTGGGAGACATTGGCTTTTTGATCGTAAGAGAAAACATGATGAATATGAGAATACCTATACTTTGATCCACAATAGGCACAAGAAAGTTCTTCTACCCATGAAGGATCTTCCACTTATTAAGCAACTAGAAGTACAATAACTAACAAATGTTTTCACTATGCGCAAGTTCATGGAGGAAAGCAAGGATGACACTATAGTCTTTGCCTAAGTGACACATGAAGTGTCGAGATCAAAGGAAGAAGAGAAAGAATACCCATTAGAAGTCAAGGGCATTATTGTTGATTTTGCAAACCTAGTATCTGATGAGTTGCCCAATGAGCTTCCCCCCATGCGTGATATACAACACGCTATCGATCTTGTTCAAAGTACAATTTTGCCTAATTTACCTTCTTATCGCATGAATTTGACGGAGCGCACCGTGCTTAAAAGGCAAGTTAATGAATTACTTATAAAGGGATTCATTCGGGGAAGCTTAAGCCCTTGTAGAGTTCCCCTCTACTCACTCCTAAGAAGGATGGGACATAGTGCATGTGTGTGGACAATAGAGCTATCAATAAGCTAATTGTCAAGTATCAGTTTCTTATACCAAGACTTGACAACATACATGATGGCGGGAGCACTAATTTTCTCAAAGATCGACTTGAGACGAGGATACCATCAAATATGTATTCGCCTCAGAGATGAATGGAAACCGACATTCAAAGAAATTAAGTGCAAGATGTTGAAAGTCTCGATTTCACATTTGCCAAATTTTGGACAAATTTTCAAGGTTACATGTAATGATTCACATGTGGGTATAGGAGCTGTCCTTAGCCAAGAAGGACCTCTCATTGCTTATTTCAGTGAAAAGCTCAACAACACCAAGAAGAGGTACTCAATTGGTGATATCAAGTTTTACACTATAGTACAAGCTCTCAAGCATTGGCAACACTATCTTATTCATCTGGAGTTTGTCTTATACTCTAATCGCGAGGCGTTGCGGTATCTCACATGTTAAGTGGAGAGGTAAACCCATTTCAAAAAGCACATGGATTACGACAACAGACTTTCAAAAGATCATCCTAGATCTTTACGAGAGGTACCAATCCTCTATCTCAATGGAGCCGAGTCTTTTCAAGACGGGGGGAGTTGATGGGGTTCAGCCCTTTAAAATTTACAGCAAGAAAAAGAAAAGTAATAAATCCAATGTGAGACCCATTGATGAAGGTATGCCCGTGGGCCTTAAGACTTATAGTCATAAGCCCATGGTTGCCCATAAGGCCTATACATTGGGCCTACAATGCTTCTAGATTAGTAATTAATTCAAAGAGTTTTTAGAAGATCTTTATCTTTTTAGAAGTTAGAATTTTTTAGGAAATCAAAAAAGAATCTCTAAAATGTCAAGAAGTCTTTAGAAAGTCAAGTCTTTAATGAGTTATTTAGAAAGTTAAATCTTTAAAATTCTCTAGAAAGTCGAGAGTCCTTAGGATACTCTAGAAAGTCAAAGAGTCATCTTGTATTATGAAAGAATGTTCTAATTTGGTCTATAAAAGGAGGAGGACATGACATTGTAAAACATTTCAAATTTGAATATAATTTGAAGCAAGTTTCTTTGTTCATTGTGAGACTTCATTATTCTCTTCTAGGTGAGACTCCTAGCAAGCCTTAGTGAGACTCTAAGTTGGTGAGATTCCAACCATAGGTCATCCATAGAAGTAGTAAGACTCTACTTCTCTTATCCATTTTCCTCTTATTCCACTTCTCTTCTCTTTTATTAAAATCCAACATCATTATTCTTCTGTTCTACACCAATGGTTGTCAAACTCAGCAGCTGCATGTGAAAGTGGAGAAATTAGTCTTGATGTAATGCTGATTTAGAAATACAAAATTGATAAGAAAATGAATATTGATTATTGAACCAGTTTGTCTGTGTAATATAAAAGGGATGGACAATTTATTATCTATCAATCCAACCATACGTATTTCATTGCTCCATATAAGAGTAACAACAAAACTACTAATTGTCCTGCAGCAATTACACCCTATACTAATATCAAAAGCCGGTTTGGTGGGTTGAGTAGGAGAAAGACTGGATGGTTATGGAATAGCATAGCATCATTTCTCGTTCTCCTTTTGTGACTAGGGGTGATATTGAGCGGAGCTAAGTAGTGGGATGTTCAAGCTTGTACGTTAATTAAAGGAACTTGAAAATCAAGCTTGGGCTTGACTTGTTTATCTTTACTATTATAATGCAAGAGGCAATCGCACCCGCGGGTTAACACAAAACATTGATTTAATGTTTTACTTTAATTCCCAAACTACCCCTTGCCTTTGATTTAATGTTTTACTTTAATTCCTAAACCGCCCCTTGCCATCTATCTATTTAGAATTACAGCCAATCACGATTGAACTCGGGGAGAGTTCAATCGCACCCGTGGGTTAACACGTGTCCCTTTTAACTCCTATTAACTGTGGTTAACTCCTTCCCCTCGCTCTCACGTGCATCGCACGTGCCACAAGCAAGTTCAATCGCACCCGCGAGTTAACATGTGTCCCTTTTAACTTCTATTAACTGTGGTTAACTCTTTCCCCTCGCTCTCACGTGCATCGCACGTGCCACCCGCTAGTATTAAATAAACAAGATCGAGCAGCTTGGTTCATTAGATATAACTATTTATATAGGTGCAAATTTTACTTTTTTATCCTCACATAGGTAAAGAAGTAAAGAAATAAATTATCGAGTTGCCTAAATTTTGAGGATAGGTTTATAATTGTATAAAAGATATTCTTATCATGTCAAATATATATATATACACTAGAAAAAGTGCACGTGCGTTACCCGTAATAATTTATTTAATAAAGATTTAGTTAATTCGTGTTTAATTATTTTTAGTAAATTCACTTTAGATAATTAGTAGAATCATTTAAAATGAGTACAATTATTTAAGGTTCTAATTAATATATGAAATTAATTTTTATGTACATAGTAAAGTTATTAACAATTTTTCAATTTTTATACTTATTAAAATATTATATTCGTAATTTAAAATAGTTGTTGAGGCTTAAATATTTTTTAAACAGTTTACTTATAACACACGTTTTAAACTTGTTATTAGTATATAAGAAATGCTTATATTTCCCTATTTTATTTCAAATTTACATAGAATTCAATTTTAAAAAAACGTACATTTCAATATCATTAATTAGAACTTATTAAAATTATTCTTAGATTGAATTCGTGGGCATTGTATAATAATAATAGTTCTCACCCAAAGAGTGTGATTATATATATATATATATATATAGTTACAAAAGCGAGAAGCGAAAACGAGAAACGATGCGAAAGCGAGAAGCGGGATTCGAGACTCAAAAAATCCTTAAGAAATGAGAAACGAAAAATGAGATATATGCGCTTTATTCTCATTATATTAGAATGACTAATCATACATTTGATTTAATCTTACATGAGACATTTGTGGAGAATTAGGTGTCTTAGATTTCAATTCAATGATACTTGCTAAGGATCTATACCCTAGGCTTCAAATTAAGGTCTATCCAATCACTTCTTACATAGCCCCTTTATCACTAAATGAGACATGATAGAAACGAGCAGGAAGCGAGTCTGAGAAACAAGCTTCCGGAGAAGCGAGCTTCCCACCTTATGCATAACTTCCCTCCTTATACATAACTTCCCTGCAACTATATATATATATATATATATTTTTTTTTAATTGCTAATCTATTAAATCTTTGAATATCACATTATGGCTTCATCAAGAGGGGTTCTCAAAATGGTGATTAGCAACTTATGGTTAATTTTCATAATTTCAATAGCTTCAACCTACGAAGAATAGATCAGATTACCTCTTTCTTTCAAGTAAATGGTTGTCAACGAGAAAGATCTTCCACCCAAAGTAAGATCTTCCACCCAAAGTCATTGGTTCTTGATTGGTTTAGGTAAGGAATGCAAAAACTGGAAAGAGATAGAATTGATGAGAAAGAAAGGAGAGTCTATTTATGACTCTTACCATGTTTGAGAAGTAGGAAATGAAGACTCCAAGAAAGAAAAAAATTTCATTGCCTAAGTTGAAGCCTTTTGGAAGAATCTTTCTAATTCTCTACTACTAATAAAATTTTTATATAATAATTAAAGTCCTACTAAATCTCTAACCACATATGTATATGTATACGTTTTTTTGATTAAAATTTCATATTTCACTAATATAATAGAGTTGGAGTCCTTCTAACTCTCTATTAATATAATTTTTTTTTTATAATAATTAAAATTTGGTTATACCTTAAGTTATATATTCAATACAATAAGTTAAATGGTATTTACGACCAAGTAAAGTTTCGCATACTCATTATATTTTTATTGGTAGAATGATATAAATATACCTATCCATTTTTAGTGATAAAGCACACTTTTTATGCGGTTGCATTGCTTATCTCTGAAAGTGGCCATGTAGTTGGCTCATGCTGAGAGTAGCACTACTCTTAAATGTTTTAGCAAAATTAAGTATAGATATATAATTGAACCTAATAATGGTGTTTTCAAGCTCGGCTCATTAATTAAACGAGCTCAAAATTAAGTTCAAGCTTGATTTGATTATATATATATATAGATAACCGGCTCAGGAATTAAACAAACTTGAAAATTAAGTTCAAGTATGACTTGTTTATTAAATTTAATTGAACCGAGTAGCTGTGTTTTCAAGCTCGGCTCTTAATTAAACGAGCTCAAAAATTAAGTTCGAGGTGGACTTGTTTATTAAATTTAAAAAGTTGATACAATAGTTCGTTAATCAGTCAGGAATTAAAAACGTGGACGGCAGGATTCGAACCTGCGCGGGCAGAGCCCACATGATTTCTAGTCATGCCCGATAACCACTCCGGCACGTCCACTTGGTTTTTAAGAAATGAACGTTATTTAATAATATATATTTCATATGGTCTCCTCCATTATGAAGGCTCTTTCCGAGTGAGTGCGTGGGTTTACTCTTATAAACTGTTAACTTAGGTTTGATGGTGTGTGTTTAGTCATTAGTGTTACTCGCCTCGATACCAAGTAACTTCTCGAGGCAGATCTGTCGAAGAGGTCAGGAAGCGTTTCTGTCACTTGATTTACTTTCATGAAGAAGAGACGTGATATGAAGTTTGTAATGGACGACAGTTGTATCGCAATTAAGCTTCTCATGCCATGGATTCAGTGGCCAGCTTTGGAATTTGGATCCCTCTCTCCCTTCCTAAGGCCCAACATCGGCCAGGACAATGCACAACTCTTCATGGGATTGCCATGAACGATCGATCATTCTTCATCTTTACTATTATCTTTCTTTCTTTCTTTCTTTTCTATGGGAGAGGCTAGCGTAGATGATTTTTTTGAAATTTCCATATTACCCTTATATAGAAACAAAATTTTAATTTAATGTTTTGCTTTAAAACCCAAACTACCCCTTGCCTTTGATTTTATTTCTAAACTACCCCTTGCTCATCTATCTATTTAGAATCACATCCAATCGCAATTGAACTTGGGGAGAGTTCAATCACACCCGTGGGTTAACACTTGTCCCTTTTAACTCCTATTAACTGTGGTTAACTCCTTCCCCCCACTCTCACGTGCATCGCACATGCCACTAGAAAGTTCAATCGCACCCGCGGGTTAACACGTATCCCTTTTAACTCCTATTAACTGTGGGTAACTCCTTCCCCTCGCTCTCATGTGCATCGCACGTGCTACCTGCTAGTAAATTATAATGCGAGAGGCAACCGTAGATGATTTTTCCGAAATTCCCATACTACCCTTATATAAAAACAAAACTTTGATTTAGTGTTTGCTTTAATTCCCAAATTACCCTTTGCCTTTGATTTAATTTCGAAACTACCCTTGCTCATTTATCTAATGTTTTATCACAGCCAATTGCGATTGAACTCAGGGAGAGTTCAATCGCACCCGCGGGTTAACACGTGACCCTTTTAACTCCTATTAACTGTGGTTAACTCCTTCCCCTCGCTCTTACGTGCATCGCACGTACCACTAGCGAGTTCAATCGCACCTGTGGGTTAACACGTGTCCCTTTTAACTCCTTCTCCTCACTCTTACGTGCATCGCACGTGCCACCCGCTAGTTAGTTATTATCAAAGTTGATTTTACTGCACCCACTCAGGACTTACCCGCACTTGTCCATGAACGATCGATCATCCTTAATTTTTCATTCATTTTAGAATGGTTTCTCAAAAGAAAAAGGTTTAGCAGCCCTTCTCATCAAAAACAACAAATTTCATAACTACAAAAATACAAATTTGAGAGGGGAATGCTATGTCCACTTTCCTTCTCATTTATTATTATTTTTTAAAATTTTGAGAAGTGGACCCGGGGTTGGTCCGCTTTTAAGCTGACCCAAGTGTCCTGTGTCCCTTTTAACCATGATTAAGCTTACCTAAATTAAAATTAGTAATTTTGTTTTTTGTTTTTTCTAAAAATTATGGTTAGATTGCTTAATCTTAGGGGGTAAACCACAATTGATGGATGGTAAAAAAAAAGGGGTTTGGACCAATGAGGTCACTGGAGTCTGCTTACTGACCCTCGGCCATTTTCCATTTCCCTTTTTTTTTGGTCTACTTGTTCAAACAACGAGAAAGCAGATGAAATTGAAAGTGAACCTAACATTATCTATATGTTGAGATTAGGAAGAATTCGGTATCAAAGTGAGGAAGTCATAGTGTTCCTACTCATTTCTTTTATATGCCAAAAGCTATACAATTTTTTTTTTTTTTTTTGTTTTGGGTATAGGTAAGGGAACACAAAACAGCCAAGGTGCCATAAGGACCTGCCAAAAGCTATACTTATCAAGTGAGGATGGCCTAGTGTTCCTACTCATTTCTTTTATCTGCCAAAGGCTATGCTTTGGTTAGTACCTGCTACTTGCTAAGTACGGTTTCCACATATAGCATCTTTACATCTCCCACTAAATGGTTTATTAGTGTTTTTATACACGTAGATTCGCACAACCATTTGAATGGGGTAAGTGATGGACGGTGTAAAGTGAGTGTGCACTATAAAAAGAAAGGCATATCCATTATACTACTCTATTTGGTCGTTATAACTTATAAGTGTGCTTTAACCAACTTTCCCTTATTATATATCCCTTAATTTACTCGTTTTCTAAAAGTCTTCACCATTCTTGTTTTTTTTCATCAGTGTTACCATCTCCTGTAGCATTTCTCCTCCTCATAGACATCACTCAGTCTTTTAGGTGACTTTTGGTAACACTAATTTAGATGGGTAGAGCTTATTTCAAAAATTGAGCTTATTCAGACTTTAGATTGTTATAAGTTAAAGGTTATCTTTTTGACGTTGAGATTTTACCTCCAAAGACAAAAGTAGCTCATGCCTCCTTTAACTAAGCTCAATTTTTAAATAAGTTTTACCTATTTAGATTAGTGTTACCTAACACCACCTTAGTCTCTCTCTCTCTCACTGGTTTTAATGAGCCTAACTGAGTAGTTTATTGAAAGTAGAAGGACAAATTAGTCTTGGTGGGAGATAAGAACGAGACAACATGAGAATTATAATGGGGACCATCTCAGATATGATTCTCTCTGTTGATCTGTTTTCTATTTTCTTAATCTCGATTTATCGCAGGACGCTACAGTTTCTTGGCTATAAGATAGTTTAGTTTGGATTATGATCAGTAACTTACATCTGTCGTCCTTCTCAGTACTTTCTGTCTGGAGCTCTGACCCAAGATGTGGAGAAAGAAGAAGAAGAAAATGATTTGTTCATGTGTGAATACAGATACCCTCTAACGTATGATCATGTGTGAGGAGGGTAAGGCAAGTCATATAGGCAAAGGGAAGGCAAAGCCTTTCTTCCTGGTTTCTTCTTCCATGTGTTCTTTCCTAAGCTTTAATGGCATCTTAGTCATCCAAGTGCTTGTGTACTAGGCTTAAGTAAGCTCTGTTAAGTCATAGCCTCTTAGAGTTTGTTTGTTCTACTTGTCTTCCTTGCTTGTGATTCAATAGCTTATGATCAACTTTGATTTGTTGGTGATTGAATAAACTTATATTTGCTGTGATTATATAGTCTCTGTTCAACATGCCTGCAATTTGGCTTTCAAGGAATTTAATTTAATCTAATCATCATATAGTTGGCCCTAATTAGATTGGTTGTGATGTTGATCCTTTATATGATTTAACATATTTGGTAGGACTAACTGTAACCACCTGCCTCACCATCAGATATTATGGTTCCATTGAAAGTGATCTGGATCAACTGGGGATACATTTCTATGTATTGTTTGACAATCAGAGGCGGCATCAATTACCGTGAGAACCATGAGAATTCATTAATAACAGTGAGAGGACAATGCCGTCCAGCATTTTTGATACCTTATCCAGCTTTTTATATATGATTACATACCTAATTGTAAGAAATGGATGCCAAACTAGTCCATGAGCTGGACAAGCAGTAAATTTATTTATTTAAAATAGTTTATAAATTCGCAAAAACAAAAGACTCACTCTTATTAGAAAAAGTGTATAACAGAGAGAGATCTTGCGCGCATTGGCATTTTTTTAAAGCCTTGTTGAGCTCCCAAATATTTGGAGCAATGAACAGGGTATGATAGCTCACAAAGCTCTTAACATCCGGAGTAGTTACACATGAAAATGTTATATCTATAAATCTTTAGAAAGAATCTAAAAATTTTCTGGAAATTTAGCAGCAAACAAAAGTTGAATTCCATTCCATCGTCATCTGATCATTGGCCGATATCCTAAATACCAATTCTGACAACTTTAATGCTACTCATGAATTCAATTCCTTATTGATCCTTGAGGCTATATATATATATATACATGGTAAGAGGAAAGGATCAAAGGAGTGCTTCTTTACCAGTACCTGCATCGTCAAGAGATTCTTCCACCCCACCCCACCGGCACCATCACAACCCAACTACCTTCAGTTCACCTTAAACCCACTACTGTCAGATAGATGATCACTCCTTTCAACTGCTACACATGCCAACTTCAATAAGGCTCACGATGTGAGGAATGTTTAGTGCCACAGCGGGGCCTCTGCAGTTCTTCCGTAGGAACGAATATATCCGATGTCTATCACCCGCTTCTTCAAGAAGAATGATGTTCTCCGGGCCTTCACATATATACGAGTGCCCCATTATATAATGTGACTCCTGCCTCCTTCGCCTGGATCAAGTCCATCAGCTCTTCCCTCACTGAAGGATCCATACCTGGGGTTCGGCGGCAACTGAAACCTTAATCTGTGGGTTCTCATCATCGTGAGCAGACTGCAAGACCATCCCACAATGCTCTTGCTCAGACACTATCAAGCTTGAGCTTCATTGGACGGCTCTGGTGCTTATAACAGCCATCCTTCCGTCCAATGATGAACCCTCGGAACTCGAGAACCGGATAAGATGTAAGGGATAGGAACTGCTTTCACACAAACAAACACCAAAACTTTGTGGAATGCAGGGAGATTGGTGACAAAGTGAGAGAAGATTGCAGGGACCCCTGTCGTCAATTCTGAGTAAATGAGGCCTATCCCAGGCACGCGGACAATCCCTAGTAGCCATTTTAAGGAGACCTTGTTGTGCAGATCAAAGTTGTACTTCTGGCGGGTTCCATAGTGCCAGATTTACATTATGACAATGAAGATGCAAGAGAGCATAATAGAAACCCATCCTAGCTCCCTGCGGAACTTTCATGAATGATGCTGATAAGTAGACCCCCTCCCTCGATGAACCCAAAGGAGAGCAGGAATGCTTCTTTGCCACACAAAAATTATGACAAGTGCCATGAGGCATGTCGTGACGAACATAACTATCATGCAAGCAATGCCTACAAACCAAAAAAGGATACTAGGATTTGCTGTAAGAAATGATCAAAGACATGTATATATCCAATAAGGATTGGATACTCAAAAGTCAGGAAGAAGCCATCCTTCCTGTTCTAAGTATGCCACACTCCAGAGGCTTGGGATCCACCATTTAATGGTCCAGCTATAGAAATTTCATGTGTTGAAATTGACTCAAATAAACGATTGTATTTTGTCCCGATCTATCAAATTCTTGTGATGATCACGAAAGCATGGGAAGTGGTGCAGAAAAAAATGCTTATTAGTACATGGCTAAGTTCATCCGACTGCTATCAAAAAGAAAAAAAAAAGGTTCATCCGACCAGGCAATTATTAACCTAGAATACCTCCTAGGTGTGTGATGGAGGCATGAAGATTTCAACACCCCATCTTGGTACAAGTACATATATACAAAAAACAAAAGTTGGAGCTCCTTTCAGAGTTGACTTACCATAAGCGTTTCCGATTAAAGTCGTGTCCCGGAATCCAATGGTTATAGCAAGAGAAAGGATCATGAGGATCCAGTATATTTCTGGGATATAGATCTGCCCATAAATATGTCTTGAGGTGTGAACAACCTTGACTCGTGGAAAGCAACCAAGAGCATGGCACTGTATGATAATGGAGAAGGTAGCAGTGATGATTGCTTGACTCCCAACTATGGCTGCAAGGGTGGCTATCACAAAGTCAGGCCAAAATACACAATCAGTGGAAGTTGCAAGGGTTAACGTCCGGATCATATGAACTCCGGATTCACGAATGAAGATACTTGAGAGATTCGGACTTGCATAGAACTCACAAGCAAAATAATACTGAAAGCATACCTAATCAAATCAACCTAGTTTTATATTAGTAACTAAAACTAATCAATATCTAAATTGATGCTAACTTCTAAATTAGTTGAACACAAGATTACACACTTGAACAAAAATTCACCATTATTCAATAAATGTAGAGAAAAGGCAAACAACCGTCGCCAGTAAAACTCTATACTGATCAAAATTTTAAGTTTTAACTCACCAAGGTTGATTAGCTATCTTGAACTCACCGAGATAACCCACTCGTAACAACTTGAACTCACAAAGGTGGAACACGCTAAGAGGACCCATCACATCCTTTAAGAATAGTTGAATGAACCTTATGAGCAAGGGAATTTACCGCCTTTCCTTCCGGCCGGACCCTATGGAGGAACGACGTTAAACACCTAAATTAAGAGTTGCCGAAAATAGGATCCCGGATAATGGATAAGGACTTTAGGTCTACGGTCGAGATTCTAGGTAAGTGATTCCTTTAAACCCCGGGGAAGGTGCTAGGCACCCAGTGATCCCCCATCCGGAGATGATAACCTACGCCCTATGTTTAAGGCAATTTAAGGTTGAAATCTAAAAGAAAATAAAAATGCTATTGTAATTATGCTAATTAAGCAAGCAAAGAAAAATAAACTTAAAGGGAAACTAACCTCGGGGGACTGGATCCGTTAGGGTTGCCTACTTACTTGACTTGGCGGGATCAAGTCACAGTAGTTCTTACAAGCATGTTAAGCAAGAGATTGCTTTTAGTGATTTTTTGCATATTTGAATTTTTTGGGATTTTTGGGGTTTTATAATGCTTTGGATTTTTGAATAATGATTTAGGCTCATTGTGGAGCATATGAAAGATTTTAGCAGACTTAACTAATGTCAAATTTAAAGCAAGAGATGGTTAAAAAATGACTAAACTAAGGACATAAAGAAGAGTGTTTGCATTATGAATTATAGATGGTCTATCGTCAATACCTATTTTATTGGATTGGTGTTAACAATAAATCAAATAGCATTGCCTTTGGTAGGAGTCATTTTGGATAATATCCTCTTTTAAGTCCTTAAATCATCTTTACCCATTTTAAATAGAACATGAAGGAAAAAGAAAGAATGGAAAAAAGTGACAAGTGGAGAAATTGAAATCTCATCATCTCTCTTCTAATGTGTTTCATTTACACCATTATAAACGATGTAATGAGGTTTTAAATATGAAAGTTGGAGAGGGGATGAAATTTCATAAAGAACTCTAGAAGGACTAGAGCTCATATATAAAGAAATAAGATGAAAAGAGAGGTATAACTTTAACTTCCACTCTCTATGGGCCTACCCATATCCACATTAGTGAGAACATAAAAAGAGAATATATACATAAAAAGGAAGAAAGAAAAAAAAACCTCTCATTGTTTTTGATATGGGGTCCCTCTAAACCATTAGATTGGTGTAGAGAGGTCCAACTATGCTTGAGAATGAAGAGACTCTAAATGGATCTAGAAAAGAACTAGAAACCAAGAAGAGAGAAACAAATAAAAAAGAGATAAAAAAAAAAGAAGAGAAGATGATGAAAGGAGTGCCTACTCCTCTAAGACTTCTTTTCCAATGCTCCAAAATGTAGGGTTCTTTAGAGTCCACAAATGAGGAAAGTTGGTGAAGAACTCGAAGCTTTTAGTTTTAAAAATCTCTCCAAACTCTAAATCTTAGTTTCTTCTCACTTCTTCAAACTCAAGAGAAAAAAAATTGGGTGGGAGCCTTCTAGGAGGTCATGATGGATGGTCTCTAAGGGGCTAAGGGATGAATATTTATAAGAAAACTAAGAGGGTTGAGGTGTGTCTTTTAGATGGGGGTAAAAGAGTTAGTGGGTAAAGAGTTGAGTGTTGTAAGGTGAGTTGATGAGTTGAGTGTTGTAACTTGTAAGGGGTGTAAGAAAGTTGTAAGAGGTGTAAGAGTGTTGATGGGTTGAGTGTTGTAAAAGCTGTACGAGAATTGTAAGGAGTGTAAGAGTGTTGATGAGTTGAGTATTGTGAGAGATTTGTAAGAGGTGTAAGAGAGTTGATAAGTTGAGTGTTGTAAGGGGTGTAAAAGAGTTGTAAGAGGTGTACGAGAGTTTATGAGTTATATGGGCCTGGGTTGTTGGATATAGCATAGGTGGATACAAGTATGTGAAATAGATATTATGGATCGTGGGTTATTAATAGATGGATCATGGGTTATGGTCATTGGACTTTGACAATGACATTTGGGCTTGGGCTATGGTAATTAGGTTTTTGCTAAAACAATTGAGCTTTGGCTAAGACAATTGAGTAATTGGACTTGACTACTTGGGTTTGGGTAATGAAATTAGGTAATTAGGCTTGATTGGGTTATTTGGGTATAAGTTTGGCAAAATGGGCTTGGGCCTTGGATGAACCTTGAAATGCATATCATGTAACTTATCCATGCCCAAATAACACACACTCAGACCTAAGGTAGCCGCTAAGGTGTCATAAGGTAAGTAACTAGCATTTGAAGCCCGTCCAAAAGGTAAGCGTCTCAACCACCATACTATGATGAGAATGGAACCTGGGTCATCCCATTAAATACACACTACCACTGTCAGGTGTATGGAAATACACTCTCCTCATATCAGAAATTATCAGATTCAACTGAATTTCACTTTCTTGCATTGCTATCAGGATACTATTCCTCCACATGAGTCGGGGTGCATTTAAGGGAAGAAGAAAACAAAACCAAAATTGAACCGGGGGAGGCTAGCTACCATGCACCAATTCCTCAATAGGAGTACTAGCCCTGCCCACTCTCATGTGTTTTCCTACTCTAAGCCTAAGCCAACCATTTGTCCAATCTCACATATAAAAGTACATACTTTTTAACTTATTGTAAATTTGCAATGTTTTTTATGTGTACCAAATACACATCTTTTTACTATATCACTTCTTTCGTCTTCCTTTATCCTGAAGTAGTTATTAGTAGTTATTTACTTGTAATTTAGTTTTATAAGTTTTTTGTAGGGCTATAAATAGGAGAATGCAATCTTTATTTGGTATGATGAAAGAAATTAAACTGTTCTAAGAGAATATATAGAGATTTTTGCCCCTTCGAAACGGCATCAATGGAGGTCTCAGGCTGCCTCGAATCAACCATATACCATATCTTTTTTTTTCTTTTTTCTTTTTTAAATGTTTTTGAGTAAAAGGCACATAACAGATTTATCAGATCAATTTCAAGTCGAGAGTAAGAAATGTCTTAGAGTAAGGTTAGCACTCCTCACTACCTTAAGCGCATCCCAGTAACAACCCCTTGAAAACGAATCTCTAGCTACTTTTAGAATGAGTACTTACTCATCCAAGATGAAAACTCCGGCCTCGGATTTTCTCTGGTGAAGCAAGAAAGGCTTCTCTCCGGCATCACAAAATAAGGACGTGTGCCGATAAATGAATGAGAAAAAGGAGGGAGAGATATGAAGTGGGGAGAAGTCAATATCATTGGAGAAAATGAAATGATTTCTTCCCTTTATTTTCAAGCCACATGTCACATGATGTATGGTAGCCTGAGATGACCTTTCTGGCTTTGCCTGAGACAATCCTGAGCCACAAACGCATATGGTTGATCAGAAAAGGCCTCGGTTTGTCTCTGGCGAAGCCAAAAACCCCTCTGAGAGTTCCATACATTATGCAACAGTTGGCGTAAAAATAGGGGACTAAGTCATTTTATTTTCTCCCCATGATTTTGACTTCTCCCCATTTGATACTTCTTTCCCTTATTCTCACACACTTATTGGCACGTGTCTTATAATGTATGGGGAAGTCAAAATCATGGACCCATGATTTTGACTTCTCAACCCATTGTCCCCAGTTCTATAGAACCCCGAGACAAGCCCTTTCTGGCTTGGCCACAGACAAATCAAAGCCATCAAAAAAAATCAGGCTATCACATGAGTAATGATGAGTCATGACAATGATGGAACGGTCTGACTATTCCGGAGTCAAACCAAAAATAAAGGAGTCAAATCCGGTTACGCCACGTGTCTCCTTTGACACCCCTTGACCGTGGGTAAGGTTCACCCACCCATTTTTGGTTTTTTTTAAAATATTAATTCTTTTTTTAAAATTGAAAAACAGTTTTTTGAGTTATTTTAATATTAAAAACAGTTTTTTGAGTTTTTTAAAATATTAAAAATAGTTTTTTAATTTTAAAACAAAGAATTGATATTTTTTAAAAAAAAATCAAAATCGGATGGGTGAACCTTACCCACGGTTAAAGGGTATCTAAGGAGACACGTGGTGACCTCTAGGGGTAATAACCGGATTTGCCAGATTGGGATGATTTGCCTCCAAAATAAAATGAGCCAAATCAGCTACAGTGGTAACTGGATTTGGAAAATCCGGTTATCACCCCTAGAGGTTGCCATGTGTCTCTTTTTGACACCCTTTAACTGTGGGTAAGATTCACCCACCCTTAGGGTTCACCCATTTAATCTTGATTTTTTTTTAATATTAATTATTTTTAAAAAATTAAAAAACTATTTTTTTAGAGTTTTTTTAATATTAAAAACAGTTTTAATTTTTAAAAAATAATTAATATTTTTTAAAAAAAAACCAAGGATGAGTGTGCGAATCTTAGCGACAGTTAAGGGGTGTCAAAGGAGACACGTGGCGACCTCTAGGGGGTGTCAAATCCGGGTTATCACCGTAGTGGATTTGACTCCAAAATAAAAATAGAAAGTTAGTAATTTTTTCATTTTTGTGAGAAACGCTCGAATAGGTAAAAATCTCGCGATAAACTATAATAAACCGATATGATCCCAACTATAAACAACCCTCTTCACTTCCCAATTCTAATCACTAAAACAAAACAAAACAAAACAAAACAAGACAAGACAAGGAAAAAAACATCGAAACCCGAAACTAATCGATTACAGTGCAAACACTAGAAGAAATAAGACGAAGAACCCAACTCGAAACTATCCGGAACGGAAGGAAGGGTGTCGGAAACAGGCGGCATCCCCCCGAAAAGCGGGCTGTGCACGAACTCGCCCGAGTCGAAATCCAAAGAGGACCCGCTCCCTAATGAGTCAAACCCGGTAGGTATGTGCTCCGAACCCGAAAGAAAGGAGGACCCCGTAATCGTATCGTTCCAAGCTCCCTGACTCAAGTGATCATAACCCGAAACCGGGATGGTGGAAGTGTAAGAAGCCGAAACGTGAGAGAGGCAAGAAGGCAAAGGAGGGAGATCTGGAGCATTATTATTATCATATAATTGGTGGGACCCACAAGCATCCACATATCCGGCGGGCGTAACAGATGGTTGCAGAGAAACAAAATCCGGAATCCAGGCAGGGGCAGGGGGCGGGAAGGCATTGGGTGAATGGAGGGGATGAGGAAGGAAGAGGTTATCGTCGGGGGAGATGATAGAGGTGATGGAGGAGGAGGGAGGCATGTCGGAGTAGAAGAAGTTGGTGCGAGCGCGGGAGCCGCGCATGGAGCGGGCCGCTCGGTCGTAGGCCAGGGCAGCCTCCTCTGCGGTGTCGAAGGTCCCCAGCCAATGCCTCTCTTTGGTGGATGGGTCTCTTATTTCAGCTGCGTATCTTCCCCAAGGCCTTCGTCGAACACCCAGAAACCTTCCTCCTGTTGTTTCTTCTTGCTTCTTTTTGCTCTTTGACGCCGAAGATGGGCTCGTTGTTGGGTTGTTACATTCCATTATGGATAGATGCAAAATAGAGAGAGAGTCTTCTCTTCTCTTCTCTTCTCTTCTCTCCTCTCTTTGACGCAATTGGTATTGTTTTGTCCTAGCTAGTTTTCATGTTGGCCGGCCGTTTATATAAGACAAGACGAGGGGAGTTTCACTCGAATTAATGCTAGCCGCAGCAATTAATGGTCTTTCTAGCCCAAGTTCGGATTCTGTCCATTTGCGATTGCACTGATCACAAACCCCCTTAAGAAGTTCTAACCTTAAGATTAATATATTTTTTCTACTAAAATCAAGGTTAGATTGTTTAACCAGGGTTAGTAAACCTTAATTATAATAACCTGGGGGCTGTTGGTGCTATTAAACCTTACGAGTTCAATCACGATTGAATATGATCCTAACTCTTATAGCGGAGGCTACAATTGCCGCACATTAGAAAAGTGTAAGATATTCTTGTAAAGGCTTTTTTTTTTCTTATATGTGTTAGCACGGTTTTGCAGCCAGCTGCTACAATGACCATTGCTGTCAAGTTTATTAAAAATAATAAAGTTGCTTCCACTTGCTTGTGTGAGTATGTCAAATTTTTTCAAATTCTAAAAATATGGCCAGCATTTTTCAATTGTGAGTTCTTTGTTAGTGTTCTTTTTTGTTGGGGGGGGGGAGGGAGGGGAGACCTCGTCTTTTACTGTGCGTGCCCAAGGTTTAAAATTTTATTAAAATTTCACGAAATTTCGGTTTCGAACAACTCCAACTACATCGAAACTGGGTTTATTTCGAAAATCTGATTTCGGTCGAAATTTTGAAATTTTATATTTTAAAATAAAATAATAATATTTATATAAATATATAAAATTTTAATAAAATATTATTTTTTAATATATATATATATATATAATAAAATATTAATATTTTGAATTTCAAAATTTCGCCGAAAACCAGCAATATTTCGGGATTTCGGTTCAGGTTGGCTGGCCGAAATCGTCAAAAATTTTGAAATTAAAAACCTTGTGCGTGCCCCTACCACCCTTTGAAATGTCATTCATTTCCTCTTATTTTTTAAATGAGTAAGAAAATTAAATGATAGCTTTTTTAGTTTAAATATGAACCAGACCTCTTATGATGGGGTTATTTTAGGAATTACATAAAAATATAATATCCACAAAGTGCAATGCCTTTCTTTTATTATTTTTTCAATTTCCAAAATGCTCCAGTGACAAGGTTTCAAGGAGCTCCCTTGTCTATTGAACCTGTTCATATTCATATTTAAGCTTACTTTGCAACTTACTATTAGATGTAGGTCGAGGGCAATTTAGTCATTATGAATACCAATGTTTCCCTAAGGAATAAGTTTCTAATGATAGGAGGGAAGATGTCATTTACGGAAAGGAAAATCTATTAATGGGCATAATTAACAATCTTAATGGACATAATTAGCAATCTTAATGGCCATAATGAGCAACTTGTCTTAGATACCTCTGTTTCAAGATTAATTTCTAATCAAAGATAATTCAAGTGCAAAAAAAGTAAATAACAAAAATTTTCTTATAATACACTACAACAAAGCTACCGAGTCGGAACAATAGTAAGGCCACTTGAGGTCTCGAGATCAAGTCTTTAGGAAGAACGCCTAATGTAGATGGACACCAAAACTAATTATGACACTAATTCAGTAACTTAGAGAGAGAAATTAATTGATGGGTCCTAACTACTAATCATGGAGCTTACTGGGACTATAAAGAAATAGAATCACTTGTATCTAGACATGCATTCCGTCTTTTGAAGAACTAAAGATATGTATTGTATGTGTTTCCTAAACAAAAATAAATAATAAAAAAATTGTAAGATTACATGCGCCATTTGATCCTTCAAGGGATGATCATTAATCGAATGATCGTTGTAGATGGTGCCTGATGGACCCACCAGTTGAAAAAGGTTGGAAGCTCGAAGAGCAGCTAGCTCTTCCCTATAATCACCAGAATTGGGACACGTCATCCCAATACAATAATATTGCGCCATCCTTTAACAATGCATAATAGAGATTTATTTATACACCCTTTTTTTTTTTTGTGTACAAGACATAGTTTTAACAAACCTAATAATATCTTTTTACACTCGTCTATAACCATGTCACTAACATAATTTGGATTTCTCTAGTTGTTTGTTAGCTTAAAAGAGAAGAGAAGATCACTTGGTTTTTATCTTATCTTTATTCTTGTAGAGGTGGGAATCTCCTCAATAAATGGGTTTTGCTGATTCATTTATCACATAATAAATCAAATTTAATGACAATTATTGTCACTAAAAGTATGACTCAAATGCATATCCGTTATAAACCGTAAAATTTATATGCAATATTTATTATCCATGATCCTCAGCTATTCTCTCCTCAGTTATAATCCTAGAATTTAATCTACATTAATTACCTCGTTTTCCTCTCTTCTACCATGCTCATGAAGGCTTCTTCCTTCCTTCCTTCCTTTTATCCTCCTTTTAATGAACTCCATTTAACCTAAATCCATATACCAACTTATTTTGTTATTCGATACCCCTTTCAATACATTCCCTTGGTCTCTCAACTAATTGTCTTTATCCATTCCTTTTGTGGTCCAAATCTAATCAGCAATTTGTACTGATATTAGAATATAAACTTTCAAAAGGAGATTACTAAGATGATCTTGCTATCATGTGGATACATGAGAAAATAATTTGTACATCATTTGCTTTGTGACTGAAAATCTTTTTAATAAATAATTGGGGGTGTAGGGATACTTGGTGGGTCTGAGAAAAGAAATTCCAAAATGAAGAAGAGGGGAATTTTAATATGGGGTTTTAATTAGATCATGTCACCTAATCCCATCTAGATGGGCCATGGAGTGGGATATTTAAGCTATATCATTGCTCAGCCATGTGCATCCAATTTGAACCAAAATCAAACCCTTCTTATCTTTTGAAACCCAAAGGTTCTTTTTATCTTTTCAATCTCATTGATGTGACTTTCCTTTTTTCATTTAATTTTGCGAGGTTTTAAACATCCTTTTGTGCACATTACTATGAAGAACATATTGGACTCCAAATGAAGGAAAGGCTTGTTGGGTTGCATGTGAGAGGGAAACATGGGCACGCCCTTTTTGAAGAAAACAATTGCTAGGAACTACCTACTTATTAAAGGAGAATATGAATTAAGTAGACCTTGACCCAGTGGGCCCATTAAATGGTCCACTAATTAATATTGCTTTAAGGGAAAGAAAAATTATATATATCTATGGGTTGTATGATGGGTAGGTTCCCTCACTTCAAAAATACTGTAAATTCTACGGACTGAATTTATGAGGATGGGTTTATTTAGGGAGGACTAGCACCAGTCGCAATAACAATAACTCGAAATTTTTCCACAGGTGCAAGAGTAGGTGCAACATGTGGAGATATTTTATATTTTAACATATTCAAAAAATAAAAATATGGGTTTTTGGCATACTTAACGTAAGAAAGAAGAAGAAACCTTTGGAAATTTTCAAAAAATAAAAAAATTTACACATCTAAGAGTGAAGTTGCTGTAAACTATATGTTTTTGTTGGTTAACACAGTAAACACACACACGCCGAGGCCAAAGCCCAAATTTTTTGCAATTCTTACTTGTATTAGTATTAAATAGTCAGCCCCCAATTTTTTTTTTAATTTTTTAGTATAGTTGCTCCCCCCCCCACCAAATGTTTTTGTCTTATATATAGTGGCCCCCCTAATTTTTTGTCGTATATATGGTGGGCCCCCAATGGAGTCCGGTGATGCCCTTAAGGTTGTCACATGTCCCTATTGACACCCCTTAATTATAGTTAAAATTCACCACTCTTCAGGTTCACCTACTTATCCTTAGTTTTTTTTTAAAAAATTTAATATTGAAAAAAAATTAACCTTAGGAGTTAGTGAATTTTACTAGGGTTCGAAAAAAAAAAATGATATCTTTTTTAAAAACCAATGATAGGTGGGTGAATCTTAATCACAGTTAAGGGGTATAAATAGGGACACCTAGCGACTTCAAGGGGCCCACAATTGGACTGACACGAAGAAAAGATATTAGTTTATGATCAAAAGAGAAGCGTGGATGGAAATTTTTGTTCACTAACTATGCTGCCAAGATTTGTTCAGTAACTTGGATTCAACGCAGGATCAGTGCTAATCCCATCACCGAAGAATAATGCCATGGAATGCACGTCCAAATTTTCCATCTTTTATACCTAGGTGAGTCAATCGAGCACAAGACCAAGGACATGGGTCGTAACTACTACATAGCATGGCTCGGTCCTGATCATGCTTAATTACTCAGCTGTACAAAGTCCATGAGAGTAGGTTGTCTCCTGGAAATTACAAGCTTCTTTAAGTTACTAGGATCGTGCATTCGTCAACTTGTGAGACTAATACTCTCTCCAATCAAAAAGAGAGTAAACCTCAAAAAAAAAGTGATGCTAGCATTTTGCCTTCTTCTCTAATAGGAGTAGCATCTAGTTGATGTTCTGTGAGGTCGTGGGTTCAACCCTAGCCAGCCTACCCAAAAACAAAGAAAAGACGACAGACCTCATGTGTCACTCCCCTTATTCCTCGTGTGGGTATTATGACGGAAATATCCCGCAGGTCCCAAGTTCGAGCCTGCTCCTCCGGCCTATCCAGATGAGCGTGCCTGGTTTGCGGGATATTGCGCACATCCTTAGGGAGTAGTCCCGATCTATCTAAATGGGTAGGGGACACCCCGAGTCACCCAAATAAAAAAGGAATTATGCAGTATCATCTCTCATCCAATTCCCGTTGAGAGGAATGTTTCATGTTTTCCATCTCCACTCTCAAGCATTGCTAGGAATTTTGTTTCACTCGAGGTCACAATAGGTCAAAAATTGGCAAGACTTTTAAGAGAGAAGCAATATTTTGAGTGCCATGAGCACCCAAGTTGATGTAAGGGATAAGTGAAAGTTCCTTTGGGAATTGGGATTTGGATTTATGCTTCACATTGTCCTTTATCTCTAATTATTGTGCCTTTGTTCCATGGCTCTCAATTTGAGTTTGTCTTAATGCATTCTAGTCAATGATTCTCAATAGTGTTCTCACGTACCCCGTTAGAAATTAAAGCGTGGGAAAGATGAGATCATTGTATATTATTCTCTATTAGCGTGCAATTAGGTCTCTCAAACATGTTCTTGTCAATAATTATTCCTCAAAACAAGAACTATATATTGTATTGATATTTGATTATATATATTGATAAAGGATTAATTTGACTGATTGTTTTCTCTATAAATTTCTAATAAATATTCAAGAAATGCTAGCGGCAGATGCATATTTCCAAGTGAGACTCTCACTTTAGTAGTGGCAAGTGTCACTACTTTTACTTGTTACCTTTACCTTGAGAATAAGTATAAACCATAACTTCAACCTTTATTTATTTTTTTCACTTTTTTAAAACTTGTTAAATGGTAACAACGACACATATCTCACTTACTATGAGAGTTTTGGAAAAAGTTTGAACTCTAAATCTGGAGCTAGCGTTCTTCTATAGATTAAACAGTCTCTTCTTTTTCGTGATTAGCTCAACTAGGCATATATGCATGAATCTCGTTCTATAATTTTGTTCTATTTCTATTAACATTCATAACACTGATTGGGCTGGGGAGTCCCTAATTGGTTTGTGCATAATATTTCATCTATCGTTATAAAATGGGTTGGGTTGGGTTGGGTTTGAGTTGGATATCTTTACCTGACCAAAATTTGACAGCGTAACCGTTGCCACCCCTATGTAGTAGTGATTAAGAGGGTAAGTTGGAAACCCATTAAATTAACCCGCATTGCCGACAAACCACCCACTACCGCCCCTATGTCTGTGATTAGGATGGTAATTTGATAAACTCAAACTTACATGATACATATATTCATCTTGAGAACACCACCAAACCCTAAGAACATGAACCTACATTCACTTGTATTGTTTCAAACATCAAAATCCCTTTTTTCCATGTGCAGGCAAATGAGGGAAGAATTTTATAATTGCACTTCACATAGAAACAAAAGAAGGGTCATAGAACCAAGTCCCATGCAATCTAATCAACACTAATAAACTATAGGAGTGAAAAGCCAAGTGAAAAACCTCCCTGCCCCTATCGCAAACCTGACCTAACTCATGTTCTTTGGAAGATGGGGCCCCAGAAAGTGCTGAAAGATAGCTTTCTCTGCCATCCAAAATTCATTAAAAGATGGGAAATTTCTAAGAAAGTTTAATATAAGTTAAGTGCACATTTGACTGGGATTTGGTATGTATCGACTCACGAGACATGTCTCCCTCTCACATGGGGGAGACGCACCTAAAGGCCCCATAGAGAAGTTACATTAATAAATGGGAATGTCACCTTGTAAAACTTGATGGTCAAGCTAGCTAGCCTCAAATCAAAAAATTCACACACCTCCTCCTTAATCATCATTGTCTACGATTATCTTGAGGATTATAGCGATAATACATAGACTCTACAAAAGGCTTCATGCCGTGGCACGTCGTTAGAAGCAAAGCCATGTGGCACCCATATATCCTCGGAATAGGTCTGTCGGACTATGATGTGGCTCTGAGACATAGGATACACGTAGACAGCATGGCTGTGCATGGAAATCTCGCCAAGCACCATAGGTGCTTCGAAACATAGCATACATTGGGCGACAAATCCACAAATTGCTAACAAAATTTCGCGGTGACACTTCGAGGCTTAACGCTACACAATCCACCAAATTTATGCATTTTCAAGTTTAAATACTTAGATTAAGTCCCCACTTATTTTATCTACTTTTGCTACATTCATATTAGGAATAATAAAATTAATACATCCAAGTCTTGTTGAGGACTCTCCACTTTTGGTCTTTACACCAAACCCTAATATGCAGCAACCTAAAAAAGAACTATGATTTTGCTAGTTACACTCCCCCCTTTAACATTCGTACCACAAAAGTTCATCATAAACTGGCCGCCGGTTCAAAAATCACAAAAAATGCAAGCTTAAGCCCAGTCTATTGACACCCCTAATGTGGGTAACTCAAGATGCAATTACGTTTTATTATAAGGTGTAAAACCCATATGGTGGGCTTAGTAGTCCCTTGTGACCCTTTAGTGTCAACTTTTTTCTTTTCTTTTTCAAATTTAAATTTAATTATCATTGATAATAATAATAATAAAATTTTCAAAAAAAAACATATGGTGGGTAAATCAGAACATGGTATATTCGACAAAAGTTTATGTGAAGGGATGCTCGAGGTTAAATTGGAACAAGACAAAAATGACTAAGGAAAGTGAAGTGGGGATGGAATTTGATGGGTGCCCATTTCCTAAGCACAAAAACAACTATGTGAAAAGATGTGTTAAAAGTGAGTCAAAGGGACTCCCAATTATTTATTACAAGGACCATAAGGTAGAAGTGACTATGGTGGAACTACCACCTTTAACCTTTTGTACGAGCTTATGGTCGCAAGGCTCAGTTTCTCTCCTCCTCTAAGTGTCCTTGCTTTTTTTTGACTAGTTATGCAACCGGTTAAAACTAAAAAGAGAAGCGAATGATAAAGCTTTAACTGTCTGCAAAGATAGTCGGAAAAGTCAGGATACTTGTTAGTCCTATTAGAGAAAGTGGGGAAGAAAACAAATTGGGGCTAACATTGCCCATAGCCGCAAAGATTTCTAGTAAGTTATCTTGCCAAAACATACCTCCCTAAGGGTGCCTTCGAGAAAGTTAATGAAAGAAAAGAAAGGAAAAAAAAAAAAAACTTGAATATTCTCACAACATAACTATCAAAAAATAGATGAAGTTTTTGTAAAAAAATTTATCACAATTGAGAAAATACAAGAAAATGAAAATATGTTTCTTGCAAACTAAACATAAACTAAATATAAGAAAAGTACAAAAAAACACACTTTTCTTTTCCTTTCCCTCACTTTCTTGCCAAACGAATACACCCTAATTGCTCAGTGATCGGAGTATATCCCATATAGTTTCAACTTTCAAGGTGTGATCATTTGAAAAGAAAGTGGGTGAGAGAAAAGAACAAAAGTAGGTGAAAAAAGAATCTTTAAATTTCTTTCGAAATAACCATTATAAGAAAAAATTTAGAGAATGTTATTATACAGTTGTCGTTATGAAAAAATAAGTGCGAGGAAATAGTAGTGCGTTTTCTTATACACCAAATGGTGGAAAAGTGCAAGAAAACTTGCTTTTCTTTTACTTTCTCCCTTATTTTGGCCAAAGAACAAAACTTAGAGTGAGGCGGTTCATATGGCAACCAATTTACTTACCTATCCCTTCCCAAAAAAAATGCCCCTTTTCATATGTTCACCAATTTACTTACCTATCCTAAGATGACATATAAACGCATATGGGGTACATAGGCTGCTTCATCCTAGGGACTAACATTTAATTTATAAGCCAACGTGGGTACATAGGCTATAGCAACCATATAGCAAAACACCCTGCCTCTGGCATAAATGGTGGGGTGTGGCTTTTCTCAATAGAGAGGTCTTGGGATCCATTTCCCCATGTGGGTGATGAATAGCAAGAACTCCAATCCCAAATGCTAAGCACTAATGGTTGCCATAATATTTTTCAAGTGACAGGAGGTTGAATCCACGATCAGAAAAGCTGACGTGGAAGTTGAAATGGCACATTCCCACAAATCAAGAATTGTCTGGATAATCCGTAACTTATGATCAGCCTAAACTTGATATCCAAGCCGTTTCAATCAGACTTTCTGGACAAAACGAACAAACATAGGAGAGAACCACAAAGATGAAATTTGGTTGAAAAATAAGTGTTATGAAGAACTTTAAATTTACTGAGGTGTTTTGTCAATAGTGGTATAGTCTTTAACTGACTCTCTTCCAGACCCTCTTACCTACCAATTCCATACCACCTACTGCTTACTTCAATGTTATGGGATCTAATTCTAAAGGGCGATGTCTTGTAAGGCCTCCACTCCCATTACTAAATTCTAACCATTAATTTCTACTACTAGTAGGTAAATGCTAAGGAACCCAAAAAAAAAAAAAAAACCTACAAATTTCATATCATTTCCGATATATTAATATCTAGGCATCATATATATAAAAGGCGGATTATACATCTGCACAGGACACTGTCCAATAAATGGACTGTAGGTATTAGACGAAGACACCACCCAAATGTGGAAATCATATCCGTCGGGAGGCCCATACACCAAACTGTCGAAGATGAAGAAATGGCAGCCAGTCTGCCCACAACCCACAAGTTACCAAACTGTCGAAAAAGAAGAAATGGCAGCCACAGTCTGCCCACAATCCATAAGTTTGAAATAGAGCACTGGTTATCTATTGATGATGATGATGCGTTTTGTCTTATCTCTGAAAGGACCACCCCAATCACTTCCTTAGATATCTAGAGTAGTTTTTTTTTTTCAAGATATCTAGAGTAGTTTATCATGGTAGCTTTGAGGGTTTCAGTGAAATAATTCCATAGTCAATTGATGATTGTGAAGTTTAAATGGCTGTGATAGTTCGTAAGTAGTATGTATTATCATTCGGATCTCACACCCCGCCTCTTGCACCAATGGTAGGGTATGGCCTCTCTCATCCGAGAGGTCTTGAGATCCATTCCCCAAGTGATGAGTAGCAAGAACTCCAATCCCCAATTCTAACCACAAAACCTTTACTAACGTAGGTAAATGATATCATCTAGCAAAAACAATCATTCAGCTCTCACTAAAGGATACAATGCCTTGTACCATTTAGTACCTTATTGGCATAAATCATCATTGTCACTATTACTATTTAGTACCTTATTTCAATTATTTAGCACAATCATGTTAAGCAGTGTTTTCAAACTCGACTCGACTCGGAAACTTGTCGAGCAGAGTCAACTCAGAAACTCGGACAAAACTCGTCCGAATAATGACACCTTAAACTCAAACATATATAATATTATTCTAATACTATAACATGATATAAATTCAAAATAAATGATAAATCATGCCTAAAATGAGATATATAATTTAACATATACTAAACACCCCCCTTTTGTTTCATATTTATACTTAAGAGTGAGTGAGATGTGTTAAAAAAAAGAAAAAAAACATAATTTGGTCAATCGGATTGGCCGGTTTACTTAATTTTTTGTTTTTAACAAAAAAAAAAGTACAAAACTTGGGCGAGTCAAAGCAAGTTACTCGGTTTTCAATGTCAAACCCGAGCTTTCCTTTAAACTCGACTCAAAACTTGGCTAAGTTGAGTCAACTTTTAATATTATATGATGTTAAGTTTGCTTAGATTTATGTTTGTGTAAAACTATTATTATGAACTAATCTTTTGGGTTTAAAATTTGAGAACATCTTAAGGTGTAAGAGTTTATAAATAGGTTTAGAATGTAGGCTTATTATATTCCTGGGAATTGGTGAGTGGGGCACTTAGGGAGAGAGGATAGATCTACGAGAACTAAGATAGTTTTCAAAAAGAGTCTTGAGGCTGATTTAATAACTACCTTTGTAGCTTTATAATGTTTCAAATTATGTTCCTACCTATTATCTCCATGTACGAAGAGAGATTTATGGTCTACATCATTCCTTAAGTCCCATAGGTTTGATCGGATAGAATTTGACTTTATTTTCTCATCCACCAAAGGGCACGACATAAAGGTAGTCTTCCGTCAATCAACTTAAGAACAATATTACTATCATTACACAAGTCTCATAGGTTTGAGATTCTATAAAATCGAACTTGTTTATCTTCTCATCAAGCAAAGGGCACGAAATAAAGGTAGTCTTCAGTTAGTCAACTTAAGACTGACTTGAGAACAATCGTACTATAGCAACAATGCCGCTTTTGGAAGGAGGCACAGTGACTTTTGAACGAACGGATAACTCTTTGGTTCTCATTGTTCATTCTATTGGCTCTCATAGAAAAAGAACCCTCTAATTTGAGACACAATGTATTTGAGAACTTCTGAGTGAAAATCCTTGTAACATGTATTCTGGAAAAAAAAAATCCACTATCTTTACTAGTAGATGTAGCCTTATTGCCAATGATCTACGTATATCTAGGATTGTCCTTGTGTGTTCTTTATACTATTTATTCTATTAGTGTTTTCACATTGTCTATTATTTTATCAGTGTTTTTCACAATTCCATAGACCCAGCAATTAGGGGAGTCTATGGCCAAATTAAAGCCATATAAACTTTTTATAGGCGGTCCAGGGTTGCCCAGGCTTATTCAATGGATGCCCGCAAGCCCTGCCCATTAAGACCCCTACCAAACCTCAATTTTCTGCTCAGCAAATCATCCACTTTAATCAAAGCATAGTTCAAAAACTCGAAATTTCGACTCGAAAGTTAGCCTGGTCGAGTAACTCAGAAAACTCGGAAAAAAAACTCAACTCGAATGACTCAAAAGTATATATATAATCATACATAGATAAAAAAATTCTTATTGCAAAATTATTTCTACTTTATACAATTTTTCTGCAAATTTACAAATTTAAAACAATCACAAAGTAATTGTAATGATAAAAACTTAAAATCAATCCTAATTTCAGAAGTTAGAATCTTCATCTTTTTTTCCTCAAATGAGACTTCAATATAGGTTCAACGAGATTTAAAAAAAAAAGACATATGTCCTAGAGTGACTCGGTCAAGTCTTTCAAGTCGAGTAACTCAGGTAAAAAGGAATTATCGAGTTTTTTGGGCGAGTCAACCCGAAACTCTATCGAGTTGAATCAACTCACCGAGTTTTTGAACTATGGATCAAAGTGATAACTTTCAATATTATTAAATTGCATAACAAAGTTATTGCAACCAACCCCCAAAGGTGGAGAAAAGGCTACGATGATTTTTTTTTTTTTTTTTCTAAGGCTACGATAATTCTTAGAATTTCTATATTTAAAATATACAACCGGTAATAGTGAGGTTTAAAGGGGTTGAAATTATCCGTCAACTCTCTTTTTTAGGCAGGAAGGATGAAAAAAAGTTTTTTTTGGGAAAGTAATACATACACAATACATGGATAGACACACACACACACACACACTGTAAAATGCATAACCTAACCCCCAACTCACACACGGACCACAAAAGGCATAACCTAACCTCCATGGGCTCGTCTTAAGATGACAAAAGGACTTGTATTAAGGTGAGAGGAAGGAACCTTGAGTAGTCACAAGGCTAGACATGGCTAGCTGATGCCCAACGCGCACACGGATGAAAGAACAGGAAATGGAAAACAGACCGTACAATCAGCTTCCAAGCTGACCATGCAATCTCATTGGTCCAATCCCTCCTTTTGAACACCCACTTACTATGGTTGAGATTCACCAACTCAGGATTCATCAATCCAACCTTGGTTTTTAAAAAAATAAAAAATAATCACCATAATTTAGTAAAGATTAACCATGGTTAAAACAGGTTAAAACAGAAACGGGGACACTGCTGTCAGATAGGAAGAGGACACTACAGTCCACTTCTTAGGACTCAAAACTTAAAGTATAAGATTCCAATCTCAAAAAGAACCTACAGCAGTACATGTAGCAGAGTTAGACTGACACTAACGGGCTGCCCCTGAAGCCGAATTAGCTAGCATATGGGCAAGCCAACTTCAGCTGTCTCCGTGAAAGAACAGGCATTCTTCTATTCTGTGAAGACTTCCATAGACCAAAAAAAGAAAGTTCCTTCACATACTGGTGAAGACTATGGTTTGTCTAGAGCCTTAAGGGGTAAACCTCAAACCCCCTTTTACCATCATTATTATTTTTGTTTTTTAGGAGAGGGGTTTAAAAACATTTCAAATCAATTTCACTATATTCTATCCATACCCAATTCCACCCATTTAATATCCTGATTTCAATTTCTTCCTCCTATTGGAATTGCAATTCCAAGATATTTAGCAAGCCAATCCAATTAATTTTGGGACAATCAGATGGAGAATAGAGAGCTTGTTCTGAATGCCTAGAATTCACATCATTCTAAATTTAAAAAATTCATCCCTATAGAAGGACCCTAGAACCACATCAACAAAATGTATCAAATTTCCTAGTTTCTAGCCTTTCTAAGTGATTCAAGTAGCCTCATCCACCATTTGTATCCACTAACTAATTTTAGCACAAGCATCAAGCCTCATTTCGCTAGAGTGACTTTCATTAGCTAATTTAAAGAGTACTGCTGCTTTTCTGCACAAGTTATGTATTAAAAACTTCCTATTTCTTCACATCAAAGACAATTTAAGAGACATCAGCATTCAAATCACCTCAAAGTTAAGAAGAACGGACGGAAACAAACTTAATAGAAACTAGAACACTGCAAAGCTAGAGAGAGAGGAAACCCAAATATGGCAAAAGAATTGAATACAAAAAAAAAATATCAACAGTAGTTTCAAACGAAAACCACTTATACTGCACCAAATCAAATAAGCAACACAAAATAGTAATATCAGTCATAGGCGAGTTTTCTTAACAAAACGATATAAAATGACCAAATCAGAAGCGCCTCATTTTTCTATCACAAGCTCTACTGACATAAAAAAAAAAAAACTTAGGAAGGGAAAAGCAGAGCACAGTTAATCTCCCTTTCTCCTGAAAGAGCAACCCTCCGTGAGTCTCGCACGCCCACCAGTAGGCTGGCACAGGACCGTCTGGCAATTCCCGCAGACCACAACGGTTTGGGAGTGGCTAAAAACAGTTGTTCTGCAAGAACAAAATGGGAAGACCCCATTAGCAAATAAAATCAAAAAATACAGACATCAATTAAAGAGATCATATCGAACAGAAATTACAAATCTTACATGTTGAAGCATCCCTGGCACTTCACGTCCTTCAATAGAGAAATTGAAGCAATAATTAGTGTGTTTCATCGTTACAGGCAACGAAAAATCATCAGAGATTGAATAATTAAAACTACTATTATAAATTTTATTACCATGAAGAAGGAATTCGGAGACTGCACCAGGCGCTTGAGCTTGTGCCTTTTCTTCTCAAGCTCCGCCGGAGGATTTAGCAAATCAATATCATTCGGAAGAACCTAAAGGGGAAAAAAAAATCTCAGAAACTTTCAAACAATCCTAAATCTGCAAACAAAGAAGAAAAGAAAAATCAACCATGAACAATCATCAAAAGGATGTGGCCAAAATGCAGAACCATCATAAAGGAGAAAACAACTAAGATCCGAAAAAAGAAACAAGGAAATTGTTGTGGAGAAGACCGATCAAACTCACCATTTTGATAGCAACCTTAGCAGAATCCAAAAACCCTAGAAAACCTTGCCAAGAGTAGGAACTGCAGCAAAGAAGACGAGAGAAGTGGAAACAGAGATTATTACGAGATATATAAGGGGAGAATTGAATAATGTAGGCCGTTAGATAGATAAATATTAGATCTCAGCCTTTCCTTTAAGCGCTAGGGTTTCAAGACGACTCCGCCCGTTCGGGCCGGGCTGGAGCCAATTCGGGGCTCAACATGTCCTATTCTGCACAAACCCAGGCCGGAACTCAGACCAGTGAGATCGAATCACAGCCAATCGTGATTGAACTCAAGAAGAGTTCAATCACACTCACAGGTCAACACGTGTCTCTTTTAACCCTTATTAACCGTGGTTAAGATTCCCTAACCCTTAGGGTTCAACAATCTGACCTTGTTTTTATAAAAAAAATATTTCAAAAAAGTTAACCTTAGGGTTAAGAAATTTTAACCTAGGGTTATTTATTTCCAAAAAAAATATTAAAAACCTTAATATGTTTGGTTGCTTAGAAAATAGATGAAAACATGGAAAAGAAAAGAAAATTTTGGATTTTTAATACAATTTTTATTTATGTTTTGTCCAATTTTCTTTTCTTTTCCATGTTTTTACATATTTTCTCGGCAACCAAACATAGGGTTAGTAAATATTAAACATGGTTAATAAGAGTTTAAAATAACACTTGTTGATTTGTGGGTGTGATTGAACTCTTGCAAATTTCAATCACAATTGGCTGTGATTCGATCTCCAGACCAGTATATCATGCCAGAATTCAATCCAAACTAGCAAATTCGTGCAATGTATAGACAAATTCAAATCTTTTTTTTTTCTTCCGTGCATAGCACGGGATTCGTTATGTATTAATAAAAAGGAAATAGATAGTGAATTGCGTATTTGGCTATGTAGTGGATTACTCGTCCTCATTGGCTCACGATCCTTTCTTAATACCCACCAATTGTGGTTAAAATTCACTCACCGTAAGGTTCTTCCCTTCAACCTTGGTTTTAAAAAAAATCATTAACCTTATCCATTAAGCTTAAGGAATGTTAAAGGGGAGGCATGGACCGGCATTCGACTATCTGTGGTCCACTGATCATTCTAAATAAAATTAATTACTATTTAAAATAAAAGTAATTATACTTTTTAATTTTTTATATTATACACATAAAAGAAATTACAAATTTTTAGAGGAACCAAACTTCCAACATAATCAATTAACTAGAGTTATTTTGGGGGGGCTATATATATAAATAATAGTAAAAATTAAAAATTATTTTTTATAAAACTTAAGAAATATAAAAATCAAAAAATTTGGGGGGCCAAGGCCCCCCTCACCCCTGGCTCCGCCTGTATTCAGCCCCAAAACTTTATTATTTTATATTAAAAAATCTTTCATATATCATTTTACTAGTAATAATAAATAATAAGTCAACATGTGTCCTTTTTAACCTCCATTAACTATGGTTAAGGTTTTTTTTTTTTTATGGTTAAGGTTCACTATCCCTTAGTATTCAATAATCTAACCTTTGTTTTTAGAGTTTAAGACTCTTTAAGGTTATCCAATTTTATAGTTTAAATTTACTATTATGTGGAACCTTGATTGTCTTCTATCGGTACCTCGTTAATGCCTCTAATTCTGAAGAATAATAGCAAGTGTGGAGGGTTTCGAACCACGAGGACTGCGGTGGTTATATTACTTAAATTTCAAAGATGGATTTTTATTTAAAGGTAAACAAATGGATTTGGGTTGTTGATTTAATTTCCTAAATTACTTTAACTATTAAAACAAGTAAAAGTGATTAGGAATCTAGATAGAGAAATCCAGGGTATCAAATCTACCTCTAACCTCCTAACATTAATTTAATACATTCAGTCTAGGGGTTATTATTTGCAATTGATTTCGAATAATTGAGACCACAAGTCTCAATTAAATTCATTGAAAAGACTAAGTATTCGAATCCTGCGCATGATCTATCTTTGGTTGGCATAGATCGTCCACATTATATAAACTAACCTAGGGTTATGGCCACAATCCGTCCTTCGTAGGCATAAATCATCCTAAATTGTATATCATTCATGCATAAAATCACATAAATTATACATGAATCGAATTCAATCAAAAAGGAAAATAATTCCTAAGACAAGAAATAATTAAATGATAGTTAGGTTTAGTAACCAAGGTTATAGTATCAACTTAAGTTTAATATATATTTCCAAAACCAAGGTTCATGGTATCAACTTAAGGTAAATATATATTTCTTTTTTTTAAAATCAATGTTAGATAGATGAACTCTAGGGGTAAATGAATCTTAACCATAGTTAGTGGGTATTAAAAGAGACACGTGGCGGCTTATAGAGATACTTTAACTGGGATTAAATATAATTAACATAAGATTAATATTTTTTATTTTTTCTTAAAACTAAGGTTAAATGGATAAATCCTAGGGGTGAGTGAGTCTTGACCACAATTAATGGGTGTTAAAAGAGACACGTGGTGGCTTGTAGAGCCTCCTTTAATTGTGGTTAAGCATAATCAACCTAAGGTTATTTTCTCTCTAAAAACTAAGGTTAGATGGATAAACCCTAAGGGTGAGTAAATCTTAATCATAGTTAGTGGGTGTTAAAAGGGACATGTGGCGGCTTGGGACATTTATGTGTTTTTTGGTTGATCTTTCAAACTAAGCTTACGTATTTCCTCTAAGTAATAGGGGTAAAATTGAAAAATAATAACATTAGTTAATGGAGTTAATAGGATGGGCCTGACAGAGGAGGTCAGCATAATTTCATAAACAAGAGGGGAGGTTCCTGAAATTACACCAAACCTCAAGGGAGGTGAGTGTAATTTACCCTAATAACAATGTTCATCATTTAATATTGCAATTGAAGGAGTCATATCAACAATCCATAATAATTCATATGTAGTGATCATTGTAAGTTATTTCGAAAGAGGCATGAGAATATAGCCTTGGGGAGGCCAAGTACTACACGATACCAGTCTTGGCCGCCGTAAGAATTCAGTTATTGATTGTAGAAGCTTGTGTGTAGAGACCCCGAATCTTTTTCATGTTTTTACTTCATTGTATTAGGGGTATTATAGTCCTTGTGATGTTTTGATGTTTATTGTATTATATATTTATTTGGTGTGGTGTAAACTAGGCTTAATCAAACTTGTAACGGAGGGATGTCATATCACACCCTAAACTTTAGGAAGCTCTAGTTTTGGTACCGTTTACTGGAATTGAGTGATTCTTGAACCATTAGAAAGGTGTTGGAACCCTCTTCGAAGTTCATGTTTAATGTTTTTCCTTATTTTGAGTTTAAGCCAAGTCAATGGTGGGTTTTATCTAATGGAATTGCAGATCAGTCAACTTTGGAGACAATTTAGTCTATTAATTATGTGGAATTTAGAAATTCTAAAATGTCAAAAATGTTCATTTTCGAGAGACGAATCCAACCCGAGTTGAATCGTCAAAATCCATCGAGCGAGTAAAAAGTTATGGCCAAAACAGTAGAGTAGGTAAAAAAAAAAATCTGTAGGCAACCGATCGCTCGGTCAGAAGTAGCGATCGATCGGTCCAAAACCGATCGATCGGTATCTATCGACTGGTCCAAAATTTTGCATGGGGAAAATTTTCAGTGAGTGCTTTTTTGACCGATCGCCCGGTCAAAAGCATAGATCGCTCGGTTGAGAACCGATCGATCGGTCATAACCACCGATTGCTCGGTCTTTCGTGATTTTTACAGAATTTTAGTATGAGCGTTTTGGTCTTTTTGTTCTCAGACCTTGGGGCTATAAATAGGGGGTCCTACTCGAAATATTAAAATTCTCTACCTATTTCTAACCTAATTTGACAAAAAGGGGGAGAAAACCTAGGGTTTGAGGGAGAGGGTTGCTTGGAGAAGAAGGAGGTTGCTAGAAGATTGAGAGGAAAGCTTGGAGATCGACCTCAAAGCTTCTCCAAATCTCCTCGGGAGCGTTTTGAATCCAAGGGAAGGATTCCTAAGGTCGATATACTATCCTAATCAACTCTATTTTAATGTTTTGTGAATATTAATTTGATAGAAATGATAGAATAGAGATTAAATGCATTTTCCCCAAATTTTCTATGAAGTAAGCTAATTATTGATGGAAATGTGGATTGGATGTGGATAGAATATATGGAGGATGAGATTAATATGTGGATGTGAATAGTGAATTGATTGTATGGATAAATTATGGTTTGATGAATGCTTGAAAATATAGAAGGGAAATGGATTCATATTATGCGTACACAAGGTGTTTGTGAAAATGCTTGAAAGGATAAATGCTATTATACTCTTATGAAATGGTGGTAAATTGATTATGAATTGCGATATGAATTATGATAAGATATGTATATGTGAATTGTTTGTTAAGTATGTCTAATTATTTGCATGGAAATTGATAGTCGGGAAGGTAAGAACTTAGAGGAACATCTCTCAAACCGGGAATTCTCTAACTATTTGGTATGGGACAGTATAGTGGAGTTTCCATGGTGGGAGATCGGAATCTAAGCAATTACCAACTCGAATGTTAATTTCGACACTTAAGCACATATGCACGTGTATGTTAAGATAAGAGTCTCACAAGTCACACATGTGGACCACAAGCATGAGCATGACATACGTATGACATTTTGAATAAGCATAAGCATGGCATGGTCTGTATCTGCCAAGAACGGCATGTCAATTACATTTGATTCATAGGCATGGTCCGTATCCGCCAAGAACGGCATGTCAATTACATTTGATTCATAGGCATGGTCCGTATCCGGCAAGAACGGCATGTCAACCATTTGATTCTTAGACATGGTCCGTATCCGCCAAGAACGGCATGTCACATCATTGTATGATCTGAATAAGTGCATAAACATAAACATCTCACAAGCACGTGGTCTTATAAGCATAAGCAACTCATAAGTGTATTGTCTTCCAAGTCTAAGATTCTCACAAGTACACGAGTCAAGGTGATGATATGATGTATATGCGCACACGTTCTTCCGCACTCTGATTATGTTATTATGTTATTGGATATGTTTCTGACTAAGTGCAGGTATATTATTATTGTTGGTTGGATTTTATATACACTGAGTACCTTTGTACTCAGCCGGACTTCGTCTTGACAGGTTTAGAGCAGGAGTACACGGCGGAGCCGTGGGTTAAGGAAACATACGCAGAGGAAGGAGGTGAAGGTGAACCTTCTGAGGAGGGAGCCAAAGATTTGGGTAGCTACACCTCTTAGTTTTTATTTCATTTGATTGAGAGAGTGTATTAGACTTGAGTAGATGTTGCTTAGTAGACTTTTATAGTTGTGTATCAGACTCTTTGGTTTTAGTGGGTTGTATTTGTTGACTATAGACTCATGCTATTTAATTGGTTACAGTTGATATATCGGAAATTTTATTATCCCCATTTTTGGAGACTCGTGTTAGTGTGCCTTGCATGTCATGGATTTTAAGCAGGTTTAAGTAATGTGGCGATCCCAAAGTCCTATTTTAGCCTTGTAGGATTTTGGGGTCGTTACATTGTGGTTGGTAGTTTGTTCCACATATCTCTTGGGAGGTCTTGTGTCATCCCTCGCTTCCAGTTCTCCGTTCAACAGGTTATTTTCTTGTGCTACATGCAGTTGTAGAATGTAGCCAAGGAGTTGGGCAATACCCTAAATAAGAAAGGTAAGTTGGGTGCCGCTGTCTAGCGTCCCAAGTTTGCTCTTT
Source organism: Tetracentron sinense (assembly GCA_015143295.1). Taxonomy (NCBI): domain Eukaryota; kingdom Viridiplantae; phylum Streptophyta; class Magnoliopsida; order Trochodendrales; family Trochodendraceae; genus Tetracentron; species Tetracentron sinense. The sequence continues at coordinate 1,910,908 of CM026573.1, read as the reverse complement.
GTGGTCGTATGTTCAACTCCCACTCCTCAACTTATCATTATGTTTGTAAGGAAAAATCTGAGTGGGTCGATGCGGAGACCAAAAGGGACTAGTCGTTTCCTTGAAGGGTGTTACTGTAGAGACCTGAATCTTTTTTATGCATTTAATGCAAGTATTAGAGGTATAATAGTCTTTGTGATGTTTTAATGCGTTTGTATTAATATCTAATTTGTGTGGTGTAATCAAGGCTTAATCAAAATTGTAAATAGAGGGATGCCTTAACATACCCTCAACTTTAGGAAGCTCTATTTTTGTCACCGCTTATCGGAATTGAGTGATTCTTAAACTATTAGAAAGGTATTGGAACCCTCTTCGAGGTTCATGTTTAATGTTTTTCCAGATTTTGAGTCTAAGCTAAGTTAAACATAAGTTTTTCGATATTTTGTCTACTGAAATCCAGACTAGTCAGCTTTAGAGCCTAATTAGATAATTAAAATCTTAGAATTAGGTTTTGTCTATTAGATACAAAATTATTCCCCTTTGAATGACGAGTCCAACGCAAGTTGAATCGTCAAAATCTGATGAACAAGTCAAAAGTTATGGTCAAAATACCAAATAGAAAAAATCGGGTCAGCTCACTGGAATTTGGACGATCGATCGTCCCAAGTCCGTCGATCGAACGTACGAAACCCAGAATTTTGGATAAGTCACTGAATTTTGGACGATCGATCGTCAGAACGCGACCCTGTTTCATTAAAGACGCAAAAATTGAGGTTTTTAACCTTTGAGACTATAAATAGGGGTTCTATTTCAAGGGTTTTAGGTTTCTAAACCATTTCTAACCTAATTTGGCAAAAGAGGAGAGAAAACCTAGCGTTTCTAAGAGGGTAGTGCTTGGTGAAGGTGGAGATTGCTCTTAGAAGGAGGAAAAAGTTTGGAGATCTTCCCAAAATCATCTTGGGAGCGATTTGGATCCAAGGGAAGGATTCCTAAGGTCGATATACTTTCTAATCTAACCTTAGTAATTGTTTTGCATATTTTAAATATGAATGTTTATAGATTATCAAGGGTATTACATGATTATGCAAAGATGAGTAAGTAATAAGCATGAATGAGGGATTTTACTCTTGAAATGAGGGTTTTCCATGTGCTACAAGCTTTATTGTGTATGAATGATCGATATCCTCTCTAATCTAACCCTTATATTATGTTTATTGATTAAGTATGATAAATAATGAATTTGTATGTGATATTGCATGATTAAGTAAGGATATAAATTGATTGGTATGTTAGAAGCTCAAATTGGATTATGGATTATGCTTTATGGGTTATGGATGTATGAGAATGATGGTGGATGGGGTAGAATAGTAAAGGGATGGATTAGGGATGCATGGATTGGGGTTGAGCTTGAATTGGATGCTCATGGATTATGTGAATGACTATTGTATGATAGAAAAATAGGGAATGACAATGTACACATAACAAATACACTTAAGATGTTTGTTTAAATGCTTGAGAGTATTTTCAATGTTAATATGATATTATTGAGAATTGAGAAACTAAACTAAGGAGATATTATGGTTTATCATGCTAAATTATGTGCTATTTATATAACATGAGGATTTTTGCATTGTTATAAATTCTATTAAAATGAATGTGTGATTTTATCTACCACGTGAGGGTTTTGCATGTGTTATAAATCCTATGAAAATGAATGGGGGATTTTATCTATAATATGGGGGTTTTGCATGTATTATGAATTCTATTCAACATGAATAGGGGGATTATGTCCATGACATGGGGGTTTTACTTATGATGCAAATTCAATTAAGTATGACCCTCCTATTATGATGTTCTATGAATGAAGGGAATGAGATGGGGTTTACCATTTATGAAGTTTGTTAAGAGAATCATGAAATCATGATAAAGTATTGTTTACTATGACCATGTAAATTATACCCTAAACATTCGTAAGCTAAATTATGCCCTATTTATACTTGTATGATGATCGACATTCGGATTGGCCAAAGCCTAGAAGAAGTCCTCCAGGTTAGGAATTCTCCAACTAGGGAGATGTAACCTAGCGGAGTTTCTTGGCGGAAGACTGAAGTCTAGGCGATGATCGAGTCCGAATATTAATCACGAATGTTAAATTATGTCTATCTATATCGTGTGGTGATTGATATTCGGGTAGGCCAAAGCTCAGAGGAAAGTCTTCTAAACCGGGAATTCTCTAACCATATGGTATGAGACAGTATGGTAGAGTTTCCATGGTGGGAGATTAGAATCTAAGTAATGACCGAGCTTTGATGTTAATCACGACGCTCAAACACAAGTTCACATGTATGGTGTTTTGATTACAAGTCTCATGGGTATATAAACATGACATGGGTATTACATGGGCATGGTCCTTATCCATTACGAGCAGCATGTTAGTTAAGTTATTGTATGGGCATGGTCCATATCCATTCCGAGCGGCATGTCAGTTATGTTATTGCATGGGCATGATTCGTATCCATTCCGAGCGGCATGTCAGTTAAGTTATTGTATGAGCATGGTTCGTATCCATTCCGAGCGGCATGTTAGTTATGTTATTGCATGACCATGGTCCGTATCCATTCCGAGTGGCATGCCAGTTATGTTATCGCATGGGCACGGTCCGTATCTATTCTGAGACTCGTATCCATTCCAAGCTATATGTCAGTTATGTTATCGCATGGGCACGGTTTGTATCCATTCCGAGCAGCATCTCAATTATGTTATTGCATGGGCATGGTCTGTATCCATTCCGAGCGGCATGTCAGTTATGTTACTACATGGGCATGGTCCGTATCCATTCAGAGTGGCATGTCAGTTACATTATTGCATGGGTATGGTTCGTATCTATTCCAAGTGACATGCCAGTTACTTACAAGTGCTGAATCATGAACACTGAATTACGAGGACAATGAAACATGATATGATATGTCTACATGTTCTTCCGCACTCTGATTATAGGATTTCGCATTGGATTGAGATATTGATTATGTAAATGTTATATGAACCTGTCATTGATTCTATCATATGAACTTGTCATGGATTATATAAATATCGTATGAAACTTTTATTGATTACGACATATGAACCTGTTATTGATTTTGTAATTGTCACCTGAATCTGATATTGGTTATAAACATGAATTATTACTATTGTTAGTTAGACTGGATATCCACTGAGTGTTGTCAATGCTCAATCGACTTGTTATTGTCGTCAGGTTTGGAATGAGTTGATTGTTGAGCCGTAGTTGAGGATTTCTACGTCGAGATAGAAGAAGACGGTGAGCCTCCGGTTGAGGGAGCTCGAGAGTTAGTTAGGTGGTCACATTATTAGGCCTTGTTTTACATTTTGAAAGGGATTGTAATAGACTTATGTGTTCAGGATGCTGCTTAGACTGTCTTACTTTTATTGGTGGTTTAGACTATCCCGATTATGGTGGATTATGTTGGACAGATTGCATTTGTACAAGATGGTTTGAGTTTTATAAATCGAATTTTATTATTCTAATTTTTGTAGACTTGTTTTTTAGTATTGCCTTTTATGGACTTAAGCAAGTTCAAGCAATGTAACGGGACCAAAGTCCCATTATGACCAAGATGGGGTTTTGGGGCGTTACAGTTACCAACAAACAAACAAACAAAATTAGTTGGCCACCCGTAATTGGTCTACACCATAAATGATCCAATCTATTGATTAAAAAAAAAATCTCTGCGAATCCCTTAATTCACAATGTTTCAATTATGTTGATATATAGTTTTTGGTTTCATACATCAAACACATAGTAAATCACTAGGGAGACATCAAACAACTAAATATAATATCCCACATCATTCCATATTTTCCTTTCTAAGAAAGATTTTACTTTAATTTAATTGTAACATGAAACATAATGATGATAGAATTTTACAAATCACAAAACTAAGAATGATACATATGATCCACAAAGGCCGCTTTATCTACTCGAAGGGAATTGGGTTGAGCATAATTGTGGAAAGAATACCTCACTTCGACTAATTTTCAGTCGACAAGCTTACATGACATAGTTAGCTCATAATAGGCAGGCAACATCACTACTTGTTTCTAAGTCTTCTAGGTCCACATTTGTATCTATGTCATCAAGATCCATACAGTCTCCAACTAAATGCCCACCAAACTTGGACCTCTCGGCAGGTTTCCGCGCCTCTTGTATTAAATACAGTATCTCTTCATTACTTTGAGACGAATCATTTACATCACTGTTGTGCAAACTACCTCCTTCTCTTTCTCCTTCCATCAGTTCTATTGTCAACATCTTTACAAGCCAGAGATTGTTTTTAATTTCTGGAATCGTAATCCTCTGCAGAGAAACCAAAGGACGCTAGTCAAGAAAGACCAAAAATTAAGAACGAAAAGTAAAAAATCACACAGACAAACAACACAAGATCATAAGGTAGGTTACATTTTTGGAATTAGCCACGAATATCCGAGATAAAAGATGATTACAGTCCATGGACAATCGCATGTAGTCTGGAATCAAGTAGTGGACATTAAGTATCCATTGTCATAAGCCATATAATATTTAAATAGAATCCACAACAAAGCAGAAGAACCAGTATTAGATAACTTTGAATTAACACCACTCACTACAAATTGTCTTTTTGAAATTCCTCAGATCATCGAGATCTTCGAAGGGATAAACCCCAACCAGCATCACGTATAAGGTAACCCCACAAGACTAAACATTTGCTATATATAGTTCTCAAGGAGTACATATTGATGAATGATGATGGGTTATAAAAGTTACTCAACCATGTTGTAAAGTGAATAAAAGAAGGGAATAAATATTACTTTTTGTGTGTGTGTGTGGGGGGGGAGGATATCACCTTTCCATCATATGCCTTTCTGGATAGAACCTTCAGTGCAATGTAAGCAGTAGTTCCTACTCTAGATTTGGGTTGAGAATGCAACATAGACGTTTTGGTGAAACCCTTAAATAATGAGATGAATGGAGACATTTTGGCCAACCCTTAAATGAGGAGATGAATGGAGCAGAGAGAATGGGAAATGACTCATGGCATCTCTTAAATGAGGAGATGAATGAAGACTTTTGATGAACCCTTAAATGAGGAGATGAATGGGGGAGAGAGAAGGAGAAATGACTCATGGCATCTCTTAAATGAGGAGATGAATGAAGACTTTTGATGAACCCTTAAATGTGGAGATGAATGGGGGAAAGGAAAAATAAAAATGACACATGACATCCCTTATATGAGGAGATGAATGGATACATTTTGATGTACCCTTAAATGAGGAGATGAATGGGGGAAAGAGAACACATCTCAATAATTTTAGAGAAGAAAGAGAATGGATGACACATGACACACATGGAGTAAAATTATTGGTTGGAGTCACATGGCACCAATTTGAAGAAAATGGAGAGCAATGGAGTGTGCCACGTGGATACCAATCGGTATATAGGAATAGTATATAGAAGTACTAGAAAATACCCCGTGCCATGCACGAGATAAAGAAAGACCTGAAAATTGTATAAGAATATTATAAACTATACTTTATCACGTGATAATTCAAGCACGAAACAATATAGATGAGATATAAGCAAGCAATTTGCATGGGGAGGTCATATAAAGTGTTTAACATTTAGAGAGTTGTACGGGGAGGTCATATAAATTAAGTGGAGGTCATATAATTTCATTTTAAAAAAATAATGGTTTTAATTAAAGATTTTTATTAAGTGTTATTAAGTGGATAATCAATTAAGAGAGTGTAGTATACACAAGGCATTAGCATGAAGAGAATGTAGAGAATGCAGGATGTTGAGGGATGTCATGTGTGGTTAGGTAGATGGACTATAGTTGTGGGTCCAATGGAGATCGGATCATCAACACATGTCCTTTTAATACTTATTAACCATGGTTAAAATTTACTAATCCTAATGATTCAACAATCTAACCTTTTTTTATATAAAAAATATATATTACTTTTTTTTAACTCTAGGGCTAAGAAATTTTAAAGGATTAAAAAAAATTGTCATCTCACCAACCATCTAACCAATCTAGAAGGGTAAAATCTGCAGAGGTTGTTTATGGAATGTTTTAAAGGACTCAGTCAATGATTTTGTTTCCCACCAAGTGAACGGTTATGATTGATGATTAGTCAAATGTGGTCCACCAAACAAATGGCCACAACTCCATGTTGGCCGTTGGGCATCATCAAACATTTGTTTGTTTCTGTGGGCCTGGATCTTTGGCAATATTAGAAATTAATTAAACTGGCCAGGGTTCCAAGGCTTATAGCAACACTTATGGTATTACATGGTGAGGAGTGCAATTCCAGACTCAATAAAAAGTCAAATAAGGTTTGACCTTCTGCCTCTTATAGCATGATTGAATTGCACCTGCAGGAGGATTAGCCTCGTGGCCGTTGAGAGATTGTTGTCATTTCATCATCAACATAGCACAAACCACAATGAGGTTTGCTCTCAATGAAAAATACGGCATATCAAATCTTCAGCTTAAATAAGCTTGACTTTGAATTGCAACATGAGCTTACAATGTTAGTAAAAGCCTAAAGGTCTGGGCCCAAAGTTGAGCCCTTGGGCCGATGATTTCACAACTATTTAAAGTTGCAGTTTTGAAACTACAACCATTTGTAATGTGATCCTACCCCAACAGTCCATCACAAGCCTTGAACTGGCCAGCGACCAAAATCGCATTCCAATTGTATCAAATGTATTATGATCCTTGTTCTCAACAATCCGCCACATCCACAAGGCTTCTTTCGAGATTCGACAATGAGAAAAAATTACAGCTCACCAAAAAAAAACTTGGCAAAGAATCATAATCCATATGGTTGGAATAATCTGTCTTAAGCAGAGTTTCAGGCCATGTAAAATTCATGGTGTGACATAATATTTGGTTAGTCTAAGTGGAGGACCTATTTGGTTGGCCACGGCCAGACCCTAACAGCACAAATAAATTTAAACATCAAGTGAGAAACCCACCCCTCTTAACTATGATGGTGAAGGTACACCCATACTTAAAGAGGTGATACTGGAAACTCCTCTGAATTGGTAGAAGTTCCCCTCATGTGACATGACTAAGGCCCACTAACCCAATATCACTAACTACATATAACTGAAGTCTTGTGACAATGAAATAGTGCAGCATGTCGCATCATGTGTTCCAAAACTTGTTTTAGATGACAATGCAATTTCTACTTGAAAAGCTATTCTATATATTAAACGTACAATAATTTTCATTTTCTGTCATAGCATAGCAGTTAAACATAACAAAAAAAACATTAAAATGGACAACTAATTGAAGTTTCACGTTCTGGATCACTATATCCTTTTCCCTCTATACAAACGAAAGAGAAGGAAAAAGGAAAGGCTTCAAAACCGACTATACTATTCCATAATGCTACTTTCTTTATACCTGATGATAGAGCCAAGCTTGAACATGTGTCTTATTTCTTAGCTTTCTTAGTTCCTCTACAAAAGAAAAAGGAAAAATTAATTAGATTCATCTCTCATACTTCTAGTGAGTGGCTAGAAAAGAAGGGGAAATGGAGAAAAAAAAGGTGATCCTTACCTACAAAGAGTCTTCATATGGTTTTTTTTTTTTTAAAGAGTGGTTTGACTGCAATATAAATATGTTGTTTTCATATATACTAAAACGAAAAGGTTGTTCCTGATAAAACTTGAAATTGATCTTTGCCTCAAACTGGTCAGAGAGAGTCTTCTCCCTTGCCTTCTCGGCTGTCGACTTGCGAATACTCTCTATTAGCATCCTCTTGTTCTTAAAGATATTACACTTCACCTTCATGTACATGTCGTGGTACATATGTTTGTCAATCTTCTTTGATTCTCTGTATTTGCGAAGCAAGCACCTCAAAACAGGCATCCTCCTCATCCAAAGAATCTTAGTGGGTTAACCTTGTCTCCCTTGTAACCTTGCGTTTACCTGCAATTTCAGAAACAGTTAAAAGATCAACATTGCTAATAGAGTTGAACCATTCATTGAAAACTGAGTCTGCAACTGGTGACTCATCCAAACTTCTGTATCTATATATATATGAATTAATGGGGTGGGGGAGAGAAAAGGTTTGGTTTGGTTGGAGTGAGAAACGAATTAATGGGGAAGGAGTAAGATAAACATGAGACTTTATTAGGGAAAGGAAAACGGTAAGGGGAATTGGGGAGTAGTTAATGAGGGGAGTAAGAAAAGTTTAGTGGGAGGATGAATGAGCATATTTAGATACATAGGGGACTTTATTAGGGAGAGAAAAACCGTACGGGGAATTGGGGAGTAGTTAATGAGGGGAGTGAGAAAGGTTTATTGAGGGACAAATGAATTGTATTTAGATAGGAAATAGTTTTACTAGATTATAGCCTATGAGAATGGGGAAGTGAGGTGTATAAGAATAAATGAAGGGTTAACAACCTTAAATAAGATAGTAATTAGTGAGGAGAGAAAATATGCTAATTAATTTACATTTTCATACAAATATGGAGTGAAGTTATTGGTTGAAGGGTGTCCCATGTGATACCAATTTGAAGAGAATAGAGAGCAATAGAGTATGTCACGCGGATACCAATTGTTATATAGGATTTGTATAGATGGATTTCTATTATAGTTCTTTTTTGTCCATGTTCATGATTGCTTAGCAAAAAAAAATTATTTCATTTTGGTCATATTATTGTTATTATTATTAGTATTTGTAATGGGTTAATTACTTTTTTTACCTTGGCATCAACTCACATAATTGCAATTTGTTATTTTAATAGTATCTTATACTTGATTTTGGAAACTTCTCCATTACTGATTCTAACAATATCTGCAAATTTCTTGGCACAAAAAATTGAGACACCACACCCTTTGAGGCAAGATTAGTAGAAACTAGAACTCGAGATAGATATAGAGCATGTAGATATACAACAGCAAGTTAAGCCATATTTCATGGCTGATGAAGGCATCAACACTGAATGAACCACGTTTACAATGGGGGCATTTAGATAGTGCAGTCTTTCATCCAATGGCCGATTTTTTTGCACTTGAAGCAAGGAGAACTCAGTGGCTCGACACATTCCTTCATCCAATGCCCTTCTTTACCACACCGGAAACATTTTCCTGGTTTCAAAACAGCTTCTGCAATTAACTGGAAATTTCCTATGGGTCGAAGATGAGCATCACCTACCCCATAACCCAATCCAATCGTATCCTCTTTGACATGCCATTCTCTGGAAAATTGTGATCCTGTCTCTGACAGTCCACAGGTTACCATTCCCTCTAGTATAGCACCTTCTACTTCCTTGCCTGTGTCACTAATTCTAGTTTTGGAGTCTTCCTGGCTGTCCAATGTCGAACGAGGAGAATTGAAGCAAGGAGAACTCGGTGGCCCAACACCGTCCTCCATCCAATGCCATTCTTTGCCACTCCTTAAACATTTTCCTGGTTTCACAACAGCTTCAGTCATGTCGGCGTCGATTAAATGGAGATTTCCAACAGGTGGAAGATGAGCATCACAAGCCCCAGAACCCAATCCAACTGTATCCCCTTTGAGATACCATTCTCCGGATAATGGTGATCTTGTCTCTGGCAGTCCACAGATTACCATTCCCTCTATTTTAGAAACTTCTCCTTCCCTGCCTATGTAACCAGGTTTCACAACAGCTTCAGTCATGTCGGCGTCGATTAAATGGAGATTTCCTACGGGTGGAAGATGAGCATCACCGACCCCAGAACCCAATCCAACTGTATCCTCTTTGAGATACCATTCTCCGGATAATGGTGATCTTGTCTCTGGCAGTCCACAGATTACCATTCCCTCTATTTTAGTAACTTCTCCTTCCCTGCCTGTGTCACCAATTCTTGTTTTGGTGTCTTCCTGGTTGTCCAATGATGGATGAGGAGAATTGAAGCAAGGATAACTCGGTGACTCAACACAGTCCTTCATCCAATGCCCTTCTTTATCGCACCAGAAACATTTTCCTGGTTTCACAATAGCTTCAGTCATGTCAGCATCGATTAATTGGAGATTTCCTATGGGTGGAAGATGAGCATCACCGACCCCAGAACTCAATCCAACTGTATCCTCTTTGAGATACCATTCTCCGGATAATGGTGACTTTGTCTCTGGCAGTCCACATGTTACCATTGCCTCTAGTTCAGTAACTTCTCCATCCCTGCCTGTGTCACCAATTCTTGTCTTGGTGTCTTCCTGGTTGTCCAATGATGGATGAGGAGAAATGAAGCAAGGATAACTCGGTGACTCAACACAGTCCTTCATCCAATGCCCTTCCTTATCGCACCAGAAACATTTTAATGGTTTACAAACAGCTTCAGTCCTGTCGTCATCAATTAATTGGAGATTTCTTATGGGTGGAAGATGAGCATCACCGATCCCAGAACCAAATCCAGCTGTATCCTCTTTGAGATGCAATTCTCTGGACAATGATGATCCTGTCTCTGGAAGACTACAGGTTACCATTCCATCTAATTTATTATCATCCCGTTCCTTGCCCGTGTCACCAATTTTTGTTTTTGTGTATTCTTGGCTGTCCAATGTTGACGGAGGAGAATTGAAGTATTTGCTTTCATCTAAATCACCACTACTAATGGTCTTTCCTGGAGAATCCTGCCACTGGAAGAAACTACAAGCTCCCTGTCCCTGTAAGAGCATTCAGCCACAATCCTTCTATCAGGAAAGAAAAGAGAAAAAAAAAACATGTGAAAAAGGCTACCTTTTATCAGATTGTGTCCAGCCATATTGATTTGGCAAAAAAAAATTTGAATGATAAATAATCTGGCATTACTTTCAGTATTTAAAGTCACTGGTTCACGTTGTAGTAACAACCTGTTTTCTATCATTAACTGTGGTTTTGATCCTGAGTTATGTCAAAGGTGCAAAATACTCGTGACTTGACGAATTGAATAAAAGCCATATCGGAGTTATTTGCATTTTTAGATGCAAGTTTAAGATCTCACCATATAGGTCCTAACCATATCACAGGCTCGCAAACAAGGTAACTAGATGGGAATTAACATTTAGAAAGGTTGATGGACTTCTCCAAACATGATGCATCAATTGGATTTCTCAAACTTCTCCAAGCCAGTGTCAGGTAAAATATGTTTGTGTTGACAATTGCAAAGGGAAACTGAGGCTTTGATACTTGCAAGTTAAAGTCATTCCTCTCACCAGAAAGTGCATTGTCAACAACAGTTATTTTTAAGGGCCTACTCACCTAACCAAGGCTGTCCTTTGTCAGCAAAGTTCAACTTCATGCAGAGCACATAGATTCTGACTGTCCCAATGTAATGTGGGAGACCAACCCTAAATGATTAAAGTCCATAATTTTCTCTTTTGATCAACTCCAAACTAAAATACTCAACTCATGCAAATGGGTCTTTGTTCCTGTAATGCAATTATGCAAAGCATCTCAAGTGGAGATATAAGATGCAGACCTAGGGAAGACATCTTATACAGCAAACAGAATAGAAAGTACACTCAATTTACTGAGTAGCTCAGTAAGATAATATAGTTTACAATCATGGTTATCAAAGTGAGAAGGAAAGCGAAAGTGAGAAGCGAGAAGTGAGGCTCAACAATCATTGGGAAAAGAGAAGCAATAAATGAGATATGGGCACCTCCACTCCAATAATATTAGTATGGACATTCATATTTTGAATTACATGAGATATGTATGGACAACTAAGCGCCTTAGGTTTCAATCCAAAGATACTTGCTCTGGGTTTACACCATAGGTTGTAGACTCGGATCTATCCCATCACCTCCTACATATATACCCCCTCTTTGACCATTAAATGGGACATGATAAACGTAAGCTTCTTAGGAAGTGAGTTTGGGAAAAAAGCTTCATGGGAATTGAGTAGGGGTGGTTATTGAACAAAATGTTCGTGAACTACTCGGGCTCGGCTCGTTAAAAGCTTGAGTATCGTTCGTTTATTTAGTAAACGAGCCGAGCTTGAACACCGTTTTTGAGCTCGTTTAGTAAACGAGCCGAGCTTGAACACACCCCTGCTCGGCTCGATAAAAGCTCGGTTCGATTACATATATAAATATTTAAAATATATTTAAATAAGTGTGGGTGTGGGTGTGGCCATGTGGGTGTGGGTGTGCGTGGTGTTATGTATTAGTGTTACCAAAAAAAAAGTAGGTGTGTGGGTGTGGGTGTGGGTGTGGCGCGTGGGTGTGGATTTGGGTGTGTGTAGTGCCGGGTGTGTGTGGTGTTATGTATTAGTGTTACAAAAGAAAAAAAGGTGGGTGTTTGGGTGTGGGTGTGTGGGTGTTGGTGTGGGTGTATGTGGACCGTGTGGTGTTACCGTGTTATGTGTTGGTTTAAAAAAAAAAAAAGGTGTGATGTGGGACCAAAGATAGTCCCACATCGGTCAGGTAGTGGAGTGTGTGACATATTTTGGCTATTAAATAAGCTCTAGAGAAAGAGAAGGGACAAGAGAATTAGCCACTCCCTTACTCGGCTTTGCTGAGTTTGTTACTCCCCTATTTGGCTTTGGCTTGGCTGAGTATACTCCATTATTTGGCTTGGCTTTAAAAAAACTTTTAAAAAATTTAATTTAATAATTATTTATTATTAGGCTCGTTAAAAGCTCGTGCTCGTTTATATGTTCACGAGCTTTCACGAGTCGAGTTCAAACAAGAGTGCTGATGTATGAATCGAGTTCGAGCCGAGCTTGAGCAATAGTAAAAGTTAGCGAGCCAAGCTTGAACAGTCCACTACTCGGCTCGTTCGGCTCGACTATCACCCCTAGAATTGAGGATCCCACCCTGTACTTCATTTCCCTACGACTATGTAATTCCAGAAATCACAATCTGAGACTGATGCATCAAAATCCCTAAAATTTGTGATGCTTGACCAACAGAGAGACTCTCTTCTAGCGCTAGAGAATGAAGGGGCCCAAGGTGAAAAGACAGATTCTTTTAAGTTGTTGAAATTCTTGAGGTTGGTCCCATGCAAGGTTTAGAAACTCCGATCCAGCCAAATCAACTTTATCTCAACCGAGACTCAAATTAGATTAATGCGGTAACTTTATTTTTGCAGGACCTGAAAAAATTCAATCAAAAACACAGAAACTAACTTAATTAAGTGCTAAACAAATTTAAGAATCAATCTGAGTGTCAGAGAGTTCAACAAAAACCTGAGAAGATTTGATCACATACATAAAAAATAGGCCAAGGATTAAATTTTAAAGATCTAACCCTTTGTTTTCTTCACAAAAAAATGAGTACCTGCCAGCACCTTCCACAAAAATTCTTAAGTAACTGCATTCAACTTTGCTTGTTGTTTATTGCAGGATTAGAATAGATTTTGTGCTTGTAGCGGCTACAGCAGCATATTCAGAGGTGCAAGTAAATGCTCTAGAATCTCTCCTCTCCCATTTTCTCGTTCTAATGTTTACTCAATATGAAAGTTACTTTTAAATAGATATAACATCAAGAAAAAAGCATAGGCATATCAGGCACAAACTAAGCATGAATGTGTTCCTCAGGAATCAGGATAGAAAAGCAGATAGTAATAGACCATGAAACAGTTTCCATGGTCATCCTAAATCATGAAGGGGGCTTCTTTTTTTTGGGGGTCCAGTAAAAGAGTTGTTCCAATTTACATGAACTATAACATTGATAACCAAGCAGATTCATGTTATAAACAAGCATTATAAGCTCACCAATAAAGAATTTGGGGGGAGGGGGAACACATTAGAAGCTCCTGTTTTCAACTCCTTGCAGCATCAAAAACATCAATACAAAGTACTAAGAGTTTCAGATGTTAAAGGGCAAACCTTTTTAACTGGACAGACAAAGAACTTCCGACCAACATTTTCCCCATATTTTTGTGTAATAATTCTGCATTTTCCAGCACCACAAGAGCACATAGGGTATGGAGATTGAGGAACATTGTGCCTATGATCAGATCTCGCCATGTCACACCACTCAAAGAAATCACATTTACTGCCCTAAAAAAAGCACCAAAAGTATCAGAATTTGTTCCATGTGTTCTAATTTAAATTTTATCTATTTTTCTGTATGTTGTTATATACTTCATGCATTTGTGGATATTTAATTCACAAAAATAAAAGTTTATTTATGTTATATGACTACTGGATTTGAAAACAATGTATAAAAAGATCTTTTATCTCATGGTACCTAGGTCTAGTTTTTGTTTGATCGATAATATCAATTTCATAAGAAAAGATTCACAAAAAGTGAATCACCAACATACAAAGCAAAAAACAAAAGACTAGCTACCAATCCAGAACAAACTAGAAAACAATCCAAAACCCCAACAAACACCTCGTAGCACCAACTAAGAAATACACTCATCAAACCCTATATCCACCAAATCAGAATTGATGGAGACTCAATCCCTAGGTCTAGTACCCCAAGGAAACTTTTGTTATTGGGTTAGCCACACATTTCACATGTTTCTAGCGAATCACATGGCCTCATCAAATGATACAAGTCTTGGATAAGAATCTACAAAGCATATTTGTTACACATAGAACTTTATTCTTTGTTAATGAGATCTGAACAAACATAAATATTTCAATTGCTACCTTCCATTGTCAAAAGTTACCCTCTTCTAACAGGATACTAGACCGAATGCAATTTTAGATGTCAAAGAATCATATTTGAAGTGGTGTGCAATGGAAAATTAAGCCATTGCGGAAATATTTCACAGATTCAAATAGCCGACAATCTATTGTTATAATCTTTCTCAGAAACATGCTGGATTATGGTTGAGGGTTATCGTTCACTGTATCAAAAGGGTTTCCGTAGGATGTTGACATATTGGCATTACTTCCTACTAGACCAGCGACAATATGGTCGCAAATATATTTCTAGTGTGTATTTGGGTATATAGTACCACACTAATTAACACAGAAGAAAAAACCCAGTGAGTAGAGGGTAGAATGCAACATCCTCTGCTTCTTCGATGAGAGAGACTTCTGGTGTCATAATATTGCCATCAAAGTATAACAGATTCAAAATGCATGATCCTTCTTCCTGCTAATTGAGTATCCATCTGTAGTAAAACAGAAATTAGAAATATCTCGAGATCTTCTTACATCAACTTTTTCCAACACTTGTAAATAACAAACATAGAGTCTCTAATCCAATCTTCCTAAGAAATGAAGTTCTGATAATGTATATTATGACATCAGAATCGTCGTAAAAATTGTAACTTTCTGAGAATCCAAATAAAGTTATAAAGAAATCAAAAGAAAGAATAAAAATTTTACTCACTGGTTTTCCCGGGCAGAAATAGAACTTCCTGTTGGGATTCTTTTCAGTCTTGGAAATACGAATGAGACAAGTTCCGGCACCGCAAGAGCACTGCATCTCCGGGAAATCTGTGCCGGTGACGACGGAAGGCTCCGGTTTGGTCATGAACTTGTTGGGGCAGTCTCTAGCCCAATGCCCTCGCTTGTGACATTTAAAACAGGTGTCTCCCTTTATTCTCTGAGAACATGGTTTATAGTGGTAGGCGATGTTTGGCTCCGAATGGGAAGAACTTGACCCGACACTCTCAGAGCTCATCTTTTCACTCTTGCAAAACTTCTGGGAGAAGGAAAGGGAAACTGGAAAAGCAGCGAAACTGTGGCGAAGTCAGAGAGAAAATAGTGTTTGGTTTGTCCTTTCCGAAAGTGACTTTTAAAAATCTAAAAATCAATTTTTTGCGTAATTGATATATTGTCATTTTTTGTGATGCCCATAATAAAAGTGGAGAAAAACAAACTTATTTTCGTACAAGTAAAATCAAGCTTAATGGAGAAGTAAAAGTTTATCAAATCTACTACTCTTGATTATGATGGGCGCAAATTCTATTTTTGGACGGAACCAAATCTTTTACTTGATAATCGGATTGGGCAAAAATCCGTTATCACCCCTGAGACGCATCCTTTTTGACAGTTCTTAATTGTGGTTAAGATTCACCCTTCTCACCCACTCATCTTTGGTTTGTGGAAATAAAAAATTGATTTTTTTAATATTAAAATATTAAAAAAATAAATTAATATTTTTTTTGTAAAAAACAATGATGGGTGGGTGGGTGAATCTTAACCACAGTTAAGAAGTGTGAAAAGGGACAAGTGGGTATCCTAGCAATGTTCATTCTGGGCTACGGGTGAGATTCTATGAGCTTTGGAGTTTACTTGTATAAAAACACTGCAAATATGGTGCTTTAGTTTTTTGATCTTCCCTAAAGCACCATATTTGCAGGAAAAAAATTGCAGATGTATTACTTTAGTTTCTCTAAATCTACAAATATGACAAATGAACTTTGAGATTTACTCGATCATCGCCGATCTTTCCTAAAACTTCAAACTCCCATCTCCGTTACAGCAAAATAATTCCCATTTACAAAGAAGGCAGTGTTTAAATGTTCAAGATCCCATCTCCATTACACATGGAAAGGATCAAAAAAGAGAGAGAGAGAGAGCTTACCAGTGAGTTACCAAGTGGTCTGAGCAGCCACGAACATGAGCTGGGGCTGGGTTGGAAGAGAGGTTTTCCTGAGTGAGTGAAACAAAAAAAAGGGATACCAAAAACCAAAACAGAAAAGGCGAATAAAGGGACTTTGGACTTTATACTTTATAAGAAAGGGACGAATTCTTCTCCAGTTGTAACCGGTTTTGCCAAAACCGGTTACACTCCTGAGGTGGCCACATATCCCTTTTGATACATCTTAACCGTGGTTAAGATTCAGTCACCCCTAGGGTTCACCCCTCTCCTTGGTTTTTTTAAAAAAATATACAAAATTTTGTTAACTGTAGTTAAAACTTACCAACTCTTAGGGTAAATTTTTTAAAATATTTTTTTCTAAAATCAAACATAGGTGGGTGAATCCTAGGGATATGTGAATCGTAACCATAGTTAAAAAAGTGTAAAAAGGGATAAGTGATGACCACAGGGGTGTAACCGGTTTTGCCAAAAACCGGTTACAACTTGAGATGGTTACGAGTCTATAAAAAAATAGTCACCTCCTTGCTGGTGGAGCGAAGGGAGGCGTCTTGGGCCCTCTTTATTTGTCATGTGTACCCTTTCAATCCCTTTTAACTGTAGTTAAAATTCGATAGGCCTTAGGGCTCAACATCTTACCTTGGTTTTTATAGAAAACAAAAAATTAACCAAACTCCTTAATCAGCGTTCACAGTTAAAGGACGCTTTGTGAGAGCGAAAGCAATAGTCTGGTCCTTGCTCGAGGAGCAGACTATTTCTCTACACTATAATAGGGACGAAATCTTCTCTGGTTTTAACCGGTTTTGGCAAAACCGGTTACATCCCAAGGAAGCCACATATCTCTTTTGACACATTTTAACTATGGTTAGGATTCATTCACCCTCATGGTTCACTTACTTATATTGGTTTTTAGAAAAAATAGTAAAATAATTTATTAACCGTGGTTAAAATTCATTACATCCTAGGGTTAAATTTTTTTTAATATATTTTTTAAAAAACCAAAGATAATTGGGTGAAACCTAGGGTTGGATGAATCTTAACTACAGTTTAATGGTGTAAAATGGAAAACGTGGCCACCTCGGGAACGTAACCGGTTTTGACAAAAACCGGTTACAACTTTAGAAGATTACGAGTCTTTATAATAATGAAACCAAATCTTCTACTGTGCTAACCGGCCAAACAAAATCTCCATGGGTTTGTTCAAACAATGGGTAAAAAAGTAACTGATCATTAATCTTGTTTAAGCAATTTCGTTTGGCCTATGGTCTTCCCCATTCAACCGGCCATGTGTCCTATTAGTCCACGTCCTCTCTTTTTTACACCCACTACTGTCGTTATGATTCATTCACCCTGAAATATCCTATTGTAATAAAGTGAATGAGATACACTGTATCATTATTAGTGTATCTCTTCACAATTAGATAGTATCAATTAAAATTGAATTTAAGATTTGATTAGGTATGATTAGATTAGGATTATCTTTGAGAGATCTTTCTATATTAGGAGTCTTGGCATGAAACATCTATTTAAACCCTTTATGGGGTCATTGTAAATCATCCAAGAATTCTCAATAAATCAATTTCTTTTTATGGTATCAGAGCGGGCGATCTGCCTGTATTGATTTTTTTTTTTCCTTTTATTACGTGTTTCCGGCGGGCGGCATTGCCGCCGCCCGTCGGGACTGAAGTTTCTCTATTCTCTTTCTTATTTTTTTTGTCATCAAAGCCAACATAGATGTTAGCATGGTTGGTCTAGTTTTTTTTTTTTTTTTTATTCCTCTTTAATGGCTGTCGTAATAAGTGTATCTCCTTTTATTTTATTGAAGACTTCTCTAATGAGAGTTTTTCTTTACATTGCAAATCAATCTTCGGGTGCTTTGGGAAGACGATCATGACAGCTTGATCTAGTGGGCTGGCAGCTCCGACAGACTCATAAATATGAGCGGGATGCGACAGAGATAGACTTCACAGACTGGCGGTGACTACCAAGCACGGATGTTTTAGCTCTTCATGCACAAAGGGAGTACTCAAGTTGCGCAAACCCATGAAGATTTTCAATCCACATGTGTTTGAGGGAGGTCCATCTATTTAACCATGGGTTTTAGAGAAAAAAATATTAATTAGATTGATTAAGCTTAACCATAGTTAAAATGAACTCTACAAGCCACCACGGGTCTCTTTTAACACACATTAACTGTAGTTAAGATTTACTCATCCCAAAGGTCTATCTATCTAACCTTAGTTTTTGAAAGAATAAATTAAAATATTAATCATAGGTTTGATTATGCTTATCCGCAATTAAAGAGGCATTTATAAGTCGTCACGTGTCACTTTTAACACCCACTAACTATGGTTAAAATTCACTTACCCCTAGGTTTCATCAATCTAAACTTTGTTTTTAGAAGAAAAAAAAATTTAAAAATTAAGGTAAGTTGACTATGCTTATCCACAGTTAAAATGGGCTTTACAAGCCACCCAAGTGTCCATTTTTTTATACCCACTAACAGTGGTTATGATTCATTCACTCTAGGGTTCATCTATTTAACCATGGTTTTTAGAGAGAAAAAATATTAACTTTAGGTTGATTAAGCTTAATCATAGTTAAAAGGGGCTTTACGAGCCACCATGGGTCCCTTTTAACACTCACTAATTGTGATTAAGATTCACTCATCCTAAGGTTCATCCATCTCACTTTTGTTTTAGAAAAAATAATTTTTAAAAAAATTAATCTTAAATTAATTATGCTTAATCATAGTTAAAGGAAATGAATAGGACACATGTCCTGTTGAATTGGGAATCCCAAACGTCAAACGACAGTGTTTAAATTTTAAATAGAGTCTAAATGGTCATTTGCTTCTTTACCCTTTGTTTGCACAAAGTCATTTGAATGCGGTTATCACATATACTTTGTACGTGAAAAATGACCCTAGGGTTTATGCCGAATACATAGATGATTTTTGATAATTCAATTTAACTTTTATGACTCTCATATGTGAAAATAACCATATTTAAAGAGATTTTATTTTCTTTGTTCCAATAAGCCCCTAAACATTAAGTTATAAATCAAATAAAAATCGTAAATTGAAGAATTTCACGATTCCAACATTGAGATTTCGTGATTCACAATCTTCAACCTAGATTCACTCTCTCTCCACGTGCTTCTGATGTTGCGGTGGGTGTTCTATCATAGATAAAGAGGATGTCATTCTCTTCTTTGAACCCTAAATTACTCTCTTGAGGTTTGTGATTCAAGAAATTAGGACAATGGTCGGTCCTATAAATTGGGACCAAACGCATGACCCTTTTTAACAAGGTATGTGATATGAGATCCAAAATCCAAATAAAGGCAAACTCATCATAATTGATCCCTATATAAAAGAGGGGAGCCCATCACCGATGCTGCTTAATTGCAATTGCTGCAATCTGCAGTTGCTTGGAATCTTAAGCTTTGGCTTCATTAAAAAGTGATTGCCTAACCCATCTGAAAATTACCACGGTAGGAGTGTCATTGAACGATGAAGACTGTAGCTATTCAAGCGACTTGGGCAAGTCTAAGTCCAATTCGGAGGGGGATCTGCGATCTTGTCAAATCATCACCCATTTTTACCATGGATCATTACAGAAGCAGCATAAAAACGCCTAACAAGAATTGACGAGGGTGAAGAATCTCTCAACAACACCTACGTTGTTGGAGTTTTCACCCATGAAATCCCTCAATTTACCTTTGTTATGATTTTCACTTTTTACCTTTGATTTTTAACTTAATGTTTAGGGACATGAGTCTAAAGAAATTAGACTCTTTTTCCCCGTGATTGTTATTACATGTGAGTGTCATAAAAATTAAATTAAATCATCAAAGGTTACCTATATACTCTGGATAGACCCTGAGGTCATTTAGGTAGTTTTCCCTTAAATAAATAATAAATTAGTGTGAGTTGTCAACATTTTATTAAGCAAGTGGGTCAGGACCAACTAGAGGATTTGCACTCTCGCCCCTTGAGGTCGCCACACGTCTCTTTTGACACCCCTTAACCATGGTTAAGATTCACCTACCCCTAGGGTTCACCCACCCATCATTGCTTTTTTTCTAAAATATTAATTCTTTTTTTAAAATTAAAAAATTGTTTTTAATATTAAAAAACTCTAAAAACAGTTTTAAATATATTTTTTTTAAAACCAAGGATGTGTGAGTGAACCCTAGGGTGGGTGAATCTTAACCACGGTTAAAAGGGACACGTGGCAACCTCAAGGGGTGATAACCGGATTTGCCAAATCCGGTTATCGCCGTAGAGGATTTGGCTTCTATAATAATATGCGATTGTTCAAACATTCTTTCCGTCAATTTCCCGCGGAAGTCGAAAATTGACTTCCCGCGGAAGCAGTCTGGCCTAGCTTTCTGGGAAGTACGAGAAATGACTTCCTCCAACTTTCGACTTTCATGGGAAGTCAAATAATAAATGACAAACCAAACGTAATTCTACCGACTTAGGAAAGTCTATCCAAACGGCACCGAAATGCCGTCTTTTACTCCGTTGATTGAGAATTCGAAAAACTATATTCCATCTATTTTACTGTTTTATCACGAGCCTCGCTCTATTTTGAGAATCAAGTATTTTGTTTACGTTTTTTTTTAAAGAAAAGAACTCTGAGAAAAAAAAATGCATTAATAATTAATTTTCAATTATATGATGCCGAAACAAATCACACGACCATATGAGCTTCATTTTATTTTTTTTGGTTACTATATGAGCTTCATTTTATTATAGGAGAAAATAAAATAAAATGGTATACAGCTAACACCAATGATACAGTAACAAATTTGTCTGCATCTTATGCCCAACAGATTCATATCTACATACAGTAACAAAATTTGGCTGCATCTTATGAGATTCATATCTACATACAGTAACAAATCTGTCTGCATCTTATGCTCAACAGATTCATATCTAGCAATGTAGATATGAATCACAAATTTGTTACTGTATCATTGCTATTAGCTGTATTACCAATGATTGCCGGCGGTGAAGGTGCCATAGAGGGCCACTGGAATTGTCTTTAAAATATTTAGGATTTCTTCCGACTGGGGCCAGATTATAATAAAGAACTAATAAGAAACATCACCTCCATTTTCATTCCTTCTCTAAGGATTCGTTAATCACATGTGAGCATTACCTAACTCATACGGTGTTAATGTACCAACATCTAACTTCTTCAAAACTAAATTAAATTGTAGGGCTTGTTCGTTTGGTGGAATTTTTAAAAGTCCAAAACATTAATATTTTGGAAAAATAGGTAAGATTATGAGAGGAGAGAGGAAAGGGTTTCTAACTCTTTAACACAATGGTATGTCAGATTTATTGGGTTCATTTTAAATTGAAATTCCACGTGTATGGAACATAAAAAAATTAAAAAAAATTAAAAATTATTGGTGGAACTTCATTGTTTTACTATATTATTCCGTAGAGTGCAAAAGAACGACCCTAATGAATGACTGGGGCTGATGAATTAACTGCTAAATGAAGAATTGTGCTTGTATGGTCACCGCCATTATTTTTCATTATTTGATTAGCCCATGCAGAAGAACAAAGTTACACACATTGTTGATCCACCATTTTTATTTTTATTTTTTTGGACATCGAGGGTATCCACGCCTCTTAGAGTACCCCCCACTAAATCCCTCCATGCAGATCCCCTCATACCACACAACCAAAAAATGGCCAACAAGAAGACCTCCTATTCCTGAGGCGTGGTCTCCACCATCTTTGATCTAGTAGGCCACATGAACAGAATGGAGATGGAGCCCCATTGAGGATGATGACCCTTATTAACCATCATATATCGCTATCATTCGATATCTGATTTGAGATCCAAACGTTAGAACCTGAATACCACATGTTCATGTAGGTATAGTTAACCTTAACCGTACTTGGGCCCACCTAACGTGCATTTCAGATTTCAACATGTTTAAAATTAATAAACTGAGAAAAGTTGAAGAAACTTGTGGTGTTATTGAGTCTACCAAAAAAAAAAACTTGGAGAAGTTGAAGAAAGAACAGTGTCGGATCAATAGAATTCGTCTATGGATTTCAACTTTGTTTGAAGGGAACAAACTCATAAAATTTGAAGAAAGAGCAGTGTTGTATCTCAAGACATCTTCTATTTGTTTAAGGTCTAACAAAATACCAAACTCTCTCGGTACACCAACCTCATATGCATCCCCATGCACTCCCAATAAAATAAAAGAAGACAATTTCATAATCATCTATCTAGACACTAAATATTTAGAAATGCTGGCTATCCCATCAGATTAATATGACCTTTCCCCCTTTCCCTTTTGCTTAAAAAAAAATTAACACAAAATTTTGCTAAGTACTACAAGCTCCCTGTAATATTTTGTGGGTGGTGGGGGTCAGGAACGGGCTCCTGCAAGACGGATACAAAGGATGTTGTCGAACGACAGCTCACAGCTCCATCAAACATCACCTATTTTTGTTTTTGTGCTTCCTGGCTGTCCAATGTTGACCGAGGAGAATTGAAGTATTTGCTTTCGTCTAAATCACCACTACTGATGGTCTTTCCTGGAGAATCCTGCCACTGGAAAAAACTACAAGCTCGCTCCCTGTCCCTGTAAGAGAATTCAGCCACAATCCTTCTATCAGGAAAGAAAGGGGAAAAAACATGTAAAAAAGGCTACCTTTTATCAGATTGTGTCCATACATATTGAATTGGCAAAAACAAATTTAAAAAATTGAATGATAAATAACCTGGCATTACTTTCAGTACATGCTGTCACTGGTTCACGTTGTAGTAATAACCTGTTTTCTATCATTAACTGTTGTTTCGATCCTGAGTTATGTCAAAGATGCAAAATACTCGTGACCTGATGAACTGAATAAAAGCCGCATAGGAGTTATTTGCATTTTTGGATGCAAGAATAAGATCTCACCATATAGGTCTAATCATCACATGTTCGTAAACAAGTTAACTAGATGGGAAGCAAGATTTAGAAAGGTGGATGGACTTCTCCAAAACATAATGCATCAATAGGATTTGTCAGCCTTCTCCAAACCAGTGTCAGGTAAAATATGTTTGTGTTGACAATTGCAAACAGGAAACTGAGGCTTTTGATACTTGCAAGTTAAAGTCATTCCCTTCACGAGAAAGTCCAATGTCAACAACAGTTATTTTTAGGGCCTACTCACCTAACCAAGGCTTTCCTTTGTTAGCAAAGTTCAACTTCAAGCAGAGCAAATAGATTCTGATTGTCCCAATGTAATGTGAGAGACCAACCCTAAATGATTACAGTCCATAATTTGCTCTTTTGATCAACTCCAAACTAAAATACTCAACTCATGCAAATGGGTCTTTGTTCCTGTAATACAAAGCATCTCAAGTGGAGATATAACACGCTGACCAAGGGAAGACACCTTATACAGTGAACAGAATAGAAAGTACACTCAAATTTACTGAACAGCTCAGTAAGATAAAATAGTTTCCAATTATAGTTACCCCGGTGAGAAGGGAAGTGAAAGCGGGAAGCAAGGCTCAACAATCATCAAGAAACGAGAAGCAAGAAATGAGATATGAGCACCTCCAATCCCACTATATTAGTATGGACATTCATATTTTGAATTTTGGCTTACATGAGTTATGTATAGACTATAGACAGCTAGACACTTTAGGTTCTAATCCAACGATACTTGTTCAAGGTTTACACCCTAGGCTCTTGGGTCTGTCCCATCACCTCCTACATACATACCCCTTATTTGACCATTAAATGGGACATGATAAAAGTAAACTTCTTAGGAAGTGAGTTTGAGAAACTAGCTTCCTGGGAAGTGAGGATCTCACCCTGTGCATTCCCTACAACTATGTAATTCCAGCAATCACAATCTGAGACTGATGCCTCAAAATCCCTAGAATTTATGATGCTTGACCAACAGAGAGACTCTCTTCTAGCACTAGCAAATGAAGTGGCCCAAGGTGAAAAGACAGATTCTTTTAAGCTGTTAGAATTCTTGAGGTTGGTCCCATGCAAGTTTTAGAAACTTCGATCCAGCCAAATCAACTTTATCTTGATTGAGACTCAAATTGAATTAATGCAATAACTTTAATTTTGCAATACCTGAAGAAATTCAATCCAAAACATGGAAACTAGACTTAATTAAGTGCTACAAAAATTTAAGAATCAATCTGAGTGTCAGAGAGTTCAACCAAATCCTGAAAATTTGATCGTGTACATAAAAATAGGCCAAGGATTAAATTTAAAGATCTAACCCTTTGTTTTCTTTAGAAAAAACGAGTACCTGCCAGCACCTTCCATTAAAATTCTTAAGTAACTCCATTCAACTTTGCTTGTTGTTTGTTGCAGGAGTAGAATAGATTTTGTGCCTGCAGCGGCTACAGCAGCATATTCAGAGGTGCAACTAAACGCTCTAGACTCTCTCCTCTCCCATTTTCTCGTTCTAATGTTTACTCAATATGAAAGTTATTTTTACATAGATATACAATTAAAAAAAATAAGCATAAGCATATCTGGCACAAACTAAGCAGGAATGTGTTCCTCAAGATAGAAAAGCATATAGTGATAGACCATGAAACAGTTGCCATGGGCATCCAGAAAATGAATCTCCATGGTCATCCAAAAGCATGAAAGAGGCTTTTTTTTTTTGGGTCCAGTAAATGAGTTGTTCCAATTTGCATGAATTAGAACATTGATAACAAACCAGATTCATGATATAAACAAGCATTATAAGCTCACCAATAAAGGATTGGGGGGAGGGGGAACACATTAGAAGCTCATGTTTTCAACTCCTTACAGCATCAGAAACATCACTACAAAGTACTAAGAGCTTCAGACGTTAAAGGGCATACCTTTTTAACCGGGGCAGACAAAGAACTTCCGACCAACATTTTCCCCATATTTTTGTGTAAGAAGGCTGCATTTTCCAGTACCACAAGAGCACATAGGGTATGAAGATTGAGGAACATTGTGCCTATGATCAGACCTCGCCATGCACACCACTCAAAGAAATCACATTTACTGCCCTAAAAAAAGTAACAAAAGTATCAGAATTTATTCCATGTGTTCTAACTTTTAATTGGAATTTTATCTATATTTCAGTATGTTGTTATTTACTTCATGAATTTGTGGATATTTAATTCACAAAAGTAAATATTTATTTATGCCATATGACTACTGGATTTGAAAACAATGTATAAAAAGAAGATCTTTTATCTCATGATACCTTGCTCTAGTACCCTTACGAAACTTTGGTTATTGGGTTAGCCATACATTTCACATGTTTCTAGCGAATCACATGGCATCATCATACAAGTCTAATCTACAACACACATTTGTTGCATATAGAGCTTTGTTCTTTGTTAATGAGATCTAAACAGACATATATTTCATTGCCAAAAGGTACCCTCTTCTTACGGGATACTAGACTGAATGTAATTTTAGTTGTCAAAGAATCATATTTGATGTGGTGTGCAACGGAAAATTAAGTCATTGTGGAAATATTTCACAGATACAAATAGCCAAAGTTCTGTTGTTATAGCAGTTTTCAGAGACATTCTTGATTATGGTTGAAGGTTATCGCTGTATCAACAGGGTTTCCGTAGGATGTTGCCAGACATATTGGCATTACTTCCTACTAGACCAGCCACAATATGGTTGCAAATATATTTCTAGTGTGTATTTGGGTATATAGTACCACACTAATTAACACAAGAAAAAACCCAGTGAGTAGAGGGTAGAATGCAACATCCTCTGCTTCTTCGATGAGAGAGACTTCTGGTGTCCTAATAATGCCATCAAAGTATAACAGATTCAAAATGCATGATCCTTCTTTCTGCTAATTGAGTATCCATCTGTAGTAAAACAGAAATTAGAAATATCTCGAGATCTTCTTACATCAACTTTGTCCAACACTTGTAAATAACAAACATAGAGTCTCTAATCCAACCTTCCTAAGAAATGAAGTTCTGATAATGTATATTATTACATCAGAATCGTCGTAAAAATTGTAACTTTCTGAGATTTCAAGTAAAATTATAATTAAATCCAAACAAAGAAAATAGAAAATTAAAATTAAAAATTAAAAAAAATGAACTCACTGATTTTCCCGGGCAGCAATAAAACTTTCTGCCGGGATTCTTTTCTGTTTTGGAAGTACGAATGAGACAAGTTCCAGAACCGCAAGAGCACTGCTTCTCCGGGATATCTGTACCGGTGACGACGGAAGGCTCCGGTTTGTTCACGAACTTGTTGGGGCAGTCTCTTGACCAATGCCCTTGCTTGTGGCAGTTATAACAGGTGTCTCCCTGTATTCTCTGAGAATATGGTTTATAATCGTAGGGGATGTTTGTCGCCGGACGGGAAGAGCTAGATCCGACCTAAGTAACCAAGGCGGTGAGCGGGAGCCCGAGCGTCAAATTTTAATTTAGGATAGGGTTGAGAGCGCCTCCGGAGCGCTGTTATATAAATAATATATTAATATTTTTTAAAAAAATTAAAATTATATTCTTAAATTATAAAGATTAATGAATTTTAATCAAGTTAAACCTAACAAGTTTGTAGTTAACAAGTGTGTAGTTGTGTACCTTTGGGCACAATTGAACTTAAATGAGAGTTCAATGGCACAATTGAACTTAAGGAATGTTCAATCTCAGCCGATAATTGTACCCCAAATCGTGTAAACAAATAAAAAGTAATAGGGAAAAGGCTTTAAAAATAAATATAATAACAAAATAATGTTAAAAGGACATTCCTGTGTACAAAAAAAAGAGGGAAAAACTTTGTAAAAAGACAAGACTTTCCGTAAAAGGACTTTGAAGAGTGCGTTCAATCTATGAATCCCGCTCTACCATTCTCGAAACCGGCGCTTTCCTATTCTTGAAATCACGCTCTCAACACGATTTCGCTCTCAGACCGTGGAAGCGCAGTTTGAATGCGGGAGTGGATAGGAGTATCCACAGTTTGGGTTACTAAGGATCCAACCCTCATAGAGTACATTTTCTCACTCTTGCAAAACTTCTGGGAGAAGGAAAGTGAAACTGAAAAGGCCAAAGGTGGAGCGAAAATGTTCTTTTAAGAATGTGAGAACATCTCCAAGGTAATACTTATATGGCAGAATGCTTTGAATTGAATTTAAACACTAAAACGTACGTAAAGTTTTCATATTTACCATAATGGTAGAAGCGTAAATAAATTGTAATATGAAAAATAAATGATAGCCCTGGACTGAGGTAATGGTAAGAGGAGATGGGGCCACGGTTAAGGGGTGTCAAAAGATAAAAGGACACAATCGGCATTTTAACAAAGATTGAAAGACAAAAAAGAGGACATAAATGGTATTATAAGAGCATGAATAGTGTTATAGAGGTCATCTCTATTTTCTCTCCCATCCTCTAAATATAGAGGATCACTGTATCAATATAGAGGACCTCCTCTAAATATTGAGCACAGTTGGACTTGGATTTTCCAACCAAAACTTTATATTTAGAGTTATAGAGCACGGTTGGAGATGCTCTGAAGTCTGTGATATGGGAATATGATGCCAAAAGAGATTTTAGAGCACCTATCGAGAATTTTTAATCACTTCCCTACAATTAATTTTCAATTCCCTATAACGAGTTGACTCGAATCTCGATCGGTAGACTTGGAGAACTAACTCGGGTAAAAACTTGAAAGTACAATTGATCGAAAACTCAACAGAGTTAACACTACTAAGGGAGTTGAGTGGATCGGACTGATCTTTTAAGGGCAAAAAAAAAAAAAATTGTTCTAATTTCATTTTTAAAATCCTAATAAAAACCTAAAGAGAACGAAAGAGATTTACAACTTACTTTATCTCTGTATTCATGTTTGAAGAAGAAGGGAGGGAAAACAAAAACGGATATGCTTACCCGGCAAGCTTGGGTGCTTAACACCAAAGCTTCTTGGATGTGTGATTGAATTCCGATATAGGCGTGATTCAAGATGGAGTGCGTAAAAACACTGGATTGGATAACTTGTGTGAAAGATACCCAAAAATATAAAAATAAACATTATTGTATGAGTGCCTTATATTCTTTTACCGTCTCAGCTACTAGCTTCTTCTCTCGACAACTGTGTCTTGCCGAAATCAATCTCTCAGCATAAGGGAGATCATGAAGTTGAGAAAATGATGCATGTGTGTGTGGTGTGTGTGAGTTTGCATGTGGTGTGTGCGTGTTTGCTTGGGTGGTGTGAGTATTCCCTTGTCTTTGCCTTCAGCCATTGCCTTGTGGTATGTTGAGTTTATCAAAAATAGAAAGGAAGTTGAGAAAATGCAGTCCAACATGAGAATATACAGCCGATCACGACTCATGAGTGAAGTGAGTCGGGGCGGGGGCATTAAAGATAAAGCAAAGTAAAATAGTACTATGACATTTCAAGTCAAAAAAATAAAATAAAATAAAATATTTTTTGCAATCCATTTGATGGAGTTAAATATTTTAAACCTTAAAGGTTACATCCGT
Organism: Tetracentron sinense; assembly: GCA_015143295.1. Taxonomy (NCBI): domain Eukaryota; kingdom Viridiplantae; phylum Streptophyta; class Magnoliopsida; order Trochodendrales; family Trochodendraceae; genus Tetracentron; species Tetracentron sinense. The sequence continues at coordinate 1,881,890 of CM026573.1, read as the reverse complement.
TTACTTTAAACATTATTTTCTTACAAAAGAATCTACCTTTTTAATAAAAAAATTTGAAAGAAAGTTATACACTAAAAGACAAGTATTCGTGGACCCCATAGATTCTTGTAATTTCTTTTCCTCTCAACTGAACATTTCTTTTCCTTATTTTTTTTTATTTTCTCGACAAACCAACACACCCTTAGAGATCTAATCAAACGGTTATTCTTTTTTTTACTAGTTTTTTTGTAAAAGAAAAGAGGTACAAGTTTATGTCTTTAGTGGGTTGTCACTTATCTTTGGGTGGGAAAAGACTCACCGCTCACCCCCCAACTACCTGTACGAAACTTTTTAAATAAATTTTATTATTTATTTCATATTTTAAAATATTATTCATATATAATGCTATATTAAGTATAATTTTATTTTTAATTTTTTAATTCATAATATCTATATATAAGAAATATTAAAAATATAATATATTTTTTGAGTTATAAATTTTGAGTTTTGCCAAGTTTTAACCGAGTTTTCGATTTGACCCAACTCGACAAAGTCTCGAATCGAACTGAGTTTTCGTGTTTTAAAACGTATGCTTAAACAAATTATCTCTACCAGTGAATGTGGCGATGGACGTGCCATGAAGAGCCACTGAATTGTCTTTAAAATATTTAGGATTTCTTCTTGCTGGGCCAAAGAATAATAGACTCCCATTTCTCCAACTTGTTATGTGTCCCTTTTAATTTCTTTTAACTGGGTTAAAATTCACTAACCTTAAGGTCAATGAATCTGACCTTAGATTTTCTTTTCCTTTTAAAAATAAATAATTTCAAGAGTTAAAACTTCTTAACATTAATCAGAGTAAGACAGAGTAAGAGCGTGTTTAAAGGTTGGACCAAAGGAAATCCGGACCCTCTTTGACATTGGGGAAAATTATCTTAATTCATGTTTGACCATGACATGGGGAAATGATTTGTATTCCCAGCGCATGCAAGCATTGGCGAGCTCACGGACCGGCCCACTGACACCCTCCTAGTGGCCCTTATACATTAGGTTGTCAATGGATTGAATGTTGATCTAGATCAATCTTAATATGATTCGATTAGACGGGATCCTAATCCTATTATAGTTCCATCTGATCAAATATGAATCCAAGATCTAGAATCTGACTATAATTGAATCGGATTTGGATCTATAATGATCTGATCTGATTAAAATCTGATTCAATTAGATTATATATAACAATAATAATATTTATATAATTTTACAATTATACTACATTATTAATCACAATTGTTTATTTTTTTAAAATTAAAATATTAATTTATATGCATTAATGTTAATTGGATAGGATTCGGAGCGGATTCGAATCTTGAATAAGTAATCATATTTGGATTGAGTAATTCGATCATAATCCGACGGATATCGAATCGAATTTGGATCTGTCCAATTATTAATTGGCTCATATTAGGATCTAGGTGGATCCAGTCCAAATCCGATCCATTTACAACCCTACTTATACACCCCCTGGATAGGGGTGGTTAATGAATCATAGCACTCACGAATTACTCGAGTTCGGCTTGTTAAATGTTCGAACTTGTTCATTTATTTAGTAAACATGTCAAACTTAAACATGATTTTCGAGCTCGTTTAGTTAATGAGCCAAGCTTGAACACACCATTATTCGGCTCCTTAAAAGATCGGCTCGATTATATATACATACTACTTATTTAATTTAAACATTAAAATTAAGTATATGTATTATATACTAGTAAAGATTAATAGTATGTAATGTATTTTATATGATAAAAATATATTTCATATAATTATAATCTTATACTAAAATTTTAGTTAACTTTGTGATTTCTTTGATTTAGGATAATAAAATAAAATTTTTACCTACTATAAATAGTTATATCCCATAAACCAAGCTGCTTGTGTGAACTACTCGAACTCGGCTTGAGTTGGGCCAGTAAAACTGGACACACCACTGCTCGGCTTGATATCACCCTGGTACACTTTTGGGCAAAGGCTTTCCAAAATTATAAAGGAGTTTCCGGTAATTTTAATTGCGTTTCTCATCAGACTTTTCCACCGTACACGTATATCATCAGTGTATGTTCTCTCTTATCTAGTCTTAGAGTTTGATAGAGTAATTGTGTTGCAAGGTAAAGCAACGCCAGCAGCAAGAATGGCCTCTGCAACCAAACCCATCTCCTCCATATATCATCTCCTACTCCTATTGACCTCCTCTCTCTGCTTCTCTTTCATTCCATCCAATTCTACAGACCCTACCCCATCTCCATGGCCCCTCCAATTCCACTCCATTCTCTTCATGAATAACAGCAAAGGATCCCTCCAAATTATCGACCTCTGGTACGACTGGCCTAACGGTCGTAACTTCAACATTATTCAAAACCAGCTGGGTAAGCTTCTTTACGATCTCGAATGGAACAACGGAACCTCCTTCTTCTACACTTTGGACTCCAACAAAGAGTGCAGGTCATCACAGTTCGAGGTCGGGATTCTTCGGCCTAACTGGCTTGATGGAGCAAACTACCTCGGCCAGAAATACGTCGATGGTTTCCTATGCAACGTGTGGGAGAAAGTGGACTTCATTTGGTACTACGAGGACGTCCTCACTAAGAAGCCTGTCCATTGGGTCTTCTACACAGGTATTTTCAAAATGGGTGTTTTTCAACTTGCTGATTCCACCAAATTCACATGCCATTTTTTTATAAAAAAAAAATTGTTAAATCGACCCTTTTGGAAATCCAGTTTGATTTTGCCTCTTTCAAGTTCTTAGCTTGTATTGCTCTGTTTGGGGTTTTAAAATTTTGCACGAATTCTTGAAGGGGTGTCGAATTTTTGGGTTCTAGCTCTTTTTTACCCCACCAAGACTTCCAAATTTATCTCTTTTCTCTTAGATGTATAAAATTTGAATCTCGTTCTATCATTTATGCAGTTCAATTCTTTATCCCTTTTCTCCTAAGTAATACAAGTTACTGGTCTGGTTCTGATTCCACAATTTCTGCAGGAATGATTGCTCATGTAATGACATTTGAGGTGGGAGCAGTGCTTGAGGATGTGAAATGGCAAGCCCCTGTATACTGTTTTGAGAAGAGTGCGGACAAAAAGAACACAGAACTAGGTTCTGTAGTTGCTGGTGCTTCTCAAGAGAATTTAGTGGCTGGAGTTTTGAGAGGCTCAATGGGGCTTCTAATGTAATGGTGGTACGCTATTTCAAACCTTCTTTTTCCGTTTATCCGATCTTATGATAATAAATGTGAATTCTTTGTAATGAACTGCATTGCTTCTCCGTTATTGCAATAGGTTTGTTTGCAAATTTGTTTCTTTTGATTAGCTCCACGGAGTAAAATTTGTGATACTTTATAAAATACAGAAAAGAAAACTAGATGAGGAATATCTGATTCAGGGGTTTCTTACAAACTAACTAATAATTGTAGTTTTTTAGCACAACAATGTATCTTCAGTAAACCACACTGTCACTTCTCATTAAAGTAAAGAGAAATAAGGTCCGAAAACGTAATCAACACTGACCCCATCTGTGATCTGGCATTCCAGATAAATGTACATAATGAGAACCTTAAAAGTCAGACATGAAACCAAAAAGAATGGATGCAGGTTTGTCAAAGGAATTACAAAGATCACAGAAATTATAGAACTTGACAAGATGGAAAAAGTAGTTAGAGGAAAATCACCCATCAATCGGGGGTGCCAGTCTCAAGGAACAGGAAAGCACAATTGCCCGTGGATGTCCATTGTAGGGTTAGTTATATTGTCAAATATTCATATGCATATATAAGAGAGAAGAAGCTTACTTTCTGAACAGGGAATAAAGCAGTATTAGCACCCTGCTTTGCCTTGAGCATGAGTTCCTCCGTGGTGGTGCCAATGATCTCATTAGCACTCTTCAAACCTACACAGTAATATCTTTCGATTGTGTCCTGAGTTCACACATTAACTCTTACTAGTCAAAAGCGGTCCAAGCGCAAATGATCTTCATATAGATCGGCTAAATAGGAAGCCCTCTTAAATCCAATTCCATATTTTGCTGTAACAACAATGGAGAATCATCAGAGTCAGAACTCTGATGAGATAATACGCAACCATAATTTGAGATTGTCCATCTACTGGGGAGTAGTTTCCCCTATAATATTAGTAATTACCATTACCAGGTCTGGAAACAGCACACAGTTGGTTTCATCCACAATATCTTACAGGCAGCAATGTCAACCAATCAGATTGTCGAGGTTATCCAATTGTTGGAATTTGCTTCCATATTTTTCAATTCATCTGAAAAAGGAGTAATACATGCAGGTCCAATCGATTTAGCTTTTTTTAAAACAAAGCCGCCTTGAGAGGGCGGGGGGTTTGGCAGACCCTTACCTATTTATTAGGTAGAGAAAAATAAGCTTACAAGAAAATGAGGGGGGACATAAAAACAAAACCCCATGAAAACAAATATATTACAAAAATTATCTAATCCCAATAATTCCAAACCCCAATCGATTTAGTTTTCCGCCTACAAGATCTGTCAGACACATAAAAGGGTGGTACCACCGTACCAACCTCCCAAAATTATTTTTATTCATCTAAATGTTTATACCAATAATTTCCATTTACATATTTTCAGTCCAGTCACTAATTAATGTGGATTTATTTCAGATTGAAGCGAGAAGAGAGATACCAATGTAAATCTCACCCGAGCATTAATGCCTAGCTTCTCTAACTTCTGGAAAGCATCATTCACATCAAAATTGCATTTCTCACCAAACTCTTCTTCAATTAGTTCTTCACACTGAAGTTCCAGATCCTATATACAAGTATACAACATTATCATAAGAAGTTGAAAGTCAGTGAACCTCCATATAATCTACATTTACCATGTTCCATCCAAATAGAGTACAAAATAAACGACCTCTTTGAAGATCACCCGAACAAAGTGAAGCACACCTGCAAGCAAATGTTCTACATAAACAAATCAACTCAGAATAATGAACTGATTTTATATCATCAAAAAGTGAATATTTGTTTAGTTCCATTGCGAATTCTCTTTTAATATAGATATGGGGATATTGGTATCTCCATCACAAATTGGAATGAGTTCTTCCTTTCTTATGTTTAAAATTAAGCATACAAATATTAAGAGATGTAGGCAGCATTCTTGGTTTTGAAGATGAGAACAGGAGGTGGGATGGAGGGAAGACATTGGGCCGTAAACTGGAATATCGAACGGAAGGTAGATGGAACATAAAGACCTTGCAACAATAGAGAAAGATAAGTAGATGCTGGAAAAAAAAAAAAAAATATATATATATATATATATATATATATATATTTAACCAAGACACAAGAATTGATGGTGCAGAGTTCATTTCCTCCTTGCAATCCACACTACAACCAAGATTGTCCTAACTAAATTTCTGGAGGTTCTTTCTGATGATGTACAATGACATTGAGCATAGCTTCATTATAATTTTGATAAAGTGATGGCAAAATAAATCGCAACTTTCTGCAAGATAGAGGTATCATAACTTGCCATTTGCGAAAAGGATTTCCAAAGTGAAGGTTTTCCCCCCATAAGTAACATTTGCACAACTCACTGTGAATTTACCCCTCTGGGAAGAAACTTAGTGAGAAGATCTCTCTGTTTCTGATAGATGTTTCTCCCAAACCTGAAAACATGTTCCACGGGAAATTCATAAAATCTCTCAAGTAAATAAAGCACGTGTCCAGCCAACAGGTTGCTAATACAAATATGAAGAGAAACTTAATATTATTAAATTCTCAAGATGATTACAAAGAGACCCAACTAGGGTTTATATAGAGATTACATTGATCTCAAGATAGAAACCTAATCTAATCAAATCCTTGATTGATGTTAATCCAATATTGTCTATGAAATCTTGTGTATCTCATAGATATTACATAATTAATTTTCTAACATAATATTTCCCTAATATTCTCCCTCAAACATATGAGGATCGAGATCTTCATGTGTTTGCCACAAGTCGAGTACTCCTCACCCCTCATCTTCTTAGATACTTTGTTGACGAATAAGTCTGTGCTTGGTGGTCACCGCCAGTCTGTGAAATCCATCTCTGTCGCATCCCGCTCATTTTTGAGTCTGTCGGAACCAGTGGCCAACTAGATCAGGTTGTCATGATCTTCTCCCAAAGCACATAAAGTATGTATGACCCGTGATTTAAAGAAAAACTCTCATTAGAGAGGTCTTCAATAAATGAAAAGAAAATAAGAGATCGTGATGCATAAGTATGAGAATGAGGATTGTAAATGTATAGAAGATGATAATAGGGTTTTTATTTAAAACAAAAAATAAAAACCAAAGGTTTCACACCCGGCGGGCGGTGGCAGAATAAAAAAAAATTCAAAATAGGCAGCGGATCGCCCACTTTGATACCATGAAGAGAAACTGAATATTATTAAATTCTCAAGATAATTACAAAGAGACCCAACTAGGGTTTATATAGAGATTACATTGATCTCAAGATAGAAACCTAATCTAATCAAATCCTTGATTGATGCTAATCCAATATTGTCTATGAGATCTTATGTATCTCATAGATATTACATCATTAATTTCCTAACATGATATTTCCCTAATAAAATATAAACATAGATATGAATAATTAAGGTTAGTGTTAATTATATTTACCTCATATGAGAGCACCCCGGTTATGTTCTCCAACTGAAAACATTCCTGAGGAACAGCAAAAAAAAACATCGGCTAAGCACATGCAGCAATGCGGAACAGAATCAATAAATGAAGCCATGGCTCTCCAAGTTATCCCAATCTGTTCCCTCTCAACAACAGCCCTCTTTCAGTTGTTTCCCACTAGAGAAATATACGATCTCATGTTCAGAAATCAGAAAATTGTATGTTTGTTGTACATTACCAAAATATTTGGTTAGTATATATTTCCAAAGTGCTCCGTGTGTGTGTAGACCTTAGTTCGCTTACCGATGGTAGGGTTTGTTCCCTTCAAGTATTCTCACCATGCCTCTCTGTTTTCAGTGGTGTGTGTGGTTGTGGCTTCCGTTGAGACATGGTCTGCGTGTGTGAGTTGTGTGCGTCTATTAACCTATCACCGAAGCAAAATAAAAGGTTAATAGTATCAACTTAAGGTTAATATATTTTTATTTTCTAAAAACCATAGATGAACTGTAAGGGTGAGTGAATCTTAACCATAGTTAGTGAGTATTAAAAGGGACACGTGGTTGCTTATAGAGACCCTTTAATTGTGGTTAAACATAATTAACATAAGATTAATATTTTTTTCTTAAACCAAGGTTAGATGGATGAATCTTAGGGGTGATCGAATCTCAACCACAGTTGGTGGGTGTTAAAGGGATACGTGGCAGCTTGTAACAACATGTTTCCTCAAGTAATGAGGGTAAAATTGTAAAAGAGTATCCTTCATTAACAATGATGAGCATGACAAAGGAAAGGTAGTATAATTTTAGAAACAAGAGTGGAGGTTTATGAAATTTCACCAAACCTCATGGAGTTCAGTGTAACCTACCTTTTTTTTTTTTGTATGAAATATTAACCTGTAACTAATGTAAGCACCCAATTTTTACACTCTGATTAACCTCCGTTGTCCCCAGCCAAACCCTAATAGCCCTAAGTAGACCGTAACCCAAGCCCTAGTAGCCCTAGGTAGACCAAACCTAAGTCCTAGTCTAACCCTAGCTAAACCCTAGGACTAACCCTAGGTAAACCCTAGACCTAACCCTAGGTCTAACCCTTGCCCTAGCCCAAGCCCTAGGTATAGACCCACGGGCTCAAGGCTCATTTTAAGCCCAAAACCCAAAAAAAAAAAATTTGTTAAAAACCTTTTTTGGCCCAAGTATGGGCCCACTAAGCTCAAGTGGGACCCACACCCTTTTAAAATTCAAATTTTTAGGGCAAAACGTTTGTTGCTTTCCCCACGTGTGGTGGCTAGGCCCAAAGTAGCAATAAAAAAAATAAAAAATAAAAATAATAATAATAATAATAATAATAATAATAAAATTCAAAAGCCCAAACCAAGACCCATGTCCTTTTAGGGTGGGACCCACCTAAAGAAGAAATTACAAAAAAAATTAAAAAAATTAAAAATAATAATAATAATGATACAAAAAAAGATTTGAAAAGTAGTATAATATTCAAAAAAAAAAAAAAAAAAGAGAAAGTGTGATTGGGCACCGACCTCATGTGGCAGAGCCCACATGTGGTTGGGCCCAAATTGTAAAACCCATGCAAACCCAAACCGTAGCAACAAAAAAAAAAAATTTCAAAAAAAAAAGAATTGTTCATCGTCTTCCTCAACAGGACGATGACAATCCTGCTCCCGATCTCCCTTTTGGCTGAATCTCCTGCGTCCCCTCCAGTTGTCCCACATGCCTACCCTGATCCTTATCCATTCCACCATCGTTATCCTTCCCTCTTCCCCTTTAAAACCCACCATAGCAGCCACGGTTTGGGGAGGATTTTGAAAAAAAATTACAGTCATCTTCGGCCAGCCTTACCTTAGTCCCCACTTTCCCTTGCTCCACCCCAATCTCACCTTTAAGATCATCCCTAGAATTTCTTCAAATCACAAAAAACCCCATCCACCATAGCCACGAGGGAGACAGTGAGAGTTTTCAAAAAAAAAAGAAAAAAGAAGAGTTACAACCAACCCCCTCTCTGTTCCAGTCTTCATACCCCACCTTCTGTGATCCCTAGGCCGTCCCTCAAGCCTGTAACACTCCACCACCATCCCCATCAATCACAAAAAAAAAAACATAATTTTTTTTTTTACAACAACTCAGTCCAGCCTCATCCCACTTCACCTGGGCCCCCTCCACTCCACTTCGGATCTCCCTCGAGCCACTCCAGGCTTTCCCAGCCTCGCCACCATCACTTGCAGCCACCACCACTACTGTTGCTATAGCAAAGGGTATACAGACCACTCCCCCTCCTTTTTTTTACTGCTTTTTATCAATGTAAGGGACCCCTGGTCCATTCCAGGGGTCCCATTTCCTCTTTTTTTCAGTAATTTATCATGGCATGGGAGCACGGAACCCCCCCTCATCTTCCTCGTAGGTGTGTGGGGGGGTGTTTTTCTTGAGGCGTGGTCACGTGTACAGCCACCCCCACCGCATAGCAGGCTTCCCTGAGGTCTGGGGGGTCCTCAATCCATGAGGAATCCCCCTAGACCTCCATTGGTACAACACCCAGCAAGCAAAAAAGGAGTTTTTTTCAAAAAATCTGGAAAAAAAAAAAAAAACAATTTCAGGCAGTCACCTTTAACCGCGGTTTAACCCAGGTTAGACCCGGCCTCAGTCGAAACCGAGGCCATGGTTAGACTCCCCACATACCCGGAAACCCCCCTGTAAAATTTCAGCCCTTAATTCCGTCATTAACCCAGGTAAAATTGACCCCAAAGTGGGGTCGACAGTGTGAAAATCTGTGCAACGGGACGACTTTGGGCCTCTGTGGGGCCCACATCCGGCCTTCCCTTGGGCCCCACAAGGGTCCAAATTGTTTCCCTCATAGCATGCTTCGCGACCATGGTCTCGGATCCCCCGGGGGTTGAGCCAATCAGCGGAAAAATCATCGCAAACTTTGCCAAAAAATCTGTTTTGTTGTCTTAGAAATCGTCATTTTATGTGATGTACAGCGAGACAACTTTGGGCACCCACACCAGACCTCCCCTTGTGCCCCACACAGGCTCAAAACGATCAATGGACTTCAGGCTACCCACAGGAAGTCTCGGTTTTTCATGGTTCCCTCGTTAACCTTGGTTAAACCCTCCTCAACTGTGGTTAAAAATTTGATGGAAATCTTGGGTTTTTGCATTTGCTGGACTTTGTGGGGGCCCAGGCCGGATAGGAGTCCAATCTAGGCCCTGCCATGGACCTTAGGCCCACTTTTGCCTCGGTCGGTCCCTTAACCATGATTAAACCCACCCGTGGTTAACATTTAACCATGGTTAAGCAGCCCATGACGCAGAAAAATTCTGAAAAAATCATCAAAAAATCAAAAATATTACATAGAATCCAGAAATGTCTTCTGTGACCTTTTTTTGCTGTGGTTAAGACCCTTAATCAGAGTCAACCCCATTTTTGACCCTTAACCATGGTTAAAAAATCCTTACCGGAAAAAATCTGAAAAAATGCTCAAAAAATCCAAAATATTAGGAGAAACCCAAAAATCGTCTCACTTGACCATTTAACCATGGTTAGTACCCTTAACCATGGTGACCTCCCCTCCTTAACCGCGATTAAGCATCCTTAACCATTAGGAAAAATCTGAAAAATTTCCAAAAAATTCAAAAAGGCCAAAAATACTGACTTTAGACCTTTTAACAATAATTAGCACCCATAACCACGGTTGATCACCTTCTTAACCTCGGTTAGCAACTCTAACCCTTGGTTAAGACACCCTGGGCCAACTGGGCCTCACCCCTTAGCCTACCAGGCCTAATCTCGGCCTAACGAGCCAAACCCTAGCTTACCGGACTCATCATTGGCCTGTCGGGCCTAATCTCGGCCTACCGGGCCCAAACTAGCCTACCGGGCTTCACCCTCGGCCTTCCGGGCCCAACCCTAGTCTATCGGACTTACCTTAGGCCTACCGGGCCCAATACCAAGCACTTGACCAACCCGTTCAACCACCCCTAGCCTCCCGGCTAGACCCTAAGCCACCCTTGGTGCACACACACACACCCCTAGCCTTGTCACCGGCTCATGTGTCAGAACTACGCTCGGTCTGATCTCACCCCTATGTGAGTACGTAGGTAGCCCAACTCGGGTTCGACCCTAGTCTACGATAGTCTACGATTTTCTCTGTAGAGCCCCGAAAATTTGATTCACTGTTCATGTGAATAGAGCCCTTGTATGGTATGTGTAAAGGCCTAATGTCTTACATGGTATTCTTGGTATTATGATGAGTCAAGTGAGGGTCTTAGGTATGTATTTGGAGTCTCAAAATGAGAGTATAAAGATACTCTAAGTGGTTAAAAACAATGGTATAAATACCCAAGGTGTTTAATGGGTTGTGAGTGAATAGTGTAATGAATAGTGCTAGTGCGCGAGGCATAAGGAGGCCGGGCCCTCTCATGCATGTTGGTATATGTTAAATGATCACTTAGAAGGATTTAAAAATATATGTGGAATGATTAATGAGGTATGAGTATGGTTTTGGACCCGAGGGAAAAGAGTGTGAAAACACTCGAAGTGTTCTAGATGTTGAAGAGGTATGTTTCGGCATTTCCCTCAACTTTACGAAGCCTTAGTTTAGGCTCCATTGCTCAGAATCAAGTGATTCTTGAGTTTTTGGAGAGGCGTGTGAACCCTCTTCGGGGTTCATGTTCATCACTATAGAGCCCCGAAATTTCATTTCACTAAGAATGAATAGTGTGTGAATAATGCCCAAGTGTGGTTTTGTACACTTATGAGTCTTATGTTAATATATGTGTTTGGAATTATGGCGTATATGTTCCAATGGGTCTATATGTCCTTAGGGAATGTGTTGAAAGCATAAAAGAGTGTTGGAAGTGCATTAGGGAAGATTCGAGTGGTGTAAACAAGGTTTTTAAGCAAAACAGGGGTCGACCGATCGCTCGGTCATTACCTGCGATCGATCGGTCAACTACCGATCGCTCGATAGCTGTCGCACGGTCAACTTTTTTGTATGGGGAAAAATTCCAGAGAGTGTTTTTGACCGATCTCTCGGTCATAACACCGATCGACCGGTAAGCCACCGATCGCTCGGTCCATACCACCGATCGATCGGTCATACGCAGATTTTCTTCATTAAGGGTATTTAAGACTTTAACCATCACCCTTTGCCTATAAAAGGGCTGGGTTCGTGCCTTAGGGTTTCACAAACCCTTTGTGCATTGTTTTTGAGGGATTTGAAGAGGAGAAGGAGGAGAGGACCTTGGTGATCGTTCAAGCTTGTGGAAGATCAAGTTCTTCCTTTCCATTTGGTGTTTTCCAACCAAGAACTCACTGTTCTTGCTTGTTCCAGCCATTGGGAGTCAAACTCATTGATTTCTCTAAGGTAGATACACTCTACTAGGTTCTAATTTCATAAACCCTTAATGAAAAGCATGATTTTCTTGACAAGTATAGTTATATATAGCCTCTTATATGTAAAAAGACACTCTTCTAGCAATTGATTCCATGAAACCCTTTCTACATCAAGATAAAATCCCATGAATGATGGTGTGAATTAAATGTGATGATGTTATGCTTCCAACCAACAAATAAAAGATGGTAATTTTTGAGTTGTTCTATATGTTAGTATCCAAGATGAAAAGCATGTTAAAAGCAACAAGTTTTGGGAAGAACAAGTAGAAAAACCTTATTTTAAATGTGATTGGAATGGTGTGATGTTATTGTATATGGATTATGGTGATGGATGAATTATGTTGAGTATGAGACTTATGACCATATGTAAAGGGTTTTCCCTAATGTCTACCATGTTATATCACAACTGCTATACGGACACATATGCATATGCATGATCGAGTTTTTCTAAATTATGGGTATCCCAAAAGAAGAAATACATGTATATAAGATGCAATACAAGAATAAGAAGAAGAAAAGTATAAGAGGTAAATGAACCAAATGAATAGTACAAGAAGCACAAGATGTATACAGAAAGTATAAGAAGCACAAGCGGTATACGAAAAAGTATAAGAAGCACAAGATACATACGGAAAATACAAGAAGCACAAGATGTTACAAGAAATACAAGAAGATGGAAAGTATACGGAAAAAGCCGACAGGGATGCGACGATAGCAGACCGCCTGAAAGGAAAAGGGATACTGGCATCGGACTCCGATGATACCAGGCCGCCCGGAAGGGAGATGGATACTGGTCGTCTACCCTTAAGGTAGCCGAAGGTGAGGAGAACATTAGGCCACCCAGCTTACGTGGGTACAGGTACTAGTTGTCCTACTCCGGAGGTAGCAAATGATGAATACCAAGGTATTTTAAATACCCGTACAGGATAATAATACTCACCCGTGAGATTGAAACCAGGGTTTCCCCAAAACCCGCGCTCACAACTAACACACTCTAAACTCATAATTTTCAAATGCCCAAAATTTGCTCTCGCACCACCCTTTACATGATGGGAAAGCATTTAATAAGGAAAGTGATAACATGCATTGCACATTCCGTTGGGTGATACACACTTTCCAAGCTTGCTGTGGTTAAGATTCACTCGTTCATAGGGTTAAATAATCTAACCTTAATTTCTAAAAATATATATATTTTAAAAAAATTCTTCCTTGCATATGATTCACTAACTAATGTGGTTACTTTTTTTAAATATTGTTTTCTAAAAATCAAGATTATATTATTTAACCCTATAAACGAATAAATTTTAACCACAATTAATGAATGTCAAAAAGGACATGAGGCAAGCTTGGTAGTGTGTGTACCCCCCAACGGAATATTCATTCCCCCTTGTTAAATCCCTTCCCCGTCATGCAAAGAGTGGTGTTGGAAAGCAAATTTTGGGCTTATGCTAGAGAGAATCCGTTGCCCTTTCTATTATGCCACATCATCACCTTATCTCTCATTACTAGCCCAGAGGAGTGGAAGCCCAAGATGAAGAGGAGATAGGATCAACATCATCCAATCATTTTGAATTTCCCACGGCTTAGGATTGTCTCTGGCCATGCCATAAAAATGGTCTCAGACTTTCACACATTAAGCGACATGTGATTATAAAAAGGGGAGAAGCCATTTCAATTTCTCTCCATGATTTTGACTTCTACCCACTTGATTTCTCTCTCCCTTTTCATCGCCACATTTCGCATAATGTGTAGTAGCCTGAGGCCACTTTTCTGGCATGGCAATAGACTATTTCCCACTCATGAAGAAGAGATGAAGGCTGTGTTCAGTTAAGGGGTAAGGGGTAAGTGGCAGGAAATAAAAGAAAGTGGGAGTTAAGAAGAAAGTGGCATTTTCTAGAGGAAAGGCTTTCTCTACAGTGTTATCTTTTCCTTCACTTACACCTATCCTCAATTACGAGAGAAAAGAAAAGCATGTAAATCATGAATATTTTTCAATTCTATCATTTTTCAAACATGACATTCATGGGAGAGAGTGTAGATTGGTAAGGTGGGCCCACTTATCCCAACTGCCCCTATTATGATAAATGAGATTGGATCATAGTCAATTACAATTGAACTCTCCTTGTGTTCAATCGCATCCACACTTCAACACCCAATTAACTATGGTCAAGATTTATTAATCCTTACTGTTAATATTTTTTAAAAACTAATGTTATATTATTGAACCCCCCCAAATTTAGTGAATCTTAACCACAGTTAATAAAAGTTGAAATTGACATGTGGTAAATTTGTTGTACAAGGGTAATTTTGAAAACATCATATTTTTCATATAATTTTTTCATTCAACTTTCTTCTAAACCGAACAGCGAAAGTGAAAAAAAAGTAACATTTTCCTGTACCATTTATCTCTCAAACCAAACACTTTAAAGAACTTGCACTTTCTTTTATTATATTTTCTTTTACTTTATTTTACTTTACTTTCTTTTTTCTCACCCATTTACCCCCAACCGAAGAAAAATTTGATTTTCTCACTCATTTTCTCTCATCCAATCAACATAGCCACTTATGTAATTGCGTTGAATGCAATTGCAATTGATTATGATCCTATTTGGATGAAGAGTGGAAGCACGAGACCATTGTTTGTGACATCTTCCAAAGACAATCTCATGCCACTAGGGAATTTGCACTCATTAGGGGGCATGGGATTGTCTCTGGCATATGCCAGAAACAATGGTCTCTGGCTTCCCACACATCATCCGATATGTGGCTATAAAAAGGAGAGAAGTCATTTAATTTTCTCCCTAGGTTTTTTACTTCTTCCCAGTTGATATCTCACCCTTTTTTATCGCCACATGTCCAATGATGTGTGGAGTCGGAGATAATTTTTCTTCAGGCATCTGCCAGAGACAATCCCAACCCCATTCAGGTTGCCTTGGCCGTCTCCAATTGGAGAAGGTCTAGGTCAAAAAAAAAAAATTACAAATCGCAACGATCTCAAATTTTGAAATAATAACTGGTTACAGTTTTGGCCAAATATTTCCCTAAATAAAGGAGCTTTTGGTAATTGTAACTGCACTTTTCATCGAACTTGTCCATCCTATCCCAATGTTTGGTTGCTGAGAAAATTATATCCCAATGTTTAGTTGCTGAGAAAATTAGTGAAAACATGAAAAAGAAAAGAAAATTAGACAAATATTAGAAATATAATTTATTTTATTTTTTTGCCATATTTTCACATATTTTCTCGGCACCAAACATAGCGTATATGTTATCTCTCATCTCTTTTCATTTAAGAAGTGGATAACTGGTTACATAATTCCTACCAATCGACACAAACTCTTGATATCTTTTGGAAGGTGTGCATCTCCCCAGTGAGAGGGAGAGGGAGAGGGGATAATCCCGTTAAATGATCCAGGATTTCTTTTGAATCCGATCCCAAGACAACTTGGTGCCAGAGATGGTGAGCAGCCATCCTTAAACCCCATGCGAATTGCGAATTGCGAATTGCCTCTGCTTCCGCCACTCTGCTGGATACCTAACTAAGGGGTTCTTTGAGTTTGGGTAAAGCAACGAGAAGACCGACCAACAATGGTCTCTGCAACCAAACCCATCTCCACATATCTTCTCCTACTCCTCTCCTTCTCTTTCATTCCATCCAATTCTACAGACCCAACCCCATCTCCATGGCCCCTCCAATTCCACTCCATTCTCTTCATGAACTACAGCAAAGGATCCCTCCAAATGATCGACCTCTGGTACGACTGGCCCAACGGTCGTAACTTCAACATTATTCAAAACCAGCTGGGTAAGCTTCTTTACGATCTCGAATGGAACAACGGAACCTCCTTCTTCTACACTTTGGACTCCAACAAAGAGTGCAGGTCAGCACAGCTCGAGGTCGGGATTCTCCGGCCTAACTGGCTTGATGGAGCAAACTACCTCGGCCAGAAATACGTCGATGGCTTCCTATGCAATGTGTGGGAGAAAGTGGACTTCGTTTGGTACTACAATTATTTCTCTCATAGCATGCTTCGCGACCATGGTCTCGGATCCCCCGGGGGTTGAGCCAATCAGCGGCAAAATCGTTGCAAACTTTGCCAAAAAATCTATTTGGTTGTTTTAGAAATCGTCATTTTATGTGATGTGCAGCGAGACAACTTTGGGCCTCTGTAGGGCCCACACCAGACCTCCCCTTGTGCCCCACAAAGGCTCAAAATGATCAATGGACTTCAGGCTACCCACAGGAAGTCTCGGTTTTTCATGGTTCCCTCGTTAACCTTGGTTAAACCTTCCTCAACTGTGGTTAACAATTTGATGGAAATCTTGGGTTTTTGCATTTGCTGGACTTTGTGGGGGCCCAGGCCGGGTAGGAGTCTAGTCTAGGCCCTGCCATGGACCTTAGGCCCACTTTTGCCTCGGTCGGCCCCTTATCTATGATTAAACCCACCCGTGGTTAACATTTAACCATGGTTAAGCGGCCCATGACCCAGAAAAATTCTGGAAAAATCATCAAAAAATCAAAAATATTACATGGAATCCATAAATGTCTTATGTGACCTTTTTTGCTATGGTTAAGACCCTTAATCAGAGTCAACCCCATTTTTGACCCTTAACCATGGTTAAAAAATCCTTAACCGGAAAAAATCTGGAAAAATGCTCAAAAAGTCCAAAATATTAGCAGAAACCCAAAAATAGTCTCACTTGACCATTTAACCATAGTTAGTACCCTTAACCATGGTGACCTCCCCTCCTTAACCGCGGTTAAGCATCCTTAACCATTAAGAAAAATTTGAAAAATTCCCAAAAAAATCAGAAAAATTCACAAAGACCAAAACTACTGACTTTGGACCTTTTAACCATAATTAGCACCCCTAACCACGGTTGATCACCTTCTTAACTCCGGTTAACAACCCTAACCCTTGGTTAAGACACCCTGGGCCAACCGGGCCTCACCCCTTAGCCTACCGGGCCTAATCTCGGCCTATCGGGCCAAACCCTAGCTTACCAGGCTCATCCTTGGCCTGTCGGGCCTAATATCGGCCTACCGGGCCCAAACTAGCCTACCGGGCTTCCCCTCGGCCTTCCGGGCCCAACCCTAGTCTATCGGACTTACCTTAGGCCTACTGGGCCCAATACCAAGTACTTGACCAACCCGTTCAACCACCCCTAGCCTCCCGGCTAGACCCTAAGCCACCCTTGGTGCGCACACACACACACCCCTAGCCTTGGCATGGGCTCATGTGCCAGAACTACGCTCGGTCTGATCTCACCCCTATGTGAGTACGTAGGTAGCCCAACTCGGGTTCGACCCTAGTCTACGATTTTCTCCTTCTTAGATTAGCATTATCTTAAATACTTAAGGCATTTGATTAAAATTGAGCTTAATATGGCTTAACCCTAGCAAGTAGGGAACCACTGAAAAGTGGAAGTGTCGGGGTGCCTAACCCCTTCCCCGGACTTAACCGAACCTCTTACCCTGATCTCGGACCGCAGACCAAGACCTTATCCAAATCCCGGGGACTTATCCCTGCCGAATGAATAGGTGGCGACTCTATACTCACCCGTGAGATTCAAACAAGGGTTTTCCCGAAACCCGCGCTCACAACTAACACGCTCTAAACTCATAATTTTCAAATGCCCAAAATTTGCTCTCGCACCACCCTTTACATGATGGGAAAGCATTTAATAAGGAGAGTGATAACATGCATTGCACATTCCGTTGGATGATACACACTTTCCAAGCTTGCCGTGGTTAAGATTCACTCGTTCATAGGGTTAAATAATCTAACTTTAATTTCAAAAAAAAAATATTTTTAAAAAAATCTTCCTTGCATATGATTCACTAACTAATGTGGTTACTTTTTTTAAATATTGTTTTCTAAAAATCAAGATTATATTATTTAACCCTATAAACGAATAAATTTTAACCACAATTAATGAATGTCAAAGAGGACATGTGACAAGCTTGGTAGTGTGTGTACCACCCAACGGAATATTCATTCCCCCTTGTTAAATCCCTTCCCCGTCATGCAAAGAGTGGTGCCGGAAAGCAAATTTTGGGCTTATGCTAGAGAGAATCCGTTGCCCTTTCTATTATGCCACATCATCACCTTATCTCTCATTACTAGCCCAGAGGAGTGGAAGCCCAAGATGAAGAGGAGATAGGATCAACATCATCCAATCATTTTCAATTTCCCACGGCTTAGGATTGTCTCTGGCCATGCCATAAAAGTGGTCTCAGACTTCACACATTAAGCGACATGTGATGATAAAAAGGGGAGAAGCCATTTCAATTTCTCTCCATGATTTTGACTTCTACCCACTTGATTTCTCTCTCCCTTTTCATCGCCACATTTCGCATAATGTGTAGTAGCCTGAGGCCACTTTTCTGGCTTGGCAATAGACTATTTCCCACTCATGAAGAGGAGATGAAGGCTGTGTTCAGTTAAGGGGTAAGTGGCAGGAAGTAAAAGAAAGTGGGAGTTAAGAAGAAAGTGGCATTTTATAGAGGAAAGGCTTTCTCTACAGTGTTATCTTTTCCTTCACTTACACCTATCCTCAATTATGAGAGAAAAGAAAAGCATGTAAATCATGAATAATTTTTCAATTCTATCATTTTTCAAACATGACATTCATGAGAGAGAGTGTAGATTGGTAAGGTGGGCCCACTTATCCCAACTGCCCCTATTATGATAAATGAGATTGGATCATAGTCAATTGCAACTGAACTCTCCTTGTGTTCAATCGCATCCACACTTCAACACCCAATTAACTATGGTCAAGATTTATTAATCCTTACTGTTAATATTTTTTAAAAACTAATGTTATATTATTGAACCCCCCAAATTTAGTGAATCTCAACCACAGATAATAAAAGTTGAAATTGACATGTGGTAAATTTGTTGTACAAGGGTAATTTTGAAAACACCATACTTTTCATATAATTTTTTCATTCAACTTTCTTCTAAACCGAACATCGAAAGTGAAAAAAAAGTAATATTTTCCTGTACCATTTATCTCTCAAACCAAACACTTAAAAGAACTTGCACTTTCTTTTATTATATTTTCTTTTATTTTACTTTACTCTCTTTTTTCTCACCCATTTACCCCCAACCGAACACAACCGAAGGAAAATTTGATTTTCTCACTCATTTGCTCTCATCCAATCAACATAGCCACATATGTAATTGCGTTAAATGCAATTGCAATTGATTATAATCCTATTTGGATGAAGAGTGGAAGCACGAGACCATTGTTTGTGACATCTACCAAAGACAATCTCATGCCACTAGGGAATTTGCACTCATTAGGGGGCATGGGATTGTCTCTGGCAGATGCCAGAAACAATGGTCTCTGGCTTCCCACACATCATCCGATATGTGGCTATAAAAAGGAGAGAAGTCATTTAATTTTCTCCCTAGGTTTTTTACTTCTTCCCACTTGATATCTCACCCATTTTTATTGCCACATGTCCAATGATGTGTAGAGTCGGAGATAATTTTTCTTCAGGCATCTGCCAGAGACAATCCCAACCCCATTCAAGTCGCCTTGGCCGTCTCCAAAAAAAAAATTACAAATCGCAACGATCTCAAATTTTGAAATAATAACTGAGTACAGTTTTGGCCAAATATTTTCCTAAATAAAAGAGCTTTTGGTAATTGTAATTGCCCTTTTCATCAGACTTGTCCATCCTATCCCGATGTTTGGTTGCTGAGAAAATTATATCCCAATGTTTAGTTGCTGAGAAAATTAGTGAAAACATGAAAAAGAAAAAAAAATTAAACAAAACAACAATTGTATAATAATTGTATTAGAAATATAATTATTATTTTTTGCCATATTTTCACCTATTTTCTCGGCACCAAACATAGCGTATATGTTATCTCTTATCTCTTTTCATTTAAGAAGTGAATAACTGGTTACATAATTCCTACCAATCACACAAACTCTTGATATCTTTCGGAAGGTGTGCATCTCCCCGGTGAGAGGGAGAGGGAGAGGGAGAGGGAGAGGGGATAATCCCGTTAAATGATCCAGGATTTCTTTTGAATCCGATCCCAAGACAACTTGGTGCCAGAGATGGTGAGCAGCCATCCTTAAACCCCATGCGAATTGCGAATTGCCTCTGCTTCCGCCACTCTGCTGGATACCTAACTAAGGGGTTCTTTGAGTTTGGGTAAAGCAACGAGAAGACCGACCAACAATGGTCTCTGCAACCAAACCCATCTCCACATATCTTCTCCTACTCCTCTCCTTCTCTTTCATTCCATCCAATTCTACAGACCCAACCCCATCTCCATGGCCCCTCCAATTCCACTCCATTCTCTTCATGAACTACAGCAAAGGATCCCTCCAAATCATCGACCTCTGGTACGACTGGCCCAACGGCCGTAACTTCAACATTATTCAAAACCAGCTGGGTAAGCTTCTTTACGATCTCGAATGGAACAACGGAACCTCCTTCTTCTACACTTTGGACTCCAACAAAGAGTGCAGGTCAGCACAGCTCGAGGTCGGGATTCTCCGGCCTAACTGGCTTGATGGAGCAAACTACCTCGGCCAGAAATACGTCGATGGCTTCCTATGCAATGTGTGGGAGAAAGTGGACTTCATTTGGTACTACGAGGACGTCCTCACTAAGAGGCCTGTCCATTGGGTCTTCTACACTGGTATTTTCAAAACAATTTGCTGATTCCACCAAATTCACATGCCAGTATCTATTTATTTTAATTGTTCATTCGACCCTTTTGTCTGCTCGCTTTTCTTCCCTGATCGTAAACCACCCAGTTTGATTTTGCTTCTTTCAAGTTCTTAACTTGTGTTGCTCTGTTTTGGGGTTTTAATTTCTTGCATGAATTCTTTTTAAAAAAACATTCGAGGTGTCGATTTTTTGGGTTCTAGCTCTTTTTTTTTTGTCATCCGTAATAAAGATCAGATAGCAAAAGTACTATAAGAGATGAATTCAAAATTTTCTCTCTTCTTAATTCATGTTAATCCGTCTTTTCAATTAATTGGCAATCCAAAATTTATAGTTTTAGTTTTGAGCTTCGACATTTGGTTCTTGGGAATTTTTAAGCTACCAAGACTTCCAAATTTATCTATTTTCTCTAAATTGTATCAAATTTGAATCTCGTTCTCTCATTTAAGCAGTTCAATTATTTTTCCATTTTCTCCCAAAGTCAATACAAGTTGCTAAATCTGGGTTCTGATTTCACATTTTTTACAGGAAGAGCTGCTCATGTAATGACATTTGAAGTGGGAGCAGTGCTTGAGGATGCGAAATGGCAAGCCCCTGTATACTGTTTTGAGAAGAGTGGGGACCAAAAGAACACAGAACTAGGTTCTGTAGTTGCTGGTGGTTCCCAGGAGAATTTAGTGGCTGGAGTTTTGAGAGGTTCAATGGGCCTTTGAATGTAATGGTGGTACACTATTTCAAACCTTCTTTTCAGTTTCTCCAATCTTATGAAAATAAATGTGACTTTTTGTAATTAACTTGCCTTGCATCTCCGTTATTGCAATAGGTTTGTTTGCAAATTTGTTTCTTTTGATTAGCTCCACAGAGTAAAATTTGTGATACTTTATAAAATACAGAAAATAAAACTAGATGAGGAATATCTGATTCAGGAGTTTCTAACAAACTGACTAATAGTGGTAGCTTTTTAGCACAACAATATACCTTCAGTAAACCACACTATTATTTCTCATTAAGATATAGAGAAACAAGGTTCAAAGACGTAATCAACACTGACCCATCTATCATCTGGCATTCCAGATAAATGTACATACTGAGAACCTTGAATGTCAGACATGAAAGTATGAAACCAAAAAGAATGGATGGAAGTTTGTCAAAGGATTTACAAAGATCACCAAAATTATAGAACTTGACAAGATGGAAAAAGCAGTTTGAGGAAAATCAACCATCTATCGGAGGTGCCAGTGCGGGAAAGCACAAATATTGCCAGTGGATGTCCATTGTGGGGTTATTTTTCATATGCATATATAGGAGGGAAGAAGCTTACTTTCTGAACAGGGAATAAAGCAGTATTAGCACCCTGCTTTGCCTTGAGCACGAGTTCCTCCGGGGTGGTTCCGATAATCTCATTAGCACTCTTCAAACCTACACAGTAGTATCTTCCTATTGTGTCCTGAGTTCACACATTAATTCTTGCTTGTCAATAGAGGTCCAAGCGCAAATGATCTTCAAATAGATTGGCTAATTAGAAAGCCCTCTTAAATCCAACTCCATATTTTTCTGTAAAACCAATGGAGAGATCATCAGGGTCAGAACTCTGATGAGATAATACGCAACCATAATTTGAGATTGTCTATCTACTGGGGAGTAGTTTCCTCTATAATAATATTAATTACCATTACCAGGTCAGGAAACATCATTCAGTGGGTTTCGTCCACAAAATCTTCTAGGCAGCATTGTCAACCAATCAGATAGTCGAGGTTATCTAATTGTTGGAATTTTTTTCATATTTTTCAAATCATCTGAAAAAAAAAGTAATACATGCAGCTCAACCAATCTATTTAGCCTTTTTTAAAAAAACAAAGCCACCTGGAGAGGGCAGGGGATTTGGCAGACCCCTACCTGTTTATTAGATGGAGAAAAATGAGCTTACAAGAAAATGAGGGGGGCATAAAAACAAAACCCCTTGAAAACAAATAGATTACAAGATTTATCTAATCCTATTATTTCCAAACCTAAATTGATTTAGTTTTCCGCCTACAAGATCTCATAAGTCAGACACATGAAATGTTGGTACCAACCTCCCAAAAGTATTTTTATTCATCCATATGTTTATACCAATAATTTCCATTACATATTTTCAGTTCAGTCACTAATTAATGCGGATTTATTTCAGATTGAAGCGAGAAGAGAGATACCAATGTAAATCTCTCCCTCGCAATAATTCCTAGCTTCTCTAACTTCTGGACTGCATCGTTCACATCAAAATTGCATTTCTCACCAAACTCTTCTTCAATTAGTTCTTCACACTGAAGGTCCAGATCCTACATACAACATTATCATAAGAAGTTGAAAGTCAGTGAACCTCCATATAATCTACATTTACCATGTTCCATCAAAATAGAGTACAAAATAAACCACCTCTTTGAAGATCACCCGAACAAAGTGAAGCACACCTGCAAGCATATGTTCTACATAAACAAATCAACTCAGAATAATGAACTGATTTTATATCATCAAAAAGTGAAAATTTGTTTCGTTCCATTACAAATTCTATTTTAATATAGATATGGGGATATTGGTATCTCCATCACAAATAAAAATGAGTTCTTCCTTTCTTATGTTTAAAATTAAGCATACAGATATTAAGAGATGTAGGCAGCATTCTTGGTTTTGAAGATGAGAACATGAGGTGGGATGGAGGGAAGACATTGGGCCATAAAATGGAATATCGGATAGACGGTTGATGGAGCATAAAGACCTTGCAAGTTGCAACAATAGAATAGAAGATTGCAATGCAATAGAATCACGAAGCTCTTTTAATC
The DNA here is from genome assembly GCA_015143295.1 of Tetracentron sinense. Classification (NCBI taxonomy): domain Eukaryota; kingdom Viridiplantae; phylum Streptophyta; class Magnoliopsida; order Trochodendrales; family Trochodendraceae; genus Tetracentron; species Tetracentron sinense. Next base: position 1,858,289 of record CM026573.1, on the reverse strand, counting down.
TGATGAAATATAGAGAAAGATAAGTAGATGCTGCAAATATGTTTCAACCAAGACACAAGAATTGATGGTGCGGAGTTCATTTCCTCCATGCAATCCACACTACAACTAAGATTGTCCTAACTAAAATTCTGGAGGTGCTTTCTTGTGAAATACAATGACATTGAGCATAGCTTCATTATAATTTTGATAAAGTTATGGCAACATAAGTTGTGACTTCTGCTAGATAGAGGTATCATCACTTGCCATTAGAGGAAAGGAATTCTCGAAGTGAAGGTTTTCCCCCCATAAGTAACGTTTGCACAACTCGCTGTGCTTTTACCCCTCTGGGAAGAAACTTAGTGAGAAGATTTCTCTCTGTTTCTGATAGATGTGTCTCCCAAAACTGAAAATTATGTTCCGTGGGAAATTCATAAAATCTCTCAAGTAAAGCACATGCATGTCCAGCCAATAGGTAGCTTATACAAATATAAACATGGATATGAATAATTAAGGAGAGTATTAATTATATTTACCCCATATGAGAGCACCCCGGTTACGTTCTCCAACTGAGACATTCCTGATTCCTGAGGAACAGCAAAAAATACATCGGCTAAGCCCATGCGGCAATGAGGAACAGAATCAATAAATGAAGCCATGGTTCTCCAAGTTATCCCAATCTGTTCCCTCTTAGCAACAGCCTTCTTTCTGTTGTCTCCCACTCAAGAGAAATATGAGAACTCATGTTCAGGAAATTGTATGTTTGGTGTACAGTAAGAAAATATTTTGTGTGTAGTCAGCGAGTTGTACATATCTCTGGATTTCAGTCGCTTCTCTTCTTCTTTCCCTTTTTCTTATTTATTTCAGTCTTTGAAAGTCTCTGTCTAGTTTAGTTTGCATCAGCATTTTGTTATTTGTTCACTTTTCACTAATTTATAACAATTGTAGTCTGTAGCAGAACATGGTGACGCGGCCTGGAAGTATGTAGTGGGCCACTGGATATGTGTTTAATTCTGATCAGATGCGATTAAGTTTTGGTAATCTGATCGTTTTAGTTGATGGCATTGGTGGGTGGGAGACCCCATGATATGGTAGTCCGCCCTCTGCTTACATGTTCTGAATGATGGGGGCATAAAGGGTGAATGGGACTAGAGAAGGATCATTTCAGCTTTATGCCTCTTGTTTCCTCATTGAAGGACGAGGAAATTGGAGCATAGGATCCCACTGTTAATAACGATAATGGACCTTGACTGTATCAAAAGCATGTGTTCTGCTTCAAATGAGAGAGAGGATAGTGTCTTCACCGCTACTACTATGCCAGCACTGCTGCAGCAGAATGAAAATGCATCCCATGAGGGTTTTTGACGAGAAACCCGTCACCGGTTACCACTGATCAGAAATTCCACTATGGCTTCCAGAAGGCTCTAGGCATGCTTTGCCTCTCAAGTTGATGCAAGATACCATCTTGAGTGAGAGTTCTAATGATGTAGTGTTTAAGCATGCATTTCTGTAACTAGCTCCGTTGGGTCAGTTCTCTCTACTGCTGGTCTTGCAGATAAAAGAAGAGAGTGAGAGATGCAATTGCTTTCTTTCTGTGTTACGCTTAAAGAGTGATCAGAGCAACTGTAAGGAAGTTGTTTCAAGATTTGGATAATAGCACTAATATTAGATGGCGCTAGTACTTGTCCAATGAATTGTCTATGGACCTTGTAGGGCGTATCATGATTGACATGTTATTGGAAATTCTTAGAGTATGTGGGTACATGTAAGGATTTGCCACTCACAGTAACACCATTTTGTATGTTAGCTCAGCTAACGAACTCAGCTAACGACTCAGGGAATGTAACTTGTATTTGCTAAACAAGCTGCCGTTACGTCCAAGACATTTTTTTAGCTACTTTACATATGAAGAGTTAGAATCCTCCCTTTCAGTCTGTCCTCGAGATAAGTTATTACAACCCCATTTCAACCAGTGTATTATTTCCCAAAACTCTAATAAACTGAGAGATTTTGTTGGAAGCTTACTAAAGTCCACCAAAAAAAATGTGTTTAAAATTTTCCCGTGAGACACGGCCCAAATTCACAAGTTAAAAAAGACAGTAACAGACGGAAAAAATACAGTTCCAAAAGGTTCCTCAAAAATTTGAATATGAAGATACTCATAATCCTTTTATCACTAAAGGTTTTCATCGCCAAAGCCTGCTGATGAAGCCCTTCTTGTCTTTCTTCATCCTGTTTTCAAGGGATGGGAAGTCAATCGAATTAAACGCAATGTCCAGAACAATGGGGCTGCGAGGAACTGCCTGGGAAGCTGGTGGGAAGCCTGCAATTCGGGGAACGCCTTTCACATTCGAATCGCCGACAGCGGACTCATAAACATCAAGTTTCTCAAGAAGGAATTTCTCCGGCTGAAAACAAGTTGGAATCAGCAGATCAGCCCAATGCAGCATCAGACTTGTTAAATTGTGTCAGTGTGTAGTACTTGTTATGATATGAACCTAATTTGATGCATGTTTAACAAGGGGAATCTACTTAAAAATACGAAAAAAAAAAAAATCAATGGTAGAAATTCCTGATAAACCTTCAGACTCTTACTTATTTTCGGGTATAACTGTAATTACATTATATACAATCAGAGAGCAACACCCTGCAATGTAGATTTCCTGCTGGTTGGCAATCGCCAAAAGACAGGGATGCTAATGGTCTACCAAGGTCCATTGCTGAAACATAGGCATCTTTATGTGTGCCAATCCAAGAAAGGACCAGATTGAAAAAGCTGGAAAGACAGGCATGTGTACAGACTACAGACTGGAAGATATAGTTGGTTTACTCTCTACAAATAATGTTCCAGCACATGAATTTTGGACATTCTTGTCCATGGAATTATTTTTTTTTTTTCAAAAAAGAGAACCCAACGTTGAGATTAAGTTATACCTTCTTATCAGCTCCAGTTAATGATATAGTGGAGACTCCTTTTGAGAGCTTTTCTGGTGCTGTCTCCTGCTCCATAATCCCTGCCGCATGCTCTATACAACTGTTTGATCTGCAGTTGTCATATAAGACCTTCAACTCTTGGATCATTACCTGTAAAGAGAATAATTAGAAAAAAATCAAAGAAAGTACTAGTTCGTAGAAATGCATAGGCCATCAATTAGAGTCAGGGGAGGAGCCAGGATCTTCTAGTAGGAGCCAGGAGGGGCATACGATCGTTGATTGAAAATGATAGTAATTGTTGATGTTTGTGAAGAAAGATTAGGCAGATAACAAATATTCTGGGTCCGAGGGGATGGGGACTATGCCTTTTTTTTTTTTTGACAACTAAGTTCTCGGGTCATTTCATACAACTCTTGGATCCTTACGAGTATTGTGTCTCCTTCTGGGTATAAGGGGATGGGTTGGTAGATGTCCTCTTTTCTCATAGCTATGCCTATTGCCTAGTTAAATGATTTTAATGAAATTGTATAAAAGATTTAATTTATTTCAAAAGTTTAGGAGACAGTTGCCCCATTGTCTCATGGCTATGCCATATTAAATAATTAAATAATATAGTATACTCTTTTTAGGAGACAACTTCCCCTTGTCCCATGATTATGCCCAATTAAATACTTAAACAAGAATCCTCAGAAGGGGACCACAAGGTCTCCTTCCTAGCTGATCGCAGTGTCCTTCTCTTTTAACCCCTTTTTAACCATGGTTAAGCTTAACTAAATTATAATATATAATTTTTTTCTAAAAACCAAGGTTGGATGGATGAACCCTTGTGGTGAGCTCTGTAGCAAAAACTCCGTTTTCTTTAAAAAATTCACAAATTATTCGCGTATTTTTGGGTTGCCGAATTATTCACTAATTATTGGAATCGCGAATTTTCCAAATTATTGTATAAAAAAGTAATAATTTTGTATACTTTTTAATCAAATAGTTCAGTATATTTATTAATTTATTATTATTATTATTTTCTCAATTTTTTCCCCAAATTTTTCCGAACTTGACCCTTGCTGAATTATTCTCGAACCCCGACTTTGTCACTATAGTGGTGAGAATCTTAACCACAATTAGTGGGTGTCAACAAGGAAGGCGTGGATCAATGAGATCGCGCGGTCAGCTTGGAAGCTGGCCGCGCGGTCCGTTTTCCATTCCCCCTTTAAATGAGATCGAGCAGTCAGCTTGGAAGCTAACCGCGCGGTCCGTTTTCCATTCCCCCTTTAAACTAGTATAAGAAAGGGAAATAGATAGCGGACCGCGCATTCAGCGACTTGTCCTCAAAGGTCCACGTCCCTCTTTTTAACACCGACTAAATGTGGTTAAGATTCATTCGCTCCTAGTGTTCATCTATTTAACCTTGGTTTTTAGAAAAAAAACAAAAGATTAACCTTAGTTTACTTAAATTTAACCACATTAAAAGGGGTGTTAAAAAGAATGCGAGGACCGGCTAACCGAATGCACAGTCTGCACCTGCCCATTCCCATGGCTATACCCTTAAAAAAAAAAATTCCAAAAGTTCAGTGGAGGGCACGTGCCCCCACAGGCCCCCACCTGGCTCCGCCCTTGATTAGAGTCTGAGACTCATATCCATAACCTTACAAGCCTAGATATACTAAAGGCATTCCATAAGAAAAAAATTATCATATCAAGTAGGACCTGATCCAGTGCATTCATGACCAAATTTCACCTAAATTTATTTACACTGCAGGAAATGCTAATCAACTGAAAAGCAGTACTGCTTTTGTCTAAAACTGAATAAATTCTTTTTGATGATATAAGCTAAAATTCACTGATATATACACACACACACACAATCACATACAAGTTCAATTGTTAGAGATAAAGAATAGCACTTCTATGATTCAATTTCACAAGGACTGGCTGTTAGAATTATGAAGCAACAATACAGTCTCACATGAAAATCATCCAACCATGCAAATTTAAATACCTTGTCAGAATTGTTTGCATTTTGAAGTTTTTGCAAGGAATTATCAGCAAGAGAGCGAGCATGGCAGTATAAAGCATATGCTTCTGTCCTCTTTCCAGCCAAACTGTACGATTTTGCCAAGTAAAAGCACCTGCCAACATATTCGGAGGCCTTTCAATAAAATGAGATGGGAAATCATTATCCTCAAATATCATTTAGGAACAGCCCAACAACATCACTCCATTTGTTCCTTGCATTCATTATATAATGATATAAACATAAACCAGGAGTACTTTTACCATTTTGGTAAGACGAATTGCCCTCATCTGTTATAAAATGTAAATGAAATTAAAATAATAATAAAAGAACATGATAATACAAGGATACTAAGAGAACAAATATATATCAAATGGTAAAATAAAAATGAAGTCTTAAGTCTTAACACGTAGATGAAATATAGTCATATAATGCAGTGCAGTGCAACCAATATGGGGCTGCAAGCAAGTGTAAAAACAAAAACCACAAGCACATGGATCATGAAGGGAATAATAATAGAAAGAAAATATCACTACTTTCAGAACAACATATTGCAATGTAATAGATAGTGTGAATACCCCAGTGGTACTATTCAGAACAAAGAAGCTCTAAAACCTACATTTATGGATAATCATGGAACATATATTCAGAAGATCAAATCTAGCTAGACAACCTCTTCCTATAAATGCTCACAACAAAAGGATGACATATCAGTTGCACATAAATGGATTGCATGCTTTCTAGATAAAGTTCAAAAAGATAATATGCAAATGATCTAAAGACTGAAAGTACATCAGTATACTCTCACAACGATGCATGTGAAAGTAACATCTCCCAAAGAAAAAAAATAAAAAGAAGAAAAAAGTAAACCTTTCTGCTCGGAATGCCAAACCCTTGAGTGCATACTCTTCAGCAAAGGCCACTTCTTCCGGTTTTCTATCTCTCCCGGAGCTAACTAAATCACACAGATCAGTTGTATTCTGCATTACAATAATAAAAACTCAGACATCACCTAGATCAATTATAAAGGTGTAAACTGTAAAGCATCAAAAATGTAGGATGGGCCTGTCCAAATTAACAGTATCACAATAGCATTGCTATTTACCTGTATCAAAAGATCATATAAGCGAACAAGCTCCTCAGGCTTGGTAACTTTCTCGCCCTTATCATCACGGTGCCTAGTAAATTTACTTTTGGCAATTCTAACCAATAACTGGTTTCGCTCTATGGTGCGCTGACCTAAGACAGCACTAACAGCTTTATCAAGGCCATTCAATTCATCTTTCACATTTTCAGCATTACCTGCAGTGACCTATTATTGGAAGATTGTCAGAAACAATAACAGTCTGGATGATATAAGAGCATATGGTGTGGGTGAAATTTGTCAGACACGGCTGCTTCCTCAAAAAAACAAAGCCCGAATCAATATTCAATAGATCAAATAGTACAAATTTTTTTTTAAAAAAAGACAATAAAAGTGCATGTTCTGGAATCCAATAATTAAAGTTCCATACCAAATCATTACGAATGCAGCTCCTGGCTTCATGATACGCGGCAAAGATTTTGTCGAAAATGACAAGCTTTTTCTCTGCAGGAAGTGAATCAGCTGCCGGATCACGTTGATCTTTCTCCAGCTCTTGAGCTGATCAAGTTTACCATGTACAAAGTGAAGCTTCAGACAGGGTTTAAGTTATCGAAAGGACGCAGTATAGGATCAGAGAAAAAGGTTATTAAGAATTGTATGCAACATGAAAGGTCAAGGTATAGGACCACATAACCAGTTTTAGTTTTAATCAAAACTTCACAGAATGTAAAGGTACACGCTTCACAATGGGCTCCAGCTCAACCTTGCCTCGAAGTTAACACTTCAACTTAAGCCCATTCCACTTCCTTCTATGAATGCACTTTCTCGGTTTAATGAACCTCATTCCAAGAGGAAACAAAAAACTCCATCCCTTATGAATTTATCCTGAATTTGGCATGCACAGGGTTTTATAGGGATGCAGAGTATGCATCATCAACCAAAAGGCATTTTTTTAATAATTTTTCCCTTTTTTATTGTCTGCATTCTGAGGTGGATAAGTAATTTTTTCCCCGAAAATATGGCTTCCACTTATGGTGCTTCAGGTCTCCATTTTTAACAGAAGTGATTTCCACTTGGAGATGATATTAACAAAAGCAATAAGAATAGTAGTACTGTTTTTTCCCTTTAGTAGGTAAGCTGGGATCTTAGCCACCACCTCGTGGTAAGGTGGAGTATGTCACCCCTGGGCTTGGCTGGGTTATTTGTGACAAACAAAATTTCTGTAGTGTTCTGACCACAAGCATCCCGATGAAGACATCGTATCAAAATTTGGCCACAATTTATCCGTCGAATTTCAAGCCATCCAAACATTGCTTCATATAGACTTCAACCAAAAACTACTTTTGTATGTGCTTAGAGCCTTAGACCTTTTTTCAGTCTTTGATCTAGCATTGTTATGGGTAGTCTTTGTTTCTGTTATCTTATTACTTTTTGGTTTTTCTAGGTTCCGGTTTGTGAACTTCTGCTGTTTGTCTCTTCTTGTTGTTTTCCATTTCTTTGTCTGAATGCAATTCTGATAAGTCAAGAACTTGTTAATTTCGCATAAGATATAGCCAAAGTTATGAGAAATGATTTAGAAATTCAAACTACTAAACAACTCACTTTGAAACTATTTGATTTCCTATAATGCCTATCCATTCATTGAAAGAAGAAATTACCACAAACCTTTTAAAATGGATACCCGGGTCTTAGCATTGGCGATTGGAAATCTATGACCAAGCCAATTAAACTCTGTCATGGATGCTGCCTGTTGAGATCTGGTGTCAGCCATAACAGCCTGCAAACCACAATGATGCAAGATGTATTGTCAAGACATTTTGTTGAAATCTGTGGCAAAAAAGGGGGAAAAATTGTAAACTACATTCTTAGCACATTGGTCTAATTCTCTTTATAAACACACACCACATGAAAAACCAAGCTGCCATTGAAAGTTGAAACCAATACCATAAGTTCACCTGTACAAAGAATTTTATCCAAAAATGGCGATTTAATAGAGTTGTGGCGATTTAATAGAGTTGGATTCAGAAGAAGAAGGTCCTAGGTATCACACGAAAGATGCCAAGAAGGCAAGGTCTCAAAAGATGTTAATGTAAAAGAACACATTCCCACAAAAGGACAGCCTGCTAAAAGGTGTAGAAAACATTCATGAACACATATATTCCTCAGCAATGAAAATTAATTACTTCCACTCATAGTGATAAAGTTGGGGTTCAAGAGTCAAGTTCAGAAAAAATCAGATTTTTTTTTAATAATTATGAAAACAAATCAAATAATTTGATTAGACAATATACAAAATAAGCACTTTACTTGCTGAATTAAATGGATTATTTGCAAAATTTGTGAATAGTTAGGGAATAATTCACGAATAACTCGGCAAACCTAAAATTCACAACAAATTCGGCAAACCCTAATTAGTCAAAAATTTGAAAAATTTTGATACTATGCCTCCACTCATTTGTGTCATTCAGTTTGTTCAGCTCACACAAAGGACTCTACTTTTTTTTATCTGTCACACACCAAAAAAAAAACCTTCCACAAAAGAGGGTCCTGTTGGTTCAGCTCAATTCGATGTGGTTCAACGTATAATTCGGAGTGAATACATAAGAGCTGTGAAGTTCTCGGAACTTTATATAGACTCATTGAATTTAGAAATAGATGGCAAATCTTTAAATAAAAGTATAAAACTAACGTAAAAAATGTGACGAATAACTAAATTCTACTATGTTGTCAAATATTTCAAACAAAACTTAAAGAACCATCCTTCCAACATTATTCCTTCTACCATGTTGTCAAAATTTTCAAACAAAACTTAAAGAACCATCCTTCCAACATTATATATATATATCTGTGTGTATGTGTGTGCAAGCTACCTTTGGAAGCAACTTAGAGTGAAAGACATACATACATGATACAGCATATCAAGATTTTTACTGCCTCATCATCAAAATTCAAGTAAGTTAACCTACTCGGAAAGGGCATCAATGTTCAGAAAATTTTTAGTCTCTGACAAACTCTACCACCCCCAAGAGAAAGTCAGATAGATTAGTATTTTATTTGTGAGAAGGAAGGCATGCTTTTGGGGAAACATAAAATATATACATACAGACAAATAAACATATATATTTATACACACACACACACACATATATATATATATAGAGAGAGAGAGAGAAGCATCAATGGTTCCCTAATATTCCCTGAACTTACAGGTAATTTTGGCAAGTTCAGAAGTTTCTTTTAAAAAATGATGTTGAAGAAGCCTTAAAATAATTGGAATTGCTGTGCTGATTCTGGTATAGAAATCAAAAGCATTCATATTGACAGCAGTTGTCTATGTTTCATGTCCGTAAATAATCAATCTCACCTCCAATTTAGCTTTGAAAAGGTCCAACGCAGGTCCTTCCATATTGCCAATATCTAGAAGTTCAGAAGTTTGTATATTTGATTCACCAACTTTGTGTAGGCAGTACCGAATGCTTGGTTCTAGCTCCTCAACGCGCTCTCGGCATAAAACTTGATTCTCTAAGTCTCCATACTTCCCAAGTTCCTCATAGACGGCCCTGTCAGAATAACAAAGTTAGCCAGCAACTATATAACACTAGAAGAAGAGTCTATATGACAGGAGTTTTCTCAATCTCTTGGATGAAATTGTGGCTAAAATGAATGAGAGAGAGAGAGAGAGAGAAAATATGTTTGAAGGTGACAGTTAATTCTGACCAGACAAAGAAGTTAGCCAAACCAAAAAAACATGCCAAAGGAAATATTTGCAAGATACTTTTTAACAGAGTATATACTAGTCAATATTTGCACGATGCTTTTAAACAGAGTATATACTGAATAATGATAGAAAAGAGATATTGTCTTTGTAATTCCTAACATTCAAATACTATAAACAAAGACGGAATATTTAAAAGACTGGAAAGCACCTGGCACTCTTGAAATTCATTAATGCAGTGTCCCAATTCTGATCTTGTTCAAACAACAAATTCCCCTTCATATAAGAGGCATAGGCCTACACATTGGAAATTAAAACTTGCTTGATTAAAAATAAAGAAAATTTATCTTGCATTGTGTCAACAGCCAAGAAGATACAGTAAAAACTACTTGAGAAATGAAGCATTTAGAGACCCCTAATTAAGTTAATGACAATATTCAATGATGTCAAAGAAAAAATTAATCATAATATACAATTCAAAAGAGAAAGCTAAAAAGTATATGCGTATATTTGTGTGTGTACGAAGTTATAGTTAAGAACTATTAAAAAGGTCCTAAAATGTAAACCAACTCCGATGTGCAGCTCCAAGACTGGATAAAGGAGGAGGTTGCATCAGGTCAGAAGCCAGTGTAAGAAAAAAATGTGTAATTCCGAGATAACGGAATGGCAGAACAGTATGAGTGTTGCTGACCCCAAGTATTTGGGTGAAGGCATTGACGATGATGACGGTGACGGTGATGGTGACAGTGACGGTGAAGTGACAATGATGCCGATGATGGGCAACTATGGACCAAAACCCTCATCTATATACCAGTCCAAGCCTCTAGGAACAACCAATAATTTTTATATAGATAAGAATTATTGCTTCCCAATTTCTTTAAATTAGACAAAAGAAAAAGAAAATACCGATAAAAAAACAAAGGAAAAAGAAAAGAATAGAGAGCAAAGATGTACATAATGTTGTGAGTAGAAAAAATTCTAGGATGATAACACCTTCTATCCTTTCCTTCTTGACTAGTAATGAAGTATAGATTAAGAGAAGGGAAAACCCCCAAAGCACAAAAAAGTACATTGTACATAAGGACATTCAAGAGGCCAACTCATTAGTAGTAAGAAATAGCATATTTAAAATGTCCAGAACATATAGTCCATGCAGGTGCCAAAGGAAGCCGAATGAAGCAGCACCCTAGCAAATTTTTCAATCATATCACCAATTTAACGCTTGCCACAAATTAGGGTATTTGGAGGGGAAGGAACAGAGAAAAGAGTGTCACAAATTACTGCCCTACAAGGTTTGTCAGGGTATTTATAGAAAAAGGGACAATGGGATCTTTGCAGGAGTGGAGTTCTTACCCAAGTTGTGTTCTTCCATCGGATGGAGCTTGCGCCAATGGGCGACTTCTAGGGGTGGTTATTGAACAAAATGTTCGTGAACTACTCAAGCTCGGCTCGTTAAAAGCTCGAGTATCGATCGTTTATTTAGTAAACGAGCCAAGCTTGAACACCATTTTCGAGCTCGTTTATTAAACGAGCCGAGCTTGAACACACCCCTACCCGGCTCGATAAAAGCTCGGTTCGATTACATATATATATTTAAAATATATATAATGTATTTAAATACTAAAAGTAAATAAATTTATGTACTTATTTTATTAGTTAAGTATATAGAAATAAAGTAGGGGTGTGGCCGTGTGGGTGTGGGTGTGGGTGTGGGTGAGTTTGCTGTGTGTGTGGGTATAAGTGTGTGTGTGTGGGTGAGTGTGCTGTGTGTGTGGGTGTAAGTGTGGGTGTGTGCGTGTGTGTGGTGGTGTGTCATGGTGGTATGACCATGTGTGTGTGTGTGCTTGTGTGGTTTGGTGTTTGGTGTTAACACAAAAAAAAAAGGGAGTGATGTCACCTGATGTGGGACAAAATATAATCCCACATCGGTTAAGAGAAGAATTTCACTAAGTGCGTTGGCTATATAAAGTAGGGGTTGAGAAAAGGAGAAACACCAAACGTGCTGGCCACTCCCCTTCTTGGCTCGGCTTGGCTCCGGCACTCCCCAATTCGGCTCGGTTTGGCCCGATAATTTTTTTTAAAAGAAAGAATTTTTTTTCAAATACATTAATATTAATATTAATAATTATAAATCATTAGGCTCGTTAAAAGCTCGAGCTCGGCTCAGACTCGGGCTGAGCGAGCCCAAGCCGAGTTCGAACTCTATTCCTTCATTTGCAAACGAGCCGAGCCGAGCTTGAACATTCCCAAAAAATATGATACTCGATAAAAGCTTGGCTCGTTTGGCTCAGCTCGAGTATCACCCCTAGCGACTTCGCTCTGGAAATTCTCAAGTCTAAACTCTCTAGATTTCATGTATAGATGGAGTCAAATTGTTTTTGTGACTCCAGACATGGTTTTGGGTTGGTCCTTTTTTTGGTGGGGAATACCCTCATTCCCCCATTCTTGTAAAGCTCTACTCTTAACTCAAATTACAATTTGATTAAAAAAAAAAAGTGCCCCAAATTTGCAAACCACAGTCAGTTCCGTCACAAGATACCCAATAATAATTTCTTTGTTCCATTTTCCTGATCTGACAAGAATATAAGTATCTAAGAAGTAAGCCTGTAAGAAGAAAAAAAACTTTAACAACGGTACCCTGCTCGGCCTTGCCCTTTAGGAAAGGGTTAGGACTTGGGACCTAGTCAATCCAAGCCCGTCAAGGGCTAGGGCAGGGTTAGGGCTGACCCCTGCCCAGGCCCTGCCTTTTGACAGCTCTACCCTAACTCCAACCCCTTAAAATTCTAATCCCTTAAAACCTTAACCATAAGTCCCTGATTGACTGATTTCCTAACCCTAACACTATGATTATTCCTAAGACTTTCATTACAGCCTTAGTTTGTTGCCAAAATAGGTTCTATTTTATCCAGTTTTACTATTATAATTGTTTTACTTTACTTTAACATATATTTTATTTTGAATAATTTTAATTGAATTATCAGTTGAGTTGGCAATTGGCATTCAGTATTAAAAAAAATTTGTTATCTCAAATGAGAAAAAAATTCTTGCTTTTTTTTTCCCGTCCAGTGGCCCTACCTTGCTCTGGCCCTTGGGGCAGGGTTAGGGCCTAGTCAATCCCAATCCAGGCCCTTGATGTGCTAGGACAGGGTTAGGGTCTTCCCCTTATAATAGAGTCAGTCTATGGGTACTCCCAATTATACTCCCAAATATACTCCCTAATCCTCACCGTTTATAACCAACCACTAAGGGCCAGGATTTCAGTTGGCTTATTTTGTCTTTTCTATTGCCACATCAGCTGGAATCCTAACCGTTTAATAATTAAGATAAACGGTTAGGATTTGGCGAGTATATATGGGAGTACACTTTGGGAGTATCCCTAGACTAATTCTTATAAGTAAGGGCAGGGTTAGGGTCTTCCCCTTATAAGTAAGGGCAGGGTTAATGCTGACCCCTGCCCTGCCCCGACCCTGCCCTTTGCCAGCCCTACTGAGAACTATATTGACCAGTTTTAGTCTCAATATTTCAATTAAAAATATTCCTCCATATAAGCACATAAATTATTAACTTCAGAAGGAATTCGTTTAAATGTAACAATGGTGATATCACATGTCAAAACCCTTTGAGAGACAAAACTAGTAAATAAACAACAAGATCTGCAAAAGAAATTAAATGACCTACAGTACCTTGGTAATTGCAACCTGAAATTTTTATCAGGAAGAATTGTGGAAATATGAAAAGTTACAGGCAGCACAAATACAGTTAATAATGACCAAAACAAGAACACACCTCAGCCTCTAAAGATGTTCTAGAGTCTCCCTTGATAGCACTTAACTGTGCAAAAAGGGCAGCCCATTTAACGGCCTTCCTCAACCTGCCAATCAAGTAGATACGCTGGCGTGCATTTGGCCCATCTGGTAACTGTCTTTTCTCCATGGCATGGCTCCAAGCTCTTTCGGCTGTATATAGAACCAGATGGAGGAACCTATTCGGGTCCAAAGAGAGTCTATTTGAATGATAACTTCAAAAGATTGATGTGCATAGATACATACAAGTAGCTGTAAGAAACATGACAGTCTTTCTATGTATTTCCTACTGGTTATCCATATATGTTAAGTGTAGCTGCACAGTGTAAACTGTGAAAGACCTCTCACAAACAATATTAACTTGTTAGTCCCCCAGCTAGCCCAGAATGGTTATCTCTAACCACTTGATAAAATACAGATATGAAACATGTAGCATGCCGTTAGTATGAGAAGAGGGAAAAAATAAACATGAACATGCCAATTTCCATCGTCGTGAACAAATAAATTGTCCGCAATCATCTCGTAACACGATAACTATATAATTTTTCTGGTCACAAGGATTTAGATATCAATGAACTTTGCATTTCCATTCTAGTAAGACAAAATTGTATTGTGATGTGAGGTTAATGCAAGTATTTTGTATGAAACATGATGACTGATGAATAAAACATTTATAAAAGAAAAAAATAATCAGTTGCAAATAAAATTTCTTTCTTTGTAGTTCATCTTGATGGTTTATTAGTCATTAGCATACTGCAAGAAGCAAAACAGGCCAAGTCTCTTGTGAATGAACACTTCCTTCTTCAGTGAGCCATTCGGTCTTGATAAAATCAGGTCATCCACAATGCGGCATCAGTTTGCCCTACACTCCATGTAAAAAAGACCAACTCCATCCATATTACATTTATTACTGTGAGGCAACAGGTTGGGAAGAATATTGTATTTCTCTTCTACGCAGTTCGTCGATAGGTCTTTCATCCCCCCCCCCCCCCCCCCCCCCTCCCCCTGGTTCTTTTTGGTGAATTCTTGTATATTCTTCCTACCCTTGTTTGATTTCATGTATATATATAATTGTGTCACGTGATAAGACAAAACTGTGGACTGTCACTTCACCAAAAATGGTCTCCTAAACGGCATTAATCAATCTTCCTAGCATCACTTCTACATAGTGAAAAAACAATCATTAACCTCTAGAACACTCTTACTAGATTATTGCTGTTCAGTTACATATACTATTGTCAAGGGATATAATTATGTAATGATTTTCTCTTTCATGTTCTATGTATTAAAATACTAGTAAAGAGGCTTGTTATTTTAAGCTCATTTTCTCCATGCCATACTGTAAGTCAACACCACAATAAGTTACTTTTATTTCTATAACCTTAATACCTTGAATAAAGTACATTGACAAAATACTAACTCAACAAGTTTACAAGTACAAATCAAAATATTTGTAAGAGGATCACAATTCTATTCAAGGTTCTAACATTCGGTTACATATGAAGTACAAACATTTTTGAGGAAATTCATGGAGTATAGAAATATTATATAATTTTAGAAAACATAGAAATATTGTATAATTTCTCTCTCAAAAAAAAACATAGAAACATACATTGTTATTTTAGGAAATGATAAAATAAGCACCAACATAGAACAAAACTCTATACCAAAATACAATCATTAGGAATAGGAAAAGTATGATAGTTACATGTGGAATGAGATGCCATGCATGTCTGAAGCTTTAAAAGTCAGTTATATAGCATAATTGCAAGTAAGCTATAAACTGAGAAGCTCACTTCCCATAATCGCTGCTATCACATCCCATTTAGTGGTCAAAGAGGGTTATGTATATGGGACATGATAAGATATAACGAATCTACAACCTAGGGTGTGGACTGTGGACCCTAAGTATCGTTTGATTGGAAGTTGGAACCTACCCTCTTAGTAAAGGATTGATAGATGATAGTGCGCCTCTAGTCTCTACAGCCACTAACGTATAACATGCGCAAATCCCATTAGAATTAAATATCTTTTAAGGGACTATAATATTAATTTTATTATTTATATCATTTTATTCCAACCCATGAACAAAAAATTCAAATCGAAAGGTTTCTATACAAGGTCCATTGTAGTCTAAGATTCCTAATTCTCTACGGATATTTCATGAAAGGCAAAATCAAAGGTATGGTTGCCCATACTAAAAAAACAGGAATGAGATGCCCATATCTCATATCTCACTTCTCGTTTCCCAATGATTTTTTGAGCCTTACTTTCAGATTCTCGCTCTAGTAACTAGTAAATATGGCCTATGGTCACAAGAATTTCACAAAGACACAAACTTAGGTATTGAAATGTTATTGTTCGATCAATATTTCTAAGTATGTCAATCAAAGCATTTTGTTTATATAATTAAGAAAGTAACAACTCAATACAGATAACAAAAAATGTACCTAAACATTAGAAAGTATGTCGAGAAATTTTGTAATTTTTTTATTGTGAGTAAGACTCTTATCGGTACTCGTGACAAATGACACATTTCATACAAAACATTAGGAAATGTGTTAATTTCTAGAACCATGATTTTATTCACTTAAGAAAGAAGAAAAAAACAGAACTGCAATCGAAATTCGAGAGTGGTCAAGTTTGTAATGAATTCCGAGAGACGGCCATGTATGTGAAGCAAGCATGCTTTTAGGCTTTTAGCATTCCAATTCTACAAATATACATACACACACACACAGAGGATAATATATGGAATGATGAGCACAAAATACCTCACTTCCGTGACATTAGACTCAGTTATGGCTCTTCGGGTGTATTTACCACGACCATGTGTAAATTTCAATGACTTATATAACCTCCTTAACCGTGCCGTGCAATATCTCCTGCAATCAGAGAAAATAAGCAGTGAGCAAACTCCATCAATCTTACTTCTCAATAATCAAGATGCAAAAAATCCACTAGATGTTGGAAATAGATACTAAATTAGAAATTTTCATTATTGCAATATGTGTGTGCATAATTGTGTGCCTTGATGACAGCCTTAAGCCTGGAGGTCATGATCTTGGATAATATCTTAAACATACTGCCTAGCTAACTGATTGAACAAACGTCTTTCAGATCATGTGCCTCGACCTTCTCAAGATTCAATACCACAGACGTGCTATTAAGGACTTTGTCAAACTTGCCACTATCGTGAAACTCTTGGACAACTAATAAGTCCTTTCCCACAATATCCCAACAAGACATATAAAACTCCATGGAGAATCCATTTGGGTTGGGAGCCTTCTCACCCTCAATTCCTCTTAAACCACTTAAAACCTCTTCCTCACGAAAGGCCTCTGCAAGCTCTCTCTTTAGTCTTTGTTTGTCGAATAATCTATCAAAAGGTAATGCATCCAATTTAGGTCACCATTTTTGCCTCTCCCTTTACAACTCCTTATAATACGAATTTGCTCTCTTTTTAATTTCGCTCTATCCACCTTCAGTTTAGAAATACAATTCTTCTTTCTACAAAAAATCGCAACCTTATGAGAAAAATGTGTATTGTGTTCTCCCTCCTTAAGCTATCTAATCCTTGCCTTCTGTTTCCAACTAATTACCTCCAAACTCAACAACTTCTTATACTCCAATTTCCTTCCTCATATTAGCCTCCCCCTTGGCAACGATCCTGATTCTTCCCAAAAGTCCAACTCCTCAATTCCATCTAAAATTTTAGACTTCTGAACCTGAATGTTGCCAAATTCATCCATATTTCACACCTTAAGTCTTAGCTTTAAGATCCTTCGACTTTAGGCCAAACACCACAAAGGCAATTCCCCATGCCGACTGGTTCTTCCACCAACTCTTTAAAGCCCGGGTCCTCTAACCATGTATTCTCAAATCTAAACGGAGTGGGACCACCCCTAAAGCAGCCAGATGCCAACATAACTGAGCAGTGATCGAAAGTAGGTCTAAGTAGAAAGGACTGAATGACTTCTGGGAAACGCTAGTCCCATTCATTACAAAATAAAAACACATCCAACCTACTAGTCACTGGGGATCCATGTGATCTCGGTCGAGTGTATTATGCCCCTTCCAAAGAGTAGTCCATGATTATAAATTATTTCCCCAAATTATCGCAACTTACTATTAATAGGACCCCTTCCTTTTCTTTCCAATGAGACAGACACAAAGGTTCAACAGCCTGTCAATCCCCCGTTGCTAGTGGAGTAGAGCAACCTTCTTAGTGAAGGATTTTCTAATGGTATTCCACCTTGGGGATTTCAATGTGTATTTATGATGGATTGTCTTGGCGAGTTCATGATAAAACTCAACATTTGTTAGTTCAAAGCTTGATGCGGGGTGGGGTTTTTACTGGTGATGGTGGTCTACTTTTTCTCTACACTGTCTATCAGATAAAGATGTTTGATATTCTTTTGTGCTTCCGCTGTGTTTTTCTTTAGCAACCCTGGACTTTCAGGAGACAATTGATCCCTGGCACGGAATCAAAGGGACCCTGGATTTTGGGTGCTCACACAACAACGATTATTATGTAGTAATGGATGGATGCCCCAACTGCAATCAACTACCCAATCAAAAAATATATATATATAAGTCATACCGATAACGAGTATAATCCCCGTGGCGTAAACCGTGCTGCATCTGAGCAGATTTCAATAGCTGCAACACTGGAAATCAACGGAAGAATAAAACAAACGATGCTTGCAAAATTCAGGAAAACTTGTGGTAAAGTTGGAGAGACGAACCATTGATTGAGAACTTGTGAATAATCTGATCAGCAGTTTGTGATTTCTTCTCGTCGATTTCCATTGTCGACACCTCGCTTTCCTTCCCCATGAATCCTTGACAGCAAGTAAGAAAATCGGACTAATAACACAACAACAATCAAATGACTTTTTGAGATCAATGTCGTTCAATAGATCTATGAACATACCTGTCTTGGGAAATATGGGACATAACGAATCTAGGGTTTATATTACAGATGAGCATACCTGTCTTGGCTTTCGACGGTCTGTCGGGGACCAGTAACGGATGAAGCTTCAAATTAAATGGAATGAAAGCATTTTAGGGAGAGCTGCCCGCAGACGGAGTTGATTTTGCACGCTGTTATGTGCTCTGTAATGTAGGGGCTATACTCCTTTTTAGGGGTTTTAGAAAGGGAAAACGGAAAGGCACAGAATTCTCTCGAGTTCAACTCGAGAGAATCTCTCGAGTTGGAACCCGTTGAGGTCGCCACGTGTCTCCTTTGACACCCCTTAACTATGGGTAAAGTTCACCCACCCCTAGGGTTCACTAACCCATCCTTGGTGTAAGCACATAAATTTACCGTCTTTCCTCCCCTCTCAACTCTAGGTGTCGAGATAAGGTCCGAGAGTAGAGGAATAACGCTAAATTTATTCTGAGAGTCGCCACCTACTTAGGGGAAGTAGGATCCCGAGATAAATCCAAAATAAGGGGTCTACGGTCCAAAGTAGTCTAGGTAAGAGATCCATTTAGGTCCTGGGGAAGGGGTTAGGCATCCCAGGACCTCCATCCAATGATGGTAACCTACTCATTAGGTCTAAGTCAAACATTTAAAATCCCTTAAAATTTCCTAAACAATTATTAATTTTGCTAATCAAACACAAATCAATATGGGGTGTAAAATTTTATCTTTGGTTGGGGTCGAACCCTGGTTCGGGCTGCCTACTTATCCGGTTAGTCGGAATCAGACCCTAATAGTAGTTCGGCGTCCGTGACTGTTTTTATACTCGTTTCGGAGTGTGGTCATTTCCAACTCGTGTTTGAGTTGGGGAGGGGAAGTGGAATTGGGATTTATGAATCTCATTCCGGGAGATAGTCGCGTGGCTAGGTGCTCGTGGTGGAGCTCTAGGGGGCGTTCACTTATTAGGGTAAATTTCTTTTAGATTTTTTTTTTGGATGTTTTTGTTATTTTGTATTTTTTTTATTTTTTTGTATTTTTTAACTTTGGCAAGTTTAACTAATCAAAACTAACCTAAGTGCCCAAGGTAGGCAAAAAGGAAAATAAAGTCTAACTGATTTAATTATCTTAAAGGCAAAGAGCAGGGCGGATCGAGCGGCCTTAAACCAAAAGAGGCTATGGTTTAAATACGGACCCTGCTCTAGGTCCCAAGGGGAGATAGACCAGTACCTTTAATTTATTTTAATCTCTTTTTTTTTCTTTTTTTTAATTATATTTTTTTTTGATTTTTTGTAAGACTAAACTAACGGGGTAGGCTGTTATTTAGGGTGGAAAATCATACCTAAGTGCCCCGTGTAGGCAAAAATAAAAAATAAAAGTAAACTACGGCCTAATCTTATCACACACGTGAAATAAATTACAATAAATAAATAATTACAAATAAAAGGCCAAAACGAGAATCAGGCTTTCTGAGCCTAAATCAATTGGGCCCATAAAAAATAAGGCTTGATTTAGGGACCACAGTGCCTTCCCTTTCTCTACATCAAAAGGGTCTACTGTTACAAAGTAAATTATTAAATTACACGGGATTCAATTTGGGGTCAAACTAAAAGAGGTGGTGCTCGGCTACTGTGCCAAGGCCCATTAACTGTGGTTAACCGGCTTTAGCTCAATAACTTAAATCAGGTTTGGCATAAGTAAAATAATCATGCCACCATTACTAAACCTGGTCCAGGATAAACCACCCTCATTGGTCATGGCATCAGGGTCACCAAAGAGACACAATATTGCAAAAAGGACCTTCCTCTCCCTTTCATCAAAGCTTACTTAGAAACTAGACCAACTACCGGGAAATGAAAAACAGAGGGCTAACTATAGTTTCTCTGATTTTTGAATGAATAAAAATCGAGATCATAAACATGCACAGGATCCAGTCAGCCCCACTGTTTTCCAAATGAGGCAAAACAAACTCTACAAAATACTTCTTAAGGCATATGCAAAGAGTAAAGAAATAGAGATGAGGAAGAGTCATACCAGACCGGAACTGCTGCGGCTATGACGATGGCTAGGGTGATAATGGTGCTCTTTATCTCTCACTCAAGAGAAAGTAAAAGAAAAGATATACATCAAAGCAAATGAAATGAAGAGGAAGGAGAAGAAAAGAATGAGAGATAGAGGTGGACGCTGCTGCTGCTGCTGCTGCACAGGGATAAAATAAACACAAAAAACAACAAAAAAACAAATAAATAAATAAGAAGAAGAAACGCATGAATGATTCAAGACAAAATTTATCGAAATCTAGATCTGAATTTATAGATCTAGACATCTAGATCTAGAACTTCAAAAATAAAGAATAAAATTAAAATAAGAATAAAAATAAAAATAATAATCGGATCCGAACAGATAGAACCTGAGGTGGAGATATTGAGATGGGGGAGATTGCTTGAACAACAGGGAAAGGTGAATTGCAGGGATGATCAGAGTCGATGTATTCCAAATTCTGGCCAACTCAAAGGTGCAAATTCTGACCAACTCAAAGGTGCTGGACCAGCTGAAACGCTTCTGCCGAAATGGGAAATAGAAGAACATGGATGAGGAAATGAAACCAGGGAAGAGGAATAGAAATAACCAATCAGCAAAAGAGAGTTCGTAAATGGAAGAAAGGATTACCTGAGAGGTTAGAAAGAAATGGAGACAGCGGCCGGATCTACTGAAGGTCGTCCCAGATGATGGTAATCGGAGTTGGAACAAGCTTTGGCGAAAACGCCCTTCCCCTTCTACAAATCAGATCTAGAATAAACCAAAATGAAATGGTAAAAAAAAAAAAACGGATCATATAGATCTAGATCTAGAAATTCTCGATCTCAGATCCAGAAAGCTGAGAACAATAGTGATAAAAAAAATACAAAATAAAAATAAAAAAAACAGGAAATGGAAGAAAGGAATAAAGGAGTAAAGGGCTTTACCTTGGGTACAAAACGAAATTCGCCGGAGAAAGGTAGATCACCAGAGAATGGAAGGATTTGCCGGCGATGATGACTAGCAAAGATACAGACACCGACAAAAGCTATGCAGGTGCGGTGATGAATGGTCGCTGCTGCTATCGCAGTGGTGAAGCTTGCCGGAGAAGGTGATCCGATGGGGTAAGCTGCTACTAACGAGGGCAAGCTATGTTGCGGTGGTGGAAGGTATCGCCGGTGGGAAAGAAAACGGGAGAAAGAGAAGGAGAGGGACTTTTTGGGGCTTGAGATTTAGGTTGTGGGCTTTGCTATTGGGTCTCGGATCACAAGGACTGGATTTTTGCTCATGGGCTTTAAACATGGGGTTTCTCTTTCTCTCTCTCCCAAAAAAAATAATAAAAATAAAATAAAATAAAATAAAAGAGAATTAAGTTAAAATAAATAATAATAATAATAAAATAAAATAAGAGGTAAATGAGGCTTTAGGGGTATAAAAATAGGGTGTTCACAGTTGTCCCTCTTTGTCGGAGAGTGCTGGCAATTGAACGACGAAGACTGAAACACCATCATTTTTTACACACTGAAAACCTGAAAAAGCTTATGAAAGTCAAAGATGAAAGGAAGGGAAAATAAATTCTAACCCTAGTTGAACTTGCCAAAACCAATAGATGGAGTGATGGATAGTAGTTTATGACCTCATTGCGGAGGACTGCTGGGGAAAAACAATGTAAATGGGATATAGAGTGAAGGATTGAATGGAGCTCGCGTACACTATTGCATGGAGAGTGATATAGTGTTCGGAGCGAGAGTACTGTGACATGAAAGTTGAGGATAAAGTAGATGTTATGGGTTGAAGGGAGCTCATGAACACTACTGCATGGAGACTGATATAGTATTCGGAGCGAGAGAAGTGCTTACAGAAAGCTGAGATGCGCACGGAACGCGGGGAATGTTCACGGATAGCCGCGATGCGCACGGAGCGCGAGGAATGCTCATGGAGAGCAGGAAATGCTCACGGAGAGCTGAGAATGCTCACGGAGAGCAGGGACTGCTCACGGAGCAGGGAATGCTCACGGAGAGCTGAGATGCGCACGGAGTGCTGGATGAGGGTGACAACACATTTTGATGTCAGCCAGAGATTGAATTGATGGATGACAACACATTTCGATGTCAAACAGATGAGATGAATGAGAATACATTTCGATATCAAACAAAAGAGATGAAATGGATGACAACAACATTTCGATGTCAATCAAGAAGAGATGAAATGGATGACAACGCATTTCGATGTTAGACAGAAGAGATAAAATGAATGACAACACATTTCGATGTCAACCAAAAAGAGATGAATGACAACACATTTCGATGTCAAACAAAAGAGATGAAATGGATGACAACACATTTCGATGTCAACCAAGAAGAGATGAATGACAACACATTTCGATGTCAAACAAAAGAGATGAAATGGATGACAACATATTTCGATGTCAACCAAGAAGAGATGAATGACAACACATTTCGATGTCAAACAGAAGAGATGAAATGGATGACAACACATTTCGATGTCAACCAAGAAGAGATGTATGACAACACATTTCGATGTCAAACAGAAGAGATGAAATGGATGACAACACATTTCGATGTCAACCTAGAAGAGACTGAATTGATGGAATGGATGACAACACATTTCGATGTCAGCCAGGTTTGAATGAATGACAACACATTTCGATGTCAAACAGAAGAAATGAAATGGATAACAACACATTTCGATGTCAGACAGAATAGATAAAATGAATGACAACACATTTCGATGTCAAACAAAAGAGATGAAATGGATGACAACACATTTAGATATCAACCAAGAAGAAATGAATGACAACACATTTCGATGTCAAAAAGAAGAGATGAAATGGATGACAACACATTTCGATGTCAACCAAGAAGAGATGGAATTGGTGGGTGACAACACATTTTGATGTCAACCAGAATTGAATGAATGACAACACATTTCGATGTCAAATAGGAGAGATGAAATGGATGACAACACATTTCGATGTCAGCCAGGATTTGAATGAATGACAACACATTTCGATGTCAAACAGAAGAGATAAAAGGTATGACAACACATTTTGATGTCAACCAAACTAAACTGAATGACAACACATTCCGATGTCAAACAGCAGAGAAAAGATAATTTGCCAGAGATTTACTTGCTTCCTTCCTAATCTGCGATCGCAAAAGACGCTGCTTGCCATGATGATTGCTGGCGAGAGAAGATTGCCATAGTCAGACCATGAGACCCATATGAGCAAAATCTAGATTTTTTTTTTATTTTTTATTTTTTAGAAAAAAATTATTTTGAAACCATGCGAAATACTATACTCTACTTTCGAGTTTGCAAGGGAACTGCCTTTTGGATGTAGCATTTGGAAACCATGAAAACATTTGGCTTTTTCGAAAAGTACAGTATGACCAAGAGAAATCACTTTTATTGATCATTATTGTCCAGGATATATAAGTTTGATCTCATCATGTGTTGGATCGGTAATACAAGGATTCCTGTGAACAAATGGATTGCTAAGACAAACTGATTGCTTGAGAGCCAGAGCACAAGAGGTCTTCTGTAGATTTTGCTATTGAACTGTTTTTCAACTTTTTTCTCTTTTTTACCCTTGGAATGACCAAGTCACGGGTTTGCATAATTTTTGCCACGTGAGGCTGTTGCCGGTTTTCACTCATGCTTGCGAAGTTGATCAGATCCTCTTTTTTTCCTTTTTTTGCCCCTAGTCACAAGACTAGGACTAGGGTTCGCGTAATTTTTGCGCAATGAGGCCGTTTCCGGTTTTCACTCATGCCCGCGATTTATTCCGATTGAGGCTTTACTCCCTTCATTGCCTTGGATGTCAGTGTTATACCTCAGATACTATTCTGATAATTGATTGTACTCTTAGTTTTAAAGGGATCTAAGAGGACTTGAGATAGGACGAAATGTTAGCTGAGGGGGCCGAAAGTTTGGGACATCTTTTCTGCTTATCGGAATTCTTTCTTTTCTTGAGCACCTCATGAAATTTTTTATTTTTTTTTATTTCTTTTATTTTTTCGATCAACCTTTTTTTCTATTCTTTTTTTTCCTTTTTTTTTCTTCTTCTTTTTTTTCTTTTTTACGAATTGAGGTTACTTTGTCCAAATGGTTTAAAAATTTGACCGCACCTGGCTTCCAGGTTGCCTACGTACCCTTTTCAGGATCAGGTCATGACGTAGTTCATAGCAGACTAAGTGCAAGGTGTCCCGATAAAAAGTTTTTGAAAGAAAGGTTATCAGGCTCGAAGGGTTAACTAACGAACTTTATTGATATATTGTAGGTGTTACATGATTTATAGGGAGAACAGGTGCCAAATATGGCCTCCTATCATGTCCCAAAGAGGCTAAGAGTACAAGCAATTATCAGATAGGATCCTAAGCATAATACTTCTTAACTTTATCTATATTGATTGGCTCAGGAAGATCCTCATCATCCGTACGTCCAAGTCGAATGGCGCCTCCAGAGAACTTTTCCCGGACAATGTATGGGCCTTCGTAGTTTGGCGTAAATTTCCCTCTCGGATCTGGACGATTTGGCAACAATTTCCGGAGAACAAGGTCACCAACTTCAATATCTCTGTGCTTGACTTTCTTATTGAACGCCCTAGCCATACGCCTCTGATAGGCTTGAGAGTGATTTATGGCTTTCAATCGTTTTTCTTCAATCAGATACAATTGTTCATATCTGGATTGTGCCCATTCTGATTCCTCAATTTCTGCTTCCATTAGCACTCGAATGACGGAATTTCTACCTCAATAGGCAAGACAGCTTCCATACCGTATGCCAAGGAGAATGGTGTCGCACCAGTCGAAGTGCGAATCGATGTTCTGTAGGCCATGAGTGCATATGGGAGCATTTCATGCCAGGCAGAATACCTAATTGCCATCTTCTCGATAATTCGCTTCATATTTTTGTTTGCGGCTTCAACTGCACCATTGGCCTGAGGTCTGTATGGTGTAGAATTATGATGCTGGATTTTGAATCTTTGGCAGAGTTCAGTCATACCTTTATTACAGAAATTAAGAGCGTTATCTGTAACAATCTCATACGGAACACCAAATCTGCAGATGATATCTTTTTTGAAAAATCGCTGAACAACTGAGGCCGTGACATTAGCAAAAGAAGCTGCTTCAACCCATTTTGTGAAATAATCGATTGCTACAAGAATGAATCGATGACCATTTGATGCTTTCGGCGTGATG
Source organism: Tetracentron sinense (assembly GCA_015143295.1). Taxonomy (NCBI): domain Eukaryota; kingdom Viridiplantae; phylum Streptophyta; class Magnoliopsida; order Trochodendrales; family Trochodendraceae; genus Tetracentron; species Tetracentron sinense. The sequence goes on along the minus strand of CM026573.1, from coordinate 1,832,598 downwards.
GGCCCAATGACGTCTATGCCCCAGGCTGAGAAAGGCCAAGGTGCGGTAAGATTGTGCAATGTAACAGGCGGTGCATTGATTCGGTCTGCATAAATCTGGCATTGATGGCATTTCTGAACATGGCGATAGCAATCAGATTCCATAGTAGTCCAGTAGTATCCCAATCTAAGAATCTTCTTTGACAGCATTAATCAGTTCATGTGGGGACCACAAACCCCTCCGTGAACTTCCTCAACCACTTGTGCTGCTTCCTTTTTATCAAGGCATCTCAACCAAATCAAGTTTGGTGACCTCTTGTATAATACTCCTCCTGAGAGAACAAACTGAATAGAGAGTCTTCTGATTGCTCGACGATCTGTTTTGGTGGCTTCCAGAGGAAAAGTGCCGTCATCCAAGTATTGCTTGATATCTGTGTACCATGGCTTGTCATCTGGGCGCTCTTCTATAACTAGACAATAAGCTGGTTGGTCTTGTTGCTGAATCTCAATAGGCCAAATCAGATTTCCTTTAGGAAATTTCACCATTGCAGCTAGGGTTGCAAGAGCATCAGCGAATCTGTTATGCGTCCTGCACCTGTGATTGAAAGTGATTCTCCTGAATTTGGTGATCAAAACATTAAGGCATGCCCGTTACAGAATCAACTTTTCTTCCTTGATTGCCCATGACTCATTAGCTTGACAAATTACCAATGACGAATCACCGTAAACATCAATCTCTTCTATGCCAATACAATGTGCTTCTCTGAGTCCAGCTATACATGCCTCGTATTCTGCAGCATTATTTGAACATTTGAACCTTAGCTTGACTGAGATAGGAAGATGAGCTCCTCTTGGCGAGATTAAGACTGCTCCTGCCCCATTCCCATGTTGGTTTGCGGCTCCATCAAAGTACATTTCCCATCCAATATAATCAGGATTTTCTGGTTCTAAACTTAAAATAGCTTCATCCGGAAATTGGTCATGCACTGAAACATAATCGGATGATGGGTTATATGCCAAATGATCTGCAATTGCTTGCCCCTTGATTGATTTATGCGTCATGTACGTGATGTCAAATTCTGATAACATCATGAGCCAACGAGCTGTTCTTCCTGACGTAGCAGGCTTCTCTAGTAAGTACTTGAGCGGATCCATTCTTGATATCAAAATCACAGGGTAGGATAATAAATAATGTCGCAAGCGTTGGGTGGCCCATACCAATGCTAGACAAGTCCTCTCTAACGCATTGTACTTCTCTTCGTACTCATGCAAACGCTTACTGATGTAGTAAATGGCCTGTTCTTTCTTGCCTGATTCATCATGCTGAGCTAGCACACAACCCATTGAAGTCTTTTGGATGGAGATGTACATTAAAAGTGGTCATCCGGGTGTTGGAGGGACAAGTACGGGTGGATTGAGAAGGTACTGCTTGATCTTATCAAATACCTGTTGACATTCATCTGACCAGACTGTAGACACATTCTTTCTAAGCAATTTGAATATCGGCTCACAAATCGGAGTAAGCTGTGCAATAAAACGACTGATATACTGAATCCTGCCCAGAAATCCTCGAATTTCCTTTTCTGTCTGAGGTGCAGGCATCTCGATGATAGCTCTTGCTTTAGCTGGATCAACTTCAATTCCTCTTTTGCTAACAATGAAACCAAGGAGTTTCCCTGAAGTTGTTCCGAAAATACATTTTGCTGGATTTAGCCTTAAACCAAAGACTCTGAGCCTGTCGCATAATTTCCTCAAATCTTCAGGGTGATCTTTAGCCAACGGAGATTTGACAATCATGTCGTCTACGTAGACCTCTGTGCTCTTGTGCATCATATCATGAAATAAAGCCGTCATTGCCCTTTGATAAGTTGCCCCTGCATTCTTAAGCCCAAATGGCATGACCTTGTAACAAAAGGTGCCCCAAGGGGTAATGAACGAGGTCTTTTCCATATCCTCTTCGGCCATTTTAATCTGGTTGTATCCAGAAAACCCATCCATGAAAGATAGGGTTTCATGTCCGGCTGTGTTATCGACAAGGATATCTATGTGAGGAAGTGGAAAATTATCTTTTGGACTAGTCTTGTTCAAGTTTCTATAATCAATGCACATTCTGACCCTGCCATCTTTCTTAGGCACCGGTACGATATTGGCCAGCCATTCTGGGTAAGTTGCCACTGCTAGAAAACCCGCGCTTATTTGCTTTTCGATCTCCTCTTTAACTTTCTAAGACCATTCTGGTCTTAACCGTCTGAGCTTCTGCTTAACTGGTTTTACCCCTGGGTTTAATGGCAATCTGTGGACTACTAATTCTGGATCAAGGCAGGGCATGTCTACGTATGACCAAGCGAATACATCAATGTAACTTCTGAGGAAGTCAATCATAGCGCTCCTTTGCTCAGGACTCATTGTAGTGCCAATCTTCACACACTTAGGATCATCTTCGGATCCGAGATTTATGATCTCGGTGTCCTCCTCATTAGGTTTACATATCCCTTCGTAATGTTCAAGGAGGTCGAGGATCTCTTGTGGAGGTTCCTCTTCTTGCTCTTCGTCATACTCTACTTCCAAAAGTTCAAGATTGATTTCATGTTTAGAATTAGCTTTGTCCTGGGCAATTCCCTGGCAAACCAGTAAGCTCGGTCTTAGTATTTGAGTTTTGTTTTTCTCTCTTTTTTTTTGTAGTGACTTCAGATCACTAAGCCTCTTTTAGAGACCTAGGTCATACCATCATGAGCCAAGATTTTATGTATGTACAAAAAGAAACTAGTCTTGAGACAAAGAAAATGAATTTCATTGATTTTCTAATGTTTTGCAATATTTACAAAGATGCATAAAGCGAAAAGACTATCGACTATTTTGAAATGACCAACAAAGCCGCCTAGAAAACAAAATTTTTTGGTTTTTCTCTTTTTGACCTAAAGATGAAGAGAACAAATAAAGAAAAGAAACTGAATCATGGTCTGACTAGTCCGACCTTCTTTCTCTGCCTTCCTCTGGTTGCTTCAACTGTGATGGGATCGGTCCACTATACGAGCGGAGAAGAACTGGCTCGTATGAGCGGAACAGAACTGGATGACGCTTGCGAAGCGCTAGAAAGGGTGCAAACCTGTTCCTCTGCCACGTAATCAATCTGGAATGCATCTTCAACAACGAGTTCTTCAAACAATTGAGCAACCTCGAACATTTCATGAAACCTTGCAGGATCGTCCTTTGGTTGAGGTTTGGGTGCAGGGTTGACAGTTGGCTCTGGGTCTGTTTCCTCAAAATGAAGGTTTTTATAGATTTCAAAATCAGAGGGTCTGGGAGTACTGGTAGGAAAGGTAATAGATAGGGGAGGTGGGGGCACCGACTTTACTGATGATTTTCCTTTAGTCAACTTGTTCAGGAAATCTTTCAACTCTGGTTTGTACCCTATTCCGAAACAAGGTGTGTAGCGAGGTGCCACATACCGCTTCTTCATTCCTTGATGGTGGGCGCCCAATCCCAAACCAGGTCTGTACTTCATTTTTGCCATGATCCTCACTGCGGCTGGTATATATTCATCTTTCTTGCTTTCAAGCTGAGCAATACAAGTAACCTCCTCAAATTGATAAGTTATAAAAGCTGCCCCTTGTCCCAATTCTTGGACATCCCCAAAGGAATTTGCCAAAGATTCTGTCAGAATCACAATCAATTGGTCACCTTGAATGAACTTAATCCTCTGATGAAGTGATGATGGGATAGCTCCGGCCATGTGGATCCACGGCCTTCTAAGAAGAAGAGTGAAAGAAGCTGACACATTAACCACTTGAAAATTGGTCAAAAATTCTGATGGCGCAATAGAGATGTTTAAGTCGACGTCTCCCAAATTTTGACGAGTTGAATTGTCGAAAGCTCTAATTGTCATAGGTCTTTTCTTGACATGGCTGATATCCATTCCGAAACCTTCCAAAGTAGTTAATGTACAGACATTCAAACCAGACCCATTATCTACCAGAACTGCCGAAAGTGTTTTACCCCTGCACTGCACTGAGATGTAAAGAGCTCTGGTGTGTTCTTTATCACTGTCCGGGATTTCCTCTTCACTGAAGGTAATGGTCTTTGGTTCCAGAATCTGACCTACCAGTTGCCCCAAACGCTCGGGCGTTATATCCTTTGTGACATGAGCATTGTTGAACACCCTAAGCAATTGCTCCCGATGGTGTTCTGAAGTTAAGAGTAGTCCCATCACTGAAATTTGAGTTGGGAGCCTCGTGAGTTGATGGGCAATATTATATTCCTTCGCTTTCTCCAAAATTTTCAACAATGCAGCATCTTCCTCTTTTTGTTGCTCAGGACTCAGACATTGCTCTTTGCCCTTGGACTTAGGCAGCTCAACTTCTGGTTGCTGGTAAACTCTTCCTGACCTGGTTATTGCAGTGATGTTTTCATTGTCTAGAATGAGAGATGGAGGGGCCGCTAAACGATTAAGGGGATGGATTGGTGCTGGAATGTACGGAATCTGGACTGGACCTTTACCAAGGGGTCGCGGAGATGATACAACTGGGGTTGTAGGCCAACCAACATGGCAAGGGATGGTATAAACAATCTTCTCCTCTTCAACAGAAATAAAAGGGATTTGTATAGGACGTTGAATGGGTTGAATAGTAGATGAGTGGACTGACGACATGCGAGGTGTTTGGATGGGTTGAATAACTGAGGATTCGGGAGACGACAAAGACTGAGGATATGGGATTCGAACAAGGACTCGGTACGAAGGACAGATAGCATTATCTGTCTCTGATAGCCCACCAATCTCCACCATACTAACATCAGACTCATCCCTGCTTAGAAAATTAATTTGTCCTTGATGTGGGGGAAGAGGAGCTTGGATGATGCTAGTATTTCCAGGTGTAAATTCAACTTTGCCTTGATCTAAAAGATTTTGAATATCATGCCGAAGAGTGTAACATACATCTGTAGCATGACCAGGGCCTCGATGATATGCATAATAATGATCTGCATGGTAATTTCGATTTTGCTTATCAACTGGAATGAGAGGAGTCGGTCCCTTTAGAATTACAAGATCCTGTTTGAGAAGGAAAGTCAAGAGCTGACTTAAAGAGTAAGGTAAGGGAGTGAAATTTCTCTGAGGGTTTCTCACTGGCTGTCGCGCCTGTTGATACTGATTTTGCCTTACCGGCTGAGGATTTTGAGGTTGAGGATGTTGTCGAATCGGTGGAGCAGGCAACATCAAGGGTGCACTGGGTGCAATCCAATTAACTTCTTCTCTTTTCCTGGTATCCTTTTGCCCATTATTCCTGTTAAATGGAGCACCTGACCTCGGAGATGTATTGTTAAGACTGGCATGTATAGTACCATTTTTAACAACCGTTTGAATTCTTACTCCGGTCTCGACAATTACCTTGAAATCTGTTGCCGGTAAAGTTATCATTAGTGTCGAATATGGTTGCTTTAAGGTCCCCAAGAAAGTTGAAGCCATTTCTTCCTTTGATAATTGCACTGATAATCTTGATGCCACCTCTCTCCATCTAGCGGCATATTCAATGAATGATTCATTATTCCTCTGAGACAGCTGCTCTAGGTCGCTCTTTTGCGAGAGCATCTCTAAATTAAAAGAGAATTGATCAATGAAGAGATCGATCACATCCTGCCAATTGGTAATTCGCTTCTTATCAATTGAAAGCCACCACCTTAGAGCGGCATCTTTCAGACTTTTCTAGAAATATTGGATAAGATATGATGGTTTATCTCTGTAAGCCATCATATCTCCCACATACAACTGTAGATGCTCCTTCGGGCACCCTTTGCCCCCATATTTGGTGAATTCTGGAACTCGAAAATCAGAGGGAACCAAAGTATCAGAGGAGAAAACTAGATCATCCAGAGTTATCCCTGTAGAGGAAGATGATACTCCCTGCATTTTTTTCACCATCTCTTTCAACTGACGAATTTCTTCTTGTTGGTTTTTGAGAGACATCAACAACTCCGAATCTTGTGGCGCCTTTGAATTATGATGATCACAATGCACAGCCTCACCAGTTTTTCCATCAAACCGAGTGTAGTCAAAATCACCATCCTCACCTGGTTGATCATGAAGGGGGTTGATAAAGGTAAAATTCGGGACGGGAATCTCAACCCTAGGTTGATCCGGTTGAAAAGGTCTAAACCTTGACTGATCCGGTTAATGCCGAAAGGTTCCAATTCCAGGTTGGTCCGACTGAAAATTTTCTGGTTGGAATACAGTTCTAGGCTGTTCTGGTTGAAATGGTTCGGTTTCTGGTTGGTGTGCAGGTTTATTAAGTTGCAAAGCCATCAGAGCTTGCAAGGTTTCCTGAATATTGTCCAATTGGGTTTTCATCCCATGTATCTCCTGATCGTGTGCTTGTACAAGCTGGTCTGTACTTGAATCCAAACGATTGTTGGGAGCAGCCATGTCTGCTGAGCTTTGAGATGACCAGTCTGTGACTTCAGGACTGTCCAGATCTAGTATTACAGCTTGAGCAAGAGCACGAGATACAGAACGAGTGACAATTCGCTGTTTCATGCAACACTGAGAAAGATGTAGCGATTAAACATGAATGTATGATTTGACAGCAAAAAGATGAAAATCACTTCTTTATATATGCATGTGTTTGTGTGATTCTAAGACAACACTGAATCAAAAGAAAACTAATGAAAAGCAACAAAGGTCAAACAGAAAGACAAGGAAAATGACTCAACCCTATACAGGTCTCTCAGGAATAATAAAGTCAGGAGGCAAGGGGTTGCCCCCAAGGTCTATCACTTGTTGACGAAGGATAGCAATCTCACTTTCTAGCCTATCTACCACGCCCGACGCACTTTGAATCCTGTAATCGAACTCCAGAGCCTCAACTTGAGCGTGGTGTCTGACTGCTTTCAACTGTTCTTGATTCTGACGGAACTGGACTTCAAATTGGAAAGACTCCTCAGCATCATCTCTTTTCCGCTTTTGAAACTCTCGGAGTGCTTGCTCTAACTGATGTTCTTTATCACGGGCCAACTGACGTCGACTCCTCAAGTCATCTTCCTGTTGTCGGAGGGTCTGTTGTGCCATCTCCAACTCTTCCATATCTCTCAGAATCTTGACTTGGATCTCCTCCAACTGTTCCTCCTTCTTGCAGACTTCCTGATATTCCCTTTTCAACTCAGCTTCATGTCGCCGGTGCGCCTGTTGTGCTGACTTGAGCTTCTTAGTATCCCTTAGTATCTTAAGACGATTACCAAGGAAAGTATCTTTCCACGGCACCACCACCTCAGAAAGGGGAAGACTTCCCCTGGACGGTGTTGTAACTGGGGTGAGCAATTCTGCTGGCTTTGGCATTTCTGATTATATGTCCAGGTTCTCCAACCATAAATCATACTCTTCTTCAGTCGACGGTTCCCCTGGTCCAAGCTCTACTATATCGTCTGAAAATTTTTCTCTTTTGGATCGTCTCCATTCATTTTGGAAACGTCTCTCTAGAAGTTCAGATGTAGTAGAGAAAACACAATAGTCTTTCGCTAAATCATCACTTACTGGGATAAACTGTCGGTATCCAAACTGTCGGAGTACTCTGAGTGGAATGTAGGGTGACGAACCAGTTAAGCCAACAAGAACTATACATCTTCTTCCAAAAGTAGTTAAAAGAGGAAGCCTTTGCTTGTTGATTACGATCCAACGACACTTCCAAATTATCTCGTCCTCTGATAACTGCTGGAGCTTTCTGTAACAGTCTTCCATTTTTTTGAAAATAAGCTTGGATTGGGTCTGGCTGAATTTTCGCACTATGTTCCGAGCATCATAAGCAAATTCTGAGGGCACAGTAACCATTGATGGTAAATGCTCGACCAACCATAAATGTAAAAGAGATAAACTGGCATTGAATGTCCTTTTCCTGTTCTCATTGCTATATTTAAGACCCCTAAGAAGCTCTCCCAAGATCATCGGGACGACTGACCCTCCACTACGCATGTCTTTGACTACCCCCACCAATACAGATTCAGCAATACTGAGGTTTTTTGGGAAAATAAGCTGAGCTAGAACAATCCATGTAAGAACATTGAGTGTTGACTCGGATTCAGCTTCAGATGCGCTAGGATCCCACGAAGGTCTATAGATATCCCACAGTTTGTTCATTTCAACCCTTGAGTAAGTACCTTTGGCATTGTTGGGTAATCGGTCAGGCTTGATGTGTAAGAACTGCGCGAGCTCAAGCTGGTAATTTGTTCTGTAGTGGGGTAGAATAACAGGACCATCAATATCAAGCCCTAAGATGCGTTTAACTTCTTCGATCGTCGGACACATTTCATATTTCCCAAAACGGAAAACTACACTTTTAGGATCCCAACAAAGAATCGCCGCCTTGACTAAACGCCAATCAGGATCGATCAAAGCAAGGTCTAAAATATTTCCCACATGGTATCTCTGTATCCAAACTAGGCGACGGGCAGAGTTCAGGCCTTGAGCTGAACTAAAGATTGTAGCTGTGTCTCTGAGTTTGGCATCGCAAGCAGCACGCATCTCCAATTTGAGTGAAGGACCTAGGCCTCCCGGCTTAATTATTCCTGAAGGGCCTGCCATCTAAACAATAGTGCACAAGTGAGACTCTATACAGGTGCTACATGATTATGCAAAACTTTTGAGAATGTTTTTTTTTTTTCTCTTTTTTTATTTATTTATGTTTATGTTTTTATTTATATATTTTTGTTTTTTATTTTTTTTTATTTTTTTTATTTTGTAGCTTTTGTTTTTTGTTTTTTTGTTTTTTTTGTTTTTTAGCATGGCACTACATATGTAAACTAACAGGGTGGGTGGACAAAGGCCCAATCCACCCAAGACCTTTTTAGATCAAGGTAATAAATGAATAAGGGGATATCCATTTATATCTGGATTTTGAATCCCATATGTAGTGTCACGAAAGAGTTTTTATTTTATTTTTATTTTTATTTTTATTTTTATTTTTATTTTTATTTTTTTTTAGTCAAGACATATGTAAACCAATGGGGTAGGTGGTGTAGAGGTCCAACCTACTACCTTGGGTTATTGGAAACCAAAGCCCATTAAGTTTAAAACAAAAATGGATAAGTGAGTACCCATTTATTATTTGAGGTTAGGACCCCCATATGTAATGATTTAAAGAAGCGGGTGAGAGGTTTATTTAATCACACATGGGCCATCATCAAACATAGTTCACACATGCCCTCTTTCTTGAATGAACATATGGGTACAAAAAGATACCCTAATATACAACCAAAAAGGAGGGCGGGTATAGATTATAAGCAGAGTAGGATTGGGAGAAACCGCCCTAATCTACTGCTTATAAACTATATCACAACCTAATCTATATGCATATGCCGGGTAATGCAAGGTGTTCCTAAGGTGGTTGGGGGACACTTGGCCGTATATGCGACTCCCAAAATGGGACGATTGGCGCAAGTGGGAGAAACTGAATCCGTTTCTACGGGTACAACCCATAAGGCGTGATCCAGCTGAACTCCACAGATCAAAAAGCCCCTGACAATGAAGATACGTATCAAACAGCCGTAGGCCCCATAGATCCAACTAATGGGTTATAAGGTGATTACACTAAAATGCAATGAATATGATATGCACAGGAAAGAGAATAAGAACATCCCACAACATAAAAAGAATTAGCAAATGAATAATTGCTTTAGGAAATGATTAGGGATTTAAAAATGTTTGGCTTTTACCTAATTTTCAGGTTGGATCTAACTCTTTAAGTCCACCTCGATCCCCAACAGAGTCGCAAAGCTGTAAGCACATAAATTTACCGTATTTTCTCTCCTCTCAACTCTAGATGTCGAGATAAGGTCCGAGAGTAGAGGAATAACGCTAAATTTATTCTGAGAGTCGCCACCTACTTAGGGGAAGTAGGATCCGGAGATAAATCCAAAATAAGGGGTCTACGGTCCAAAGTAGTCTAGGTAAGAGATCCATTTAGGTCCTGGGGAAGGGGTTAGGCATCCCAGGACCTCCATCCAATGATGGTAACCTACTCATTAGGTCTAAGCCAAACATTTAAAATCCCTTAAAATTTCCTAAACAATTATTAATTTTGCTAATCAAACACAAATCAATATGGGGTGTAAAATTTTATCTTTGGTTGGGGTCGAACCCTGGTTCGAGCTGCCTACTTATCCGGTTAGTCGGAATCAGACCCTAATAGTAGTTCGGGGTCCGTGACTGTTTTTATACTCGTTTCGAAGTGTGGTCACTTCCAACTCGTGTTTGAGTTGGGGAGGGGAAGTGGAATTGGGATTTATGAATCTCATTCCGGGAGATAGTCGCGTGGCTAGGTGCTCGTGGTGGAGCTCTAGGGGGCGTTCACTTATTAGGGTAAATTTCTTTTAGATTTTTTTTTTTGATGTTTTTGTTATTTTGTATTTTTTTGTATTTTTTAACTTTGGCAAGTTTAACTAATCAAAACTAACCTAAGTGCCCAAGGTAGGCAAAAAGGAAAATAAAGTCTAACTGATTTAATTATCTTAAAGGCAAAGAGCATGGCGGATCGAGCGGCCTTAAACCAAAAGAGGCTATGGTTTAAATACGGACCCTGCTCTAGGTCCCAAGGGGAGATAGACCAGTACCTTTAATTTATTTTAATCTTTTTTTTTTTTTTTAATTATATTTATTTTTTATTTTTTGTAAGACTAAACTAACGGAGTAGGCCGTTATTTAGGGTGGAAAATCATACCTAAGTGCCCCGTGTAGGCAAAAATAAAAAATAAAAGTAAACTACGGCCTAATCTTATCACACACATACACACATGAAATAAATTACAATAAATAAATAATTACAAATAAAATGCCAAAACGAGAATCAGGCTTTCTGAGCCTAAATCAATTGGGCCCATAAAAAATAAGGCTTGATTTAGGGACCACAGTGCCTTCCCTTTCTCTACATCAAAAGGGTCTACTGTTACAAAGTAAATTATTAAATTACACGGGATTCAATTTGGGGTCAAACTAAAAGAGGTGGTGCTCGGCTACTGTGCCAAGGCCCATTAACTGTGGTTAACCGGCTTTAGCTCAATAACTTAAATCAGGTTTGGCATAAGTAAAATAATCATGCCACCATTACTAAACCTGGTCCAGGATAAACCACCCTCATTGGTCATGGCATCAGGGCCACCAAAGAGACACAATATTGCAAAAAGGACCTTCCTCTCCCTTTCATCAAAGCTTACTTAGAAACTAGACCAACTACCAGGAAATGAAAAACAGAGGGCTAACTATAGTTTCTCTGATTTTTGAATGAATAAAAATCGAGATCATAAACATGCACAGGATCCAGTCAGCCCCACTGTTTTCCAAATGAGGCAAAACAAACTCTACAAAATACTTCTTAAGGCATATGCAAAGAGTAAAGAAATAGAAATAGAGATGAGGAAGAGTCATACCAGACCGGGACTGCTGCGGCTATGACGATGGCTAGGGTGATAATGGTTCTCTTTATCTCTCACTCGAGAGAAAGTAAAAGAAAAGATATACATCAAAGCAAATGAAATGAAGAGGAAGGAGAAGAAAAGAATGAGAGATAGAGGTGGACGCTGCTGCTGCTGCACAGGGATAAAATAAACACAAAAAACAACAAAAAAATAAATAAATAAATAAATAAGAAGAAGAAACGCATGAATGATTCAAGACAAAATTTATCGAAATCTAGATCTGAATTTATAGATCTAGACATCTAGATCTAGAACTTCAAAAATAAAGAATAAAATTAAAATAAGAATAAAAATAAAAATAATAATCGGATCCGAACAGATAGAACCTGAGGTGGAGATATTGAGATGGGGGAGATTGCTTGAACAACAGGGAAAGGTGAATTGCAGGGATGATCAGAGTCGATGTATTCCAAATTCTGGCCAACTCAAAGGTGCAAATTCTAACCAACTCAAAGGTGCTGGACCAGCTGAAACGCTTCTGCCGAAATGGGAAATAGAAGAACATGGATGAGGAAATGAAACCAGGGAAGAAGAATAGAAATAACCAATCAGCAAAAGAGACTTCGTAAATGGAAGAAAGGATTACCTGAGAGGTTAGAAAGAAATGGAGACAGCGGTCAGATCTACTGAAGGTCGACCCAGATGATGGTAATCGGAGTTGGAACAAGCTTTGGCAAAAACGCCCTTCCCCTTCTACAAATCAGATCTAGAATAAACCAAAATGAAATGGTAAAAAAAAAAAAACGGATCATATAGATCTAGATCTAGAAATTCTCGATCTCAGATCCAGAAAGCTGAGAACAATAGTGATAAAAAAAAATACAAAAAAAAAAAAAAAAAAAACAGGAAATGGAAGAAAGGAATAAAGGAGTAAAGGGCTTTACCTTGGGTACAAAACGAAATTCGCCGGAGAAAGGTAGATCACCGGAGAATGGAAGGATTTGCCGGCGATGATGACTAGCAAAGATACAGACACCGACAAAAGCTATGCAGGTGCGGTGATGAATGGTCGCTGCTGCTATCGCAGTGGTGAAGCTTGCTGGAGAAGGTGATCCGATGGGGTACGCTGCTACTAACGAGGGCAAGCTACTGTTGCGGTGGTGGAAGGTATCGCCGGTGGGAAAGAAAACGGGAGAAAGAGAAGGAGAGGGAGTGAGCTCTGCAACCCGTAACCGAAAGTGGGTGGGATATTCTGATGAAATCCTCCACTCCAGGCTTTTATAGAGATCTCTCATGGGCCTTGGGCTTTTGATTTAAGGTATGGACTTTTTGGGGCTTGAGATTTAGGTTGTGGGCTTTGCTATTGGGTCTAGGATCACATGGACTGGATTTTTGCCCATGGGCTTTAAACATGGGGTTTCTCTTTCTCTCTCTCCCAAAAAAAATAATAAAAATAAAATAAAATAAAATAAAAGAGAATTAAGTTAAAATAAATAATAATAATAATATAATAAAATAAAATAAGAGGTAAATGAGACTTTAGGGGTGTAAAAATGGGGTGTTCACACTTGGTTTTTTTTTTTATTAATTATTATTTTTTAAATTAAAAAAACTGTTTTTAGAGTTTTTTAATATTAAAAATATTTTTTCTCTCGAGTTGGAATCCGTAGAGGTCGCCACGTGTCTCCTTTGACACCCCGTAACCATGGGTAAGGTTCACCCACCCCTAGGGTTCACTCACCCATCCTTGGTTTTTTTTTAATTTATTAATTATTATTTTTTAAATTAAAAAAACCGTTTTTAGAGGTTTTTAATATTAAAAATATTTTTTTAATTTTAAAAATAATAATTAATAAATAAATAAACAAACCAAGGATGGGTGAGTGAACCCTAGGGGTGGGTGAACCTTACCCATGGTTAAGGGGTGTCAAAGGAGACACGTGGCGACCTCTAAGGGTTCCAACTCGAGAGGATCCTGAGCCATTAAGATTAAGATTTTTTATTTTTTTTTGGGGATTGAAAACAACCCCACAAGTGTTACCGTGACATACACACAGCACACACCATGCAGACCACACACACCCACTGACCTCATGAAGCTTCACCCAAGTGGACCACAAAACAAGTACCAACCGTTTGAAACCCAATGATACTTTATGAGAAAGAGTGGTGGATGACACACGTCCCATGTGGGACTAACAACTAACCCTGTTAAGAATTAAGATTCACTGTCCCTTGGTTTCGAACATTGGCTTTTAGAGGAACAAAATAATTATAATTTAGCCATGGTTAAAAAGTGGTTCAAAGAGTCATGGGACACTGCGGTCAGCTAGTAAGGTGACCGAAGAGGACCTCGCGGTCCCCTTATCAAGACTCTTTTAGAAACACTAGTTAGGAGGGCACGTGCAAGGCACATGCGGGATTGAAAATAAGGACGTGATTGAAAATAAGGACGTTGAGGAAACTTCACAACAATGGTTGAGGAATGAGGTTAAATTTAGAGTAATTTTTAATTTTTTAAAATTACAAAGTGTTCATGATTTATTCTACACATTGGAATAATTTCCAAATTAGATTACATTCATGAGTTAATCACCCTCAATCGTCGAAATACTCATAATAGAAAATAAAAACACAAGAATTTACTCTACCAAAATCATACGAAGGAAAAAAAAAGAACTATTAACCACACAATACAATTCCATAGAATGTGCTGCAACAAACAATTAACATGTTTTTACCACTGCATATGATTATGATGCAACCCATTATAACCACAAAGACAAACTCTTGTTGAGCATTTGAAAGGAATTGTCAGTGATCAAGAAAATTCTATGTATTTTGAATATGAAGAACAAATATTGTTTAAAAAAATACTTATAGTCTATAACTGCCAACTGAATTTTAGGGTCAACATAAAGAATCCCCACAAAACCTAGCCACCACTATTTGAGTATAGGCGAAATGAACATCAAGAAACTAAAAAATGCAATAGATTAATTCTTTCCAATAAAAATATAGTAAAAAATTTCATTTTAATAATCTGCCATCAACCAAATAACTGAATAATTCACTCTCAATTATATTTGATACTAATTTTAGATGTAGAGATAGGGAACATTCGAAGTGCTCACACACGTGCAAGGCACATGTAGGTCTAGCTTTTAACATGAATTTTTCACAACAAAAATATAGTAGAAAAGTTCATTTTAATAATATGTCCTCAAATAAATCATTCAATCTCAATTTCTCCACATCTCAATTTCTCCACATCTAGAACCAAATTTGTCACTAAATTTTAACTGGTTATAATAACATTCAAAGTGCTTATTACAAATGTAGAACCAAATATGGAACTAACATCCAAGGTTCCTGTTCCTTCTTGGCCAATGTTTAAAAATGAATATACCTTGCTTCCAAATTCTTGCTCCCAGATCCTTGCCTGCACAAGTGAATTATAAAATTACATAGGAAAAAATAAATTATTCTTGAAAGAAATAATATGCCAAGTCATTTACAATTCCACTAAAAGAGAGATACCATGCTTGGCTCATCTAAAATTTCAGATTTAAACATTATCTACATGATATTTAGTAACAGTCTGCTATATAATTTAATTTTTTTTTAAAAAAATTAAGTACCGTAAAGTAAATAAGAAACAAGATGAGAAATACATTTACTAAACTTCAATTCCATTCCATGACAAAAGCATATCGTCTGAGATGGAACATGATCTGGTTCAACACCTGTTAGAGAAGCAAGCAGAAAATTTAGGGGGTAGAAGTGTCGGGCACATGCAGGATTGTGTTTTAATTTAAAGTTTTTAAATAAAATTGTAGCAAACGAAAATTAATACAACCAACACACTATTAAACACTCAATTGCATTAAAATAAGTCTAAAATTTAGGGATGCAAGTATCATGACAAAACCATTTTAGATTTGAAGATGTGCATCGAAAAACGCCATCATCTTTATCATAGTAAATGTAAGTCATGGTGATCAACAAATCATAGTAAATCTATTTAGGTTGAAAATAGATGTATGTATTCCCGTTTATAAAAAAAATTAGATGTAAGAACATATATGATCTTCAACTCCAGTGGTTGCGAAAGAGGTAAGAGTAAGACTACTATAGATGTTCACCATCAACTTTATTAAAAGAGAATGAAACAAAATAAACTCAATATTGAACTGAGCCACATATATTGTATTGCACAAAGTTAATCAGCTATAATCACCATAGCTGAAGTTGCATTGCAAGATAGTCCAAAATAACAAATTTTCATGAATCCTCAATCACATGGAATAGATAATAACAATGACCATAACAATCTCACCTTTTCTGCATTTCTATTAAAAATCATAGATCTATTAAAAAAAAATAACTGTAGAAGATTATTTTATACCAAAAAAGTATTAGGATCAACATTGAAGCATGTAATAATCTGGTAATTGGTGTTATCCTACCCTCTAATAGAACATTTTTACCTCTTTAGGAAGTGAAGTATGAATGGGCATCTAACACGAGAAATTTTTGGTACAGTGGCAGTAACTATGCGTCAGGGATCTACATTAGATATCTGACATTTCCAAAATCTCACCTCATTGTTTTTTGTACACGAGGAGTTTAATATTCAATGCCTAGACAACAAATTGATGCATGACGATAAGCATCTAAGATGATTTAAATAAAAAAATATGAGTTTGTATGTTCCTATATATGGGAAAGAAATGTTGTAAACCAAAAGGAGTATCAATTGGAAAACATCAAAGCAACACCACAACACACCTCTCCAATCCACCACCCAAAAAAAATGTAAAAATAATTCTTCAGTAGAAGATAAAACTATTATGATTTCTTAAAGAAAGCAAAGTTGACAAGAGGACAAAGTTGGTAGCACTATATGAAACAATGAGTTGGATTAGGTTGTTGAATTACACATTAATAAAAGCTTTGTCAGATTTGAGTAAAAATTCATTAGAAAATTATCATTTAAAAGGACAGAATCTAGCAGTTGCAACAAAATCAAATGGTCTCAATGTTTATGTGCATCCTAAGCTGACCCTATTCAAAGTAAGCTCAATAAAGCAATCAAAAGCTCTAGTGCATATATTACAGTGATTTAAACACTGCCAATGACAAGATCCAAGATGCTAAAACTTGCAAGACCGAATTAAGACTACACTTTGAAAATGTTAATAAAGAACCAATAACTTATAACTTAGAACAGGATAAAATAAAAAGGAAAAAAGCTGCAAAAGAGCAATAACCTACTTTCGTTCGAGAATAATAGATGTGCATCAAACAACCTACTTTAGTATGAGAGGAATAGACGTGTCACTCAAAATCAGATATAGTCATTTTCATCTATTGATGATTCACAAGGAAAAAAAAGTTGAAAACCGACATCATCAATGTCAAAGTAAATAAATTGCTAGCTAACACAAAGAATGAAGTTGTCATCATTTGGGAGTATATCCCAGCTCTTATACCCAAAACTACCGAAAATAGAAAAGAAAATTATTTTTATATTACAGAAATGAGTTATGATATAATCATTTGTCAGTAATGTCTTTGGAGGAATCACAAGGGGTTCAACTAATGTCTTACATGTCAAATCTACATACTTCCAGATCAACATGACAACAACTATTTTTTGAGCTAAAACCATAATTGTAATCATCCCTCCTAAGATAAACCATAACCATAGGAAACCAAAACAGTCTTCCCACCAAATTTTTATAGAGACCACATCAAATTAATTTGACCAAGTGATACCAGATACTTCAGTTGAGACTAATGTTGCTCAAATGGGTTCAAACTGCAGTTAGTGAACAGGGTTTGACCTGCGGTTGACGCAATACATCAAGCTCTAGACTATGTAGGAAACTCAGTTACATAAACATATGCTTGCATGCTCTTGTGCATCTATTAATGTAATATTTTATGTTTTTTCTTCATTCCTTATACTTTTTATCTGAGCATGTGATTGTTAAGCAATGAAAACAAGAAGTTCAAGATTAAGCTATATAACGACTACAAAATCTTTCATTTTCAAAAAGAGTATAATGACAAATCGAGAGAAAAATCTTTCATGAAGTTAAAGGACAACTAATTTAACCAAAGGAAGTAGTTAAGATCTTACAAATTACAACCCATTATTTTGTACCTTTCATGAAGCCCTCGTGTATTTTGCTACTTAAGCAAAATGTTGTTCCACGAAGGAAATAACATATAACAAGGCAGAAACAATGTATACAAATAACAACTAGAAATTCGAAACACCTATCATTTCCAATCTAGCAGGCTTAAACATGATATAAGAAAATTTTACCACTACCTATCTCACGCCCGCACAATGCATAAACAACCCACCATAGTTGATTCCTATCCTATAGATTTATATCGTCATTTAGTCTACATTGATCAAATTATACATATATACATTCATGCATACCGTACAGGGCTGGGAGGATGTGGATGAAAGAATCTCTTGGACAGAACTGACAGGGATGTCACTCCCGCAGAAACCCAAAGTAAGTATAACCAATACATATCAAAATATTTGTAACTCACCTTTCATCAACCAAGCGAACTCAATAACACTCCATGAAAGCATGGTAGTGGTAAAAGCCCTGGGAAACCCAAACTTCACATAGTTACCTGCATAGTAGTATCCTCCACCCAAATCCACCTGCATTTGTACCAAATTGAAAAGAGACCCATTTCAAATTTTCTAAAAATTTCTTCTACAAAAAAAAAAAAAAGTAAAACAAATGAACAAGAACAAAACATGGAGGATTGATTTGGTGAGAGCGTCTTTGTAAAGAGGAGATCAACAACTAAAAGAAAATAGATTTAAAAAGAACTAATTTTAGAGAAAGAGAGGGAGAAAAGAGGGAGTACTTACCAGTGGCTCAATCCACTAATTTGCTGGTGATTTCTCTTGACGTTGGCATAATGCTCGTGGTTGATCGTCCTTCCTAGGTGAGGAAGATATCAGTGTAGAGGTGGGGCGATGGATGTTAAGTGGTGAGTGGAAGGAAGAAGACGGAACTTGAAACCCCTTAACTCTAATCGAAACCCCAGAGTGATGAGGAGGAGAAGCTTACCGGCTGGTGGGAGCAAGTTGCTAGAGCAAGAAGATTGTACCAGGAGGAGACATAGGGTTGTGGCATTGAAACTCCCAACTGATATATGATAACCGAGAGAAAGGGTGGGAAGCATAGCATATGGAATAGAATTCATTCAGTAAGAGAGAAGTAAAGAATCTAGAAGGGATATAGATACAAATAGAAAATTTAAAAAAATGTCAGGCGAAAATTTAAATACGAGGGCAAAACAAGCCTCTTTTATAATGGTTATGGATTATAAAAGTGGTTATATATATATATAAAATACAATAAATATAATAATTATAGTAAAAAACTTAATTATTTGTATGCAATTTAAAAAAGGAATAAATACAGTGTATGAATCATTGACAGATCAAAAGGAGCCCAATAGAGTAAATTATTATGTTCCTTAACGAGCCAAAATCAGTAGAAGATGGTGTCAGATGACCCTTGTAAAAATATAGCATGAACATCAAAAATTTATCATAGATGATTGCCGAATATGCCGCACTTGATAGTTAGTTAGTCTGGTCGCAAACCATCACCTTAATGTATAAGAAAATGCAAAAGATGAAACTTCCAAAATGAGCACTGAAATATTCCTCCCAACTATTTCTGTTTTCAAATAGTTGATTTTTCTTTTTTTTAAAAACGAACAAAAAGTAGTGCAAAATTTATCTATTCCATATGACCTTGAGAAAATTAAAATTAATAAACTCACTCCCCCTTTACGAGGTACAGTGATCAGGAGTCCTGCCCATGCATGCCAAAGTTCCTTGTACAAGACATTACTGGGGGCCCCTATAAATAAAAAAACATAAAAAAGTTATATGAACACACAGATGGTAAAAAGAGGAGAAACACACTATATACACAGAAATACAAATAGATGATTTAGGCTTAAAAATAGTATGCTACTTAAAGTACCAAGTTTATCATTCACATTCAAGCTCGTCCAATACAGAAACGAAATTTGAAGAAATAGGAGCCAACACAAATCCAAGAAATGCTTATTCAAAAATAATGACTGAAGCAGTATCATATCAAAGCAAAACAAATGAGCACTACCAAACCGTTGCAGAAAATCAGACCTAATAGGTAGCACTTTGAAGCAACTTCCAGGAAATAAAAGTACAAAACAAATTAGAGGTTAAGTAACCATACACATTAACAACACAGTAGGAGTGAAATCAAATCAAACACAAATATAATCCAAGAACGGATGTCTTGTTTAGGGATTGTGTCATCATCTCTTTCACCGTTAATAGGCAGCAACAAATTCGAAAAGTACAAAGGTAAAAACTTTAAAAGGGTTAAGCCCTAACCTGATTCGGGTCTTCTGGAGCAATGAGTTGAAGTGGAGAGTGCCATAAAAACCCAATGGGAATCCTCAAGGCACCTGATCTATATCAGTTTCCATAGAGAATGAACATGAAAAAAGTTCAGAACCAGTTCAATCACTATAACTACCCCATTCCTTTGCTGGGAATTTTTTTTTCATAAACCAAAAAGAAGATACCCTATTTAAATGCATGTCATATGGATATGGATTGAGAGAGAGAGAAGTGACAAACCCTACCCTAACCTTTAAGCTTCTAATTTTTGACGGATCCTGATTGAGTCTGAGCTTCTCCTGCAAGTAAAATCCAAAATTTTCACTTGATCCTCTAAGAGTTTTCCAATTGCATAAATGACTTTCTAGAGATATAAAGAGAGCCGGTGGTGAGGATTGAACTGAAATATTTTGAAAAAGTTGGCAGCCACTGCAGAGATGAGTGGGTAGAGTAAATGGTAAAGCGCAGGTGGGAGAAGGGTTGAAACAGAAAGAAGAGAGTTTACATAGGGGAGAGTCTCCTTTCGTCAGTGGCTAGAGAAGGTTCATGAACTCTCCGAAGAAGTAGAGACGAACAAGGGATATAAATGGAATTTAAGTGAAAGAGTTGAGATGAAAAGATTTTGAAGGGGCATTAGAAGCCTCTTTTTAGGGTAATAGATTTCAGCTTCCGTTTCATTTTCTGAAAAATACAATTAATAGTATCAAAAAATGACCAAATAATTTTTTTTTTAAATCAAAAGATCAAATTTTCAAGATACAATACAGATAAAAGATTTGCTCCCCTGGTACCATAAAAGGTTTCTCACTCTCACCAACAATTAGGCCATTTTGGTGAGATGAGTTGGGTCAAAGCATCATTTAATATGTGTGATTGGTCTATGTGTGTGAGTTGAGTATTTACCTTAACCATAAAAATTAATAATAATAATAATAAAGAGTAATATTTTTTTTTTTGCTTTGGAGTAAATTAAATCACATATAATTAATTAGATTCCATAAAAGAAAATAAAAGGATCACTAAAATAACACATAGACTAAAGTGCCCTTAATAAACAACCTCACCCAAAATCATCTTCATTTATCTATAAAATTATCGGAAATTATAGTGATTTCAAGGGTATCTTACTACAAAGAGAAGACAAAAAACAACTACATACATTTCGCATGGTTCTTTTTGGGTTATAGACATTGCTCTCACTTTCAATTGAAGAACCTGTGAGTTGAAGAAGGGTGATTTCCCATCGTTTCGCCATATCTCACAGTTTTTTTTATTTACGGTGTAATCATTTGACCAGAAAACATAATAAAATGAAAGGAAGTATGATTTTCTTGCACTTTTTTCAGTGTCTGATGTGGGAGAGAACTCACTTTTTATTTTCTTACAATTTCTTAACAGTGACAACCATACATAAGATTTTTTAGAAAAAAAAATTCTTTAATGTCTTATATGGATAGTTTGAAACAAAATTATTTTCTTTTCTTTATCTCACCAACATTCTTGCTAAACTAACATACCCTTGAATAAGTTTGCTGAGATTCATAGAAAACGTGGTTTTGTGTGTACAATTTGTAGAAAAGTGATTTATGAGTTTGAGAGGGTTTTTGTAGGGTTTTATGTGTAGAAATATTCCCCGGTAATTTGTACCCATTTCGATTATGATTCTCATCCTTACTTTGTCTTCTTGATCCTTCAACCTATTTATTTGTTTATTTTCTCTTTTAATTATGAAAGGTAAGATGATTGTTGCTAGGGGTGTATTCAAGTCGTGATGGCTCATTATCTGAGCTCATTCAAACCAAGTTTGAACTAATTTTCTAGGCTCATTCAAGTCGAGTCAATATTTTCTTTTAGTTTGAAACAAGCTCAAGCTCAGTCTTGTTTGATTCAGCTTGACTTGATTAGAATTGAGTTCGTCTTGAACTATTATAATATATATTAGGGTAAATTACACTCACCTCCCCTGAGGTTTGGTGTAATTTGATAAACCTCTCCTCTTGTTTCTGAAATTACAGTGGCCGTTGTAGGCTCATCCTATTAACTCCGTTAACTAATGTTGTTATTTTCTATTTTTGCCCTTATTACTTAGAGGACACACGTAAGCTTAGTTTGAAAGTTCAACTAAAAAACACATAAACGTCCCAAGCCGTCACATGTCCCTTTTAACACCCATTAACTATGATTAAGATTCACTCACCCTTAGGGTTTATCCATCTAACCTTAGTTTTTAGAGAAAAAATAACCTCGGGTTGATTATGCTTAACTACAATTATAGGGGACTCTACAAGCTGCCACGTGTCCCTTTTAACACCCATTAATTGTGGTCAAGACTCACTTATCCCTAGGATTTATCCATCTAACCTTAGTTTTAAGAAAAATAAAAATATTAACCCTATGTTAATTATATTTAACCCCAGTTAAAGTGTCTCTATAAGCTGCCACGTGTCTCTTTTAATACCCACTAACTATGGTTAGGATTCACTTACCCCTATAGTTCATCTATCTAATATTGGTTTTTAGAAAAAGAAATATATATTTACCTTAAGTTGAACTATTAACCTTGGTTTTGGAAATATATATTAACCTTAAGTTGATACTATAACCTTGATTACTAAACCCAATTATCATTTATTTTATTGTATTAGTTGACTTTGTAAAGGGTAATTTAGACATTTTAAAATGTTTAAATGATGATATCATCAAAGTTCATCCATAAAAGTAACGGCCAACTAATGGAAGGGGTATCTGTTATAGAAACCCAAGTTGGGGGGGAGGTTAGTATAATTTCATAAACAAGATGGGAGGTTTTTGAAATTTCACAAAACCTCAGGGGAGGTGAGTATAATTTACTCTATATATTTTTAAATACGTATAATATATGTTGTAAGAGGTACTGTAACTTTAGGGTGATGCTACAAACACAGATATTTACTAATTACACATCAAACTTAAAACTACTAACTGCATACCATTAATTAAAAGGCAATGCTAACTATACTTTATTTTAAACTCTTTTTTTAATAGGAAAAGCATGTGTTGTTAGGGGAAAGGCACATGTTTTAAACTAACACTATCCCGTAAAAAAAAGAAAAAAAAAGAGTGTGTCTTGAAAGAAAGTGATGGTAGCATTATCCTTAATTGAAACACCTTCTGCTTCATCTCTCCTCTTCCCAAAGAATCAACAAGGCAACAACCCTTGCCACCTCTATTTTCTCCAACAACCCAACTGGATAAGATGTTGGATTGCAAATGTTGCCTTGTTTTGATGAATCAAGGCAGCCAAGATGTCGTTCTCAACCTCTCCAGTAATCTTTCAATCTTTCCATGACTTCTTGCATAGTTTTGATTTTGGAGAGTGTTGTTTTCACTTGTTCTATTTCCAAGATAAGTTAGGTTTTTGTGGGTTTGTTTTCTTCGATTTGTTTTCACTTGTTCTATCTTGATCTCTCCTGGATAGACTAGCTTATGTGAGTAACATTCTCTCTCTCTCTCTCTCTCTCTATATATATATATATATAGAAAGAATTGCACTTTACTTGGTGGGTTAGTATCTGTTCCTACGCTCATCTGTTTCCCATGGGTTGAACCCGGGACCTTCCTCCTAGTGAGGGGATACATTACCACTGGTTCCCGTGTGTTGAGTAACATTTATTATTTCTAGGAACTTAGCTCTATTTATTTTCTTCCTCCATCCTCCTTTCTCATCATCTCCTATTTCAATTTTGTGTTCACGAGTTCTGTACTTTACTAGGAAAGACAACCTATGTGGGTTTGTTATATTTTCATTTATGGAAGATACTTTAGTTAATTGTGTTTAAAATTTTTAGTGTGATCGTAACAACACCCTAACTTTTAAGGGCAATACATCCCGTATCTTGGGCCAATGGTGGGTATGCGTCTATCAATAGAGAGGTCTCGGGATCCAATCCACTAGGTGATGAATAGCAAGAATTCTAATTCCCAATGCTAACAACTAACGTAGGTAAATGATATCCTTCAGCACCCAAAAAAAAAAAACTTTTACAGGAAGTAATTAGCACACCATGCGCTTGAACATGTAGGCAAATGCCATGTACACATATCCCTTTTAAAATTAAACACCTTATTAATTATGCTTAAACTTAAATAATTCTAAAAGATTAACCCTAAACGTGAGCTGGGTGTTAAAAAAAAAGGATGCATTGAAAAACCAGAAGGACCTGTCTTAAGGAGGGTTGAGAGCATTCCTAGCAGCCTTACCAAATTTTACTGACCAAAATAGCTAAAAGTCACCATTTTTTTAAAACAGCACCCTCACCAATTTAACAAAAAAGGAAGGGAGAGAGAAATGTTATTTTAAACAAAAAAAAAGGAAGGTGAAAAAATTAAAACAATTCGGTGAACCTCAAATCAATGTTTGAGTTGAGAATCTCACAAGTTTAAGGGGATGGTTTGGTTTCCTTAAAAGTCTATCAACCATTTTGATGATTTTAACAATTAAGTTATTAGCTTAAGGGATGATAAAATTTAAGTGCGGAAATAGAAACCCAAGCAAACCATAACACAAAGATTTTTACGTGGAAACCCTTCCGGGAAAAACCACGGGACCTAGTCCAGCCATGAGAATCCACAAAGACAAAGTAAACAAGAACTTACAAGACTCGAACTTGACTCATTCGGACTCGACACCACGATCCTTCAGTTCTTAATCCTCCACGCCTCGAAAAGTCATCACGTACTCTCAAGTCCCGTGATCAACCGCAGCCGCTCATACTTCTCTTTGTGTCTCGAAAACAGTCTACGATCTTTCTATCGATCTCCGTCAATGACGGCTTCGGAATCCACCGACCAAATCACTCTACCACGATCCTTCTCGGATCGATCTCTTTTGGAAAAGCTCCGAAACACTCCAGCCAAGGTGTTCTATCCAGAACAGGTTGATGGTTTGATAAGAATCATCACCTAGATGGACTCCTTCAATACACAAGTCCAAACAAGCAAAAGTGAAACTTTGGGCTTGTAAACTCTAGCTTAAAAGCATTAACAAAAGGGGAGGAGAGCACCAATTTTCATAGGTTTTATAACCTTTGGAGGAACTTAAAAACCCTCTCCACACACTCCCTAAGTTGTACTCCACGAAGTGGAAGGGTTCTATATATAAAGGGAATCAAAAACGTGGTTTAGAAGTTGCTAAAATAGGTTAAAAACCAAAGAAGGAACCAATGAATCGTTTTAGCAAAACCCCCATATCAGGGTCGACCCATGGGGCACATTCGGTCGACCGGATGGTGCCTTTCGGTCGACCGGATGGTCCTCAGTGTCGACCCTCACAAAAACTACTCTCTGCCAAAAAACCTGGTACAAATCTTGGGCTCTTCAGGGTCGACCCAAAACGGTCAGGGTCGACCTTGGGGTGCATTTTTTTTGTTTTTCATCTTTTTAAACATTGAATGCACACCCCTATCAACTCTTC
Source organism: Tetracentron sinense (assembly GCA_015143295.1). Classification (NCBI taxonomy): domain Eukaryota; kingdom Viridiplantae; phylum Streptophyta; class Magnoliopsida; order Trochodendrales; family Trochodendraceae; genus Tetracentron; species Tetracentron sinense. The sequence goes on along the minus strand of CM026573.1, from coordinate 1,807,325 downwards.
TCCAATTTGACTTATTTTTAATGATGAATGGGCATTTTCATGAGGTATTATGTTATGATTATTCTAGGTCAAATCCCACCTATGGTCACATGTTATATAGGTCACTTACCATCCTATAAAGAAGATGATCATCCGAGTGGATCAAGCGATTCTTCAACGCGCTTCAACTTCACTTGTCGTGGATGCTTGACGGCAATGACACAAGAACCACTCCTAGACACCTAGACTCACTTGTTTTGACACCGGAATATGCCAATACAAAAACATGAACTTTACAATCTCCCCCTTTGACAATTCTGTGGCAAAACCAAACTGAAGTACATGACTTAACACAAACTCACCCAAACACATCAAAACGGTGAATTAGGACATTACATGACTCCAACACTATTACATGACACCAATTGACAAAACATCTTAAATTAAGACATTGAAGCTCTTGTCATGTAGAATCTGTCTGCTACAACCCTGCACCTGCACATGCTCATAAACAAAACACCCAGTGAAGCATGTGTGGATTATGAAAATAAGTAACCACAGGTAAAACAAGGAATGTACTGAAGTAGGGAAATACTATCCTAACATTATTCTCCCTCTTTTTGGCACAATTGTCAAAGGTAGGCAGAAAGCCAATATTAAAAGAAAATATATCAATTTAGCAAATGTGAAATATTAAGGCAACCACAGTACAAACAATCAAATGCAGACAATGAGGGACTAAAAACCGGGGAACGAAATAGAAATATAAAGCACAAACTCCCCCTCAACAACTCACCTTGATCTTCTCCCCCTAAGATCAAGGATACCACCAAAAATATGGCACCTATGCTAGAAAGGCCCATGCCAAAAGAAAGAAACACACACAAAGAATATTACAAAAAATATCATGTGCCGCACAAACATGCATCAAAAGCATGCCAAGCAGTAGTAATTTAAAATTAAAAATCCAATGAAGAACATGATTAATTAGTCCGACTGAGGATACCCATCTAACTAAATCTCATGGAATGCTAAAGCATAACCAATTCACTTAGACACATTTAGTGAACAGTTCAAAAGTGAAACATTGTGTGTAGTGGTGGTCTGACAAGATACCAGATCAAGGTTTCTTTCCCTTTCCAAGGGTATGACATTAACCACTAAGGGGACTCCTGAAGACATAAATCTTAGAAATCCAACCTAGTTAGATCCAGATATGCTGATTTTTTACATTTTAGTGCTCCTATATCCATTTTATTTGACTCATTAGTTTTCTTTTATTTTTGGTCAAATACCTCTAAACTTTTTAAGATTTCTTTTGATGATCTTTATTTGATCATATCTTTTCATGCAATGATGGCTTTCACACTATCTAGGTGGGTAATCCTGACTATTAGCAGCAGGGGCTTTCACTCTAGTGACCCAGATAGATACCTACTGTCTGCCCAGGTAACCATTTCATACTGTTTGCATCCAATAGTGACTTTCACACTATCCCAGTAGGTAGCCCTTTTCATTGCAACAAATTAAGTTCATGGAGGATACACAAAATGGGGATGACTAACAAATATGGTCATTCTGGATTGGTCATCCAAGGTCACACTATTGGGAGAAGCCATACACCTACAGATTAGAAAATAGACCTCTCAATAGAATCAATCAGAGTGCATGTGAAATTTGTGAAGCATACGCACATGAATAAGTCTCTAACTGTTCAAGTTAAAATCGGTCTAATTTTCAGCCTAACCAAGAGACTATACAGGTGATATATCCCCAATCAGCAACAAACTCATGTTCAACCCTGGATAAGTATAGAAATAAAGATCACACAAGGAATGCAGATCATGCAAGTCAAGCAAGGCCAATATGAAAAAAATCTTTTTTGATTTTATGGTTTTTCAATGTTTTTAGATTTTTCAAAATAAAGAAAACAGAAAAACATACAAAAGCAAATAAACACTAGTAAAAAGAAAGACTACTAGTATACACAAATAGTATAGCACTAGGATAATATATATCACTAACAACACACCCTAGGCTATGACAGGCACGGGCTAAGTGAAGCCCTTCAGGTCTTCAATTCTCACCCAAACGGTTTTAGAAGTTTGATTGACCCTATAGTCTCTAACCGTTTCAGTTGAGGTAGGTATGACCTTCTGCCTCTTCCTCCTGTTCCTCCTTTTTCAAGATTGAGTCCTAGAATTATGGCGGGCAATATGGTTCTCCCTGTTACCTCCTCTATATCTAGCATGAGGAGTGTCATGACCATGCCACTGTCTAGAGTTGTGAGTCATCTTCATCACATCTTCACACAAACTCCTAAACTTCTCCACTAGGACCTCAACTCTCCTTTGAAGATTCTCATTAAAGTTGTGTTAGTTCCTTGAACCATGATTGAGTATTCTTTGAAGTTTAAGACATCGATGCGTAATATGACCCTTCACTCCACAGTTATGACATGTAGGAATGAATTTCTGAGTAGAAAGGTCTTTCCCTTTAGCAGGAGGGTGCCTTTTAGCACTAGACTCAGTGTTCGAGGTGGATGGAGTTCCTTTCACATCTCCACACCTCTGGTTTTGCTCAAGTTCAGCAAACTTGATTTCAAGACTTGTCTTTTCATCAAGACAAACATGTAAATCAGATTCAAGTAGTTGAGTATTGGCAAGGAGGGAAGCCTTCTCTTCCTCAAGCTGTGACACAAGAGCTCTCAACCCTGAAGTCACTTGGTCTAAGACATCTTTTTCCATTTCAATAGATTTGATCTTTTTGGATATGGAAAACTGAACCTTTTTCAGCTTTAGGCATTCCTGAAATAGTTCATCATAGGCTGCCTCAAGGTCTCCCTTAGAATCTGAGTCATTCTGACTCACATCATCCTTGTCACCATCCCTACAGTGTTGGTTACTCACAGCATTTAAAGAAGATTCCTCAATCCCATATAAAGATGCAGTGAAAGCCACATAACCCCTAGTCTCCTCACAAAAAGAACTATATGATTCCTCAGATTCAGATTCACTGTCATCCTTTGCCTTGCCCTTAAATCTTTTCTTATTGGAGCATTCAGCGGTAATATGGTCGTAGCCTTGACATTCATAGCATTGAACACCTTGGGATTTCTTGTCCACACTTTTAAAATGTTTATTGTTTTCAAAATGCTTGGACTTGGGCTTTTCAAAAGATTTTTGTTCTTTCGAATTAAATCTCTTATTCAGTTTCAAAAATTTTCTGAATTTCTTAACAAACAAAGCCAACTCTTCTTCTTCATCCTTAAAGTCACTATCTGAACCATCTATGGATTCCTTGACGGACTTCAAGGCAATGGATTTTGGTTTCTTAGATGGATTCAGATTTAACTCATAGGTTTGAGAGAACCAACCAACTCTTCAAGTTTGAGAGCATCAACATTTTTGCTCTCCTCGATGGCAGTAACCTTTGATCAAAATCTCTCAGGTAGAGATCTCAAAATTTTTCTCACAATTTTGGACTCTGGAATTCTTTCCCCTAGATTGAAACTAGAATTGACAATGTCACTCAGATTGATATAAAAACTATCAAAATTTTCATTATCATCCATCATCAACTTTTCAAACTTAGAGGTCAGTAATAGAAGTTTGGAGATCTTGACAGTTGTTGTCCCTTCATGGGTAATTTGAAGAATGTCTCATGTCTCCTTCGAAGTGTCAACTTTAGAAATACGTCAAAATTCTTCAAGTGTGACAGCGGCGAAGATTGCATTAAACCCTTACTATTCCATCTACAACTTTCAAGTTCTACATTGGTCCATTCAAAAGAAGGTTTAGGGATGGTCTGGTCATTTATGGTATTTGTTGGATGGGTCCAACCTTGTTAAATGGAGAACCATACTCTCTCGTCTAATGATTTTAGAAACACTCTCATTCGAGCTTTCCAATAGGCATAATTATTCTCATCAAATAATGGGGGACAAGAGATGGATCCTCCATCTCTTTGGAGATTCATATTCACTGAAAAAAAATGAGACAAGATCACACTAAAAAGTAAGTGAGCTTGCTCTGATACCAATTGAAAAAATTAAAACAATTCGGTGAACCTCAAATCAATGTTTGAGTTGAGAATCTCACAAGTTCAAGGGGATGGTTCGGTTTCCTTAAAAGTCTATCTACTATTTTGATGATTTTAACAATTAAGTTATTAGCTTAAGGGATGATAAAATTTAAGTGTAGAAATAGAAACTCAAGCAAACCATAACACAAGGATTTTTACGTGGAAACCCTTCCGGGAAAAACCACGGGACTTAGTCCAGCTATGAGAATCCACAAAGACAAAGTAAACAAGAACTTACAAGACTCGAACTTGACTCATTCAGACTCGACACCACGATCCTTCAGTTCTTAGTCCTCTACGCCTCGAAAAGTCATCACGTACTCTCAAGTCCCGTGATCAACCACAGTCGCTCGTACTTCTCTTTGTATCTTGAAAACAGTCCACAATCTTCCGATCGATCTCCGTCAATGACGGCTTCGAAATCCACCGACCAAATCACTTTACCACGATCTTTCTCGGATCGATCTCCTTTGGAAAGGCTCCAGAACACTCCGGTCAAGGTGTTCTATCCATAACGGGTTGATGGTTTGATAAGAATCATCACCTAGATGGACTCCTTCAATGCACAAGTCCAAACAAGCAAAAGTGGAACTTTGGGCTTGTAAACTCTAGGTTAAAAGCATTAACAAAAGGGGAGGAGAGCACCAATTTCCATAAGTTTTATAACCTTTGGAGGAACTTAAAAATCCTCTCCACACACTCCCTAAGTTGTACTCCATGAAATGGAAGAGTTCTATATATAAAGGGAATAAAAAACGTGGTTTAAAAGTTGCTAAAATAGGTTAAAAACCAAAGAAGGAACCAAAGAATCATTTTAGCAAAACCCCCATATCAGGGTCAACCCATGGGGCACATTCGGTCGACCGGATGGTGCCTTTCGGTCGATCGGATGGTCCTCAGTGTCGACCCTTACGAAAACTACTCTCTGCCAAAAAACCTGGTACAAATCTTGGGCTCTTCAGGGTCGATCCAAAACGGTCAGGGTCGACCCTGGGGTGTATTTTTTTGGTTTTTCATCTTTTTAAACATTGAATGCATTCCCCTATTAACCCTTCTCCAATTTGACTTATTTTTAATGATGAATGGGCATTTTCATGAGGTATCATGTTAGGATTATTCTAAGTCAAATCTCACCTATAGTCACATGGTATCTAGGTCACTTACCATCCTATAAAGGAAATGATCATCTGAGTGGATCAAGTGATTCTTCAACGCGCTTCAACTTCACTTGTCGTGGATGCTTGACGACAATGATACAAGAACCACTCATAGACACCTAGGCTCACTTGTTTTGACACCAGAATATGCCAATACACAAACATGAACTTTACAGAATGGAGAGAGAAACATTGGTTTGGTGAGTGCAAGGTTTTTAATTTCGAAATTTTCGATGATTTTGGCCAGACAACTCAAACTGAAACCGAAAAATTGCGGGATTTCGGCGAAATTTCGAAATCTGAAATATTAATATTTTATTAATTTTATTTATATTTTATTAACATATATATGTTAAAAAATAATATTTTATTACAATTTTATATATTTATATAAAAATTATTATTTTATTTTTAAAATTAATATATAAAATTTTGAAATTTCATGAAATTTCTGTAAAATTGTTGAAATATTTTGAAATTTTAATAAAAAAAACTATTTTTAAGAAATTAGATTTCGGCTGAAATTCCAAAATTTCGACTAAAATCTGATTTTCGAAATAAACCAAGTTTCGATGTCGTTGGGATTGTCCGAAACCTAAATTTCGCGAAATTTCAAACCTTCATTTTTTGGAATTTTTAGTGTTTTGTGTTACGGCCTTAGTTATTTCCACAACCTTGACCGTGCGGCACTCGTGCTAGAGTCCGTCCTACACGAGTCAGCCTTACACTCAAGCTTAGTAGGAGAGAAGTATGAACACTCTTTGGAAGAAAGCTACAACTCTTATTATACAAGAGAGTATACACATATGGATTGATACTTGGATGATTGCTTGGATGATCTACAAATGAGGGGTCATCCCCTTTTATAGCCTCTCATGGGAGTGTTCTAGACTCTAGAACATTCCCACCTCCTTTAATGGATTTATCTAGAATTCTCTACTTCTAGATACTCCTACCACATTCTCTCTAGGAACCTTGTAGAGAGTTTCTACACTTCTCTGCTTTCAGAATCTCTACAATATATATATACAAGCCTACTACAAAATTTGGGGTATGACATTTGGCTCAGTCAAAGTCTAGTTCCCAACTGATGTGGGACTTAAACCCTCACAATCTTATATGAAACCCTAACCATCGTCTCTGCAAACAGTTGCCCCATTTTGCATGCAACAGTCAATAAACCTGGCCGGAGATCGGAAATCATCCCAAAACTCAGCGGCTTGACTCTCCTCTGTGACTGTGACCTCGCCGGAGCTCAACGCCCCAACCGATTTCCCAGGTATGTCACTGACTCTTTTTTGCTTTATTTATCCAGGGACGAGACTTGAGAGTGTACATTCGGCTTTCAAAGAGAAGCTTAGAGGCTGCTAAAAGATAATGGGGAGGTAGGGGAAGATCAGGCATTGCGAAAATGGAGTAAGGAAAGAGAAGGGTATGAAGAAAAAACGCTCAAGTGATGGTTATGGTGGCACTTGTAGGTTTAAAAGCAACCAGCTGGAAGTCCCAATTGTACCAAGCCGAGCTTCAATCCTGTAAATTCGAGCTTTAATCGAGCCCGAGCCTGAGCCCAAGCATAAGCATTTCTTGAATACACCCCTAGCCTTTTATTGCATTGGGTATATTAATAGAAATAGACTGCTTTGTTTAACATTCACTTCATGATATCAACAAAACTTTCATCTTAATTTATTTATTCTGTTTTCTTTTTGGTTATGTGGAATGCTAGTTCAAGAATATATCCAACTTTATTTGGTTTCCTTTTATTTCCTCATTGTTTTTTCAGACCCATCTGAAATCCAAGAGTTTCTCTAATTTCACAATTTAGTGTCTAGTAATTATTTTTTAATCTTACTCTTATTACCTGCATTTGCATATTTCTTAATTAACTGTGTCTGTTTTTTAAATGATTTATTATCAGACCCAGATGAATTTAACGAGTGTAAAGTTGGAATCAGGATCCATTGTGAGTAGTTGGTCGTCGTGTTGGACATTCTGGGGTTGGGAACTCTAAGAACTACTATTTGAAACCAAGAAAAGAGGGGGGGCATATCTGTAAGTATTGGGAGAGATGGTTTGCAATAAGGAGGGGGCTCTTCGAGAATTGGAGATTGCAGAAGCTATGGCCGCGAGAAATGATTACACGGGTGCCAGAGACAAGTTACTTGAAGTGCAGTATCTATTTCCAGAACTAGATAACTTATCTCAGATGATTACTGCCTGCGACATACTATGCACCACCTACATCGGGATCCCGGGCTGTGGCACCGACTGGTACTGGGTTCTTAAGCTCACTCCGGCAACAGGTGATTCTGATATAAAATCTCAGTATCACAAGCTCACTACCCTCTTAGAACCCATAAAGAACAAGTTCCCTGGGACCGGATATGCTCTGCAACTCATCCAGGATGCTTATTCGGTGCTTGCAGATGGAGAAAAACGTGCAGATTTTGATTCAAAGAGGGCTGCAAGCTGGGGAGCATATGAATCTGTAAATTCACAGGAACCGTGTGTTCTTGAGTACAGGGATAAGGAAAGGGAAGCTACTTCACAAAGTTCTTCTAGGTTTAAAAGAATTGCTTGTGAGACCATGGATGGAAATGGAAGCAATGCAGTGGAAAATTCAGAAGAACCTCCTTTGAAGAGGATTAGAGATTTGAGTGGGGGTGAAATCATTCCCGTAAGTAGGGTCCAGAATGCTACGATATCTACAGGAACCCAGGTCTTAGATGGGATTCATGTTGTTGATAAAAATATGAAGAAAATTTGCGCCCAAGAAGCAAGTTGGATTTATACTCACACGAAGACCAGAAAGAATGGAGGAGTGGAGAGACCGGTAGATAATATAAAATCTCCAGTGGGTTCTGGTGGTTTTTGCGGGAACTCATCTTGGTGTATGAAACCATTGGTTCACAAGAGTCCTGATCCAGACTTTTACAAATTTGATAATAACAGAAAGGCTGAGGTTTTTTCTGTGGGCCAGATTTGGGCTGTTTATGATCAAGAAAACATGCCTCGAAGCTATGCTCAAATCAACAGCATAGGTAAGTTACCATTTAGATTGTGTATCAGTTGGTTGAAACCTGCACCTGTTACTGCAGACGAGAGAAGATGGTGTGAGGTGGGGTTGCCTGTTGCTTGTGGGTTCTTCGACCTGTACAGAAATATAGTGACGGTGACTGGACCAACAATGTTTTCTCACATGATTTCTCGGGGTGCAAGCGTAACAAAGCCAATTGAAATTTACCCAAAAAAAGGTGAGGTTTGGGCAATTTACTTAGATTGGAATCCATTTGACTGGTGCTCTGATCCCAAAACAAGGGAGGGATGCAGATTTCGGATGGTGGAGATCCTTACAGATTATTCTCAACAAGCGGGTCTGAGAATAGTGTACTTGGTGAAGGTAGAGGGATTCAGAAGCATTTTCCAAAGATACACAGAGAAAGGGAGAAAGTTATCTTATCAAATTCCTGCAAGCAACTTGTTTATGTTTTCTCATAATGTCCCGACATATAAATTTTTAGGTGGAGAGATGGACAGAGTTTCTGATGGGATGCTTGAGCTGGACCCATTGGCTATACCCGGCAGTTTGGTCCGTAATACGACCACAGCATCAGACGAAGGGAATTCTAGTGATTCTTCCAGTTTCACTGACTACCCTCTAATTTCTCATTGCATAATGTCAGAATCAGAGACTGAATCATTTGAACCTAAGTGGTCAGCAAAGGATTTTGACTCAGATCAAGTTTGGGCCTTATATGATGGCCCTGATTCCATGCCTCGGCGATATGCTGTAGTAAACAAAGTGGTATCATGGCGTGAAGTTTGTGTAACGTTCTTGGAGCCTCACCCCATGCTCGATGATGAGATCTGCTGGGTCGAAGAGAATCTACCATTTGTTTGTGGACTCTTTAGAGCTGGTAGAACCACTCTCAACTTGGACATGTCTAGGTTCTCACATTTGGTAAAATACGAGCACAGCTTGAAGAGGTCTTTCTATGGAATTTATCCAAAGAAAGGTGAGATATGGGCAGCATACAAAAACTGGAACAGCAAATGGAAGCAATCTGATTACAATGGTTACCAATGTCGGGTTGTCGAGATCATTTCAGATTTCTCCCTAGAATCCGAGATGAGAATAGCCAGCTTAGTAGAGGTGCAGGGTTGCATGACATTTTTTCAAAGAGAATTATATGATGGTTTTGAGTTGATCCGGGCAGTTTCCAGAACAGAAATTCTCAGTTTCTCTCACCAGATACCAGCTTTCACTGTTCCAGGAATTGAGAGCCGTGGTATACCTAATGGTTCTTGGCACTTGGAACCCGATGCATTGCCTCCCAAGTTCTGCAACTAGTTAAGGAAGGTACTCTGAAAACTCGACTGACTATGCTACTTCGTAGTTAAAAAGAAAGAATATACTTATAACTATACTGATTGGTTCCATTCTTTTTAGCTACTTTTTCTTTTTTGGAATAGTTCATACTGTTATGCGGGTATAAATTTTAATTGTGCTCTACACTCTTCACCCATTCCCCTTCACTGTCCCATTTTGATATTTTACATCATAGTTGGTTATCAAGGTCAGAATACATTGTATAAGTATGCAGAGTATCATGGATGATAGCTGTCTTCAATGCTGTATCTGGTTGTGCATAGAATTGTGTTCGAACTATGTATATAATATGTTCCACACCCTGGAATCTCATTGGACAAAAGTTTATACGATTGTACGATCAAAACAATCCATCTGTTATTCCAATAAAAACAAAAACAATTGGAGGTTGCAGTAACCTGATCGGGTTGCGTTTGGTCATGGACTTGTTACCTTTTCTTCTTGTTCATTGGGATCTCAACCTCCTACAAGAATGCAGCTATCCTGACAATTCACTTATAGAGTAAGCCATCATTTTCATAACCAGTGCCATATCCCAACACTATCTAGAGCCATATCTCCACTATATAGTGAGTCCAATCTATCTCAGATTATAGACTTAACAAATACAAGTTTGTAAGGCCTCTTTCTCTATATTTAGGTGGTCATACGTCAAATGGTTTGTTATATCCACGGTAGTGTTTGAAAATACTTAAATACTTTTGAGTTTCCCGAGGATTAGTAGAAATAAGATTCCATTCACGTTATAATTTTTGTTTTTTTGCTTGATTTCTTGTTTTTTCTTTCTTTCATTTTTTTTGTATGGAATTGTTAGCTTTAGATTTTATTTCTGAGATGGCTTTCATATGTGACAGCTAGGCAACTTTCAACAACAATAGCAATGAAGGCGAAATTCCTTAGTTTTGAAAATAGATACCAATAGGGTGGTATATTTTCTGAACCTTTCAAGGATCACTTGCATGATTTTCTCTGATTATCTAAAAGAGTGCTCTGGAAGGAATAGTTACAGAGCTGCCTCATGTGGAACCCACCAAGCGGTGACTCTGGATACTATCCATTCCTATACTTTAAGCAGTACTCTATTTTTTGAAAGCCATAGGTTTTAGTTTTATGTAGCTTACTTCAAAATCGGTTCACGTTTGTGGCACTTCCTTGCTGGTGCAGTATTTGGTGAATTTCGTAGAATTATGGTTAGAGCAACCCCTAATTTCTGGAAGAACGTGTATTTACGTTAAAGAAAGAGCATAATATAACAAGATTAAATGAAAAAGAAAAGAAAAATACCATGCACAACATTGCCAGTAACATCTCATTAAACCCCAAGGTGCCCTAAGAGAGATTCGATTCAGGAGGCACCCCAGCAGAGTAGAGCTCATAGTTGCTAGAGCGAGAAACAGGAAACGAGGATCAAAAAATTCATAAGAATGGAGAAGTGAGAAATGAGATGTTGGCGTCTCACTTGCATTAGAATTTAAGTCATACCTTAAATTTTGCCTTACATGAAACGTGTGAAAAAATATACACTTAGACTATAGTGGACCTTGTGTGAAACCCATATAATTTGGATATTTTGTTCTTGGGTCGGAATAATATAATATAAGTAATTAAATCAATATTAAATTCACGAGGAAATAAATATTTAATCTAATCGTATTCGCATAGGATTTACATTACTGGTTGTAGAGGCGCACTCTATTCTGTCAATCATTTACCAAGAAGGTTCTAACTAATGTTACTTGCTCAAGGTCTACACCGTAGGCTAAAGACTTAGGTCAATCTCATCACTTCCCACATACATAACACTCTATGACCACTAAATGGAATGTGATGGAAACGAACTTCATGGGAAGCAATCTTCCCACTCTATACAGTGTACATGGCTTCCACACACCTATAGTCGAGCTTCCGATGTCCTTTAGAATGTTATCTACTCTGCCTCCCACTATTCTTGATTCCAAGAATATTATTGTTTGCAAAGCTCATACATATTTATTAGTATAATAAGCACATATGTGATACAACTGGGTTACAATTACGTAAGAATTAAGTACATGCACGTTTGTTACCTAGTCCCATGCCCAGACCTTGTATCTGTACCCCATCCTGGTGAACATGGATCCAAATTTTAGAGAGTTAAAAAAAACATGGATCTCAATTTTAATACATCTCTTTTCTTGCATTGCTACATTACATACATGTTAAAAAATGAAACTAACAGAGAAACTGCAATCTCAATCTCATGCACCTGACTACGCAAAAATAAATAATTCTCATGCACCCACTAGATAGGTATGAATCTTCCTTTACATTCCTGGATGCACTTGAGTGCCTTCGACAACTTTTTTCTCATCATACGAAGAAAACATTCCTGGATGCACTTGAGTGCCTTCGACAACTTTTTTCTCATCATACGAAGAAAAAATTATTTCTTGTCCTTCAAATGATTTAGGCACATCAGCAGTTTGAACCAAACAAGCTTCTTGCCTTCTCCTTTATTTTTTCTCCCCCCCAAAAAAGAGTTAAACTATCCAACCATTTCGACTCGTCATTGAAACCAGTTGGTGTTGCACATAGGGGTATCATTTGCAGAAGGAGAAAGTGCATAGTACCTTGTCTTATGAACTGCTGCTACAAGCCCCGTGCTCAGTCCAACACTTCTCCTGTTCTAGTTTTCCCTTGCAGCAGCATATGGAAGCTTCTCTAATCTCTACACCACCACCAGCCCTGATTGCTCTCGTTGGTTGATGATTTGGAGAACTTCTCTTATATTTGTACAGCAAGAAAAAACTAAAATAGAGGAAGTGGACTGAGTGTGAGGCCTGGGACCGCCAATGCAGTTTTTTTTAAAAATCTTTTGACATGTCAACTATTACTTTTTCATTTTGTTTTCCGAGAATATTTACATTTATAATTTCTAATAGGAAATAGTTTGAAGATAGTCTTTCAGAAAGTGAGAAAATTGTAATTAGTTAGAAAATTTCAGAATAAATTAGAGGGAATGATGAACTCAGACTTCTTTTTGAGTCAAACGGTATCATGTATAACTGAATTACAGAGTACATAGGGAACATGCCAGGGCTACCCAGTGCTACCGGGACCTCTAGAAAATGAAACTTAATATTAAAATATTTATTATGTGAGATATCCAGCAGTCCTGTTTGCTGTGCTTCTCTGAAGCGCCAAGACTGCCATTGCATGGGCTAAGAAATTCAGTTGTTGAGGTATATGGCATAGTCTAAACTCTAAAGCTCCAAAACTGGTGCAATATATGGAAAATATCCAAGACTATGTGGTAGATTTCCACAGGACTTGTTTCTCCATTAACTAGCAAGTCCATGACAACCTTAGAGTCCGAATGCAGCACCACTCTCTGGCAATCCATCTGGTGAGGAGCCTCTGGGGAGGGTATTGCGACCTCTGCAACAGCCAATCCCTCTCAAGAAGCAATGGACATTCCAATACCTGCAGCATTTACAGAAAAGGAAGGGGCTCGATTACAAGATATGATATTGCAAGAATATTGGAGGTAGCAGTCCGGTGAGAGAAGAGCAGCCGGATCTGTCTTAGGGTATAACGATGGGGATGGCTGTGGGCTAGAAATGAATGTAAAAGAATAAACTTTAAGATATTCTTAGGCGAAGGAACAGCTTGATGAATAGAGACGGAGAGTCACGTGTAGTCTGATTGAAGATAGTAGAAATTTGAGCAGTCCAAATAGCCCAGAGAAGGCTGACAATGAAAGTTAAAACAGTACGGTTTTCACCTTGGTCGAGAGATAGGTTAAGCTATTGAAGCCACCATTGACCAGTGGGTTGATCATCAGTGGCATGGGTCCTAATGGATAATGGGGAGTCAAGCCAGATGCTTCGTGCAAATGGGCATGAGAAATAAAGATAGGATGTACTTTCATCCGATTGCTTATGGAAGGTCATAGAGGTTCAACAGGGATATGCATTTGGGTGAGAGACACATTAAAAACTACTGTGTTTGTTAGGGGGCTTGAAGGAGGTGCTTTCCTGGGAGACATCCCGTGGGTTGGTGTATCCGGAGGTTTGGTAGGCTGATTTGACAGAATACTCAGTGGGTGTGAAATGCCATATGATACAATCTGGCCTTTTGAATGAACTGAAGGGAATCTTAACAATGGCTGCTAATTCATTGAAGGATAAATGCTGTTGGAGTATGTGCAGGTTCCATTGCTTTTGAGGAGGATATATCCAGTTTACAAGTGTTGGGCGTTAACTGTTGGCTGTTCGCTGGATGTGGATATATTAGGCAAAAAGTCGGGAACTCCCATCCCGGAGAGTATTTGTTTATGGTTAGCTGACTTGCTAGCTCCTATTTGCCGCCAGAGACCATTAATGTGGACCATGGATTCAAGTATCATCATGCATCAGGCGTATCTGACTCGATACGTATCGGCTTTGGATGATATCGATTCGGTGGCACGAGTATTTGTAAATAATACTAAGTATCAAATGAGCATCGATGAGTATTGTGCATAGTTCAAAAACTCGATGAGTCACCCGAGTAACTCGGACAAATTACTCAATTTAACTGAATTTCGGGTCGAGTCGCCTTTAAACTTAAAGGAGACATTATTTGCCGAGTTACTCGGTTGAGTCGAGCTAAGTTACTCGGTCGAGTCGAGCTAAGTTACTCGGTCGAGTCGAGCCGAGTTTTTTGACTCGTCAAACTAGGCCGAGTCACAAAATGGTATTTTTATCATTTTTTTAAACCTAAACTTGAACGTCACTATGTTGCATCATATTTTTTTGGGTATACAAAGACAACTTACTATGGGGTTTTTAAAACCTAATTTTTGGTTTGAGGTTGTAAAACCAGTGTACTCTGAGTTCTTTTAACCTAGGTTTTTCAAGTTATTACATATATATTCCAAATTGGACTGAGTCGAGTTTTCCGAGTTACTCGACCCGACTAACTTTCGAGTTGAGTCAAGTTTTCGGATTTTTTGAACCATGGTATCGTGCATATCGGACTGATATACATGATACACACTAATACTCATTTGATACCATTTTTGTTCCTTTTAAAAAAAGTCATGAGTATCAATCGATACATAACAAAATCAGTCGATACTACTGGTACTGTTACGTATCGGTCGACACGTTATAAAACCGAAGCATTATGTCATTTAAGTGTTACATAATACCCCAGAACCCATTCTTTCATTTTTGTTTCATTCTCTAATAAATTTTTAGGCCTATATTAACAACTTCGTTGTCGATTTTAGATTAAAAACGAAAATCTAAGCGTTTGATTTTTGATTGAAGGAGTTTTCTCAAATATTTGAAAGTGTATCTTAATTTTTTTAGCATTTCCGAACACATCCAACCGTTACGTATTCTAAAATCGCCTTACCGATACTCATACTGATACCGATACTTTGAACTATGGTGATGACTGATCCAGTCAACAAGCTTCTTCAGGCCCATGAGGGTCTTGATCCCATCTTTGGTGCCATGAAGGATGTAGATGTACTTGGGAAATTTATTCTTTTTATAGACTGGTACCATAGAGTCCTCCTGTTGCTGTAGGAGTCACCACCCTCTTGTAGCCAACATCGTAAGATTGAAGGAGTGTAATCTCTGAATCAAGGCCCCTCAATTTTGCATTGTACAATCGTTCCAGCTCATCCAGTAAGCTATCTTCTTGCCCCCGTTATAATCCCACCAGGACTTACTCATGTCAGTATCCAGCTCTTGGCAGAGAGGGAGCTTAAATATACTTGTGGAGTAAATGGGAATAGCTTGTACCCCACCGCCTTGAGTAGAACCTCCCGCCCAGTCTGAGTAACATCTGTTTCCACCCTTGAAGCTTATTGGAAAATGTGGAGTCGAATAGAGGCAAATGTGCCCTTTTTATAACGGCCCATCTTGGATGGCAACCCAAGATATTCCCTGATGCAGGAAACAAATACAATTTGCATTCTACTCACATTTGATGTGATCCATTTTTTTCCTTCCAGCAGGATCTGTATCTGCACCATTAAATTGTGCTTAAAAATTGTAATTTTTCCTGTATGATACTTTTTTTTTTGGGTTAAATCCTGTGTGATACTCAAAAACTATAGATTGACATCTAATGCAATTTGGAAAGCATTACGAAAAAAGATATCCTCCTGTTCTTGTTTGAATCATGTTTCCCTATTAGACTTTCACTGCATCAGACTACTGGACTAACCTACGTGGGTGAATATGCAGGCACGATATCAGGAGGATGCACACCCAACATGGTTTTGGAATCCACTGGCGCAAGTAATGTTGTAGCTTAAGAAAGTTATCGCCACTCTGATATCAGTAATAGCTCCTATCCACTACTTACATATGATAAAAATTGTGTAAAAACGGCACTACTATATATCCTTCAAACAGCAAGAGAATCACAATTATCCAAAATGCAGACAAGTCCATTTGCAGTAGTGCACATCAAATTGAATGGTCCTGGTAGTTCAATCATGTCAATCTCTCAGCCCAAAATACATCAATGTGATGATACTGGTGTCTTTGCAAATTAGGGTACCGGCGTTTTAGGTTGGGCAACGAGAATTGAAGCTCACAAAACAACAGGGAGGTTCTCTTCATTTTCCAGTATGGATTCAGCTTAACTGGAAGGTGCTTTCTGCCCCTCAAATGCGAGATCACAGGTTTGATACCCAGCATCACCACATAAAATAATCTGGTTTGGGTCCCCTGGACCCGTCTCTGTTGTCAAAACCTGCTGTTACATGCTGTACCACATTAATGTATTTTTGGCTGATGGGTTGACCTGTTAGAATATAAATAGTAGTCTCTAATCTTTGTCCATTCTCTCTGGAAAGATTCAAACATACAATTTTCATTTTTATCTAATTCCCCCAAACACGAATCCGTGGACATTACCAAATGTGTGTTGTTGAAATCCATCACAATTTATTCCAATAAGGAGTCAAATCCTCTACGGTGATAACCGGATTTGGCAAATCCGGTTATCACCCCTAGAGGTCGCCATGCATCCTTTGACACCCCTTAACCGTGGGTAAGGTTCACCCAACCATTTTTGGTGTTTTTTTTTTTTAAAATATTAATTATTTTTTAAAAATTAAAAACTGTTTTTAGAGTTTTTTTAATATTAAAAACATTTTTTTAATTTTAAAAAAAGAATTAATATTAAAAAAAAAAAAAAAAAAACTAGGTGGGTGAACCTTACCCACAGTTTGTGTCAAAGGAGACACGTGGTGACCTCTAGGGGTGATAACTGGATTTGCCAAATCCGGTTATCACCGGAGATGATTTAGCTCCTTCCAATAAAAGCATAATAAGAAAAACTAAAAGCATGATAAGAAGAATAAGCGTAGAAAACAAAAGAAAGAAAATAGGAAAAATCTGGATTAAGGAGAGTCAGATGTATAGAGGATTGACAAAGATGACAAAACACCTTTTGCCTTAAAAAAGAAAAAGAAAAAAGGTAAGCATGTATTTATGAAGAATACACAACAAATAGTGGATTACAAATGTCCCCTATGTTTGGTTGCCGAGAAAATATGGAAAAGAACAGAAAATTTCATATTTCTAATACAATTCTTCTTAGCTGTGTTTTGTCTAATTTTCTTTTCTTTTCCATGTTTTTACTAATTTTGTCAGCAACCAAACATATTTTAGGTAATTTGTTTTTCCAGATGGTGAGAGAGAATGGACAGAGGAAAAGGGTTGGGCGTGCTGGGCCGGGCCGGGTAGGATGGACTGGGCCGGGTACAGGGGGGCCAATTTGACAGCCCCACCAATAGATTACAATTCTAATGACTAAAATGCCCATACTGAACCCTGAAATGTCCGAAAAAGTCGGTGCTCGCATGAGTCACACATCGTTTGAAAAGGCACGCATCGAAAGGGAATCTGAAAACCCTTTCTGATTTCAATCGGCCATGGAAGACAGTTTCAGAGTTCGAGTCGATAGGGTTTTCGGCTCTCTGTCTTCATCTCAGTCTGCATCTATGAGTTCTCTATGGTCTCTGGCCGACGACGAGGTCCAGAAGAGAGAGTGGAATCGAGAGAAAGAGAGTTCCGACCTAGAAGAAACCCCATGTTCTTCATCCTTTGATGGATTTTTCTCCAACGAAGGAAAGGTTTCTGAGAAGAAATCCAGAAATTTCGCCAAAGAGTTCGATGACGACCATCAAGATCTCCACCAGGATGATGAAGATGAGACACTGGACCGTGGTTCTTCAAGTCAATCCTTCGAACGAGGCGACTGTGACAAAGATGAGTGGGAGATCAGATCTTCAATTGGCAGGGACTGTACTCTTGATAATGAGGTATCATTTTTTGCACCTCGAATTTTTCTTCTTTGTTTCTTGTAATCCCTGTGATTTCATATTTTTGTAAACTCCTTTTGCTATTGAATACAAGGCCGGTGATTTTTGTTTGATCATTTTTTTGAAGAAATTAAAATAGTGGAGCTCAAAAAAATCGTTTTCAGGCTCGAGCATTTATTCCAGAATTAAAACTGCTCATTACACGAGTTTTGTAGGATAACTTCGTATAACCATTTGTGTCACTGATTTGAAAGAGGTAGGCGGACTTCGCTTGTTTGAGTTGAAGATGCTAACCGGTGCTATATGCGCCTCCAAATGGAGGAGTCCATGGACCTCTTGCACTTCCCTATTGTGTTTGGTATATGGGCCTCCAAATGGAGGAGTCCATGGACCTCTTGCACTTCCCTATTGTGTTTGGTATATGGGGATATTTCCTCTCACGCATGGGGTGAATTGAGTTTTTCCCTATTCCTTTCACGACTTCTTATCTTACTGGCCTTTGTTCAGAGTGGATGATGATGCTTGTGAGGTGATTTGATTGATTCTTCCTGGGGCTGTTTCATGGATGATCTGGAAAGAGAGAAACCTTAGAGTGTTTGAGAACGCTACCTTGCCCCCCCCCCCCACATTTGTGATCGCATCAGGTTGGTTGGTTTGGAGTGGGCAGGTCTTTGTTGCATGGGGGAGGAGTTACGCCTTGTGCTGGGCTGAGGTCCGAGTGACTGACAAAGTTAGGGGAGAAGGGATTGCGGTCTTTGCGTGATTGTCTTTGAGTTTATTAGCTTGTAAACTCTTTTTCATGCTTGCTCTCATGTATTTTTTCCTTATTCATATATTTATTCCATGTTTTATTACCGATCAAAAAAAAAAAGATGCTAAACCAGTCTGCCAGCTGTTTGTTTTCAATGTCTAGAACTGGATGAAGTGAAATATAACCTTGCATTCCTCAAATAAGATCATGAAGCCAGAACTTTTAGAAAAAGTTTGATATCATGAACTTAAAAAACTCTTCAAATAAGTGATTTTGAGTCTATGAGGTTGTGATTAGACAATCTTCAATCCAAAAACTTACAACTAGACTGTGTGGTATTGCTCTGATCGTTCCTTCAAGCATGTACTATTTAATAAAATGCATTATATCATTGGTCCTATCTTATCTTTGGCAGACACCTAATGAAACAGCATAGGACTTGGGAGCATCTTGAAATAAGGGGAAACTTTTCATGTGTGGAAATTAAGTCATTTTGTCAGTCAACCATGATCTGATTCCAAAGAACGAAATACAAATTAAACTATAGGATCCACATCGTTGCTATAAGAAATTAGGGACAAATGAGTGGCATTTACAAGTGAAGTTTTAAGATTCATGGGGTGGGTAGGAGTAGGATATGGTGTATCTCAATATGCTGGATTTTTCCCCCTTGCAGAGATGAAATTTGATGATTTATTGTGCTTTTTTTTATGCATGCATGGTAGCAGCAATGATTTATCCTTTATGGCCCCAACCACATTTATGCCACGTACTTAGCGACCTCCAACCTGTCAAAATTGACATTCTTGATGTACTTGTGGAGAACTTAGATAGTTAGATGGATAGATAAAAAAATACTTTGAGGTAGGTAGGCAGGTCTCCATTTTCAAGGTTCCCTGCAGAGCTATCTATGCATGTTGTACTATTGTAAAGAGCGGTCCATTGGATTCCATTGTCATCAATAACAAGTTAACAACTCTTCCGACATTTAGCATTACTCGACATGTTCTTTTCAAGTTATGGAGTACTTATTTAGGGTCTGGTGTCATCAATGTTGGTGGTCTTCAATAATGCCTTGTTCTTCTTATGGATATTTGGCTGTCCTATTGTTGAACTTGTAGGTTCGACAAAAGGGGGTATGAATGACTTTGTGTTACTTTGGTTAGGGCTTAGGGGAAGAATTAAACCAATCAACATATGGCCCGATTTTTGTTTTATGGATGATGGGTGTTCATAAGTCTTGTGAGTTTTAGCGGCTTATTTGGGCAGGGCTTTCATGAAGAAAATGAAGAGGCATTAGTAAATGATGAATAAGTGAATTTTTTAATGTCTTATATGTAAGGGTGTGAGAGAGGGAGAGATAAATTGTATGAATTGGAGATATGCAACCATTTAATTGATTGGATCTAAGGTTGTGTGAGAGGAAGATAGAAATTGTTTGGACCAAAGACATTTAATCTTATTTGTGAGATGTATGATAATGCACCACTCATGTCATTTCATTTTTCCTGATTATCCTTGCTATATATCTATACAACTACCGATCAATATATATATATATATATCTATACAAATTATAGAGGTTTTAGTTTCTATTTGAGTTATTGTGATGATTATCCTTTGATTGTTAGATCTATTTTCTTCCTCATTTTTTCTGCCCTAAGCAAAAACAGTAAGCCAAGCTTACTTATGTTTCCTATTGCTAACTTTTTTTTGATTGATAAGACCCTCAATATATTGAAAGATAAACAAGATTACAAAAAGACCACGAAACAGGGGAGGAGTTTACAAGTACATAAACCCGACAACACCAAAAACGCCATGCAACACAAAGCACCTAAACATCTGAAACATAGCCATCAACTCAACACCTCCCTCAGGTCCTCCATATCGAAATAGAAATGTAACCCCGCCCATTCTAATACAACCAGCCGAGTTCGAGCACATATACGACTGATGAAGAAGAATCCTCAAAAACACGATGGTTTCTATTTTCCTAACCAGCCGAGTCCGAGCACATATACGCCACAAAATATCCATCTTCCCCAAATCGCCAATTCCATTTTCCTAACAAAGCCTTGTAGACCTGAACAAGGGACTTGAGATTCAAGCCCCCATTCACGTTAGGGCGGCACAAGAGATTCCAGGCGACTAGATGAAATTTGAATTTATCACCTTTCTCATTCCACTAAAAACCCCTCTGGATTCTCTCAAGGGAAACAACCACCCAATGAGGAATGGTGAGGGTGGACATCAAATAGGTAGGGAGATTACTCAAGGTGCTCTGAATAAGCATCAATTTTTCAGATTTCCAACTGATTAGTCGACGGGCCACTCTATCCAACACTGGGGACCAAACTGATTTAGAATTAAAACCGGCCCCCAAAGGCATACCTAGGTAAACGGAAAGAAGAGAACCCACAGAGCAGTTGAAATTAGAAGTTGCGTCACAGTTTATTTTAATGGTACTGTCAAAAACTCAAAATACCACACTTGGTCATGCATTTGACCACTACATGGTCTTCCTTCAAAGTCTTGTATGTGGTATATTTAGTTTTCAAGTACGTTTTCCTATTACTTTGTCCTCTCCTTTATGTTTTCCTCATCATCAGTGTCTTTTAATTTCTTCTCTTTTTAGACGAATTCATATGACTCTCTAGCCTCTCCTTTTTATGTAAGGGTTTGTAAGAGGCAGATTTTCTCTTCCACGATATGATATCGCAATAGCATAGACAGTTATTTTGTACTTTAATTTGCTCTATATTCTCTCTCTAATTTCTCTGAAAAGAGAAAAAATCAAAGAAGAGAAGAAAGCTAATTAAAAGTAATAATAACTTGGTAAAGTTCTGAGTTTTCCTTCCGGATGAGCATTGGCTTGTGTGATATTTATTGTATTATTTTTTTATATGTAGCATACTGCTTTTGGGGGGTTCTCTTATTGAGATTGTTGTTTTATTGTTTTTAAACTTGACATGCTTGCATGTAATATTTACATATTGATGAGGTTGACTTTCTTAATGTCCGTTATACTGTCTGCAGGAAGAGGAAGATGAATATGACAAAGTGGCCACGGGTATGGAAAATGCTGGTGATCGCTTGTATATGAAGGATGTTACTGATTATAGGAATAATTTAAACACCGATAATGCGTGTCCTAATTCATTTAAGGATGTCGGTAGGGACCCACGCGCCAATCACTTGGCTGCAATAATGAGGCTCAAAGAAGATGAAGAAACGGCAGGAAGTTTTGATTCTCTTCGGCCTTCCGATAAAACTATGGCATCTGTTGTAGATCCTCAAGTTAAATCATCCAAAGATGGTGGTAACCTGAAATCTATTTTGAAAAGGAAGAAAATGAAGACTGATTTGAAGTCACAAAAACGCGTCAGGTTCGACCCCGGATGTAAAGATGATTGTGATGAAGAGTCAGAAGGAGATCAAGATATCTCAATGGTCACCCATTCACTGGGAACAACTGCAGATGATGGATCTCTGGTGCCTGAAGATGCTTCTGGAGTTCCAGATTATATACGTAATCCTTCCAAGTATACACGTTATAGTTTCGATTCGTCAAGTGAAGATGAAGAATCTAACCGGAAAGCTTATATGGACTTTCTTCATCTTATAAATAGGTCAAACACCATTGAGGTGCAGCCAGAGGGTGCTTCTTCTGATCTTCCAAAATCAGTAACCTTTACTCCGAAAAAGAAGGGAAGTGATGCGACAACAGTGAAAAGTAGCACTGAGTTAAAGAAAAATCAGGAAGATGCTTGCAAGGTGTCTACACGCATGGTGGGCTTCCCTGCGGGCATTGCAGCTTGGGAAGCCCGAGAAAGTGAAGTCTGTGCAATGGATGAAGATGAACCAGAAACAACCACAACAGATAGAAGCAGCAGCTCTCATAAACCAGGTCGCCAATATCGGTCGAAGGTTAGGCTTGGTGATTCTGTTTCTTGATGTGTTCGCTTTCAAAGACTCACCCATGCTAGTACATGCTACATTTGTACTGAAATCTATCATAGTTCTCTCAGGTTCAGTTTTAGGTAGTGCACATTGTAATAACCAAGCCTGGCAACTAATCATGACAAATTTTCTCCCTTTTTTTTCTTTCTTTATGTGGCGTTTCTGGGACTACGGAGATGTCAAATGATTGTGTTGATAGATGCTGTGTGTAAAAGCATATAGACTACAAAGGAGAGGGATACAAGTAATCTATTACATTGGATTTTATTACCGAATCCAAATTTTTGTGTTTACTTCTCGAAATGTTTTGCAGGACCCAAAATATTCGCATCTTTCTCAAAGTTATCTGCAATTGTCTTAATCAGATTTCCGACTTTTTTTTTTTTGGTGAAAAGATTTCCTACCTTTTTTTTGGTAAAAAAAAAGATTTCCTACTGCACCATCTCCAAATTACCACACATGGGGTCAATGCAGGACCCAAAATACATGCTGCCTAGTTTCTTGTCTTTCTAAAAGCTATATTTGCAATTGTCTAATAAGATATCTCCAAATTAAGACATCAGGGATGGATCTCTTCACGATAGAGCTGTTAACTACCCGGCCTGTGCACATATCTGGATGATGACTTTGCATACCTCTGCTTTTGAGACTGGACACGAATAATCCTTGTGGCACGGAAAGTTGAAGTGGAAAATGGTTTTCCTCCCTAAAGATTTCTTGTTTTCACAGATCAATGGCAAACAAATGAGACCGCATTCACGAGAGCCAAAAGTGATGGTTTCCATCCCATCCCGGTTATAATGCTGTCTTAACTCTTATACCTTTTCGTGGCCTGAAACAAAAGCTTCTCAAGGGCCCTATTTTCTCCCGTTTTGTTTCCACAACTACTCAAAAATCTTAATCCTGCAGTCTCTCCAAGAGCCTTCTAAACTATAGAAAATGACAGCACAACCCAATCCTAGCAGCTCTTCGGCCACTCTCCACTGTAACAGACATCTCAGCCGCCCAACTCCCCACCCCATTGGGCTACAGTTGTAATTGCCGTTCTTTCCCTCCCTCTCTGACCTGAGAAGCAGCGTCAGCTCCAAACCAAGGAGGTCAGAAGCTTTGCTCCCAATATATTTTACTATGATCTGCTGAGGGGACTAGTTCTGGGCAATGAGAGCTTACCTCCACAAGGCTGATGTAAAAACGGCATTGCAGTATTTGCAGAAGTTGGGGCGGCAGTTTTGGGAGAGGCCTCATCACAACACTGTTTTACTTTACTAAGATGGTGGAGGCCGTCCCATGCAAAGAGAGAGAGAGAGAGAGACTCATACAAGAAGCTCCCATGAAATCAGTAGCATCTCAGGAGGGAGATGTTAGCTTAGATGACAAAACAATATTGTCTATCATTAACTTAGTAAAATCAATCGCATATACAATCACTAAAACATTACAAGACTCCGTGTAATCTTAAAAAGATAGATAAAAAAAGGCACCACCAATGCTGTTACATCCTCTTCAGCTTCATTGATTTTATTATGTGTATGAACCCTATAATGCAGTAAGACAGGAAAAGCAAAGGGAAAATGGGGGTAGGGAAAGCTAAAGATGAGCTTTACATTGATCTCTGATTTAGAGGTGAACCTGAATGTGAGGCTGAGACTAAAACATCAAATTTAATCGGCCAAATCCCTCGAGCTCCTCTGCAATCCACAGAGCTCACCGAAGGATCTTTCTTATGTACATCAGAACCTAGTGGCCACCCTTTATTATAACTTATCAGCAATTCTTCCAAGAGCATCCGCGAGCTTACTAAGAACTGCAACTAAGCTATCGGCATGATCCTTCCGCTGGTCCCTATCTAACTGGCAATTGTTGTTCTGAACTTCGAGTTGAGCGCACAACATTCTACTGTTCCTCTCCATGACGTTGATTAACTGGTCCTGCAAACTGGTGTCATCACTTCCATCTGATGGCAACCTCCTTCGTTTCCGTCCCTCCTGAGATGCAGATGCTTTCTCTGGATTCGTGCCTGGCTGCTTTTCATTAGTCGTACCTGCAGACCAAAAACTGATCAGTAGAAGAAAGAGTTCCTGGAAGTGTTTTAATCCCTTCCCCTTGATGGATACATAAGAGTTTCATCTTATGTATTTACCCATTCTTTTAATGGCCAACCACAATTATGAAGGGAATACTAAGAATGCTCTATGTACTCCTTCATCCAGTCCAAAAGGAATGTGAGTGTGTTGATTCCTACTGACAAAGGGTAATTGGAGTCATGTTGAACAGGTACCGTCTTGGTATCAAATGAGTTTCAAGTGTTGGGCGTCACAACCTAAATAGAAGATTTGTGCTATTAACTCAATATAGGGCGGGCATGGCAGCTATGCTACTATGTTTCCTGGAAGAGCTGAATCATGAGATTGTAATTTGTAAGTACAGGAGGATAACCACAGGCACATGGGAAGATACCAACTAAAGTCTAGAAAATAAATATGGAAAGACGATATTCAAGGTTCAATTTAAAGCTGTATGCATATACATAGTTTCAACTTTCAACCAAGGCTAAAAGATGGAAGACTTTCCTCGGATTCCAACTTATCCAAAGATGATTTGCAAGTTGAGCCAATCAGGTTTTTCAAGTTCTTTGGTTGTCACAAGAAAATTTGCCATACCCTTATTAATTATTTCAGGTTTATTATCATGCCTTTTGTGTGCTAGATTTCCGGGGAGGTTTTTAAGTATTATGCTCAGTGAAGCTAAATTTCTGTGCAAGATAAAATTCTTCTCTAGTAGACTCATGGTTGTTAAATCATTGCGATTTGCATTTCAAATCTACGATTCGATTCAAATCTCAAGCAAAACGATTCAAATCGGAGGTGAAAATCTTAATTGGGTAAACCTAGTTTTAAGGTTTGAGGCTGTAAAACCAGCGTGCATTGAGTTATTTTAACCCAGGTTTTTCAAGTTATTACATATATTATATATATTCTGAGTTGGACCGAGTTGAGTTTTCCGAGTTACTCGACCCGGCTAACTTTCGAGTCGAGTCGAGTTTTCGGGTTTTTGAACTATGGTTCTAAATCTGAATCTTAAATCCTTAGGCCACTATTTACGTGTCTTAGCCACTGCTAGACTCATAAAGAACACATTTGAGTACACAGAATGAAGACTTGGTCTCCGAAAAAAATTCTTACAATGGTTCTCCAGCACACAAAATGAGATCTTTGTGACACATCAAACATCCAAATCTGTACTCCAACAGCTGAGATGAACACTATTGACAGGGCAAGCTGTACTGCTGCTCAGAATAGTATCCAAGAACAAGGGAAAGAAAGAAGCACTACTAGTGGAACAATAAATAGCTCAATTATCCAATTATATGAAAATTCATCAATACTGTCTAACAAGATATTGAATACATTTGAAAACATGAGCATTTTTTATTAAGAACTTAGATTAAAAACACAAGGACACAAATGAAACTCCTGAATACTCAAGCAATAATCTCAAACACCCTTAAGCAAGAGAAGGCAAAGTTCCAGAGGGAAAAAAATCTGTCATGGAACCCAACTCCCTTGGAGTTGATACAAATGGTAATCTTGCATGGTGATTGTAATTTAAGACATCCATTGGATTTCTGCAAATTTTTTCCAATGCAAAGGGGTATTCAGACAACGCTTATGTTCATCCTCAGTCTTAATATTACAGTACTGACTCAGTCTCCATATATATTGCTTTTGATTAACTTCTGTTATTGAATATCTTTTGTTTCTTGGTCTTAGGTTCATATTCTGTGTGAACCTTTGATCTGATCTAGGATGCTGTACTTCTGTTCTTTATATTTATATATTTGAGTGATTACCCTATATATATATATAAATTACAGTACTGATCCATACTGGATTCCAGAACAAACTGTATAGTTTCAGATATTAAGTTTTGAAACAAACAGATAAGGCTATAAAACAACAAAACGAAACAAAGGATTATTGCTACAATTCAGTTAAATCAACCTTACCTTGATCTAGATACCCTTTGCAAAACAGTTGGTATTGCTTCTCTGCATCAAGATCAAAACAAAAATCAAGAAATTAATTAATAAAAAAAATCCAGAATATTTTTTTTCTTTTCTTTTTTTTTAAATCCAGAATTTCATAAAGCAGTTACAAAACTAAACCAAAACATCATTCTCCAGAACCAAATCTCTGCAAAACCATGAAGACAACAAAAACCCCAACAACAAAGCGTCCAGCAAACCTATATCTATAAAACTCAGAAGTAAAACTGAGACCCACCAAAGAATCCAGAAATGAGAAAACCCACATATAAACAAAACTCCAAGAACAATTACTACAAACCCAAATGAAAATTCAGTCCAATTCAAAAATCATCTCAAAAAACAACAATAAAGACAGAATTTTGAAAACTCAATTACCCGAAATCGGAAACGGAGCAGGGACTGTCGTGGTGGGACTCTCGGTCGCCACAGTCTCCTTCTCCGGACTCCCGCCTGTCTCCTCCTGCCCCGATTGCTCAAAATCGGAAAATAACCCATCTTCGGCTGCAGCACTCCGGACGCTATCAAACACCACCTCCTCCTCCTCCCCTTCCTCCTTGAGCGCCACCACCACCACCCCTTCACTGTTCTTGACATCCCCCATCTCTGTCACTGGCCGAGGAGCTGTAACCACACCTCCTTCCAATATATCGTAAACCTCTCTGTCAAAGAAACCTGGCAATTTCCTCTCTCTCCTCAAATCGTTCCTCATGACCCAGTACGATTCTGCCTCTTCTGTTATCTGCGACTCCCATTCTTTGATTTTCTTGTAATCTCCGGCCAGGTTGCTCCATCGTTTCCGGCACTGAACCGGTCCCCGGTTCACGCCGTGCCGTTTACAGTAGGAAGAGACAGAAGCCCACTTGGGTTCGAGCTGGTTCGACCCAAAAGCCGAACCTCCAGTTCGCCCCCTTCGAACCCGGTTCTCTGCAACCTTCTTGCCCTGTATGAGGACGAGTATCTCCTGCCTCGTCCAACGAGGGAGTCTCGGTGCTCTGTTTCCGTCATCACCTCCGTCAACGGAAGCTTGAGGGCCTTCAACAACGCCTTTAGTCAGAGAAGCGGCGTTAGCGTTAAGTTCCTCGTCGACGGGCGTCGGTGCGAGACTTAACCGCTCAAGCGCCATAAACAAAGAAAGAGCCCACTTGGTTTTGGAGGCACGTGACTTTAACGGCCCGGTGAAGTAACGGCGTTTTAAACGGAGTTCCGTTTAGAGGACTTTTACAGTCAGGGTCATCTCAAATTTCTCATTCTCACTCATCATCTGATCTGCCCCCATAATAAGAGAGATTGAGAAGGGGAAAAAAAAAAGGAGGGGCTCTTGGGAGCCATAGACCTAAGACCACCCTAATCTCATGTGTTTTTTTTATAAAAAAATTATATACATTTTTATAAGGATAATTGGGGTCTTATATTGAAAGATTTGCATTGATCTCTCTCTCTCTCTCTCTCTCTCTAAAAAGGGTTATAAGGACATCACTTTCTTTGTTTGGAGTATGGACATAGGAGATTGATAAGGCAGTAAGGCACTACCACCACCCTCTCCCTGTAAGTAAATTTTAACCAATCAGCACTTCTCTTTATTTGGGTCATTTGCCTAATCTTTCAATCAGAAAGGAGATTAATTGAGATGGTTAGGAGGCACATGTCTCATGGGTGTGGGTGATAGGGACTCATTAGGGGTCACAATCTTCTTGTGATCCAGTGGGGACCTATTGCGGTGACATGTGGCATTATGACACCCTCCATTAGGGTCTCTCTACTTTTGTTTATCATTTCTTTCATTTTCTTGGCATCGTTCGTAAATGGCGTGACACCTTCATTTGGGGACCCATTGTCTTTGTCTTCCTCTCTCACTGGGTTTGCCCTTTAAGACCCCTGGAAAATGAGGCGGCACCCGATCAGATCATGTCAACGACGGTTCGATTAATCCCCCTTTGCTAAATTGGGTTTATAATGTGTTAGGCACATAAAAATGTAAGTTTAGTATGGGTAGAAAATTGATTTGTCGTGACCAAACCACTGTTGGATATGCTGCTCTGTCGATGTACATGCATTGAAACAATTTTCGCGCAAATTATGGTATATGGGTCCAGCCCTACACCAAGCTGTAACAGGGATGTATCTAAAGAAGGTAAATTTGATCTGGGGTGGATTCAAAGATGGTGAATTTCATTTGGGGTGGACCTAATTAAGCAGAAATTTGCTAGACCTATCTTATATGGACTTTTTGTAATACTTTATTATTGGTGGAGGGGATAGCAGGGCTGTTTTAAGTCTTATCCTCTTATTATGGAATGCACTACTAGAGGCAGAAAAATGTCCCCCATTACACATTCATAGTGATGTTTTAAAAGTACAATCAAATCTCAAAGCCACTCAATGTTAAATATATGGTAAAATGCTTGATTTAGAGTCCTAGTTGATGCCTTGTTTGGAATGATTAGCTGTATGTCAAACCCAACTTACCTTCCCAAAAAACAACCTTCACTGTTCTTTGGTGGCAGATTTCAACAAGAGGATTCGCGAGGTATCATTTCGTTGGAGATTAAATCTTTCTGGATTTTGGGATTAGAGCGCACACAATCACTAAAAGATTCCATGATCTCATCTTCCCAATTGTGTGCTAAGGTATTGTTTATTCCCTGAGAGTTCTTTCCAGCAAGAATCGCAAATTCCCAAGAGTTCAAGTAGTGAGACTTGTGATTTTCACTTAAAATCTAAGAAATTTAGCAAGTTGGGTCGGAATTAAGGTTGCGTTTGGTAACACTAATCTAAATAGGTAAAACTTATTCGGAAATTGAGTTTATTTAGACTAGGTTAATTGGATCTCTACATCTTTTTTTAAAAAAATAGAGGTTTTACCTCTAAAGAAAAAAGTAACTCATGTCTCTTTATTATTTTTGAGGTAAAACCTCTATTTCAAAAAGATTTAAACATCCAATTAACTTTCAATTTAACAATCTAAAGTTCAACTCCACCCGAAGCCCTGCTGCCCGCTTGGGATGACCATCCTCTCATTTTCTTCTTATTTAGATTAGTGTTACCAAATGTCACCTAACTCTCATGAATCATTCAATTATGTTGATTTTTGGCTTATGAATCTTCCTTCCATTTTCAAGAAATGTATCAGTTCCAGAAACGATTGTGATGGGGCAAAATCACTCCCTTGAGTGACTCTTTCTACACCAATTTTAAGGGTAATCGATTAGGAGTGACAAACTAAACACAATTATTCTTTGCCCATTCAGCTGAAATTGCTTTTAAATAATTAAATCGGTCCAAATAATGGCCCCCTTGGTGTATGAGTACTCCAGCACAAGAAAGTCCTATGAAGTAATTATCTAATAATTTAGAGTTAAGGTCAAGCTTTTAAGCACACATGCCTTATGCTTAGGCTAGAAGTCCCATCTCTACATAAACAAACAAACATTTTGGCAGCCCACAACAACTCTTTTTTTTTTTTCTCTAAATTTAAAAATTAATCCTCTTGTCTAAGTAAGGGTTTTAGACCCTAATCACCCTAGGGAGGTAGTTGGGTTGGACTTTTATGCGTTTCTTTGAATTCTTAGTCATTAAAGCATTATTTTATGCGGCTCTTAATCTCAATGTAAGATATGGATTCCGAAGGGTGTATTTAGGTGGTAGAAGAGATGCTTACACAAAGAAAAAAAAAAGGATTGGGACACGTGTTAACCTCAAAGTGATTGAGATGAGAATATCTCTTCGAGCCGCATTGTATTAGATATATTAAGAATGCTAAGGATACTCTCACATCCCCACTCTCACCCATTTTAAATAGGAAAGTGATAAAAAAAAAAAAACACTATTGATAGTATATACTATCAAGAGCTGAACTGTCCGATTTAAAATCTAACGGCGCCAAGGCCTATATGCATTTAATGGTGGACCCTACTTTATGTTTGGTGCAGTTAGATCATAAATCGGATGACAACTCTCAATAGTACATACTATTAAGAGTTTTTAATCACTTGGCTTTTAAATATATAATAAAACAAATGACTTTGTCTCAACCTATTTGTATGCCTATATAAATTCATTTGAGCAATAGGTTCATTTTCTGGTCGTCCACTCTTTTTTATTTTTATACAAAAAGATAATCGTATAACACTTTTTGTAGATCCCACCACATTTATTTTGTGTTCTTATATAAAAATAAATAAAAACTATTAGAGGGGAGACCGGAAAGTGAACCTAGCATTCCTCAGTTTGTTATTAAGTTATTAAAAAGATGAGAGCCGGAATTGTGAGATTATGTATTGCTCTTGATATATTCAAAAGATTCACAACACAACGCAATCTTCATTTCATTTGAGAATGAGCGTGGGAAGCAGCTGATTATCAACGTGATCGGGTGATCCCTTTCCTCCAATCCATTTTCTACTGTCCTTTGGGTTTAGAAAAATCTAAGGGTGGGTTTAAGAAGAAGTTCAGAGATTAGAGAGTCTATACCAAAAAAAAAATCTTATTATTTAGAGCTGTCAAACACTACCTAAGTAAAATCAAACTTCATCCTCTCCTAAACCGAGCTAACCACATTGCACTTTAAAACTGAGCCGTGGTCCAAGCAATTGACTATGTGGGTTCACTTGTAAAAGGGTTTCGTTTGCTGCTTCTGGTATTTAGGTGTTTGGTTTCCTCTTCATGTAGGGTTGTATTCGAGCTAGCTGAGCCGAGCTTTGCCAAGTTTGAGCTTGGCTTGAATATGCTCAAGCTTGGCTTAAGCATGGCTTGAGCTTGATTCGAGCTCAAATGTTTAGACTTGAGCTTATTCAAGCCAAATCAAGCCCTAAACGAGCCGAGCCAAGCCGAATCAAACATTGTTCCTATCCTTTTGATCCGGGGGGTCATTCGGACTGTCCATGTTCCCTGTCGCCCTCGTT
Organism: Tetracentron sinense; assembly: GCA_015143295.1. Classification (NCBI taxonomy): domain Eukaryota; kingdom Viridiplantae; phylum Streptophyta; class Magnoliopsida; order Trochodendrales; family Trochodendraceae; genus Tetracentron; species Tetracentron sinense. Next base: position 1,775,739 of record CM026573.1, on the reverse strand, counting down.
GTTTTTCGTTTCTTGGTTTAATGATATAGCTGATTAAAAAAAAAAAAAACATTCAAGCTTAAATAAAAGTTTTGTCACCTAAAATGTCAATTTGAGCTTGGTTCAAATGCACGAACTAGTTTGGCTTGAATGCAAATCTATCTTCATTTGGAGCGGGACCCACCTTTAGTTAAATTCATATGAGCTTTTTCTTGGAAAATGAGAAAGCTTGTTCATCTCGTCTCCTTTGTTGGTTTCTTGTTGAGTTGGTTGTTGGAGAACTCCCATCTCCAAAATTTTCAATTATTTTTTGTAGCTTGTTAACTCTTGAAGAAGAGAAGAAAAACTTGGGTCTTTTAACCTCTTAAAGGAAGAAGTGGAGATCGGAGGAATGCATTGACCCGCCTTCGTCTTGCAAGTTATCTTTTAGTCTCAGGGAAATACATTAGATGTTTCGACATTGTTTCTCTTTAGAGGTGAGTGGATTTTATTTATCTTGTAGTATCAACTTTCTTTGGTGGAGTATTATAATCCAAGAAATTTTTTTTAGGGCAAAGTTAATGAGGCTATCTCGTCCGGTTGTAAAAAAAATTATTCTTATTTATTTGTTATTATTTTTTTTAAGTTAATTATGGGGGTAGCTGCTCCCTTGCCATGGCTATGCCCTCTTAAATTAAATAATGTAGAATAAAATTTAACTTTTTTTTCTCAAAAGTTGAGGGGCAATTGTCCCGTTGCCCCATATTTGTACCCTCTTATATTAAATACATATATATATATATATAGAGAGAGAGAGAGAGAGAGAGAAGGGTTCTCGTTGGCTTAGCTTACTAGAGATTCTAGTAAGCTATGCAATCATAGCCGTTAAATCAACACTACTTTCAAATCCAAAAGATAAAATTAAAACCACTTATTTTGTGAAAAATCACCATAATACGTAATCAACATCTCCCCTTAAATAGGAGTTTTTCTTTTTTCCTTGTGTTCTCTCTCCTAGTCACACACTCTCTCTCATATTATCTCTTTCATGTTCCTTTTTTTTAATTATATTTGGTTGAATTTAACCCAACACGTGTCCTTTTAATTGTGGTTAAGAAGATATTAACCCAAAGTTTTGTCTTTTCTCTAGGGTTCAACCTCTTTTCCCTAAGTTTTTAGAGAAAAAAAATTACAGTGAGAATGAGATGAGAGTTTTTTGTTCTAAATCATATTTGGTTGAATCTAAATCTAACATGTGTCATTTTAACTGTAGTTAAAAAGATAATAATCTAAAATTTCGTCTTTTATCTAGGGTTCAACCTTTTCTCCGAGGTTTTTAGAAAAAAAAAGCTTACAATGAGAATGAGAGGAGAGAGATTGAGTAGGAGAGAGAGAGAAAGGGAGAGAAAATCTCTTGTATGATTTCCTAGAATTAAGAGGTAGTTATATGAAAACCATTTATCTTAAATGTAGGATGAAATTTAAATGAGTTTTTGGTTTCCTAGAATTAAGGAGAATAGTTTTACAAAAATCACCTATCTGGGATGTAGGGTTGGATTTAAATAAGTTTATGATCTGACGGTTAAGAATTCATTGCTTATCAGAGTCTCATAACATCTAAGATGTTAGGAATGTTACTCTATATATATGATTAATTTTTTTCTCAAAAGTCCAAGAAGGGCTAGAGCCCCCCTACTCCCACTGGCTCCACCACTGCTCCTTACCCTGCGATGTCAACAAGCACAAGTGCACACTCTAGCATGATCATTTTATTAAACTATGCACCCATAGAAAAAGCGTGTGAGGTCTTAGCATAATCCTCTTATTAAAATATGCACCCATAGAAGAAGTGTGGTGCTCCTTACCCTGCCACATCAGCATTACCCCCTACGGATGTATTCATTTCAACGGAAAACATAAGAAATTTATAGATTCCAAATTGTGTAAATTTTCTTCTACTCTCTTAAAAGTTTCGCCTACAAAAGAAAGTTATTAGGAGAAGCAATTAAGAGGTGAATGTCGAGAAAAATATTTTTTCATACTTATCTTTTATAAATGTCACATTATTAAGTATTTAACATGTAAATATGCACAGGACTAATGGACATTTTAGGAAAGAATTTTTTTATTTTATTTTTACTTTCCCTCCAAATTTGTTACAAACCAAATACACACAAGATAATTGGATTTTTCTTTTCTTATCTTTTTAACTTCTTTTCTTTTCCTTTCCTTCTATCTCGTTTATTGGAAACAAACATACCCTAAGAACTTAAGGATTTTATAAATGCTGATATGGTGGCCCTAACAAGTGCGCCTTTTTATTAAACTAAGCACCCATAAAAAAAAGTTCTCTTCTCTTTCTGTTTTTGAATTCAAAAGTCTTACCATCTTGCTTATTTAAGACCTTGCTTTTTGAGTAGCCTAAGAACTACTCATTTGTCACAGAATGAGTTTTATAGGCTCATAGAGAGAGTGGGTGGATCCACATATTTCTGCAAAATAATCAAAGACCATCAAATAACAACACCACCCTTACAACAACTTTTAAGAAGAGAATTTATTATTAGTGCTCTACTTAGTCATTAATCCTCACCAACTAAAAACTCTCCATAGTGAGTTCTCTTCTAGGTAAGCATTTTTGCTCACATTCAAGGAAAGAATCATCAAGTCGCAAAAATCAATTGCCATTGGTCTTGGCCGGTATTTCTCCATCAATCAGGCCCTCCAATGACTTGTCATTCATCGTGCTCTCTTAGGTTTCTCCTCTCTCATATTGTTATGCTTCCATTTGAAGAGTTGAAGGCTTCATGGATGACTCAAACATTCTTATACATGCTTTGGCCTTGAAGAAGAGCCTAAAGAATAATGACGCAAACTGAAACGTATAATCGAAGGAAATAAGATATCATTATCTCAATACTCTCTCAAACTAACCTTGAATCCACAAGAAAAACAAAGAAAAGCCACTAACCCTATGTTTGGTTGCCAAGAAAATAAGTAAAAACATGGAAAAGAAAAGAAAATTGGACAAAATACAACAAAAATTGTATTATAAATTCAAAAGGAAATCAAAATTCTATATTAATCTAAAAGGATTCCTTAAAATAGTAGCTTAAATACATCCAAAGTCCTAATTCAACTAAAACTCTCTAAAAATGCGAACTTACCAAAAATACTAAGTTTCCAAATAGTAAAAACAAAAATAGTCTAAATCACTTACTAAACTCTTAATTAAGGATTTTTGGACCCACTAGACTCTCAGAACCCAAAACAAACCTAAAAACAGAAAGATAAAAAAACTATTAAAAATAGAAAAAAAAAAATGACTTCAAATTGCTTTTTTACCCTCTAAACCATGGTTCTAAAACCCGAAAACTTGACTCGAAAGTTAGTTAGGTCAAGTAACTCGGAAAATTCGACTCAACCCGACTCGAATATATATATATGTGTGTGTGTGTGTGTGTGTGTAATAACTTGAAAACTTAAAAGAACTCAAAGTACGCTGGTTACAGCCTCAAACTTAAAAACTGGGTTCAACAGAATCTATAGTAGGTTGTCTATGTAGACCAAAAAAAATATGATGCAAAAATAGTGTGATGTTCGAGTTTAAGTTTGAAAACTGATAAAAATACCATTCTATGACTCGACCTAGTTTGACGAGTCGAAGAACTCAGATCATTTCGACCGAGTCCCCCGAGTAACTCGGCAAATAGTGTCTCCTTCGAGTTTTAAGGTGACTTGACTCAAAATTGAGTCGAGTTGAATAACTTGGCTGAGTTACTCGGTGACTCGTCGAGTTTTTGAACTATGCTCTAAACGACCTCTTTTTGAGATGACACGTCGAGATTTGATAGTTTTCCATGTTCAAATGTTTGTAAGCCTCATCAAGAGCTTTCCAATAAGGGGTGGAATTAGGGGTAGCTGCCCCCTAAACTTTTGAAGAAAAAAAGACGTATTTTAACATGGCATAGCCATGGGGCAAGTGGGCAGCTGACCCCTAAAGAAGGAGAAACAATACCTGTATGATATGTACGAAATGTACGTATGAGATAGTCCAATAACCCCCACAAGGTTAGAACCCCCTCCCCTTAAACCCATAATATTTCATACTCACCTAATCATTCTCCACAAATCCATCATCAATTACTAACATTACCAATCAACCATTGCTTGGCCTCCCCATCCCCCTTACAAAAAAATCATGGCACCACCCCTGTTTTCATGATATATAATAATAGTCATTCTGATATCCGAGCGTAAAATTGCACTCGTCAAAACTATGTCGCAAAAAATAGGATAATTCTTCCTTTGGTGGCCTGATTTCTTCTTATGTAACTACTCCAGAATTCACCAGCTGCTTGTTCTACATCAGGTACCCTTTTTTTTTTTATGACAAAATAAAGACCTGATGATATCTTCAAGGGCAACCCTTCGGAATCAGCAATTACAACTAGGCATGATAGGGACCCTTTGCTTTCTAGTGTTGCAGAATACAACTCTCTCCATATGAATACAAGAATGGCATCAAAAAGTCATGTTATGGGTTGATAAAAATTGATTAGACTGACTAAAAAATTAATAGAGCATTTATTTATTTATTTACCTTTATAGAGGGTTATCCTGACCCATACCTTAGTCTTGCTTAGGTTTCTTTTTCTTAAGCATAATCATGTTTTACTTTTCTTTAATCATCCACTTAAATCTTTGGGTCCGTGATCTTTACGCCATGAGTGGCAGACAAAGACTTAAATTTCTACTAAGATTAGACTGAGTCACTGGTCTGAATCTTGAGCTTTTCCACCAGGAAGAAAAAAGACATGTTCTACCACTTTTAACAGAACAAAAACATGATTATAGTTTTCTTTTTGCATTTTAAATGATACTTAGTGCTTTATTTTAGAGTTAAACTTTTGTGTATGCGACGATATGAAACTTTGTGTCCTCTCCATGCATCCCACGATTACGAATCAATCTGGTTTTTTGCCTCTTATATGGAACATTAACCAATATCACATCTGTTAACACTTGAACAGCCAGCACCAATAGGGCCATGGTACCTGAAGTTCATCAATGCTCCTCGGATTTTCATCTGGAAGATGTGAGCATAACCTTAATGTATATACAGATATCTAGTTCATCTCTCCCAGTGGCACTTTATATGCCTCTAATGGCCATAGATATTTATGCATTCTCAGTTTCGATGCAAAACAGGCAGATTCAAACATAGATGGATGATTCAATAATGATGTTTTTCATATATCAGCACAAATTTAATGTATATACAGATAGTACTAGTTGATGCTACGTACATGCTGGAATTGTCCAACAGCTACCCGTTAAGCATTTCTGAAATCACAAGTTGGAGACTAATTGACCATTACTATAAACCAAATCCACCAAGTTGTGGATGAACCAACGAAATGCAAAACATGACGGCAAAAAAAAATAAAATGGAACTAGTGCAATACCTGCAAAGTAAGTGTGCTGTCTGCGGAAAATAGCATTACTCGAGCAAGTTTGACATCATGGCGCGAGCTCAAAACACTCTAATTGAAGAGATTAGGATCAGTGTTGTGGTCAATAAATCTGGAAATAGTACCAATGGAGCGCGTCTAAGCAAAATGCGCTCAGTTTCTTTGTTCTTTTCTTCAATTTTTTTAACAAACACATTTCCTAATTGCCACTGTCAGGTAAAAAAGAACACCCCTTAATATGAATGCATTGATGGACCATGGATAAATAGTCCTAGGCTATGGAATGGCTGTGAGGTTCAACAAAAAAAGAGACTAAAACTAGGACTATGCCATATAATGAATGCAGAGTAAGCAGAATCAGCCGGATGGTAGGACCCGAATTGTCCAGACAGGAATACAAATTTTCCTAGTTCTATATCCCTACAAAGTAAGCTTGTGAATCTTAAGAACCAGCGAGCTCTCGGTAGGAGAATCTAGGAAAGTCGAAACAGCATACCAAGAAATAAAGAAGCACAATGATGGAATTTTAGATGCATCACATTATAATTGAATGCAATCCACGTTTATATAGAAATAGAGAAGTACTAGCTCTCACTATATCTCGTGGAATTATGTATCAGGATCAAAACCAAGGTTCAGATTTTCATAACTAACCAATATATGGATGAATAGATAAAGAGTCAAAATGGTACGAACTTTCCCTTTCTTTGTGTTGTTCCTATAAAGTCCTGTGAAAACAATGACCTAATCTAGCAAATGAGAATACTCCTGTAAGAAGACATGAAGAAAGATCAAGCAAAAATTTTATTTCAATAATTATAAAAGTACACATGCACAAACATAAGTTAGTAGTAAGGGTATAGTACTAATCATTTCTTTTATTTCCCAGCTCCCTGATCTTATTATCTTCATTCCACCTCGGAAATGTGAACTCCCATGAATCAAAAATTTAAATGTTGCCTGCCTAGCTTTTTGACGGGAAATTGAAATCTTAGGGTCCGTTCTTTTGTTGAGACTCATTAAGTGTGGCACTTTGCGCTTCGTTACGGTAGTTAATTAGTAGGAAATTCGAGTCACTCCCATCATGAGATTTCAAATCATCATTTTTTATGAGATTTGAATTCATTCATTTTATTGCGCATTTGAAATCTTACAAGAATTGATTGACCAAAAAACAGTCTTAAAAGAATTGCAACTTAGGAGATGGTAACCACGATACATCAAGTTTTCCAAAGAAAATGCATATTGTCGAATGACAAAACTAGCAAAGTTTTGGACCTTGTGTCTCGCCAACAGAACGGACCCTTATGTTATGTTTGGTTGTGGAGAAAATAAGCAAAAACATGGAAAAGAAAAGAAAATTTTAGATTTCTAATACAATTTTTAGTTGTGTTTTGTCTAATTTTCTTTTCCTTTCCATGTTTTTACTTATTTTCTCAGCAACCAAACATAGGGTTAAAGGAATCTGAATTAATAGGAGATTTCCATTTCCTTCTGAAATTGATCAATGGAACGTGCATGATGCAACCTCATGTTTGTGGTTGTGATGAAGTACGTCAAGCAATTTAACTTCATCATTCTGTGACTACCTTGAATATAGTGAATTAGCGTGTATAGGGAGCTAATGTGATACACACTCCAATAAAATTCTAATTAGCAAGGCGTTTAATGAAATTTGGGGTATGCTAAGTTCAGTCGGAGGTGAAAAATTCACATACTTCTATGGCTTTTGTCCGTCGAAAAAATAATTTTTTCCTCAAACATATCAATTTTCCCAATCTAGCCAAGGGTAACAAGGCCCTCACTGAGCACTTTTTCTTCCCTTTGTCACAACAAATGAAACACGCACTTACACTTGCGGTTGCAGCACTTGTTGGGACATTGTTGCTCACCCAGTACTCCCCCCACAACCAGCTGAGAATACTGCTACTTGTAATGGAGAGCCTATTGCGTTAACCACAACGTTGTTGCTTTAATAAAAGGCCCAACCATCAGGAAATATAGTTCCAAGTTCTAAAAACCATATAGCTTCACCTGGGCCGGACCGGTATTCAAGCCCGGTACTAGTCCCATGGGCTCATGAGTAGGGCTAAAAAAACAGGGCCCAGTGGGTGAAAATTAAAATTTCTTTTTTTATTTGAAAGAGGGGAAAGGGAGGGAATGGGCGGGGTTCCCAAGCTATTTCCAAACTGTGAGATGGATGGAGCCTGGAGGTGATATGATATCTCTTTCTTCCTCCGGTTTGAATGGATGTCAATTAGAGAAAGAAAATGTGATTTCTTGTCTTTTTGCACTTAATGGGCCACACTTGGAGCCAACAAGCACATGCATTGCATATGATTAGTCTAGCCGTTTTCCAACGCTCTCTTTCTCTCCCCAATTATTTATTGTTGGCCCCTGTATTACAGCGGCTCTCCTTTCTGGTAATGTGAATGCGAATATCCGAATATGAAAAAAATGGACTGGATCCTCTATTCCCCTGTGGTTGCCCGTTGGTATCTCATGAATTTCCTCCCGTATTTGCAAAAACACAACAGATGTCCTATTAACTCTAATTATATAAACATTAACCCTAACTTAAATAAGACTTTAGAAAATTTACAAGAGATGTTGCTTTTTTGTGAGTACAAGAGAATTACCACCAAAAAAATGTACTAGATAAAACTTCTCTAGTTATCTTAACAGAGTCCAAATCACAGTAAATTGCTATGGAACTGGGGAGAGTTTAATCCACCCTAAATGATGCACAAACTCCTCCCTTTAATTTTAGGGTTCATAATTTTTTATATAAAATAAATTATTTTAAAAACCAAGTTAGATATATTAGCTATGAGGGTTAAAGATTCTTAATCATAGTTAAAGGGACACATGTTGAATTGTGCATAGTTATTGAACTTTCCCGAGTTCAATCGCAATTGGCTATGACCCCAACTCTACTTAGCATATATAACATTATATAAGTTTTGACATTATCATATAACATTATATAAAACATGACCAAGTAACACATGCTTAGAAAATAACAAGTTGACACTGCTGTTAATATTTTAGTGAAATATACACATGCGAAAGTATATAGGGGATAATTTCATAGGACTGATAAGAACTAGGAATAACATATGATTACACCACATGCTCCTCAAATCATTAGCTCTATTTTAAACTTCTTCTAAACCTTTTTATTTTCCGTTGAGTTTAAATATGAGGTGGAGCTCCTCTTCAGAACGTCTTTACGGAGCTCATCAGTTGAGTGTACAGACGGTGTCAACTGTTTAATAAGCTGGAAATGAAGTGGTTTTGCAAAATTGTGAAGAAACTGCGACCTAGATTATAATCAAACGTAATCTCTGTCAAAAGGTCACATATTTAAACTACTTATTTTGAGCCAATTTCCCGGGGGGGGGGGGGGGGGGGGGGGGGGGGGTTGTTGTCAAATTCAGTATCTGTTACTTGTAGTCCTGACAATCCCTTAGTATCAAGAAGGAGCCAAATCATCTACGGTGATAATCGGATTTCGCAAATCCGGTTATCACCCCTAGAGGTCACCACATGTCTCCTTTGACACCTCTCTTAACCGTTGGTAAGGTTCACCTACCTATCCTTGGTTTTTTTATAAATATTTTAAATTAAAAAACTGTTTTTAATATTAAAAAAACTCTAAAAACAGTTTTTTAATTTTTAAAAAAAGAATTAATATTAAAAAAAAAAAACTAAGGATGGGTGGGTGAACCTTAGGGGTGGGTGAATCTTACCCACGGTTAAGGGGTGTCAAAGGAGACATGTGGCGACCTCTAGGGATGATAACCGGATTTGCCAAATCCGGTTATCACCATAGAGGATTTTACTCCTATGGAGAAAGAATTACATCTCACCGCTTGCTCCAATGACAAGGTGTGACCTCTCTTACTAGAAAGGGTTGTGGGATCTATTCCCATGAATGACACGCTGCTACCACTGACTAATGCTACTGATGGTAGATAAATGATATCGTCAGCCCAAAAAAAATAACATTGGGGCATTGTTTTGCTATGGCAAAAGATTAGCTCTGGCGATTCCCTAAGCTGGGCATTCGGGCATGTGACATTTTAAAGGGAAAAGATATCAAGTGAGGGAGAAGTCAAAATCATGGGGAGCCCTAAATTATCGCCCCAAACGGGATAGAGATTCTGCCACATCATCAAAATGTTGTGATGCCTGATTTCATGTGATAGTGATTGCAAGTATTTAGGGTTAGCAATGGGCCGAATTTGAGCTTGATTTTAATGATTTTTGAATAGCATGAGTTGACACATTTACAAGAGGCTACAAAAGGCTTTAAAAGCTCCAAGTCGACCCGATTGACACCTCTATTTACCAGGGACCTGACATAATTTCTACCATGCCTGAGCGGCATTCCCCATTCTTTCTCCCCTAATGCCTACTTTCCTACTGCCTTTTTTTTTCTTCGTTTTTGGTACAAAACTTTCCTACTGCCTTAGTGTAAGCGTGACTCGACCTAACATATATGGGGAGTGCTAATCACACTCTGCTCTTGGTGCACTCTCGTGTGTTAAAAGTAAGAATTAAGACAAGAGTTTTGTATCAAGCAGTTGTGCGGCTAGCAAAATCCGAATACACAGCTCATACGCAATCAATCACAAGCCTCACTTGAAAAAAACACACAAAAGAAGTGTGTATTTCCGCATCATGACGTATTTTAGAACTTTGCATGATTCCTCTTTAAGTTGTTTTGCTTTGTTTCGATCGAGACAGCCAAAGGATTTGGGTTGGAGAGAGTGTTAAATGTTTTGCATGAGAGAGAGGCTTCCATATATATATATATAGATATAAAGAAACTCAGGAAACATGTTTGTCGCATCCACATATGTTTATATAATCTAATTTCTATTTTTGATTGAGTGGTCCATGAAAATCCAAGAATATGAGCATGAAGAAGATGGTAATTATAGACAAATGTATGGTTTCGAACAAAATTAAATGTCAACATAATGTTTGGCCATGATTCAATCGTGCTGCATTACCTTATAAACACAGTAATGAGGCCTATAAAAGTTAGTCACCAGCCTACGTCTATTGTTATTTGTTTGGGAGTACAACACCCACCTTAGCCGCTATTTAAGATATCTCCATGAATCTACCCTCAAGTTTGAATGAATTTGATTAAAAGACTCTTAAATGGATTTAATTAAAATTTTATTTAACAATAAAGATGGTTCAAATTAAAGGTTGAGCCGATTGGACCTAAGAATCTGAATCGTAGGGCTAAGCATAGGTATAGCTAACCTCTCACATGTATGTCGCGGCTTCCACGTTTGAAATGGTTGTCACCAGCCGACAACACACGATCCTCTAAATTATTAGCCTTTCAACTCTGATTAGTTTTCCTAAGCTAATCAATTAAAGTACATTAGATGAGTTGTCAGTAGCGCCTGTAAGGGAAGCTGAGGTAATGACAAGTGTCGGTTTTAAAAAAAGAATATCTCTCTCTTTCTCTCTTTATACACAAACACAACAGCTGTAGATCAGACATCTCCGTCTCCACGTTTGCTTTCGCTTTCAAAACCATGGCTGGTTGCCGTCTGATCTGCCCCAAAGTTTGTTACGTTACAACCTTCCCCGCCATTCCCTCCCTCGTGTCGTGTCGTATCGCCCCTTCCTTCGGAGCCGAACTCAGTCCTCTCTGTCGATACTCTTTTGTTTGTCTTGTACACCATAGTCCACATGGTGATGCCGGACCTATCCTTCCCCGTCTCTATCGATCTAGCACGTTAAGATATTGCCATGTGGCAGTTCGAGAATGGTAGGACAACTCTCGTCGGAGGAGGGGCCTCACCCCCCCCCCCCCCCCCCCTCATATGGAAAAAGAGCAGTGCTCAGCGGACCCGACCTATGGGTCCGTTTCATATCTTACCCTGTGTCCTCGTCCCACTCCTTTAACCTCCTTTAATTTTTATTTTTTTTAAATCATGATTGTATTGCTTAACCCTAAGGGTGAGGGAATACTAACTACAGTAGGTAAGTATTTAAAATTGGGGTGTGGACCCATAAGGACCTGTCCTTTGGTCATAAAATGGGAACCCCGGGAACCTTTACTATTTTCCTGCGAGAAATAAGCAAGCAGGCCTAACTCAGTAAACTTTCCTATTTTCCTCTTAGAAATAAGCAAGCAGGCCTAACTCTCCAACTCTTCATGTCTCCTTTTAATTCCTTTTTAATTGTGATTAAGAATTATTAAAATTAAAAAAATTAAACTTTAATTATTTTAAAAGTTAATTATATAAATTAAAATATGTTAACGAGAGTTAAAGAATGTTAGAGGCTAACATTGCCACAAGTAAATCCGGACTTTTTCTAATAGCCTCACTTAAATGGGTGGAGACACATGGGGCAGGGGGGTAGCCCTCAGGAGAGCCCGAGAGGGGCAGAGCCTGCTTTTGTTAAAAAAATATCTTTCTTACAAACGGACAAACGGACACGATGACTCGGGGACTACGCTCCCGAACCCCATTGTCAGCCCCCTCCAAGAGAATTTGGCTCCCTCCTGCTCACTTGCCCTTAGTTTGCTCATGCGAGAATTGGCCTCACATTTCCCTTCCGTCTTTTGTATGGTAAAATAAGTCTTTCGCGTTTAAATAACGCAAGAAAAGAGACTTGCCACTGAATACCTTAAAAAGGGACTTACAAACTACAAAATAAAGGACTTTCGTGGTTATTTATAGAACCAGCGGGGTTAAGATGGGCTTTTTGTTGTAACGTGCCGGATTAGTATTGGATTAGAAGTCTTGTCTGTGGATAAAGTATTGTCTCGCTTTTCTAGCTTCTCTTTTAAAAAATGACTGAAAGAATAAAATCCTTATAATGTTCTTATCAATTTCCAGATTTACCCTTGTAATATTTGGAGGCCGTGATTGCACGTTTGGTACTCCCCAAAATTAGTGGAGGGTAAGTGGATTCTAAATATATTCTTAAATCCTAACCGTTTATCTCGATTATTAAACGGTTAGGATCAGAGTTGATGTGACATTATAAAAGATAAAATAAGTGGATTCAAATCTTAATCCGTGAAGTGATTGATTATAATGGTTAAGATTAGAGAATTTATGTGGAAGTACCTATACTTCAACTCAACCCCCCAAGACTATTCATAAAATTGGTGATGTAAGCAATAGGACTTTAAACGTCGAGGATCAATTGATATACGGTTGTGGGGCCGGCTTGCGCACTTTAATATAGTGGCTTGTTGCTATTGGATGCTGCATATGCTTTTTAATCATTATTTTAAATGAAAATAAGGGTTGTTTATTAATGTTCTCTACAACCGAATAAGGAAAGAAGTTCAGTCGTTCTGAAAAAGTAAAAAGTCACTTGGTCTTTTTGATTAAAAGATAAAGGATACAACGTCCACATAATATCATAGCTCTGGTCTTCCTATACCAGTTTCTGAAAATAAGATAGAAATCCAGTGCGTAATTATTAATGGAAAATAATCACCTCCTCAGTCGGTGACGCGAGGAGGGGCATCTGGGCTCTCATTTTCTAGCCATGTCTCCCTTCTAACCTCATTTAACTGTAGTTAAGATTCATCTATCTTTAGGGTTCACTTATCTACCATCGGTTTTTTTTAAAATAAAATAAAATAATTAACTAGAAGGTTAAAAAAAACTAACCCGAGTTAATGGAAGTTGAAGGGTAGGCTATGTGAGAGCGAGGAGGAATAGTCACCTCCTCGGCCGACGAGAGGACTATTGCTCATTATTAGTACTAGTGGGCAGCACATGCAATGCACATGAGATAGAGGGGAAGGGGAGATAGATCAGGAAGAGGGATTCTAGTGAGAATTTTAAATTTTTGACTTAAAAAAATAGAGAAGTGGGTTAAAATTACTTCATAACACATGTTCCTATTTTTTCTCTTGAAAAATAGTTACCACATAAAGAGGGTGTGCCTCTTCATTGAGAAACCAAGAAGGGAGCATGAGAAAAGATAAGGATTTAAAGGAATCATGGAGATGATAAGGATTTAAGGGAATCATGGAGATATTGTGGGATTATTGTTAGTTGTAGTTGATATTACTTGAAGACCCCTACTAACTTTTTTCATGTAAAATAAGATGACATAAAATCCTAATTTTTTTTATATGGAGTAATGAGCAAAATAAAAAAAATCATCTTTACTAACAATAATAAGATATCATAAAATTGAGACTCACTAGGAATATTAGAAAAAAAAATCAATCATCTTTTTAACCCCATTTCTCTCATTATAATAGTAGAGATTTTTTATATGAAGTTATGGGCAAAATATGAACCATATTTTTAACCCCGTTTATCTCAGTATAATAGTAGATATTTTTTTATATGAAGTTATGGGCAAAATAAGAAAAATATAAAAAAAAATTCATCCTTACTAACTATAAGATACCATATAATTTGGGACTCATTAGGAATATTAGAAAAAAAATCAACCATCTTTTTAACCCCGTTTCTCTCATTATTTCGGCCTCACAAATACGGTTAGGCCCAACCTGGTTAAGTGGGGTTAGTAGGACAAAACTTAGCATTTGAAGTGGGCCAAATTGTAAATATGTCCTACTCACTATAACTAATAAAAATATATTTTAAATCATCCATACGAGGGATACACACTAAAATTGGTCACAATCAGACATAAATATTAATATGAAAAAATAAAAACATCATTATTAGGGTTGTCAACCGAGTGGATTCCAACTTCCAAGCAAATAGTGTTATATTCATATGAAAAGTGATAAAATAAAACATAAAAAAAAACTCCCAATAGTGTGTAATGCTACTATCGAGATATGGATCATACAATTTAAAATCTAAAGGTGCCAAGGCTCATAAGCAATTAATGGTGGACCCCACTTTATGTTTGATGACGTTAGGTTTTAAATCCGACGACCCAACTCTCGATAGTACATACAATTGAGATTTTTTAATCACTTCCATATTCGTAGTTGATTCGATTAATCCTACATACTATCTGAATCTGCTCTGATATCCGATGGATAATAAATTCAAAAGACTGAATTCAAATTTGTTTAATTAATTGAATTATTAATATATCTGAATTCAACGAATTCAACCTATTATTCAAATCTATCGGAAAAAAATAAGTAAAAATAACCTAAAGCTTACCATTTTGCCTTCCCAATCTTCGACAAGTTAGTCCCTAGCTTGTTGAGGAAGGCAACAATTGAACTCAAAGAAGGATTAAATCTTTGAATAGATTAAACATCTTCTCCCCTCCTTCGCATAAGATCGAAGTACCCAACAATCGCACACACTACCGTCAGTATATTCCCCTCTTTAAGCACAATCTTGAATGTAAACACTGTAATATCAGCAATAATTTTTTCTTTCCTTCAAATACAAGAAACCAGTGAGGTTTTCCTCGAAAAGTTGGAGCACGAGTGATAACGGTGGCAGGTATGACAACAACCTAACTATTATTGAGAGAAGACCAAAGATGACTCCGAAGAGCGCAAAAGATAGGATAGAAGAGGTTAGGTGACAATGTAGATGGAACTTGATAGATCGGAGTTTGAAATGTTAAAGAATAGTAAAAGAAGAGAGGAGAGGATAAGAAGATGATACCATATAAAAGCTTAAAATCTCGTCGATTAGGGTTTGTTGAAAGAATTTATTGTGGTTATGTAATTTCGATATTATACTTGTTAAGGTTAGAGAATTACAGTTAACCCTAAAATTTTATATTAAAAAAAAAACTTATAAACAATACAGGTGGCATGTTGGATAAATGAAAATTATGTATATACTTATTCAGTCGAATATTTAGCAGCACAGATAGTAGACTATCCGTTTCTACTCCGTTTGTAAATAGATTCCCTAATGGATAACCGAATCTAATCCACCAAATACCTATTTGAATAAGTATCCCCTTAATCAGACTCATATACAAATACTATATGGAGTCGTTGACAACCCTAAAAGTATTTAAATTTAGTAAATATAAAATTCATTCAATTTTGAGGGTCAATTTAATAGTGGCTCTGGAAAAACATTAGGCACTCTCATTTTCAATGTAAAACACAACATTTTGTAATAATATAAAAGAGTTTAAATATAAACAAAAGCTTTGATTCTCTAAAACTCTCAAAATATACCTAAGGTGTTTTAGTAACTATATAGTATTAATATACATAAAATATCCTTCAATTATATATATGTGATTTCAAAATACTCCTATCACAAGGTATATTTTGGAAATTTAATGAGTTCTTACTCAAATTTAATTAACAAAACTCAAAAGCAGAGCCATATTTTCACGTTTTTCATATTGTTATGAAATCACCAATATTTACCGTTAGGTTGCATTTGTTTAGGGAAATAAATATTTACCATTCGGTTGCATTTGTTTATGAAAATAAATAATCTCAACTCTATGGTCAATTGGGTTAGTACTTGTTCAAAAAGTTAGAGGGTAGCATTTGAAGCTGGCCAAGAGGGTGGATAAAACCATCACACACCCCTTTGGGATCGAATGCGGAACCTACCCCTATGTTGAGATCAGATGCACTTACCACTAGGGAGAAAAGCTTATTGTTGTGTTGGAATGCTACAAAATGATTTTTTTTTTTTTTTTGACAAATAATTGCTTATTTATTTTATATTTGAGGGAAAAAAATTTAAAATGTGGGAAGAATTTTTTTTTTTTTAAATGAGGAAAAAAATATTTTTGAGAAAATTTTCTTTATCATGTGGTTTTCTTCAAACAAACAAATTAATAAGAAAAATGCTAGCAAATCATTAATTGCTTTACATTGTGAAAAAGTCAAAATACTTTTCCTTACATTTATTTAAACTTTCAATATGCAAGAGGAGTGTTAGTCAGTAACGCAGATTTCAAAAAATTTGCAAGCTCCCAACGTAGGTGTAACACCTTATTATCCGAAAACAATTTCTTTGAAAAAAAAATGAAATGTCATGGTCTCAACCGGATCCAATGGTTAAAAAAGAAAATTAGCAACACATATCGCCACTATGGGTTGAGAATTTAAGTGTGCGTCTGGGAGGGCCGGAGCCAGGGGGCATGCCCCCAATGTTTTTTATTTTCTATTATTATATAGTATTATATAATGTTTTAAAATATATTTTTAGCCCCAAAATAACTATAGTTAGTTTACTGCGCGTGGGAAGTTTGGTCCTTTCAAAATTTTACAATTTTATATATGTATAATTTAAACATTAAAAATATAATTAATTTTATGGGACATGATAGTTCGTGCATCCGTGTTCCTACGAAAGGAACGCAGATGTTTTCTCTAGCCTAAACATGTAGTAATTTTTTTATAAAAAACCCACTCTGAAATCTTCTGTTCCAGTTTCGTATTTTCTCTCTTTCTCATTTCGTTCTCCTCATCCCTTCTCTCTCTCACACGTAACCAACCCTCTTTCGTAACAAACCCTTTTTCGTGACTTATCCTATTTCATCTTTTCTTCAATTATCTCTCCTCATGTCATGTCAGCACATGTCCCTTTTAATACGAATTAACTGTGGTTAAGATTCATTCATGTATAGGATTCATCCAACTACTCTTAGTTTTTAGAAAATAAAATAAAAAAATATTAACCTTTGGGTTGTTTAACCTAAATTGTAGTTAATGTGTGCCTACATATGGCCACATGTCCCTTTTACATTTAATAATTTTGGTTAAGATTCACTCACCCCTAGGGTTCATCCATCTATTCTTGATTTTTAGGAATAAAAATAAAAAATATTAACCTTGGGTTGTTTAACCTAAACCATAATTAATGCATGACTAAATATTGTCACGTGTCCCTTTTAACACCCACTACTGTGGTTAAGATTCACTCACCCCCTACCCTTGGTTTTTTAGAAAGAAAAAAATGTTAACATTAAGTTGATTGACCTAAATCATAGTTAATGCGTGAGCTTATAGGTTGCCACGTGTCCCTTTTAACATCTCTTAATTGTGGTTAAGATTTACTTATTCTTGGGGTTCATCTATCTATCTTTAGTTTTAAAAAATATAATTAAAAAAATTAACCGTTAAGTTAATAAATCTTAATCAAGGTTAAAAAAAAGTTAAAATGGACATATGCAATGCAGTAAGACGAGGGGGTTACATGAGAGGGAGAGAGAGGAAAAAATGATGAGAGAGAAATGAGCAAGAGAAAATAGGAAACAAATAGACATGAAATTGGGAGAGCTTTTTTCTTAAAAAGGGCTACATGTGTAGACTTTAGAAAGCATCCGTGTTCCTTCAAAAGGAATGTGGATGCACAAACTATCACTCCCCTAATTTTATTTAGAACAATAGTTAATTTTACTTAAAACATTCGAATGTTGGTCCATGTATCCCTTTTAATACTCCTTTTAACTATGATTAAACTTAATTAAATTAGGGTTAGTAATTTTCTTTAAAAGAACCAAGGTTGGATGGGTGAACCTTAAGGTTGAATGAATCTTAATCACAGTTGGTGTAAGAAAGGGGGCATGGACCAATAAAGACAGTGTGCAGTCCGCTATCTATTTACTTTTTATTTATAATTGACATGCACGTGTAAGACTTGTGCGTAGATATAATAACAAAAATATATAGTATACAATTTTGAGAACGATTTTAGAGCAATAAAACCTAAGAATATATTAGGAACTAAAGAGAAAATAAGCAAGGGCATTTTGGATTAAAAAAAAAATTGATAGACAATGCTATTAAAAAAATGAGGGCATTTGGTGTATACAAAATTAAGAGATTTTTTTTGAAAAAAAATTAATTATATAGGGATATTTTGAGAAATATCACTTGAGGGAAATATTAGGAACAAAAATATATATAAAAACATTTTAGGTATAATAAAGTTTGAGGTCATGTTGGACAAAAAGTTCAAAGAGTATTTTTGGTATAAATTCTTGAGTGAAAAATTATCCTTTTTATGATATGGATTTGATGGGTGGCATCGAATTACCTCTGGCAAACACCCGAGCGTGTGCTTAGGTGTCGACATATCATCTGACATGTGGTGATGAAAATGGGAGAGATATCAAGTGGGGAGAAGTATAAAACGTGGGGATAAAATGAAATGACTTCTCTCTCTTTTTATCGCCACATGTTGGATGATGTGTGGACGCCTAAGCACACGCATCGGGCGTCTAGAAATAATCCGATGCCATGATGGATATGAAAAGGTCAATTCAGAGGTATGAATAAGAGAGAAAATGTATTAACTATATTAGAGATCAGATCACAGCCAAATGCGATTGATCTTCCCAACTTCAATCGCACCCACAAGTCAACATGTGTCTAACCTTTATTAATTGTGGTTAAGATTCATTAATCATTGGATTCAACATTATAACCTTGGTTTTTAAAAAAAATTAAAATTTTAAACCTTAATAGTTAACCAATTGAACTTCTTGAGTTCAAAGGGACACGTGTTGACCCATGGTTAAGATTCACTAACCCTTTAGGTTCAACAATATAACATTGATTTTTAAAAAAGTAAAAAATCATAACCTTGGTTTTTAATAAAATCAAAAAATATTAATCCTAAGAGTTGATAATTCTCAACCAGAATTAAATATCAATTGCGATTGAACTTCTTGAGTTCAAAGGGACACATGTTCATCTGTAGATAAGATGTACTAATGCTTGGGGTTCAACAATATAACATTGGTTTAAAAAAAATTAAACATATTAATTCCAAGGGTTAAAAATTCTTAACCAGATCTGAATTTTAACCATAGTTAATATATGTTAAAATGGATACGTGTTGACCTGTGGTGTGATTGAACTCTTCCCGAGTTCAATCGCAATTGATTATAGGTACTTTTGAGTTTGGTGGAACAAAGGGTATAATAAAAAAATAATTAAAAAAACAAAGAGTATTATAAGAATAGAATCTTGTTCAAACGAAAATTTTGTCTTATTTGAAATCTCATATTTATTTGAATGTAACATTAACAAATTTTATGATCACAATGAATCAATTTTTCAAAAAAATATATGGAAAAGCCCCATATTCCCAAATCTATTAATTTCTTGATACATATATTTTGGCCCCTAAGGAAAAATTTCTAGCTCCACACTGGTTAGGGTTAGGGTTAGGGTAATGCTACCAAGTGCTAACACTTTCTTTTAAGCTTACCTTTATTTTATTTTATTTTTTAAGGAAATGACCTGTGTTATTATCTTTCGTTAGGAGAATGACATGTGTTTTGCACTAGACCCTCTCCATTCATAAGGAGAGTATTGCTAGCATTAACGTTGGGTATTAACATTTCCCTTTCCCTTACCGTCAAATTGGAGCTCCGGATCGTATTTAAACACTAGGGATTTCCCCGCGATGGGCTTTGGGAGGGGATGACAAAAACTAGGTTTCGGCTCGGCTTTCTGGCTTGGCTTCTAATTCTAAAGCTAAAAGGTAGTTAGAGTTATTGAAAGAGTATTAATAATTGTATTTAATGATGTAAACTAAAAATAGTTCAAATGAAACCCCCCACCAATATCCTCCGTACAATCAATGGACCAGCTCAAGGGGGGATACACTTTCAAAAGAACGAATCCGATTAATCCACTTTATAATGATGATGTAGACCTTCCATCTTCACCATCATCCATCCATCCATCCACTGACAAAACAATAGATACTATCATGTACAACCTGGTGAGCAATCGTTCGCTTCACAGGCGAGGAGCAAACTATTGCTCCTGGCTTTCACGAACCTAACTCAACTACAATGAATCTAGTTAATTTTTTTTAACTCTTATGCTTAAAATATTTTTTATTTTATTTTAAAAAAAACTAAGGGTAGATGGGTGAGCTTAAGAGAGATTGATTATTAACCACACTTAAATAGAATTAAAAGAGGGACATGTGGCATTAAAAGGGAACCCGAGATGCACCTCCTCGGGTCACCGATCCCAGGTTGCTATCTTGGTAGGATTGCAACCACAGTGTGGTCCGTACAGCCGAAGCCATTAACAATACACGTGTCCCTCAACTATTACATATAGTTTTGGTAAGCTTAACAAGGGCAAAGTTCCCTCCCTCCTTGCCCTCACAAAGCCCATTTAACTACCCTCCAACTTCCAACCCAAAAAAAACTATCCTTCAATTATGATTAACAAGTTTTAACCCTATGTGATTATTTTTTTTAAAAAACTCTTAAAAATCAAGATTAGATTTTTTATAAGGGTTAGTAAATCTTAACCAAAATTAATTATTTAGGGTTAAAATGAACACGTGTTGACCTATGGATGCGAATGAACTAGGGAAGAGTTCAATCGCAGTTGACTGTGATCCGATCTCGTCGATTAGATATTATATGATATTGATTGTGAGCCTCAAACCTAAATTTCATGAAATTTAATTATACTCTCCCCGATCGAGGAATGGATTATTGCTCTTCGCTCTCACAAAGCTTATAACCGTTATTAAACTATGGTTAACAAGTTTTAATATGGGGAGTTAATTTTATTTTTTTTTTGAAAAATCTAGGATGTTTTAATTCTAAGAATTATTAAACTCTAACCACAGTTAAAGAGTTTAAAATTGGAACCCGTGGCTAGAAAGAGAGACAAGACACATTCCCTCGCTACACCGGCAAGAGGTGATTATTTTCCCTATTGTAAACTCCGAATTGGTTATCACCAAAAAGAGCAATAGATCACCCTCGTCGCTCTCACAAAGCTCCTTTAATTGCTCATATGATTATTATTTTTTTTCATTCTAAAAATCAAGATGAATGGATGAATCTTAAGGCTGAGTAAATCCTAACCATAGTTTAAAAAAAAGTTTATATGGGGCACGTGCATCACCGACCAAGGAGGTGATTATTAAAAAAAAAAACACAAAACAAAACAAAACTCATACCGTCATTTTCAAGATTTTAAAACCAACCGGCTCGAGCGAAGGGCATAGAGAGATCAGCTTGGCTGCCCTTAAAACTTTAAAAGTTACAGCTAGACCTCGTCCCGGAGTAGGAAGTAACGCCGTTAAACAGTTGACGATGCTAAACGTCTCTCTCCACTCCGAATCCGAATCGGTTGCCTTGTCATAGTGTTTGTAGCCTGCAGGAGCGGGTCTGGTCCGTTTTCCCACCACCGCCGTTTATCCACACAAACCGCTCACTTGTTTTTCTCCGTCTTTTCAAAGCCAACCATTTTCTATGAGCGAGCCACCCAGCCGAGGTGAGGGTTCGGATTGTCTCGCCGGGAAATCGCTCCTCACTCGCCGGAAACTCCATTGATTATGCCCCCGAGCTCTGAAACTCCGGCGACGATATGAGAGAGAGACAGCGGAGCGGGAGATGTCTGGTTCTTTTTTGAATAAAGAAAGATATTAAATATTCCTTCTCTCTCTCTCCCTCTTCTTTCCCTCTCTCTGTGTGTTAACTTGCAATGCAGGGAAAAAGAGGGAGGGTATCATAGCTTTGGAGGATCTTACACGGCACAGATGCCCAGATCCCTTCTTCAATTCCCTTGCCTTATGCCGTAATCTATTCCATTTCTCTCGCTTAAATCTTCTTCTTTCCTCTCCTCTTCGTATCATTCTCGAAATACAGAAAATAAAAAGTTGCAGAAAGATAGCCAGAGGAAGGTTGGAGATGACGGTGATTATTTAAAAATGTTTTTTTGTTGTTGTTGTTGTTGAATTCTAGCTGTGTTTAGTGTTTTTAGGTTTGTTTTATGTTCTGATCTTTTGATCAGTTCTGTTTCGGGTTCAAAGCATCGGCTTTGTGACGGTTCTTAAGGTGGCGATTTGATCTCTTCGACATTTTGGCTGATTTTCACCACCGTTTCGGAATTAGGGTTTTGAAGCGATCATGTTTTTGAATTTCGGGTTTTGGAATTAAGAATTACGATTTTTCTTCTTGATCTGTAGCTTTGTTTGTTTGATCTAATTCTATTTCGTGGCCTTTTAGATGAACTAAGAAAACATTCCTTTTTAAACGTTTCTTCAGCTGTAGGATTGTACTTTGTTTTCCGACTGCAATTGCGCCAATATAGTATCTGTTCCCTTCTATCTTCATTTGTTTATCTTTTGGTTTTCTTCTTGTTAAATTTATCTTTTTTTGCTGTAATTTGGTTAGGTAGTTTGGAAAGGAGAGATCAGGCAGCAGTGTTGAAGGCTGATGCCCGAAGCCATTTTAGATATGCAACTCAGCTCTCATTTCCAGTCGACAGATGATCTCCCAAGTCAAGAGGATGCCTTTTCTGCACGGCAGTAAGGTATGGCTCAGTGAGGGAATATTTTGTGTGTGTGTGTGCGTGTGTGTGTGTGAAGGTTTTAATGGTAGAGGCAGCTCGATTGTTCGGATTACACTGAAGTCGAACAAATCGAAAGCTATGAGTGCTAGTATGGCGATAGCTTGAATGTATGCTGTTTGAAACGGTCCAACCGGAGATCGGAACTTCTGTAATCCTTTTGAATTATTTCATTTTTTTTTGTCATGCAGAGTTTCACTGGTTTGTGAAGAGGGGAAATTTTGAATTGTCTGTGGAAGAGCGGGCAAGAGTTTGGAGGGAGCCAGATAGATAGGTTTGAGTTGTTCCTATTGGGGTTTTTGCTTTTTGTGTTCCATAATGCCATCTGAAATAATGGATCAAAGGGGTTTGTCTCCGTCATCCTACTTCGTTGAAGAAATTCAGTTTCCTTCAGAGGTATTGATCATCTGGACATCTTTAAATTTCATTCGGACTTTATATTATCTCTGTTCTAAAATTTTGTATATTTTATATTTTTTGATTGCTAAGGAATTCAGATTATTTGATCTTGTAGCATTGAGTATTGGCAATTTTATTCCTTGTTGTTTCCATTTTCGGTTAATACCAATTATCACTTTCCTCTTCATCTTCTTTTTTTGACAGAGAACAGTTGGATTTTGGAAGCCAGAATCAATGCCTGATCACCAAAGTGAGTATTTTGAGCTTTATGTAATGTGGATCCATTGTTTAGCATGCATTTAATCGGATGTTGATAAAATTGAAGGCCTGTGAATTTTCCAGCAAGTGATCGACTGGGAGACTAGTCTTTCTGAATTAAATTTATTTGATTACTAATCTTGTTTAAATGTCCATATACAAATTGGCTCTTTTTAGTCTTTAATAGGTTTGCACCAAACAGGCTGCTGAACGATCCTGCATTCTTCTTAGACTATATGTGTAAATTAGCACTTATATGCGTGGAAATAAATCCTGTTTTTGCCTATATGTAACTTCTCACTTCTACTCTATTAATTTCAGAAAGAATTCAGATAGGTTGGCTCTCTAGAAAAAGATCCCGTCACCTACTTCCTGGTGTACAATCTTATCCCAAGATGAATAATGATGCCTCACTACTGCTTATAGCACTAATTGTGGAATATATGATAACATGCCGTGAAGAGTTATCATGAATGATCCATCATCATCAATTGAATAGTTATCATCAATGATCCATCATCATCAATGTCTTTCCCAAATACTTGGGGTTGGTAATCATGATTCATCAATGATTGAATATTAAATCCTATATTCAGAGATGACCACATGTAAATTGAGAAAAAGGACTTATTGGGATGCATCATGGATTTGGTCATGATAGCATATCCAACTATGGTGCCTAAGATTTTGGAGTTTCTTGATATTCCAAATTTGGTAAAAGTAATACTGGAACCTAGAGCAATTTCTGGGGTCACAATAAGTGATTGTCATATGAATCATGAGTTAAACCTGGATGCAAACGGGAACTGATTCCATGTTGCGGAATTAATTTTGTTTTCCTCATAAATTTATGGCTTGAGAGGCCGGCCTGTTGGAACACTTGTTTGTTCCCAGTATGGGAGTTGCCTCTATAAAGAACCTCTTTTTCTAGTGCTAGTTGATCCCTTTATGAATGTTTTAAGTCTGGTATTTTTTGTCAAGAGGGAAAATTGAGGCTCTTTTTAGGGCATGCTTGGTTATAGCAATTCCTATGTGGGCATTAACTTCAACTGATTTAATGACTATTTTCTTGTTTGGCCCGGAGGGGGTTGTGAATGACATCTATATCCGGAAGGCACATTTCTGGGCATTTTTAGGTGTACTGCGTGCTATTCTCCAAGAAACTTGAGTTCCCTTTGCATGCATTATATTCAACAGATGCAGAATTATTATGTTTATTAAATACATCTGTAGCAATTTCCCCATTAGCAGTAGAGGAATTTCACAACGAGCTTTGTCATACAGTACGCTCTATATTAATGGCCATTTTGTGATTTTGATGAGACTGTATTCTCAGTGATTTGTTGTGAAAGAAAATTGTGGTGCTATTATTTTACATTACACTGCGGCACTCAGGCCAAAAGAACTTGATAGTAAGCAAACAAGCTTGCAGACTTGGATTCTTGATGTGAATGTTGCATTTAAATGAGACTGGATTAGGGAAATGAGTTGCAATATATATTTTAAAATTTTCCTCGCTATTTTGCATCTTATATGAGGAAGCTAATATTTTACATTTGGCACTGCATTGTCGGTCCTGAGCCCAGATAAAGGAGGGTTGCACATTAGGTTGTCAGTCAGTGATGAAAAAACCTCACCAAGTCCTATAACTTAAATCTTATCAAAGTTAGTGCTTTTAATAGATTGGAATGGTGGAACAGGCTTCGTGTTGCTGACTTCAAATATTTGGATAAGGCATTTATGATGCTGATGATCTGGTGTGTTATGGGCTGACAGCATTTTATGCCAACATGAATTTTTACTGATATTTCACTGCTGCT
Organism: Tetracentron sinense; assembly: GCA_015143295.1. NCBI lineage: Eukaryota > Viridiplantae > Streptophyta > Magnoliopsida > Trochodendrales > Trochodendraceae > Tetracentron > Tetracentron sinense. Next base: position 1,750,555 of record CM026573.1, on the reverse strand, counting down.
TAGGCCATTCCAGTTTGACCTGACCAATGCTTAGTTTTTGTACAAATAAATCTTGAACATAGTGTTTAGCTTATAGACTTGATACCAAATTCTTGAATTTATGTAGATATTTGGAGATTGTTTTTTTTTCATCTTCTTGCCATGTGAATGTCGCCTTTCTTCAGCAGTAGGAGCAGATGGAATATCAAGAACTTCAGGCAGCAAGACAGTTGCTTCATCACCCCTGGAGAAATTTATACCAATGGGAGCTCAGTCAGTGGAATACTTGGAACTTCCTCAGCCTTACGTTGCCAGAGACCAGAAAGCAAAGCTTAGCTTAGAGCGGCATATTGCGGGTGCAGAGAGAACAGCCAATCTGTCCATGGGTTCTTGGAGATCTATGGATCATGCTCTAGGAACAAGGTCAAATTTGTATGTGCACCCTGCATCTTATTTTGTGGAAGGGAACAAGATTGATAAGAGTAGGACTCAATATGAGAATGGACTCTTTTCGAGCTCTTTGTCAGAAATATTTAACAGAAAGTGTAAGTTTTCTTGTTCACATCAAATGCTTTAATTCTCTTACTTTTGCATTAGTTCTGACTTATGAAATCGAAGTGACAAATACTTAATATGGTCTATCACAGTATCACTAACTGCATTAATGCCTGGAATCGGTTTCTAGCTAGTTGGTTTTGTTAAGCTACTGACTTCAGCTGCATACTACCTTGCTGATTGATTAGGTTCCTTGTTCCCTTAGCCTTAATGTGGTTATATGTGGTGCAGTGAGTTTATCATCAAACAATATTCTATTTGGTCAGTCTGTCGATACTGTTGTCTCCCACTATGAGGAAGAGGAGCCTTTCGAATCCCTTGAAGAAATTGAGGCCCAAACCATTGGAAACCTCCTTCCTGATGATGATGACTTACTATCTGGAATGATTGATGAGCTTGAGTATATTGCACAACCCAATAGTGGAGATGACATAGAAGATTTTGATCTGTTTAGCAGTGGTGGAGGGATGGAATTAGAAGGAGATAGTGGTTCCTGCATGGAACAAAGAAATTCTGGGGAAGTTTCTGATGGTCAGCAGGGAGGATCTAATGGTTCAATTGCCGGGGAACACCCTTATGGTGAACACCCTTCTAGAACGCTGTTTGTGAGAAATATCAATAGCAATGTTGAAGATTCTGAGTTAAAGGTCCTTTTTGAGGTACTTAGTATCTCTTTATCTCTCAATGTTTCATTTAGATCTGTCATACTAATTACTTGATCATTCTATCAGTGTTGAGCCTTCTTATTCATCTTGACAACTGTGTTTTTGGTGCTCAGCAATATGGAGATATCCGCACTCTGTATACGGCCTGCAAACACCGTGGTTTCGTAATGATTTCTTACTACGATATAAGGGCAGCCCGCAATGCAATGAGAGCACTTCAAAACAAGCCGTTGAGACGTAGGAAGCTTGACATACACTTTTCAATTCCAAAGGTGTGCTTCTGCGCTTTCAGTCCATTTTAGTGCATATATGTTATTTTATATCTTTATCATTATCATCACTGTTATTTTGTTTTAGTAGTTGCTTTTATTGCTGTTATTCTGTGTGCATGTCAAAATGGTGTCTACATCCACACACTGTCTGCATTTGTGCATGCAATATTTTATAGCTTGGTGCCTTGACTTGTTGGTTTTCTTTTGTTAGGATAACCCTTCAGAGAAAGATATTAATCAGGGAACTCTTGTAGTTTTCAACCTCGATTCTTCTGTTTCAAATGACAACATTCGCCAAATTTTTGGTGCCTACGGAGAAATTAAGGAGGTGGGCTTGTTAATCAATCATCTCTGCTGCACTTACTGAAAATTTGTTTGAAACATTACTGACTTGTCTAGTTCTTGTTCCTGAAGTACAGATCCGTGAAACTCCACATAAACGTCATCACAAGTTCATAGAGTTTTATGATGTCAGAGCTGCAGAAGCTGCTCTTCGTGCATTGAACAGAAGAGATATTGCAGGAAAACGGATCAAGCTTGAACCAAGTCGCCCCGGGGGTTCAAGACGGTGGTATTGTCCAAGCAAATTCATTTCTTGTTTTATTTCCTTTCTTTCCCTTTGACCCTCATTAAAATGGACACTAAATTTACAAGGACGAAGGGGGTAGCAAATCGCAATAGTGTCTTTCTTCTTACACTCATCTTTATAGGCATAGCCCAACTGCTTTGAAGCAGTGAATTTTCTGCTTCAACATTTAGTATGGTTTTTAATTTTTGATTGGTAATGGCTCATGCAAAGTGGTACTGTTTTCTTGCACACTATTTTTTGGTTGTTATCATCCACTGATGTTTCTATTGGAGTTGTTTTCTCCGTAGGCATGAACTTCCGACTGAACATCCTTTTTTTTTCTTCAGTCTGATGCAACAGTTTTCTCCAGAGCTGGAGCAAGATGAATCTAGTCTATGTCCTCAACAAGGAGGCTCTCCTCATAACTCACCATCAGGATTCTTTGGTATTATAATTGTCTATAAGTATTCCTGCTAGGAAACAGATGAATTAATTTATGCTGCAAACCCCAGAAAGAAATATTATTTAGGGTGTCTCACACAGCTTTCTTTGCAGGACTAGTTTCACATGGAGCAATTACATCTAATTGCATGGAGAATGGTGCTATTCAGGGTTTACACTCCGCAATACAAGCACCTATCAGTCCCTTCATAGAAAATGCATTCCGTCATGAGATCTCTTCTAGTGTTCCAAATAGCCTATCCTCTCCAGTGAGAGTTGCATCAGTTGGCAATCAATCGGACCTTGGTGGGCCCAGCCAACTGAGCCAAATGAAGTTCAGTGTCCAATCCATGCCAACTTTTCATCCTCATTCACTTCCAGAGTATCACGATGGTTTGGCAAATGGTATTCCCTACAACTCTATGAGCACCTTGGCCACAAACATTAGTCCTAGGCCATCAGAAGGAATCGACAATAGGCACATCGAACGTAACGATGGTGGTAAGTGCATTGGATCTCTAGGTGCAATTGTCTGCTTTTATGCATATCTGTTTTATTCCATTTTAGTGAAGAATTGATCAAATCACAGTGGTACACATGGCAATATAGTGGTACCAAGAAAAACACAGAGTGGTACACTGAAGCCTGTCCCCATTGGAATAGCCTAACTGTCTGATCTACCTCACTCTTTTGAACAGTTAAAATTGTGTGAACAGTCCAGAATAAGGTTGATAGACTGGATTAGAATCATTCAATCGGGTAGACTTTTGCCTACATCGTCTATGATTTAGGTTAAGCTCCATTTCCTTGCACATGCTTTGTGTGTTATGCCATGTTTTTGGAGAAAGGAGGAAAAAGAACAAGGAAAAAGAAGCTCAAGTAACCAGTCAACTCCTTGTCTGGCCATTATTTTGGGTCTGGCGAGCAACTAGGGGTGGAGCCAGGATTTTCTTGTAGGGGGCAAACGATGGTTGATTGAAAATGTCAGTAGTTGTTGATGGACTTGTGGGGAATGATTAGGCGGGTATGAAATTTCTAGTGGGGTTCGGGGCGTAGCCTTTTTTTGGTTGAGAAAGGACTTGCTTGAAACCATTCTAATAGATATAATATAAAAAAAAATAAGTTGGCTCCACCCCTGTGTGAAACTTAATATTCACATTTAAGTGGTGAAACTGATTCTCTTTCCATTTATTAGTTCCAGAGTCAACTGATCCATTGTGGATTAGTGGTTTGACTCAATTGAGAGGCCTGCACATTGATTGGCAGGGCTTACCTTTTCTGTTGACAGAAAAGATATCATGTGAGGAGGTTTTAGTTAATGTGGTTTAGTTTATTTTATTTTTACTACTAATAGATCCTCTCTTTCTCAGTTTTTGGTTCTTCCGGAAATGGGAGCTTCCCTCTTCATGGACATCACTATGTGTGGAGTAACTCCAACTCATTTCATCCTCATCCTCCAAGCATGATGTGGCCTAACTCACCATCTTTCATCAATGGTGTTCATGGCCATCCCCCACCACAACTGCCTGGAATCCCGAGAGCACCATCTCATATGCTGAACACAGTTTTACCAATACATCACCACCATGTGGGATCAGCACCAGCCATTAATCCTTCTCTCTGGGACAGGCGACATGCCTATGCAGGAGAGTGCCCGGACGGTTCTGGTTTTCACCCAGGTTCTCTTGGGAGTATGGGATTTTCGAGCAGTTCTCTGCATTCTTTGGAACTTGCTTCTCATAACATCTTTCCTCGTGTTGGTGGAAATTGTATGGATCCATCTATTCACTCTATGAATGTTGGATTGAACTCCCCTCAGCAAAGTTGTCACATGTTCCCCGGCAGAAACCCAATGATCCCCATGCCTAACCTGTTTGATGCTCTTAATGATCGTGTTAGAAGCCGTAGGAACGAAGGCAGCTCCAATCAGACTGACAACAAGAAACAGTATGAACTTGATATTGACCGAATATTGCAAGGGGACGACACCCGAACGACACTTATGTTAAAGAACATTCCTAACAAGTACGTGGATGGTTCGTCTTGCTTCTGTAGGCAATATTTTATATTTCTCTCTTTTTTAAAAGAAAAACCTTGAGATGCATTTCTTCTTAGTGAAATTTACTACAGCTCAAATGGCATATCTTACAACATTAATCTGACCAATTCAAACATTTTTATATATCAGTATATGATTTGAAATTTCACTACTCTTTCAAACTGGCAACCATTCAGTTGGTGATCCTCCTTTTCGATTGTCTGTAATCCAAACATCAGCTTGATGAGGTGGTTTGCATCATCCAAATTGGGCTGAATTTTAGACCTCCAGGTCTGGATTACATCCAAGTCGACCCTGTCTTGTGCCCTTGGGTGATAGGGGATGACTTTCATGCCAGTCCATGTTATGAGAAACTCCCTTTATATTATATCTCTTTGCAGTCTTCCTGCAGTAGAAATTGTTCGTATTCATATGGAGTGTTTTTTCTTTCATTTTTTTGTTCAATCTTGTGTATTAATATGGTGGTAATTATAGGTATACTTCAAAGATGCTTTTGGCTGCAATTGATGAGCGCCATCGAGGAACTTACGATTTCATTTATTTGCCAATTGACTTCAAGGCAAGTGGATTTTCTACTAGTGAATGCTCCTTCTCGGAAAAGAAAACCTCAATTTAATAGTAATTTTTCAGCTTCCATGTATATATGTTTTACTTATTTGGCCTTCTCATATTTCTTTACAGAACAAATGTAATGTGGGATATGCGTTCATCAACATGATTGATCCTCTCCAGATTGTTCCATTCTTTCAGGTCTGATGTAAATTGCAATAGGATACATGTTTTTGCTTATTTTTGTTGTAGTTTTTCTTCTTTTCCTACCATTTGTAGTTCAAATGAAAAAAAAAAAACTAAAATGAGAAGAAGAAAAAATGCAGGCATTCAACGGTAAGAAATGGGAGAAGTTCAACAGCGAAAAAGTGGCATCACTTGCATACGCTCGCATCCAGGGAAAAACTGCTCTCATCGCCCATTTCCAGAATTCAAGCCTGATGAATGAGGATAAGCGATGCCGCCCCATTATCTTCCATTCTGAGGGTCCGAATGCAGGCGATCAGGTATGAACATCACATCATACAGTAGACCATCAATTTACCTAATATTTATCCTAAAGCTTATCCTATTTACTTGAATATAAAAGAGGGAAAATTTGGAATCAAGCCAACCAAACTTGATGACTGAACTGGCCATATCCAAATATTCACTTTTAGACAGATCCTTTAGTATATTCTTAGGCATCTAATAATAGACTGAAATAGCTTGTGATTGGAAAAAAATTCAAACCACCTTTCTCTCTCTGCAGGAGCCCTTCCCAATGGGTGTCAGTATCCGACCTCGACCCAGCAAATCCTGGACAAGTGGCAATGAGGAGAACCATCAAGGAAGCCCACCAACCTCAGCAAACGGGGAGGAACCTTCTATTAGGACAGACTCCTTGCCGGGTTCTACGAAGGACTCGGATTGAGCAGGCAGCTTTCTTTATATGGGGGCACTAACTTTAGAGATCCCAAACCAAGTAGTACAATTCACATATGCCCCCATTTCTAGTAACTATATATCAGGGGTAGGCTGACGGATTCTTTTGAGAAGCCTTTTTTAAAAATTTGGAAACTGGATTACTAACTTCCAATTTTCTTGGTTTAAAAAATATGTACTATTGAGGCGGTTAGAGAAAATCACAAGATGCAGAGTTTCGAGATTTTGGATGGTCGTGAGTACTAAAAATAAATGTACTGACGTTTGTGAGCTGAGGTTGGGCGATGTTTCACTCTGGTTCAAGGAGGCTTCTTTGTTTTGTTTTTTTCCTTCCATTTTTTCCCCTTTGTTTCTGCTATTGGATGAGCCATTGTGGATTCTGTTTTTGATTAAGAGTGAGTGCTGAGAGAAGATAAAGGGAGGTACAGGGACATCCAGAGAGATCTGGATGTGAAAGTTTTGAAGTGCTATTGGTTGTGTACTTTACTGTAAGAGATATTGATTCGGATCTTAGAACTATTGAAGGTGGATTTGTTTTCCACGTTTCTTCTGGCCTCTTTCATTTTTATTAACACACATGGTATGATCTTTGTTATAGGGCTTACTGGAAATCTAAGAATGGTTCCGACCGGGTACACCAATTACTTCTAATTGAGCAATGTTTTATGATGAGCTGTACCTGAAAAAATCCATTGCAGTTTGGCTATATCTTGCTGTGCAATCATGTCCGCTTTTCAAATCATCATCATCATCATCATCATCATCATTTAACAGCACCATCATTTAACACGGATTTGCACGGATTTGCTTAGGCCATCGGTGCCAAATTCCAGAATTCCCATGTTTGGTGGCACAATACCATGAAATCTAACTTTGTTCGTATGAATTGGCAAATGGGAATGGAACAAAAACTAGTCTAATATCTGGGCTCAAAATCAATTTTCAGGTGGCATGAAAGAATTTGTAAATAGTAGGTGCATTTTAACCCGATCAGATGCAGGCTAGGCTTGCCTGAGTTCCTATTCTCTTTGAGAACTGTTTGTACAGAAAATTTTCCTGGGCCCTTCGCAAAGGTGCCAGCTAATTTAGTTGGTAAAATCCCTTGGCATTGTACCAAGGACCTGGGATCAATTCCCACCTGTGTTTCTCTGGTAGGGGTCTGCCTAACCCCAGCTTACCTACCAAAAAAAAAAAATTCCTGGGCCCTTTGCATGGATACATCTTGATCCTCCAAATGAGTGGTAAGTCTATATGTATTTCTTTTAAATTGCTTTTAAATTATTAACTGATCAAAGGCTCTTTCTATTTACTACTCTAGCATATTTCAAGATTTCTATGCATCTATAGATGTAGCATTTTTATATTGCTGTATCCCTACAACTACGAACTAGAGTTGAGGCATACTTGAAAACCTTGAGTTTCAAATTCAAGAAAACATGGTTTCTTTTCTTCTTCTTTTGTCCTTTTTTTTAGAGAGGAAGAGAAGGGATTTGATGTTTGTAACAGATACATAAACAAGTGCGATTAAACCCCTGTTCTTTTTTTGCTTCTGGAAGAACCCTAACCTCCAGAAGCCTAACCTAAGCCTCGTAGGAGGAAATCGAAGAGGAAACCCTATCCGACGCCCATGAAAGTTTTGATTGGAAGGGCAAAGGAGGAGAAGGGAGCAAAGAAAGGCCGAGCCTTGTAGGATCCTTGAAGAAGCCCTGACAACGGCCTACTCATTCCTGAATTCGTTGACTCCAATGAGCTAGAGAATCGCTCCTCGGCCTCTCGAAGCTCGTCAACGTCGTCGCTCCCATCAAAGAGATGCAAACGTAGAAGATTGTAGTCTTTCAGTTCAATCAAAGGACGAGAAGAGTTGAGTGTTAACACAGTAGAGTAATGGTTGGAGATGATATCAAGAGCTAAGAGGATTATGGAGAAGTGCAGTGAAGAGTTATGGGTATCGCCCTGAGGTTCAAGTGATGCCAAAGGGCACAAGAAGTGACTACCAACAAGTTGCACATGCAGAATCCGCATGGGCCTGCTCTATTCAACAACCTGAAGAAGTATTACAGCAAGGCACCGCCTGTGGAGCTCTGTGTGCAGGCAGGTTCGTCAGTGATTCCTGAACTTGATGAAGTCGATCTTGTTGCTTGATACCATTATTTCCTCCAAAGACATTCAGCTGAGTTTATACAAAATGGTTCTGTTTCTGTAACATTTACAGTTAACAGGGACACTGTCGAAAGGTGGAAGCAAATTCTGGTAACCCTTCATTCATGATCATCTGTCATCTGAGTCAATAATGAGATACTTACAATTGCTAGTGTTTCTCTAGCTGTCAGAGTATAAAACCAATCATAGTTATGGAGCACATTACTACCACTTAATTGCAAGGACTGTTAGATATCTGGAAAAAAGTTCGCCCCCTCTAGAGTGCCTAGTTTATTCATCACCATATTCTGTCAACTTCAAAAATGAAAACAATTAAATCAGATAGGTATGATCAGGTCAAATTTCCAACACCTTAGTAGGAGACAACTAGACCTGTGTTTGGTTTGAAAATGCTTGAGTTCTCTTGATTCAAGCTCAAATGTTCAGATTTGAACTTGACTTAAGAATACGAAAAACTACACTAAATTAATTTAATCATGCACAAAAATCAGATTTGATGATAATGCTCAATTCAGAAATAGAGAGTTGAGGTTAAGGTTAGGATTTTGCTTTTAGCTTCTCAACTTTCTTTTGTTATTATTACCACCTATTTATTTATTATAAGAAAGTATCATTATATACATATACATAAATATATATCCATATATAATACTTTGAGTCGAGCCAAGCTCAAGCCGAACCCTAAACAAGCCAAGTTTCAAGCTGAATCAAACTGGGTCTAGCTTAGGCTTGGCTTGTTTAAACATTTGACCTCAAATGAAAGCTTTGCTTGAAGGATCAAGCCTAAAATATCAGCTTGAGCTTGGCTTGAAAGAGCCGAGCTCACAAGCCAGCTTGGCTTGAATGCATCCCTAGAGACAACAATGGCAATTGCCACCTATGGCATGAGCACATGCATGGAATGGATAGGGAGAAAGCTCCGATACAAGTATCCTAATTTGTTTGTCACTAAAAATCTGAGGCATTCTTAGGGATGAAATCTCAACAATCAATGAACAAAAGTTTCAGACAGGTTGACAATGTCTTAGTGCGATTACTAAGCAAACAGATAAAGGTGAAGTACATAATAGTTCAGATGTTTTCTTGCAAACTTTGTTACCATTTTATTTTCTTTTATGCACTTTGATCTAGATGGTTAAAAAGAAATGGAAAACAAAAACAAAGAATACCTATTCATGGATAATTGATGCTATCTTGTTTTGAAAGCTAAAAATGTTCAGGTCTTCAGATAATATAATGTCCGTGTCTTCAGATAATATAATATCCGTGTCCCAACTCACATGGCTCGGAACCTTATTCACAGTTGTAATCACAAGTCACAACAGGGACAAAAAAGCTGAAGTCCTTACCTCCCATCACTTAATGCCATCCTGACCACACCCCCTTATATTCCGGATGACCCATTTGATCGCTATGATATTGCTAATAGTCTGTAACATACACAAAAAGAAACACCATGTGAATAAAGCATGAGGAAAACCACATCCGGGTCCTGCAGATCTTAAATACAGGTCAGAGATGGGGTCGCCATGCATGCTGCAAAATCTAGGAGGACCCAACCAAATCATCTAACAGTCTACTACTGGGAGTTCTTTGTTAGACCGTTGACAGTGTGCCAGCACTTTGGGTGAGCAAATAGGGTAAGGACGCATATATAGGGCTCTCATAGAAGGGGCACAGTCCGATTCACTAGATACCCTTGGGCAAGTGTGCGTGTGTATTCAGACTGTCCAGTAAGTTCAATACATTAAAAGGTTATGATCATCTAATTACAGTAAAAAAAAAATGGTTATGATCATCTAATTAGGTAGATCTTAGACTAAGGGAATCTACAAGGTGGGACTCACCATATCTACCGTGTACTGTTTGTCTGGAAGGCACACAGCACTTAGCAAAAATATAACAGCTTACCTGAAACAGGCGAGTCACTTGGGGTAGAGAATGTCATAGTGACCTGGTCGATAGAGCAAGGTAATAATGGGATTAATAGTGTCAGAGCTACCACCAGCAGCATTGTGAGGATCACCAGAAGCAGGAATAAAATCATGATGATTTACACTGACACCACCAGTATCACAGGAGCTGCGGTCAAGGTACAACACACGAATTGGCACACCCAATGCATCTGACAATGCAATGATGTGCACATGGTCGCTCTCTTCCCCCATGGGTTCCACCGCAGATTTGCAAAACTGTGTCAATAATGAAATGTCAACCATGTATGTGGATGCATGTGTGTGTGCTTGAGAGAGAGAGAGAGAGAGAGTATAGAGACCCAAATTTCCATTTATCGATATTTGTATCATTCATGTGATTAGCATGGGTAAATTGTCAATTAAATGTTTGGATATTAATTAATGTTTTATGGAGTAATTAAGCTGTTTAAATGAAGAAATGATGAAAGAAAACCAAAAATCAAGAAAAACAAGGCAGGGCGTTCGAAGTTCAAACGTACACCTAGCCATTCGAACGGATTCGAATAGTCTCCAGGGCATTCAAACGGGTTCGAACAGGTTTGGTAAAACAATAACCAACATTTTCCCTCCATTCGATGGGTGTTCGAACGGCCACTAACCCCGTTCGAACGGGCTTCGCAGAAAATTACGAAAAAACCCTGTTTTCCGAGGATTTTTAGGGTTTAAGACTTCTAACCCTATAAATAGACCTTTATTCGTTAGGGTTTTCTAAGAATACTAAACCTATTTTGAAGGAGAGAAGAGAAATCCTAGGGCTTTCAAAGGAGTTTTTCTTGAAGAAGAAGAAAAGCTTAGAGTCGACACCAAGGGCCTTTCTCAAGCGATTGATCATAGAGAAGCGATCTTGGAAGGTTCGATATACTGTCTAACCTAACTCTATTATGATTTTGATAAGTATGAACAAGAATGAGTATGGACTATTAAGTTAGGAATATGATTAAGCATGGAATGTCAAGAATTGAAATAGGGTTTATGCACAAGTATGGGCTTCAAAAAGCATGATTAAGATTTGTGTGGTTGTATTGCTCAAGGTTTAACCCTACTTCATGTATGAGTTTAAGATTGGAACCATGGTAGATGTGTTTAGTGGATTTCTAAGATTTGAATAAGAACATGAATAGGGAATGATTATGCATGATGAAAAAAGGTAGTTTATGTACAAATATGGGTTTGAACAAGCATGTTGAGAATGAATAATGGTGATCAATGTTTATGAACTATGTTTATCGATTTCATAAATTTTAATTGAAGATTTGATGATTATGAATTTATGGTGAACATGGATGGTGAATAAGTATGGCTGAGAATGAATATTGGGGTTGATGATTATGTGTTGTGATAAGTGTCATTGTGATTGTATTACACTATATGGTTAATAAAGTATTATGGTATGATTTCCATGATAAGTTATAAATACATAAACATGTGTGGTGGTTGAAATTCAGATAAGCTAACACTTAGAAGATGATCTTCTAACCTAGATTCTTTATCATGGTGGTATGGGACGCTATGGTCGGGTTTCAATGGTGAGAGATCGGAATCTAAGGGATAACCTAGATAAAAGTTCATCACGACACTCAAGTATAAGTTCACAAGCATGGTAAGTTGGTAAGTCTGCACAAGAACATGCATCTGACAAGCATTGACATGCATCTCATAAGTTCATACATCTGACAAGCATTGACATGCATCTCACAAGTACATGCATCTGACAAGCAGTGACATGCGTCTCACAAGTACATGCATCTAGCAAGCATTGAAATTCAACATTACAAGTCCAAGAGTCTGCATAAGTTCATGAGTCTGAATATGCCAAGTTGATGATATGGTATGTTTACATGTTTTCCGCACTCTGATCATATAAATATGTTAATATGTTATATATGATAAGTCTGATTAAGCATACATGATATAATATTGTTAGCTAGAATTTATATTCATTGAGTGTTTTGTTTGTCAGTTGAACTTTAGATGTCGACAGGTTTAGGCTCGGAGCGAGTGGTACAACCTTAGACCGAGGAAGAGTATCATGAGGAACCCGAAGGTTACTATCGGAAGGGAGAGATTGACTTATATCGATATCCATATTATTGATCCAACGGACGCTTTATTTTGATCAAGGGTTATAATAGATATTTTTCTATTGATGTTGCTTAGGTTGATTTGATACTGAGATCATGATGGATGATCCGGATTTGTTTAAGTTTCAAGTTGGTCACATGTTATAGATGATAGTTCGAATTGATTATCAATGATCTTATTATTGTTATTAAGGAGAAAATTTTAGATTCTCATTTTGGTATGCCTTGTATGCTGTTAAGAAAAGTCTGTGTAAGCAGTGTCACGGTCCCAAGGTCTCATTTGACCAAGATGGGATTTTGGAGCGCGACAGAGAGAGAGAGGGAGGGAGTAAATTAAGAGTTGGTCAAACTCTCATAATCAGAACTGAGATTGGGTCTTACATTTGAAACAATGGTCAACCATGCTGAGAATGTTGTGAGTTATTTTTTCTTCTAAAGCATTGGACTCGGAACAGTTTGAAAGCGGCAAGAATGGATATCCCCCAGGCAAAAGTTTTCAGAATAGAAACTAAAGTGATTATTATCATTGTCATAAATATTATGGATAAAAGACTGTATTCTTTTCTATACTGGGACTCCCCTCGAATTGTGTAACTGTATCAACATATCTTTTAGCTGCTCGACCTTTGCTATCCAGTTGTAACAAGAAACGGATAATGCAGGGAAAGAAATAAAATGTTAAGCCGTACAAAGGAACAAGTTTGAGTTAATATCCAAATGCAAGGAAAGAAAAAGAAACACACAAAAATTGAGCAAAGTTTTACTAGTTACCCTATCTCCTAAACTGTTTCCCATTTAAGTTGAGTTGAAAAAGGAAATAGAACAAACCTGCTCCACTGTTGAATTTGTTAAGCCCATAATAAATGGTTCAAAAAACTCTGAGCGCCTTCGTATTTCTCCAGAGGTGACAAATCTGAAGAACATTACAACTAAACAAGAAGTTTCATTATGAGAAATAGAAAGGCATAAGATACATCAGTACCTCCAAATGTCTGAAGTCACTCACCATAGTCAGTAGTCGACTGATCTCGGCTCCTCGTTACAAGCTCATCATGACTGAAAAGATTATAGTTATCACACGTGCTCAGAGTCTTCTAGTTTACAAAAGAAAAGGAAGAATTCTTGCATTATATAACACCAATTACGATTCACGGTTCTCAATAACAAATTAACAATGCAAAGATGGAAAAAGTTAACAAGCATCACCTAATGGAATTTCCGCTTCCTTGAAGAACACTTTCCAGCTGCTCAAGGAATAGCTGAAAATTATATATTTACAAGGTTCAGATTTACAAAGCTTTGGAGAGTAAATAGTAAGAAATTAGGACTCACGCACAGAAAATATTACAGTATATCAAAGATTTGTAATAAAATTAAAACCATCTCAATGTAGTGGGAGCAGACGATATGTTTATATCAAATTTCAGCGATTTCACCTTAGAAAGTGAGACACATCGGCTCACTTGTTGAAACATGCACATGCCATCGTGAGGATAAGTGAGCAAGCTGCTACAAGGGATTAACTTGTCAAACATACTAAGAAACTTGGTGAAGGATTGTACGTTGAAGGAGTACTACGATAATTTTCTCCAAGATCGAGGTTGCTTTCGTTCCTTTTTCCAAAATTAAGATTATTTGGTAATTCTCAGCAATTGGGTGTACTTAGATAGTTTGCCCTATTTTGCCCCATTGACAGTTCACCCAGGATCTACAAAACAAATGTTCTATGCAACTTTTTATTCAATTCGAAGTGTTCAAAATAATCATCTTTAAACAAAATACATCACCTATATAAAACTGCAGACATATGTAAATAAAACCATTATTGAAGTTAAAACTTTGAAATGAAGGTATGTTAGTCTTCTTCTCTTTTTTACAGGCAAGGGTGATGGTTAGTTAGTTAGCAGATAAGGACGGTTTATAAACCCAGGTCATGGTTTCAACACCCAATGACTTTACCAACTTAGCAAGCTGGCATCCTTACAAATGTTCTCTGTCTTTTCTTTTTTAGTAGGATGTTCCACAGAAATATTTCTGCAAATTAAGAAACTGTGGATAAGTTAAGATATCTTTCAAAAAATTTGCAGGGATCCAATAAATAGATAGCATCAATGTTGTTAAAATATTATGATTTACTACTTGAATCCCTTAATTTAAATGAATCTTAACCCAAACGATCTGAATCCTAGGTTTGAATCCTTTTTTAGAAGAATCGTATGATTTTCATTCATATCATATGACTCATGATTTAAATCTTAAATCCTATCATCCTATGATTGGGTTGAGAACAAAATTCACTATTTCAAGTAAAAATAATGTACACCCCTTTCCCACATCCATGTGCTTTCTTATGAAAAAGTGGATGCCATTTTGGGAGCATTACACCTATATACATTTCTTTTTTTTTGGAACGAGGGTATCCGGGCCTCTTAGAGCACCCAACTAAGTCCCTCGAATCGTGCAGATCCCCTTATACCACACAACCGGTTAAGCCAAGATAAATCCTGAAGGGTGACCAACAAGGGGAAGGGACTCGAACTCAAGACCTCCGCTTCTTGAGGCATGGTGTTGGCCACCTATATGCATTTCAATAACAAAAGGAGCTACAATATTATAATTAAAGCTATGTATAAATCAATGATGCTTTTTCTCATGAGAAAAATCACCATAGTAAACAATTCAAATGATGTGCCTATCATGTTCGAACAATGTGATATAAGGGTTCAAAAAGAATAAGTAAATCAAAGAGAAGATATAGTTAAAGTATTAAGGTAAAGTGAAAAATGAAAGCAATTAGGATGGCCAAAATAAAGTTTTTTTTTTTTTTCGTTCTAGTCAAAATAAAGATGGGAATGAAATTGCTTATAATATTAAAATCATTGATTGATGAAAGTGAGATGACAAGGTGGTATCCATATTTTTCGAACGTGTTTAATTCATAAAGTTGATGATAGTTTACCTAGTTGAAAAGCTATTTAAAAATATTTTCTTACTCTTCTTAAACTATACATTTGGACTGCATATCTAGGTTTGAAATTGCATTTATATCGGCAATTTCGGTCCTCTGAACAAAATCGGAATTGCAAGAATTTCTAGATTTCTTTGCGAAATTTTGGATTTTTTAAATTTTTTTATTTAAATTAAATATATCACGGTATTTCTCGGAATTTTGACCAATATTCTGGCCGAAATAATATTTCAATAAAATTTAAAATTTTCTGAATTTCACAAAATTTTGACAAAAAATTTGGAATATTTCGCAATTTTATTAAAAAAAAAATAATCAAAAAGTATTTTAAAATATATTTTCGAAATTTCAGCCGAAATATGTCAAAACGAAATATGATGGATTTCGATTTCGGAGGGTGGTAACAAAACCGAAATTTCACTGAGATTTTGAACCTTGCTGCATACAAAGTATACTTTTTTCTTTTTACACGATAATATGTTGTCATTTAATGGTGAAATGGATAAAATGTGGTGATACAACATGGATGATGAAAATTTTGGGGGTATGAACTTCTATTTTTAGATATTTCAGATGTTTTCTCAAACTTGGAATAAATTTATTTAAATCCTATGATTTGGATTTAATTATGTGCGATTTGTTTCAAATCTAACAAGATTTGTGACATGTTTGAAGGCTACTAACTAATAATTTGTTCAAGCCTATGGGGTCCCCTAAAAACCTATCAAATAAGAGAAAACATAGCGATTCCCCCTTTCCTTTCATCATGGTCTCAGAAGCTTTGAGCAGGATGTTGTCTCGTGCCGACGGAGTGCTATTTGAGGGTTTTTCTCTAGGGAGAGAAAGATTGAGGATTTCACACCTCCAGTTTGCCGATGACACTCTAATCTTTTGCAGAGCATCCCGTCAGGATCTAGGTTCTCCGGGTCTTCTTCATTACTTCGAAGTCATTTCCGGGTTGCGAGTTAACATGTCAAAATCCGAAATAGTGGGCGTAAGGGAGATCTCAGACATAGACACCCTAACGGAAGGCATTGGCTGTAGGGTTGGGTTCCTCCCATCGGTTTACCTAGTGGTTCCCCTCGGAGCTCGTTTTAAATCTAAGGCAATGTGGGCCCTGGTTCTGGAGAGGTTTGCTAAGAGATTGTCAGGGTGGCAGGCGTCTTTCTTATCCAAAGGTAGGGCTGTCAAAGGGTTGGGTAGGGGCAGGGCTGGGGTCAACCCTAGCCCTACCCTTCCCTATAAGAGTAGGGCCCTAGCCCTGCCCTCAAGGGCTAGGGCCGGGCCCAACCCAGCCAAAGGGCCAGAAGAGAGCGGGATTTTGTTCAAAAAACCATTCAAATAGGTGATACAATCATACAACATATTGAATTCGTGAGAAATTTTATGATGAATTTCAAGAAAAATTGGTATATAAAGAGGTTTAGGTTGTGAATTTATGAATATACCTCATGTTAATATCATTAATGGGGGCTATATTAGTAATTTTAGAACCTAAATTAAGTATTCTTAAAGAGAGGAGGCCGGGTCGGGCAACGGTCAGCCCTAGCCTGACCCTACGGAAGGACTTGTTGGTTTTGGGCCCTACCCGACCCAAGGGCCAGAGAAGGGCCGGATACCCTTTGACTTAGGCTTTTTTGACAGGCCTATCCAAAGTGGGGAAGTTAACTCTAATCCATAGTACTCTGAGCAGTCTGCCAACTTATTTCATGTCTACTATGGTCATCCCCCGATCGGTTGCGGTGACCCTCGAACGATTGCAGAGAAATTTCCTATGGCATGGGAAAGGAGGTCAGACTAAGTATCATTTAGTCGAGTGGAATCTAATTTGTCGCCCAAAGAGGGATGAGGGCCTCAATTTGAAGCGTTTGTCTTCGGTCAACAATGCTCTCCTAGGAAAATGGATTTGGAGGTACAGGGAGGAGAGAGGGAGTCTTTGGAGATCGGTCATCACTGCCAAATATAGGGAGGGCACTTGTTGGTTCCCAAGGAGGTGTCAAGGCCCCACGAGGTGGGGTTGTCGAAGGGGATCATGGCAGTAGCTCGCCTACTTGTTCCTTTTTTCCAGTTCAAAGTTGGGGATGGTTCTGAGGCCAGTTTTTAGAAGGACGTGTGGAATGGGTCTTCGAGGCTACAGGAGGACTATGCCACTATCTTTTGGTTAGCTTCGGATAAGAAGGCGATAGTCGGGGACTATATTGATAGAGGCAGTGGAGGGGCCACGTGGTGCCCTATTCTAAGAAGAGGATTGAATGACTGGGAAATTGCTGAGTATGGCAGGTTGCTAGAGTGTTTGGGGGGTGGGATTGTAGAATTTGGTCAGGAGACAACAAGGGTCATTTTTCAATAAGATCTCTAGGTTGCTGGAAACTAGTCCTTCCGTCTCCTTTCCTCATAGAGTTGTGTGGAACCCAGGTATTCCATCTAAAATATCATTTTTTCTATGGAATGCGGTTTTAAACAAAATCCTCACATGTGATCACTTGAAGAGTCGAGGGTGGAGGATGGCGAATCAATGCTTTATGTGTCTCCAAACGGAAGAGTCAGTAGATCACCTTCTCTTGCATTGCCCTTTAGCTCGTGAGATTTGGAGTTTCTTTCTTTCCCGCTTGGGCGTGATCCGAGTCTTTCCCTTGTCCTTTCACAATTTCTTATCTTGTTGGGGTGTGGTTAATGGGGATAGTTCTAGGTTAGCGTTGTGGGAGATTCTCCCAGGCGCCATAGCTTGGTCGATCTGGAAAGAGAAGAATAGGAGAGTTTTCGAGATTCTCCCTCTTTTTTTCTCAGTATTTGTAATAGAACCAGGTCTATGGTGGTGGAGTGGGTTTCAGCTAGGCAAGAAGGGGTGAGCTTAGACATGTTGTATGCCTGACTTGGTTTGGCGGTGGGGGTTCCTAGTCGGGGGTTAGGTTGGTGTATTCTGTATTTTTTTGCACCTTGCTTTGGTTCATAACTTCATGAACCGTGCGTGCTTTGCTCCTTTGTACTTTGATTGCTCTTTTAGTAATTTATTTTCTTGGTTTATTGATAAAAAAGAAAAAAAGACCTGGCTGTTGCGAGGAACATATGGAAGGAATTGTTTAGTCAGTTTGAGATAAAATCCAACTGATTAACCTTCTTATCAACAAAAGGGAATTGACTGAATTATTGAATGACAATTTACGCATTTCAAAGAATTCTGAAGGTGTGGATTAGTTGGAGCCTTTTACATATGCAGAGTGTCAAGATTCTTTTTTGGTTCAACGGGGGGCAAAAGCCCACAGCTACACATAACAAAACCTAGTAAAAGGCTAAAAGCAACTCATACTACATCATTCCTAATTAAAGGTCTCAATCCCTCCACAGGTTTGTTCATATAAAATGGTTAGGCCAAGAGGAGCATTTAGACCATGATTGGCCAACCAATCAACAGTCTGGTTCCCTTCTTGAAAAGTGTCCGACAGTTTACATTCCCATGGGCTAGCAAGCAGCTCCCTACAAGCCCCGAACCAGAGAAATGTTCAGGTTGTTTCTTGAAACATTCCTCTTTGGAGCCACAAGCGCAGTCAGGGAGTCCAACTCTAAAAAGAGTCCAACTCTAAAAACACTTGTTTATAGCCTCTCCCAAGCCAGATTAAGCCCATTAAAGCTGCCCAAGGCTCAGCGATTGTTACTGTGCAGAGTATCAAGATTTATTCCACAGTAATGGTAGATCAAGGTTCTTTACCAGAAACTGTTTTCCATCAACTATTCACCAGTACATAAAGGGAATATGAGAAAAAAAAATGTAAATGATATATTACCGCAAAAAAATCCTCAAATGTAAAGTCTGCGTATCCCAGGCTCTGAAGTGTCTTCTTGCATTGTTCAACATGTGCTGTAATGCGATCAACTTCTGCTTTGTCTTGTGAATCCAAAATATGCTCCTAATTCCGTAATCTCACGACTCTTTTAGTAGCTAAAATCACAGTATCATATTAATTTCCCTCCAACAAGAAGCTGGAGGGTAGATGCCCACAACTACAAGAGCAGTAAGAGAATAAGACAATACCAAGTACGAAAACATAAAGCTTCGAAAGAAGCAGTTCCCATCTCCCCGTGTTCGCCTGATGGCCGCATATTCTTCACCAAGCACCTGCATAAGGGATACAAAATTATGTGGTAAACAAAAAGTGTACACCAAAAATAACTGTTAAAAGTAGAAGCAACAACGACAACATGCACAGACACACACAAGAACAGACCTTTATTTTTTCTAGCAAGACGGCTGCCTGATTGATACTCGGCTGCTAATGCAGAGAGAGGTTCCTGCAGTACCGTAAAGCTTCTTACTCTTTCATATGTATATATTCAGAATATCAAAAAGAGAAAGAAATCACTGCATCAGTTCGAAATTTAAAGGTGCGGGTTATAATCTATAACTGGCATCCTGTTGAAAAAACTGAAGCAAACATGCAAAATAAAGATTCAAAAATGGGTCCCTGGACAGGCTGATAATTCTAATAGACCTTTAATGTGAAACTGCGGCACAACTGTTGCAATATTTGCAACCAATAGATAACAACAAGGATCTGAAGCATAGTTACAAAGTCAGAGTTCGGAAATTATCTGTCTAGGGAAAACTTCGGTAAAAAACCAAAAAAATTCAAAAAATTTGAAAATTAATCAAGAAAATGTCGGGAAAGATATGAACACTATAAAAATAATTACCAAGTATGAAAAAATATAAACGAATATATTTCATATATTCGGGACTTTTTCAAAAAATCGTGAATAATTCATGTTTAATTCACGACTTTTTCAATTCGTATTTTTTTTCAAAAGTCATGAATACTTCGTGAATAAATTGTTTAGCAAAAAGTCGTGTGTTATTCGGGACTTTAGAAAAAAAAAAATCGAAGAACTTTGTTATTATGATCTGAAGTTCGGGAGATGCTGAATAAAGACAAGCAAGATGGAAGAGAAATGCAGTTACAGATTATGTAAATACCCAGAAGTTAAATTTTCTGTAGAGCACTAGACCAGACTCTAGAGTACACTAACAAAGATAAAAGTTTTCAAGTGATGTGGTGATGCTGAATATAGAGAGGCAGTACGAAAGACAGAAATAGAAACCTCCAAAGAAACAAAGCGAAAGAACTTATCCCAACAATTGTGCCTCCACAGTCCACACCCTGATGGCATTCATATAAAGATTCTCTGGACGGCCTTTCCTGGCTTCTCTAAATGATTGCCTGTTTTCTAGCAACATGGAGGGATCATGTAGCAAATTCAAACCATCCATCTGACAAGTGACCCTCTGGATTGGTCACATGCACAGTGCCCCTGTCCACAGTAGCCCCACATCCTACATGTGTTGGACCTTTCACCCATAATTGGCAGGCATTTAAATTTTACCTTACGAAATAAAAGGGCGAGAAAATGGGCACTTTTAGCCACATGGCAGAGGGGATGTAACTTGCCACATAGGGAGAGTTTGACGAAACACATGGACCTTTTAGGCCGCCACCTTAGCTGCCATGTGTAAGAAAATCATCCAGTCCAAAATTATTTACAGGACGAAACGTCCATGAATTCATTTCCCTATGGGAGTATGCATGTATAAGCATGTCTCCCTCTTTAAAGTAGATAAACTAAATTGCTGGCTGAATCCCAAGACAAAGCCACATCTATTAGTGACACCACAAGTTTTTGGCAACTTAAGAGGTGCCCTCAACATTTTCTGTCCAATTTCTTCCATCGGCTGCAACCATTTTTCATTATAAGCAACTGGTCTTCAACCTTCTTTGCATCATCAATTAAGGTAAGATTTGGGAACGCTTAATTGTTAAACTGAGGTTTGTAGCTTAAAGAGCCATAGCTGAAAGATTTGTAGTTGAATTGTTAATTGTCTAATTAAGATTGTTTGATAACATAGACCTGAATCTAAAATAAGATGAAAAACTCGTTTGATGAATGATTGGAGATGTGAGTGACAAATTCCAACTCTACCCGTCAACTCACCCGAAACCGCCAGACTTTCTACACAGGTTAGGGTTGAGGTTTTGAAGCATTAGGTCGGGTTCGGGCTCCCAGAATCTGTTTTATAATTGGATTGGGTTCAGGTAACCAACCTTGAGGCTTGAACCCAATGGGTCATAATACCTAGAGGTGTCAACAGGCCATGTTCAGCTGGGATGAGGCAAGGTGGGCTCGGGCCAAACCCACCTAACAATTCCAAGGCAAAAAAAAAAATGGGCTGTTTGCTGTCTTTTAAAAAAACAGACCTTGTCAGACCGGACCGCAGGCCAGCCCGGCTCATTGACATCCCTAATAATACCTAGCTAAAGTATTAATAAACGTGTATATAATTATGTAAATAATATGTATTAATAAACAGTATATAATTATGTAAATAATATGTTTGTCAAATATTAAATGTAATTTTAAATGTTATAATAGTTAAAATTACAATTAACGCATACAATTAATTTTATAAACATAATTTTATTAAATATTTAATCATTGTTATTATAATATATCTCACAATTATGTACATATATTAGTATGCATAAATATTTATTAAATATTAAGTTTGGGCGGCAGATAGCCAAGGTTGGTTCTCTATTAGTTCATTCGTCCCTGACAATCAATCATTGCAGTTATTTTCCATACAGAGTGGTTCGGAATCCCTGCAACTTTCTTTGATACAATTCTCATCGTAATCATCTCTAGAGCGTGGGTTGGAGGCTTGCTATTTGCTAACATGTGTTTCTTGTGTAAGGTCGGGAAGTAGTCAGTAGATCACTTATTGGCCTATTACCCTCTGATTTTGGGTATCTGGGGCTTTTCATTTCCCATTTAAGGGTGCAATAGGTTTCCCTTAATAGCTTCTTCTCTCTCTTAATCTCCAGTTGGTTTTTGACTTCTGAGTATGGAGGGCACTTCCCAGTTGGTGATTTAGAGGTTTCTCCTGGCAGCCATTTGTTGGAGCATTGGGAGAGGAACCACGGGTGTTTGATAATTCCCACTCTGAAATACAGGGGATCATCCATGGCATTCTTAACCTTATCAAAATTGCGGTGAGATTCGCGGTGTCTTGGGCCAGCAAACTTTTTCCTATCTATTCCTTTAGTTGACTAGGCTCTTTTTTTATTAATAAATCAGATGCATTAATAAAACCAAAAAACATAAGTACAAAAGGGGCTCACAAGATTATGAACCTATAAAAAACAATAATACAAAAGAAAGAAGGAATAGGTTAAGAAGAAGAAAGTGACCCTCTCGCAGACATGGAGAGGATCCTAATGCAATCAAAGATAACAGTGTGGAGACAAATCTTCATAGTCTCTACTAATGGAGCATCAGCCAATGAGTAACTGACAAATCCTCAAACAATCCCGATCTAGTGAGGAGGAGACATCATCAAATACCTTGTATTCCTCTCCTTCCATAAAGATCAGGCTATTAGCCTGAGAAATAAGGACTAGATCAAAATCCAGGCACTCTATTGACACCAATCGCCAACCCGATAAGAAGTCCAAAAAGGAGCCTAGGAAGACCCATACAATCCCCAACCACAATAAGTGGCTCCAAATACCGTGAGAGACTGAGCAATGCAATAACAAACTATCCACCAATTCCTCCATTTCAAAGCACGAAAAAACAGAAATTTGTCGTTCTCCACCTTCTATGTCTTAGGTGATCACATGTGAGGATTTTGTCTAGGAAAGCCACCCATTGGGAAAAAAAAGATAACTTAGATGGGACCCTGGGGATCCACACAACCCTATAAGGAAAGGGTAGGATTACCCCATAAAACTGAAATAGAAAGATCTCACTGAAAGTTAGGCACTGTTGTTCCTAACCCACCTGATCATCTTTACGTGAGGGACAAGGAAAGACATCCTGCAAGCGACCAAATAGACAGAAGAGGTCCTCTGTCTCCCAATCGTTAAGACTATGTCCGAGCCTAGGACACCACACCGTTGAATTTGCCACCCACTCAAAATAGGGTGCTACTGATGCACTTATTTGATGCCAGAAGGAATCAACTCCCAAAATCACATCTAAGGGTAGACTGACCACACCACAAATATTCCCAAACTTTACAAACTCACTCCTAGCCACCCTAAATCTGAATGCGTTTCAAAAACTCATCCCAAATGTTTGTAATGGCTTTCCACATTCCCAATCCATGGCGCAATGAACTGTTCTTGGCATCCAGCATGACTACTCCCCATACTTCTAGACAATAATCACTCTTCTCCAAAGGCTCTCACATTCCATATCAAAGTGCCATAACCACTTCCCCAACAATGCTTTATTGACCACCACCAAATGCTTCACACCCAGTCCACTGACCTTCATGGGTAAACATATTAAATTCCAATCTACCAAGTGGTATTTCATGACTTCAGTTGTGTCATTCCACAGGAAGTCCCTTCACAACAGAAATCAGATTGTCAAAAGGGATATAAAGTAAGTAACTGCTCAAAGTGCTCTTAAGAAGTGATAGTTTAACCCCTTCGGATATATATTGAGATGTTGATAGCCTTTTGGAAGAAAAAAATCCATCTCTAGATCCCCAAATTGTCGTAGCCTTATACCTGGCACTGAGAGGCAAACCCAAACATAAAGCAAATTTTCTCAAATTTGGAACCCCCCACCCCCAGATAGTGCACTTTTAGCACTGTTGATCCTTAAAACAGAAACCGCTTCAAAACATCCAAAGAGACATCGAAGATAAGCTAAACTGCTTGTTGATGGAGCACAAAGGATTAAGGTATCATCAAAAAACTACAAGTGACGTATAGATAAACCCTACCTACCTACTAAGAATCCCTCAATGACATACTATGCCGCTCCATAGATCATCCTACTGAGAGCCTCAGTAAACATAATGAGGAAACAAAGAGAGTGAATCCCCATGACGAAGGCCACTAGAACTCCCGAAATACCCTGCAAGAATACCATTTATCAGGATTAATAAAGATACAGTCGAATAACAAGTGTTCATCCATTTACGCAATCAAACCTTTTAACTGAATAAGTAACTGATGTGGCGCCTGGACTGCTTCCTTTGGGATAGCTCTATGCTTCTATTACCTTTTTTGTTTCTATATTTTTCCCAGCTTTTGCTCTTTTGTGCTTTTGCTTCCTTAGCCTTGGGCTCACGCTCTCGTGATCCCGCTCCACAGATCATAAAAAAAACTGATGTGGCGGTTCATCCAAAATAACCAATTGCTGGCACTGTTCCAAATCCCAATCATACCATCTCTTTGGAGGACAATAAGGAATGTCATGATCAGTATCTTAGCAGCTTGCTGCTATTAACAGTCTCACTGAAGAAGGCTATAGGCCGCCTATCCTGCATCAAAACGGCTCCAATCCCTATTCCTGAGGCATCACATTCAATCTCAAAAGCTTTGTTAAAATCAGGTAATGCTAACACAGGTGCAGAGCACAACCTTTCTTTAATAGTGGCAAAAGCATTCTCTTGATCAGCTGTGGGTAGTAAGGCCAGAAACTCATCCTCAATGGAACTCCTAATATTCTAACTGGTAAAAAATCCAGTAGGCAAGCTGATGTATCTTATTCCCATGTTTTTGGAATTGGTAATCCTATACTAAAAGCAATATTTACCTCATTACCTGGTCATTTCACATGTATGTTTTCTTTATGGGAATTAACTAACTCTTAACTGCACTGCAGCCTTTTCCGCAGAGTGATCCACGATATCCAATAGTAGAAGCACGCATTGATCAATTTGCCAGCTTGTCCATACCAACTACAACTCTATGCACATTATTCAGCCCATCCATGTTCCTTTAAGATGAAAAGGTTGACATATCACTACAACGAAGACAAATATTCGCAAATCGTATGGTTTTTATAATATCAACACTGTCTCCTGCTGGGCTTGAGTTCGTAGCTCAATTGGTCAATGTACTGCAGGTCTCAACCACAAAACAAAAAGAACATCTCCCATTGATCATCCCATTCCCCTAGTAATGTTATCACATCTAATCATTGTTCCATTAGTGGAGAGATGATGTAAACCTGAAAATTGTCATGTCATCAACTAAAACTAAACAAATTTACCTTCCAATTAGCAAATACTCAATAAGATACGAACAGGAAAAACACAGTAATCAAATCATAATCGAATCGCAAAACCGTTTTCGGGCCGATACGATTCAAATCGTAAATTGTAGGATTCAATCTATTTTAAAAAAAATTGCAGAAAAATACAAAAAAAAAATAGATAATAAATGAAATAACTAATAATCCAAAAGCTTTTATTCATATCTATTTGTAAAACAAAGTAATATCTCTTTTTCCCCACCATTTTCGACCCAAACAATCAAAACCCCAACCAACAATAGAAATAACCCAAAAAGTAAGGAATATTTGACTTGATATTGTGAACAAAGCCCAAGTTTCCAGCCTTCCCCAGAAGAAAAGTTTTTATCCTTTTGCTCCTTCAATGTAACATTAATCCACAAAAGACGGAATTGAATTTCATTGAGTATTGAAGTGGCAAACTTGAAATCTTCACTCAGATTTTTGGTTGGAAGAGAATTCAAAAACTACAAATCTTCTCAAATCTCTCACCAAACAATTAAAAAAGCCCAAGGAGGTCATAAAAAACCTAAGAGATC
The DNA here is from genome assembly GCA_015143295.1 of Tetracentron sinense. Lineage (NCBI taxonomy): Eukaryota > Viridiplantae > Streptophyta > Magnoliopsida > Trochodendrales > Trochodendraceae > Tetracentron > Tetracentron sinense. The sequence goes on along the minus strand of CM026573.1, from coordinate 1,724,736 downwards.
TTTACAACAATAAGTCAGGTCAATAAAATTCAGTCAACATAATAGCTATATCATTGTTTCTCTAGCAATAATTTTAGGTGGGGGAATGAATCCTCCTAGTTTTTTTTTTTTGGAATGAGGGTATCCGGGCCTCTTAGAGCACCCTACTAAGTCCCTCAGGCTGTGCAGATCCGCACAACCAGGTAAGCAAGGATAAATCCCGAGGGTGGCCAACAAGGGGAAGGAATGAATCCTCCACTCAAATGCGCAATTTGGAAATACGCTTTCGAGAAAAATTGCTCATAATTGTACAACTTCAGACCTAATAAGAGTTAAGTAGTTGTTAGTTGAGTTGCAGTGAGCCTATTTTCAGATGCAATTAGAGAAAAAAATATGGGAAACTGATTTCTAGCACAAGTATGGACAAGAGTGAAATTCAAGAGAAAGAAAAGCATAAGTGGAATTCCTCAAAAACACAAAAAGCAACGAGAATTAACAGCACCAAATGATATAAAAAGATGCTTGAGTTTCAAAAGTGTATGAGTTGCTCTTGCCTTCTCCCCCACAAATGTAATTTTATCAGCTTCCTCGGCTCGGATTGCAGTTTGTTGTTGCATGACATCATCGTCTCTGAAATTTGTCCAATCATTGATTGATAATGCTGAATTAGAGGTTACGCACTCCATTTGGCCATCAACTATGAGTTCATCCTTACTCTCCATCGTCTCTCCTAGAGTATAAAGAAAAACACATGCTTGCTCACTCTCCTTAGCCCAGGAAAGGAATGTAGGGCTCTAATTTATATGAAGTTGCTTTAGGAAGTTCCAAAAACCTGTTTACATAATTGTTTTCCTATTTGTTTAGTACTTTTGAATTCCAAAAACTAACAGAAGGGTTCATACAATGAACGTGTATATACTTTCAAAGAATGAAATTTGGATAGAAGTGCAGAAAGGGGGGGGGGGGGGGGGACGTTGAAATGTTCACACTACAAAGTTTTTACTGAATTTATCTCATACGCTCTATCACAGTCTTGCAGACAGATAAATGGACCCTCCTACATTATGTAAAATGCTTTCAAATAAGATCTTGTGATATAAAATTTTCTTTAAGGGAAAGGATATAATTGTGATGTAAAGTTTATCTTAATTAATGCCTTAATTTTGCATCTTAATTTATTTTTTCTGTTGTTTGTTCTCGAAATTTTTCTGTACCGTGTGACACTAAAAGTGTTGTATTAATGCGTAAGAATGATATACTTTCCTGAGGGTAGAATTTCATGCACATCCTTGTCTAATATCAAGTATTACAATTTAGGTTTTGGGTTTAGGATTTAGCCTGCGAACATCAAGTAAAGTAAATTGTGTAAGACAAACGTAACAACTGGCCTAAATTATTGAATCATAAGAATCATTTGTTTTTATAGAATAAGGGTGATCGAATTGAAATAAGCACCTTCTAGGATGAATACATGAAATGCTCTAGATCATATGATATTCCAATTGAATTGTGAAAATGTATAGGAGAAACGAGCAAGTCCTAGCTTAAGAAGTTGTTTAATAATATTCTGAAAACTAAGAATGTGCCAAACGCATTGAAAATAAGTATTGTGATACCTGTTTATAAGAATAAAGGAGATGTCCAAAGTTGTAAAAATATCAGGGAATTAAACTTATGAGGCAGACTATGAAGTTATGGGAAAGAGAGTTATAGACTTATAGAACATATATTAAGACTAGTGGGTAGAGTTTCGGAAATCTAATTTGGATTCAATCTGCTGAGGACAACTGTTAAGGTTATCTTCTTACTTAGGCAATTGTTGGAGAAGTTTAGGGAGAATAAGAAAATTTCCATATGTTAATCATTGACTAGTTTAAAAAAGATTGATAGGGTCCCTAAAGAATTAATCTAGTAGGTGTTGGGGAAAAGCCTGAGAAAATATATTGATATCATTCGGGATATATATGAGGGAGTAGTAACTGGTAACTACCATAAAAAATTTGCTAGTGAGAAAATATGAGTTCCATGATGAGGTAATATGCATACATCACAGGTTTGTGGTGTATGTCATTTGTAGATGACGTGGTATTAATTGATGAAACTAAAGAGGGGGTAAATGCAAAGCTAGAATGATGGATGGATCCCATAAGCACCCCATTTTTCGATCCCTTACTCCTCTCGTATTCTCTTCAAAGCTTCAAGGCATCAACCAAAGCGTAACATCCTCAACCTTAGTCCGACTCCAATCCAAGCCCAGAGCATGTTTGCACCTAACCCAATAGGTTTGTGCTGTAGTAGGTAGTCTCGGGTCAAGCTATGTGGTTAGCTCGCTCAGGGGTGCAGGGAGCAGCGCACCCCCTCGTCTGGGGGCTCAAGGGCGGAGCCTCATACCAATGTTTTTAGGTGGCTTGAAGCCTTGAACACGCAAAACTCATACCAATTTTTTTAGGTGGCTCGAAGCCTTGAACAGGCAAAACTCATTTCTGCTAAAAATTAGCATTTCATTCGAACAAAATAGGTTCTGTTTTGACTGATCAGTTCAAACTTGTTTCCCGAGAGCTTTTTGTTCGAACCAACTTGGTTTCATTCGAACGACATGAAGTCGTTTGAACGAGATCAACTTCATTCAAACGAAATAGCTTTGTTTCATGTCTGAGCAATTGGTTTTGTTCCCGAATGTATTTCATTCGAACGACCTAGGAGATTTCATTTTTTAAGGATTAAACCCTAATTTGGTCATCCAATCTCCATCTTACATCACCCTAAACTTCCCTAATAATCACCAAGCTACCCTAACCCTTGAAAGATCTATAAATACTCAGCCCCCATAAGCCATTAAGAAAATTCCAAATCCTTACACCCCAAACCCTAATTCTTAGACCTAAACCCTTCTTCTCCAATCAAAAAACCCTAATTCTCCATAGAATTTCTTAGAGAAGAAGCCTCTCATAGCCCTAGCTTTCCCATTTTAAAACAAAACCTTAGTGTGAGGTAGACCTTCCTAAGCCATAACCCTTTGCAAGATCATTCTATCTTAGACTCTCCCCTTGGAGCTTTGAAGAGCAAAGGGAAAGGGTGGGTTTTTACCATTCTCATCCATCCTTCACCTCTTTTTCCATTCCTTTCTAGCTTTTCATATTGTTTTACCTATGTTTATTGCTTATTGTATTTTTTTGAGTTCTAGTCCTTCTCTAAAACCATTTTGAGGGCCCATCTTCTTCCCTTGGTAGGTCTCCCTACATCAATCTAGTGGTGTAGGGGGGACCCCATTGAAAGGGGGAGGATGAGCACTCATTTCTCTTTATGTATTAGCTTTTTTTTTTTGTTCTTCCTTTTTGTTCCTAGTCTATTTCTAGGAATTGTTGGGAAGGCCTCTCCCTTCAAGCTTATTTGGGTAAATCTAATCATGTAGGGGACTCCATTTCAAAAAAGGGAGAAGTCTTCTATTACGTGACTAGAATTAGGGTTGGTCAGAGTTAGGGGTTAGTTAGAGGTAGTGGGTGGTTATGAGAATGAGTCTTCTGTATTTAAACTTCATGTGGTTTTGTAAATGACAATCAATCAATTGAAATCCAAAAGAGATTCATCTCAAGGAGGCTTGTTACCCTCGAAGTAACTCAAGGAGGTTGGTTTCCCTCAAAGAAACTAGAAAGTTACGTTAATAACATACCCGTCCCCTTACAGAAATCTTGTCCTCAAGATTTAGATTTTTTGTTTTGACATACAAAAATTTTCGAGTAAAATTCAGTCATTGTTGGGTTTCCTTGTACGATGATTTTCACCTTCAAACAACATCCTTGGATGAATTCGTTCCACCCCGGTATGTATTGATTTTTGTTTGATGATTGTTGTTAAATCTGAACACACTGCATCTTCAACTTCATCTTGCACAACATTCTTGACTCCTTTTGCAGCATCTTCAACTCCATCTTGCACATACATGAAGATCAAACCGTATGAGAGATGATGAAGAGAGAGAGAGAGAATATTAGGGGAAAAATCAGATTAGAGAGTATCTCTCTTTAATCTCTTTGTATTTATAATAACCTTAATACAAACTACAAGTATACCCCTAAGGTTTGATTCGGTGTAATACACCTATATAATAGATCATATCTCAACACTCCCCCTCAAGTTGAGTATAGATGTTCATCATGCTCAGCTTGTTAAGAACATTTTCTAAGATGGCCTTATTAGCCCCCTTTGTGAGTACATCAGCTAGTTGATTCCCCGTTGTAACAAACAGCAAGCTGAGATTTCCTAAAGTAACTTGTTCTCTAATAAAGTGTCTATCAATCTCAATATGTTTAGTCCGATCATGCTGAATAGGATTCTGAGCTATATTGATAGTTGCCTTGTTATCATAAAACAACTTCATAGGAACATCCACATCGATCCCCGGATCTTGCAGTAAAATCTTTAGCCCTAATAATTCAGCTATCCCATGAGCCATTGCCTTATATTCTGCTTCAGCACTTGACTTAGCTACTACACTTTGTTTCTCCAAGTGATTAGGTTACCACTAAGGAATGTACAGTACCCTGTGGTAGACCTCCTATCATTTGTACTTCCAGCCCAATCTACATCAGTGTTGGCTTCTAGTCGAAAATGACCGTGGTTAGCAAATAGAAGGCCCTTCCCAGGAGTAGCCTAAAAATATCACAAGATTCTCTCCACTGCCTCACAATGAGCAATCTAAGGTGCAAGCATGAATTGACTCACTACACTCACTGCATATGCGATGTCAGGTCTAGTGAGAAAGAGATAAATGAGACGACCAACCAGTCTTTGGTACATCTTTGTCTTCTAGTAATGGGCCCTCACTCAAGTTTAACTTATGATTTTGCTCGATAGGAGTGTCTGCTGGCCTAAAACCCAACTTGCCCGTATCCTTAAGTAAATCTAAGGTATACTTCTGCTGCAATATAAAGATGCCCTTCTTTGATCGAGTTACCTTAATACCCAAAAATTACTTCAAGTTTCCCAAGTCCTTGATCTCAAATTCCTTCAGGTCTTAGATTTCTGCAGGGTCATTTCCAATCACTACAATATCGTCAACATAAACAATTAATGTTGTAATTAACTGTCATTTTCTCCTGACAAAGAGAGTGATCCGCATGGCTCTGTGAGTAACCCATCCTCTTCACAGCTTGACTGAACCTCTCAAACCAAGCTCTGGGGATTGTTTAAATTGATAGATAGATTTCTTCAATTTGCAGACCCTTCCTTCACTATTAGGAAATTTGAATCCTGAAGGAGACATATACACTTCTTCTCGTAGATCTCCATGTAGGAATACATTTTTTACATCTAGCTAATGTAGGCAGTGTTACAAATCTCGTTCTCGGGTTTTTATCGGCCGAAGATTTTCTTGGGAGATTTTCAAATCTGAATATTTTTCGGGTATTTCTCGCCTAAATCACGACAATGATTAAAGAAATATATTAAATATATATAAAATAGTAATAAATATTACCAAGTTTAAAATTCATAAAACCAACAATATTGTGTATTTCTCACTATCTTTTTAAAAATTTTGCTAAATCTCACGATATTTACGAGATAAAAAGATAAAATTATATTTCTCGCGGGATTTTTAGAATATCGCGATAAATACGGAGTTTTAAACTTTACATGTTTTTCTCGAGAGAAATTGGATATCTCGGGAGATTTGTAACAGTGGATGTAGGGGTCATGAGTGGTTCGCAGCTAAGGACAAGAGCACTCTTATGGAGTTGATTTTTGCAACTGGCGCAAATGTTTCCTTACAGTATATCCCGTATGTTTGTGTATACCCCTTAGCTACTAATCTTGCCTTGTACCACTCAATCGATCCATCTGCTTTATGTTTCACGGTGAACACCCATTTGCAGTCCACTGTTCTTTTTCCTTTGGGAAACTCAACCATTTCCCATCTACCATTTTTTACCAGAGCTCTCATTTCTTCCATCATAGCATCACACCACTTAGGATCAGAGACCGTCTCTTGAAACCTAGAAGGTAAAGACACAAAAGTAACAAAGGACAAGGATGCCGAATAGGAAGGTAACAAAGATACATACAATGTAAAGTTAGAGGTCAAATGAATCGTACACTGGCGCTTCCCTTAGCGTATGGTAATGTGAGCAATATCATTATCAATATCAGGAATAGGATCACAGAAGACAAATGAGCAATGTTCCCTGGTTCAGAAGAGTCAAAGTTGGGAGATGGACGACACAGTGGTCCCCTCCTTTTCGCGACTAATATAAACCTGTAAGTCCTACTTAGTAGTAGTCTCAATAGGAGCAACGGAATGGATACCATCCGGGACCAACGCCGGAAGAGGAACTGGAGGCAAACTCTCTTCCAATTATACACTATGCTCCTCCTGAAGAGAGGTAAAGGAATGAGAAAAAAAAGGGAACACGCTCAAAAAAGGTGACATCCATGGTAACAAACCATTTTCCCGACATAGGATTAAAGCAACGGTATCCCTTTTGTGTAGAGGAATACACCAAGAGGACACCACAGATGGATTTGGGATCCAATTTAGTGCGATGAGGACCCAAAATATGAATGAAGTAGACACAACCAAAGACACGGGGAGGGATAGTAAACAAAGGCTGGTCTGGACAAAGTAGTTGATAAGGAGACTTTGAGTAGTTGATAAGGAGACTTTAACTGAAGGACCCGAGATGGCATGCGATTAATAAAGTATGCGGATGTATGCCCTGCTTCGGCCCAAAACTTCTTCGGGACATCTATTCCTGTCACTAAGCTTCGAGGTACTTCCAAAAGATGCCGGTTTTTACGTTCAACCACCCCGTTTTGTTGAGGTGTATAAAGGCATGTGCTTTGATGGATTATCTCGTGCTCTGCCAAGTATTGTCCTAAATTACCCTCAAGGTATTCCTTCGCGTTATCAGTACGAAGGACTTTAATCCGCGTCTCAAATTGAGTCAAAGTCATCTTGTGAAACTTCTTGATGAGGTCCGGGACTTCATCAAGTAAATCCAAGTATAAAGGAAGAAATCATCCACAAAAGAGATAAAATAACGATAACCATGCATAGACAAAGTGGGGGCAGGACCATACATCATAATGAAACAACTGAAAAGGAGACATACTTTTATTCATACTCGGAGAGAAAGTAGATCTACAATGTTGGAAGAGTTTACACACTTCATACTTTAGACTATGACCAGGAACAAATTTAAACAGATCCAGAAAGACCAACTTTAATGACTTAAAAGATAAATGACCAAGACGACTGTGCCACAATCTGATTTGGGTATCATTATTACTATTACTAGGACTACAACTAATTTGTAATGCTGAAGGAGAGCTATCAACGTCCAGGAGGTAAAGCCCATCTGTTTCATGACCATTCTCAATCGTTTTCCTCATCACCAAGTCCTGAAACACACAATAAGTAAGAAACAAGGTCACATAACAATTAAGACTTTTGGTCAGACTACTAATTGATAATAAATTGGTGGATAAATTGGGAACATGGAGAATAGATGAAAGAGATAGGGCATTAGTAATGTTGGCATCACCCTTTCCAGAGATGGAGGAAAGAGATCCGTCAGCCACCCTAACTTTATCTCTCCCAGACAAGATACTATAGGAAGAAAACACAGTAGAGAGACTAGTCATATGATCTAACGCACCTGAATCAATGATCTAGGTCGGATCGGGAATGCGAAACGAAATTAGCAGATGCGGGAGTACCTGTTTGGGCAAAGGAAGTAGAGGCAGAAGAACCTTCCTTCTGGCTCAAAAGGCGTTGAAGATGATCAATATCTACATTAGAGCAGCTCTCGGAGGAGGAGAAGCTGACACGGTGGAGGTACCCAAGGAAGGAGGCATGAAGGCTATAAAGTTGCCTTGAGGGGTGCCCATTTGCTGACCGGAACGAGAAAATTTCGCGGGACGGCCAATGAGATCCCAGAATGTTTCCCGAGTTGTCTACTCTTCCCACAATGCTCACACTTCAACTTATCTTTGTCATCAGGAGGCCTATTCTTCCGAGTAGGGTATTTTCCACCTCGAGGAGCACTAGAAGTTGCGGCAAGGGCAAGATGATCATTGGTCGGAGTAGATGTCATCGCCTTTTTTCTGCTTTCCTCACTTGGGACTAGGGAATAAACGTGGTCCAAAAATGGGAGCTCATCTTTCCCTAAAATTTGGACTCGAGTGACTTCAAAGTCCGGATTTAAACCCACCAAGAAGTCAAAATTTTGGTTCTATTTCATCTGTTTATTGTGTCGATCGCTGTCTTTATCAGTGTCCCACTTGATGACCTGAAAGTGATCCAACTATTCCCAAAGACCCTGAAGAGTGGAGTAATAGGTAGATAGGCTTCGCTCCCCCTGACGAAGAGTAGCTATCTCTTGCCTCAACTGATAAACCCTAGCGATGTTCTAACGTTGGGAATAAGTTCGAGTCGCCTCATCCCAAATTTCTTAGGTTGTCCGAAGGAATAAGAAGCCTCTACTAATGGAAGGTTGCATAGAGTGCAACAATAGCCACGACATAACCATAAGGGTCTCTTGCTCCCACTTGTCATATGCCTCTACCTCTATAGCTGGTTCTTTCACTCGGCCTGTCAAGTACCCTAACTTCCCTCTTCCGCCGATTTACATCTTAGCAGATTGAGACCACTCAAGGAAGTTGGAGTAATCTAATTTTATGGTTGTAATTAACACCCCGGGGTTATCAGCATAGCCATTAGTAACAGACTAAGTGACCTTACTACTTGGTACCTTTGATGTAGTTTCGGATATCCCTTCAAACCCACCATCATTGGCCATATTTGGTGTTGCTCTATTCCAAACAATTCAAAAATAGAAGTAAACATCTGTTGATCCACACAAACCAGCCCCAACAATCTATGCCGGGAATCACCAAAGTCGACAAATTCAAAATGATGAAGGCTTCTTCACACTAGAAGCATCTAGATTCACTTCCACGATAGTAACCAGTAATCAAACAACCCCCAAACAATGATAGGGGGGTCAAAATTCCAAAAACAGCACTAAATCAAGTATATAAGCAATACGAACATACAACAATGGAAAAACCGTGGATTAGAAAAAATCCTCTTTTTTTTTTGATCGGTAAAAGCAATTATATTAATAGAAAAGGAGATTCACAAATTGTGAATTCCGAAGGCACAAAGTATAAACTACACTAAGAATAAAACAGATACAGTAAAACCCTCCCCTCGCACTATTATGAGATGACCTCGTCAAACCCTATCTCATCCAAATCGAACTTCACGGAGACCCACTCTCGCAACATCGCTTGTGTGCGAGAGCTCACTCTCTCCCAAGACAAAGCGGAGTTTTCAAACACTCTCCGGTTCCGCTCTTTCCACAAGGACCAAGAAACTACCCCTAGAATAAATGTCCAAACTAGGTCCACCGGGCTATCTAGCAAGACTGAGAGCCAACCGGACAGCAGCGCCTAATAGGATGCGGGGAACACCCAAGTGACCCCAAGTTGAGACAGAAAATACCCCCAAAGCCTCTTCGCAAAAGGACAATGAATAAACAAATGATCAACCGATTCCTCCTCCCCCAGACACAAACAACAACAATTAGGCAGACATCATCCTCTCTTCCTCAGATTGTCCAAGGTCATAATCTTGCCCAGATAAGCCAACCAAAAGAAGATCGAGACTTTGGAAGGCAACCCGTTGAACCAAACCAACTGAGTCGGAAACGCCACTATGCCTCCCGGATTGGCTTCCTCCAAATAAGCTTTCACATAAAAGCGCCCACTGGAGTTGGAAGCCCAGACCCTGCGATCCCTGACGGACTCCGTCACAACCACCGACTCGAGCAAGGTTAACAATGAAGCAAAGTCTCCCACTTCCCAATCATTAAGTGGATGGCTAAAAGAGAGGTTCCAAACCACTGCCCCTGCTCTCCTTGAGTACATATCCGCGACTGACACTAACTGAGCTAAAGAAAGAAGGAAGAACGACCTGAATCCTTGCACCAAAGGGCCAGACCCGCACCAATGATTGAACCAAAAATTAATGTTCACCCCATCACCAATCGCCAGACGAGTGTGTTTAGCGAACTCGGACCAACCCGCCACAATTCCTTTCCAAAGACCGACCCCATGCGGGCCTCGAGGAAGCCGAGGCTCCCAACGATCTCTAAAGTCATGCCGCGCCACTATCACCCTCTCTACAGACTTTCTTCTTCAACCCCCAAAGCGCTAAAGCCACTTCCCCAATAACGCCTCATTAAGTGCCTTCAAAAGCCAAATACTGAGCCCCCCTCTCTTTAGGCCTACAGACCCACTTCCACCTCACCAAATGGAGCTTCTTCATTACCACCTTCTCATTCCACAGGAAAGCCCATTGCAACCTTTCCAACTGAGATGCAACCGAAGCAGGGATTCTAAAAGAGAGAGAAAATAAGTCGGAAGACTACAAAGAACACTCTTCAATCAAATGAGTCTGCCACCTTTAGAAAGCAACGACGATTTCCACCCCAACAGCCTCCTCTGAAAACGCTCCACCACCGGCTCCCAAACCAACTTAGCTTTAAATGACGCCCCCAGAGGGAGACCCAAATATTTAGTAGGGAGCGAGCCGATTTTACAGCCCAGACAATTAGCCAACAACTCCAAATTAGGCACCTCCCCCACTGCAAAAAGCAAACTTTTATGCATATTGATTCGTAAACCTGAGACGGCTTCAAAGCAACGAAAAAGGTACCCAATGTGGATAAGGTGCCTTTCCGATGCGCCACAAAAAAGCAAGATATCATCCGTGAACTGGAGACGAGAGATTAGGACCTCCGGCCTACCCACCACAAAGCCGCCCCACACCACCTCAGAAGCCTTCCGGATCATCCTGCTTAGAGCCTCTGTTACAATAATAAAGAGCAGGGGAGAGAGAGGGTCGCCTTAACGCAGGCCCCTTGAACTCTTAAAAAAGTCACGAGGAGATCCATTTATCAGCACTGAAAATGAAGAGGAATAGCAACACCTCATCCAAGCATGCCACTTTGGCCCAAACCCCATCCGACTAAGGGAACACTCCAAGAATCCCCAATTCACATGATCGTACGCCTTCTCCATGTCGATCTTACAAATAACCCCTGGGTCCCTCCTCTTCAACCGCTCATCCACCACTTCATTGGCAATAAGAATCTCATCCAAAATTTGTCTTCCTCCTACAAACGTGCTTTGCTCCAGCGAGATCAACAACACCATCACCCGGCTAAGCCTGACAGTCAAAACATTCGCTAAAATCTTATAAGCGCTACTAATAAGACTTATAGGCCGACAATCCCCAATCTCCACTGCCCCAGCCACCTTCGGAAGGAGAGCAATTAAGGAACAATTAAGCGCTGGATCAAACGAATTTAAATGAAATAACTCATGAAAGACTTTCATCAAGTCTTGGCAAATAATTGGCCAACATGTCTTATAGAACTCAATGGAAAAACCATCTGGCCCTGGCGCTTTGTCCCCTGCCATACCTGCCAGGACCGACTGCACCTCCACTTCTGAAAACAGTCTTTCCAACTGGCTACTCATCTCCTTTGATAAGCTCGCAAAAGAGAGGCCATCAAGCAGAGGCTTACCCTTGAAATTTTCTTTATATAACGAGCCAAAATACTCCGCTGCCACCCCTCCCATCTCCATATCATCATCCCATATCGTATCCCCTATCTTGAGATTGACAATTTTGTTAACTCTACGGTGCACTAAAGCCATACGATGGAAGAAACTCGTATTCTTATCTCCCTCTTTCAACCACCTAACATGCGATTTCTGTCTCTAACTTACTTCCTCCCGCTTTAAAAGGAGCTGGAATTCCTGCCTCAAAGCGTCTCTCTCCTTACACTCAATATCTGACAAACTGGCCTGCTCCTCCTTCAAATCTAGCGCTGAAATGCTCTTTAAGATGCCTGATTTCTTTTCATGAAGAATCCCAAACTCGAGCTTATTCCAGCTTTTGAGCTTGGCTTTGACCGCCTTCAGCTTAAACCCAAAAATGGTACTCGCGGAACCCCATGCCACCGAAGAGTCCCACACTTCTTTGACCAGCCATGAATCTCGGATGTTGCAACCACATATTCTCAAATTTAATGGCTTAAGCCCACCCCTACATCCCTCAAGCTCCAATTAAATAGGGATATGATCGGAAACCGGCCTTGGAAGGGCTATTAAGGAGGCTTCTGGAAATCTAGCCTCCCAATCCGGACTCGCAAGGAATCTATCTATCCTGTTAAAGGACGGAGGATTCTGAAAATTAAACTAAGTAAAGGAAGCCCCCTTGAGGGGGAATTCCAGCAATTTCTGCCTGAAGACAAATTCCCCAAACCGCCTCATATTTCGGGATACGAGCCCCCATTAGATTTTTCATCGCAGATTCGCACGCAATTAAAATCTCCCCCAATGCACCACGGTGCTCCCCACCAGACACTGATGTTATCTAATTCCCTCCAGAAATCTCTCTGCTCCTCCGGGCTCACAGGACCATACACCCCTGAGAACACCCACTGGAAGCCTGTCTTAACAAAACGACAGAGAATCGATAAAGAGAAAGCCCCAAGCTCTTCTTCCAACACTTCAATCACCCCCTTGTCCCAAAGAATGATAATCCCTCCTGCATGACCCAAAGCCGGGACCGCACGCCAACATTGGTCGGCTCCCCAACAATCACGAGCAATAACATCCGACATCGTCGCAATTTTTTATTCCTGAAGACACACCACTGCTGGCTTGTATTTAGAGACTGCACACTTAACTACACAACGCTTCTCCATTGACCCTAATGTTGGAATATTCCAAGATAAAAGGCGTAGAGACATCATCGACCAACTGCCCCCCCTCTCCCTCCACAATCCCGAGCCCGACTCCTTCCCCTTAGATGAGCATCATAATTGATCCCGCTAAACAACCTTTTAACCTCCCTTAGCATCTTCTTCTTCCCACCCCCCAAATCAGCTGCCTTCACAACATTAACAGCCTTGCCGGACTCCAAAATAAGCGAACGAAAGATCTCACGCACTTCCAACTCCCTTCCCACATAGGACAAGCCCAAGACTTTGCCGAACTCTTTCAACCTGTCCACGACCCACTCCAGATCAGATCGCCCTTCTTCAGGCCGAGATAAAGAATCCACCCTAAGTGAATCGTCCCCTGAAAGGGCCAGAGCCCTTCGCCCACTGCTATCCCTGAGCCCACTGTCCTCACACTCGAGAACCTCGGCAGAGCAAGCTACCCTATCCACCTCCTCTGGCAAGTCCCGAGCCTCAGAATCCGCCCACACCTAATCTAACATACGGCCTGATGCTACACCACTATTGCCCAAGTCAACAACGAAGCTCTCCCTCTTTCCACCAGACTGGGCAGAGCCTAAAAAATCACAACAACCTACCTCCCCCCCCCCCCACCTCAGCCGAGCCAGAGTGCAAACAGCTCTAATGCTCACAACCCGATAGACTCCTTAAAGCATCCGGAGAGCCAGGATCTTCGACATACATCCCCAGAGATTACAAGCACTCGGCCCCATCTGAAGAATATTAACCACTCCGAAAACCCCAGCCTCTGCCGCTGCCCCTGGTTGAAGCATCCCCAGCTTCTCAGAAAATCCGCAGGACTCAGGCGAACAGCCAGAAGCCGAAATTGGACCCTTCCCACCCCCACCGCCTTCTGCTGAAACCACCAGCGAGAGAGCCAAAGAGACATCTAAGATGCCAATACATGTGAGACCACTTCCAAAAGGTGGGAATACAAATTTCGACCAAACCCTTTGGTATTTGTGGTGCAGAAACTCCCAACCAGATCGCACAATGCGATTTACAGCAAAAACTATTTTTTCACAAAAAAACTTTAAAAATTATGGAAAATACATCTAAGATGCCAAAAAAATTCTAGAAAAATCACCAAATACCTCTATGAAGGAAGAGCAACCATGCGGCAGTATTACCCAACATCTGGGGTTGTTCGGATGATGACGTCAACATGACATTATGCTGATGTCAGCACTATGCGTGGAGAGAACCAGAAAAAAATTTTCTTGTCCGAAAAAACTTCTCCTTCCCTCTTTTGTTCTCTAAATCTTGCTTTGATGTCAACTTGAAGATCAAACCCTAGGAGAAATGATGAAGAGAGAGAGAGAAGATTAAGGGGAAAATCAAATTAGAGAGTATCTCTCTCTAATCTCTTTGTATTCATAATAACTTATAACCCTAATACAAAGTTACAATTATACCCCTGAGGGCTGATTCGGTGTAATACACCTACATAATAGATCATATCTCAACACACATCATTCTTGACTACATATTCAATAACTTATTCTGTATGTGTAAAAAATGACAAGAAGTTTTTAAAGGCAGTTTTGAGGGAAAAAAGTTCTTCTTTCAGAGCCCTTAAATCACCATTCCAATCATAAGTGCTCATGATTTGAAAAATGGACCGATCCGCTCTGATACCAATGTAACGAAACTTTCAAGTTTCTTCGAGGGAAACCAACCTCCTTGAGTTACTTCAAGGGTAACAAGCCTCCTTGAGATGAATCTCTTTTTTATTTCAATTGATCGATTGTCATATACAAAACCACAAGAAGTTTAAATCCAGATAGACTCATTCTCATAACCACCCACTACCTCTAACTAACCCCTAACTCTAACCAACCACTAACCCTAACTCTAGTCACGTAACACTCTAACCAACCCTAACTCTAGTCACGTAACATCTTCCATTTCCCTTCATGCACTATCGTTTCATTACCATCAAGGGTATGGCAATAGTCAAGACCCCTTTCTTCATTGTATATATTTTTGGCCACAGAGTCATGCCCTTTCGAACGAGACTTAATCCATTTGAACAAACATGATTCGTGTTTGTTTTTTTCACTTATTTTGGCTAATTATCTTATTTTTATGTTGACCTTATCTTAAGTTTTTTAGAAACCCCAACTAAATCCTCCAAAACTCCAAAAATCAGGTTTTGGGGGCAGTTACAGAACCAGATTCGTTCAAACGAATATGATTTTGTTACAGTTACAAAATCAATTTCGTTCGAGCGAAACATGTTTCGTTTGAATGATTGTTGTTCTATGCATTTACAGAACCACAGTCGTTCGAACTAGAATTGATGTTGTAACACTCCTTTCAGCCCTCAAACCTACCTTAGGTTAGCTTTAACCATGGTTAACTTGCCAACCCTCCCTTTGCTCCCCAATGAGCCTAAACTACTATATATAAAAATCTAAAAACATGATAAAATCCCAAAAGACCAAAAACATTCAAATTTGCCAAAATACCATAATACAAAATCAATCATCTCAACTCCCACCTTTCGATAGATTACATTAGTCTGATCCCACCAGACCGGGTAAGTAGGCAACCCTATATGGGTCAGACCGTCCCCCTAAGATAGTCCCCTTCCCTCGTCAATTTACCTTTAAATTAGCATAATTATGATAACTTAGGCATTTTCCTTTAATTTTCATATTATTTGGCTTAGACCTTGGGAGTAGGTAATCATTTTCAGATGGGGTCCTGGGGTACCTAACACCTTCCGCGGGACTTAACCGAATCGCTTACCTAGAACTCCGACCAAGACTGTAGATCCTTATCCATTTTGCTCGGGATCCTATTTTCCTCATAATCAAATAAGTGGCGGCTCCAATTTAGGCGTTTAGCGTCGTTCCTCCACAGGGCTTGGCACGCAAGGAAATGCGGTAAATTCCAGTGCTCAAAGATGCCTTAGAATCTAAAGGGTTTACAATAAGTAAGGCCAAGACTGAATATATGGAATGCAGGTATAGTAAGAACGCAAAGAGAGTTGAGGCGACAATTGCGATTGATGATCATGAGCTACCCCAAAGTGACAAGATCTGGAATCTTGGCTCAATTGTTCATGAGGATGGAGAGATTGAGGAGGATGTTGTACATAGAAATAGGATTTGGTGACTAAAGTGGAGTGTGCTTCTGTAGATGACGCTTTTTATCGGTGATGGTAACACATTCCAATGAAACTAAAAAAAGTTTATGAGATTGTGATAAGACTAGCTATTTTTATGGAGCAGAATGTTGGGTAGCCAAGAGACAACAAATTCATGGAATTAGTGTAACCAGGACAAGAACGTCGAAATGAATGAGTGGAAAGACTATGAAAGATATGATCAACAATAAGCTCATTTAAGAGAATCTGGAAGTAACTGCAACATGTGATATAATAAGGAAGAGTCGACTAAAATGATCTAGACACGTTCAACAAAGACTAATAACGACACCTTTTAAGGAGTGGGCCAATGCAAGTTGAAGGCTCTAAAAAGGGTGAGAGAGATCAAAAAGGACATGAATGGAGATAGTGCAAAAAGATATGCTACTGCACGATTTGACCGAAATTGTGACCTTTAATAGATTAGATGGAGAATCAGGATTCGTATTGTAGACCCCAAATATTTGGGATGAAGCATTGAAGGTGATGAATCTTATTAATCATTGAGGTAGATGTACAACAAGAGTAGAGTAAGAAATTTCATATTGTTAATCTAATATTACTAAATTAGTCTTTATATTGAAATTGTGTAACTAAACTCTTAGTTAATCATATTTGCAAATAATATTGTTTGTAAATTATTTCATGATCATCAATCTTAACTACTCCCTAAACTCACTTTTCTTTTTTTTGATCGATAAACAAGCCAACTTGAACAGTAAGACCAAAAAAGACAGCCCAACAATTGCAGATACCCCCGAAAAAGCCAATAATCAGCAATGAATATGTAGCATAGGACTAATCTCACCTAAGAAACTCCCCCAAGTCTATGCCACCTTGGCGGCTCAAACGGCCTTCTAACATTAGGAAAGAAATGCTTGAACAAATACGAGTAGAGGAAGATGAGAAATCTTTAAAAACTCTCAAGTTTCTCTCCTTCCAAATCATCCATAAAATAGCCCCTGACAAAACAGCTAAAATCGCTCCCCGATCATTAACTACACTCGACCAAGGCCAACCCGATAAAAAATATTAAAAGGAGGAAGGAAAGACCCATTTTATTTCCAATCGAGAGAGGAAATGGCCCCATATGAATGCAACCAGGCCATGTAAGTGCGAGTGATCCACGAATTATTCCGCACAGAGGCACATAAAACAAAGATTTGTCATCCTCCACCTTCTCTTTTCAATTTATCACCCGTGAGAGTCTTATCAAGGGCCGCGGTCCAAAGAAAAAACAAAACCTTAGTTGGAATGTTCGGGTTCCAAACAATCCTATGAGGAAATGTTGGTGCAGGAGCTGAAGCATTCCATACATTCTATCTTGGCCTTACTTATAGTTAAACCCTTTGATTCTAAGGTATCCCTCAAAAGCTTTTTTTTAATAAATAAGCCAATAAGCCCTTATCCTCAGAGTTACCAAACGCCCCTTAATTCTTAAATTGTAAACATGGATAATTAGTTTAATTCTCAAGAAACAATTTACAAACAATATTATTTGCAAATATGAATAAATAAGAGTTTAGTTATACGTTTCATATATAAAAAAACTAATTTAATAATATTAGATTAATAATATGTAGTTTCTTCTTGTGCTCTAATTACACATCTACCTCAATAATTAATAAGATTCATCATCAATGCCTTATCTCAGATATTTGGGGTAAGCAACGTGAATCCTGGTTCTCCAATCCAATCTATTGAATGTCATAATTTCGGTCAAATCGTGTCATACCATATCTTTCTGCATTATCTATATTCATGTCATTTTTTGTCTTCCTTTCATCATTTCTTCAACATGCATTAACTCACTCCTCAAATGTGTCATCATTAGTCTTTAAGACTCTTTATTGAACGTGTCTAAACTATCTTAATTGACTCTCCCTTATTTTATCACATATTGGAGTTAATCCCAGATTCTCTCAAATGCGCTTATTGTTGAATGTTGATCATATCATTTCTAATCTTTCCAATCACTCATCTCAACATTCTCATTCCGTCTACACTAATTTCATAAATTTGTTGCTTCTTGGGCCTCTTGGTCACCCAACATTGTAGCATAGCTAGTCTTATCACTAAACATTTTTTTGGTTATCAATTTGTAACTCTAGGTTTTTTGTTTTTATAGGACTTTGCAGGTCTAGATTGAATGTTAAGATGGATGAATTGGTGGGCTAGATGTAATGTATAAGTAGTAGCCTCAATTCCATGAAGATAATGGGCATTTACCCTCTACTACCATCATATATGTTCTCATAACTAAACCTCTCAAGCTCTAGATAGAATACCCCTAAGAAAACATAAACTTAATATAAAAAATGAATAAAAGTAACCAAGATCACCTAGTACAATTAAAGACACTGTAATGCTGTAGAAACCACACAATATTATAGCATTAACACGGATAGATAAACTCCCATTTTACTACTGGAGAGTTTGAAAATTTACATCTTACAGCCTCATATATTTTAATATATAATGTATGTATATGTGTCATTCATATTCTCGTGTCCAAGACTGGAGACCGGAGTCCAACATAGAGTAGAAGGGTGTGAGTCCTACAAATTATAAACCTTATTAAGCATATAAAAAATATTGGAGCAATGCAGACAAGTAGAAAGAATTAGTCTAGGGATAGTCCCAAATATACTCCCTGATCATAACAGTTTATCTTAATTATTAAACGGTTAGGATTAGAGCTGATGTCGCATTAGAAAATACAAAATAAGCCAACCCAAATCCTGGCCTCTGAGTGGTTAGTTATAAACTGTTAGAATTAAGGATTATATTTGGAATTACCCATAAACCTACTCAAGTAGAAAAAGGTGGCTAAAAGAATTTGAGGCAATTTCAAAGAGAGTCTCATTAAATCTAAGCCCATCAAGTGGTACGAAAATTGTGATTAAAGGAGCATTCAGCATCTGTTAAAAAAACAAAATAGATTCCCAAAGCTCTAATTTATTTAGGCTGAGTCCGCTAAGTCTCATGTGCTCCAAAACACCAAAAAGTAAAAAAGAGAAGCCTTACACTGCTCTGAACTATATCTCAACTTTTGAAAAAAATAATCAAAAATACTATGTTAGTTAATTATTTAACATGGCACATTAGAGAAAGGCACCCCAAAACCGCAGTAGCGGGCACTGTAAATAGCTGTTTGGGAAAAGCATAAAAAATTCATAAGCAGTTTGGGTAAAACGACCGAAAAAAAGGGTAAAGGCACTTCAATCCGAATTAAACACGACATGTAACCTTATGGTGTTGAGTAAATCGGAATAAAAATTAAGAGAGAGAGAGAGAAGTTATGGTTTACCTGGACCTTGAGAAGCGCCGGTGAGGTGAGAGTGCTCAACTCTTTCGCACGAGAGCGGATGAAAAATCAAAAGGTTGATTGAGTCGTGAAATGAAATATAAAGGACCAGTGATGACGTTTTCAAAATATTTTAGATCTTATTTTCTTTCTTATCTGCGTTAAATTTTGTTTGGTAAAAAATCAAAATCAAAAGTAAACTTATATTTAAATTACCAATTCCAAGGCTTCCGGAGAAGACACGTATTCTACTGCGTAGCGAGTGCTGTCCACAAGAGACAAGTTGGAGGCACTCAGGCCAATTGGCTGCTCTTTTTGTAGGCTTATATTTAGTATCACAGCATTCCTAACCGTCTCATCAAATTTTACTCATCAAATTTTACTCTTCAAAATAATCGAAACTCACAAAAAAAATTTATTTTAGAAATTCACGGTTTTAGAACATTCTCTACGGCCTCACTATTTTAACAAAAAAAAAAGATATAGAAACAATATTTTATTATTTATATGGGAAAAAAAAAAAAAATAGATAAACATTATTTTATTATTTGTGTGGGACCACAATAAAAGAAGGGAGAGAGAAACCTTTATTTTATTATTTGTGTGGGCCCACAAAAATTGAGGGAAAATTTTTTTTAACTTTGGTGAATGTGCATGTACACTCACCAAACCCAAATCTTTATTTTGTTGAATTTTGGAGAGACTGTTGGAGATAGGTTTTAGCAATTTTTAATCATTTGGCTCACCAAAATAACCAAAAAATGCTACTAGGTCTTCCAACCAAAAAAAAAAAACATACTAGTGGCCGCACGTGAGAGAGGGGATGGGAGAGAGAGTCAAAAGAGGGTCCGTAATGAGAACCACGTGTGTTTATACGAAAACGTGAGAATATAAAATGTGTTAAAAATGTGAGTTGTGCGGTGGTTGAAATAGGGAAAGTGTGGAGAGAGAAAAGTAGATAGTTAAGTATATCATTACACAAAAAAAACAAAAAAAAAATCACCCCTATCCAAGAAGATTGAATTTAATTGAATTGAAATAACTTCAATATCCTTAAATATTTATTCACACGCAAAGGCTTCTATTCATTACCGGTACTTATTCATTTTTCTCTCATTATAATAGTAGAGATAAATAAACTTTAAAAATAAAACACTGAACACACACATACAGTTAGACCTTTGGTTACCGCTAAGGTACCATAAGAGTAAACTCACGCACTCAGTTCAAAAGGGTCTGAGTAATGGAGGTGTAGATGTAGATCCTTATACACCCCTTGCGAAGTCTAGACCCAATAAATATAAATAAGCATTTATTCGATAGCATTTACGGCTTTTTAATAAAATATACAACTAAAACTCAACTTAAGATATACAATAATACTAGTAAGAGACCCGTGTGATACACGAAAATGTTATAAGGAAAAAATAAAATTTAAATTTTCGTCCCATATGTGCATATAACGACAAAGAAATATTTAGAAAAAAACATCCAAAGATTAAGAAAAATCAATTCCACTAATTGACTCAAACATATTCGTGAAATGTACGGAAATATATTTTTAAGAATATCAAATCCACTAATCTAACTCAAACATATTCGTGAAATGTACGAAAATGTAAAAAAATGAATGTATGATAATATTAATTTATTAAAATTAAAATCGTAATTGGTTAACTTGTAATTGAGGGTGAGTGCTGAGTAGTACCACTATAGTAGGCTTTTAAATCTTAGTCCTCTAAACTTGTGGTATTTTTTGAAAAACATGTAAATGATAAAGGATTACAAAATCAATGATAAGATATTACAGAGGTGTGCAATAGAAGACACATATATGCATATTCTCTACAAAATTAAAATCCATAAGTAGGAGAGCACGCGCATCATATATTTCAAGGCTTGCATTTCCATCTCCAACAACCAGGGATTTATAAAATAAAAAAAATATTGTAGAAGAGGAACATAAAATTTACTCATCAACTGTGGTTAAGATTCACGTACTCTTAAAGGTTAGCAAATTGACCTTGGTTTTTTAAAGAAATAATAATAATATTAACCTTAGTTTTCTTAGACTTAACCATAGTGAAATTGGTGGTCGACACATGGACACGACATTTGACAACATAGTCAAATGCGCGGTGGGCTAATCGCTGCCCTAGATTAATATAATAGTAGTTATTGCTAATTAACAATTGAGATAATACGTTTAGGTTAACTAAAAATAATTAAAACTATTTATAAAAAAGTTAACCTTAATAATGAACAGGAGTTTTGACAAAAGTAGTAACAGAAAGATCTATGGCAAGATACGGGATCTTGTTAATTTGCAACTGAACTGAGTTCAATTAAACTCACAAAGCTCTCTTTTTAACTTTGGTTAAGAACATTTAACCCTTAGGGTGATCAAAAAAGCAATTAATAGGGGGTTAAAAGAGACATGTGTTGACCTAAGGGTGGGTGGATCTTAACCACAGTTAAGGGGTGTCAAAAGGGAAACGTGGTGACCTCATGGGTGTAACCGGACTCCCCGGTCGAAGATCCCTATTATTCCACACTGCATCACACCACCAATATGAATTCACAAAACTAATAGAAAGATCTGAACCAGGGGCTCCAAACATATGTATTAACCGACGAAGCAAAGTAGTAAGCCAGCATCTTAAACTGATTATATTATCGTGACTATTCTCTTATCACATCGTAAAACTGAGGAAGTGATAATAGCAAACGGTTGTTTTATTTAAAAACTCAAAACCAAGTCAATAAAAAAAGTGACAGATTCCGTTATAACGATGGTGAAAGGGGTGTAGGTTGTCATGTGAATAGATGTGGTAAAAGATAGAGAAAACTATTATGAAAGTATTGGCTATTTTGAAAACAGATTTGATGTAGTACACTGTTGGAGAAGCGAATGAACCGGCATAGAGTATCCGTTAGTGACTCGATTAGGATAAATCAAGTGATCTCTACACAATGTATGCTTTCTTCTGCTAATCTTATTACCTAATACTATTACAAAATATTTTTCCCCCTTCTCCTTCTGCCACGTCATCAAAATTAAAACCAAACGTCACCCCTCTGTTTTTCCTAGCGTTTCTCTCTCATCTCTCAAAAGCACCGTATCAAATACACCCCTTCCCATGCCTTATACCTCCTTATCAGAGACACCCCTTCACATCCCTATACTCCTTTCTTATATATAAGGATGAAATGAAGCACCTAATTTGGTGTGTTTTAGAATGAGAGAGAGAGAGTTGGTTTCTGAAATGGTAAAAGCGGCATTTCTTTCCTCACAACAAATATTGCTTCTAAGAAATGGTATAAGCATTCTAACCAAGAGAGGTCGGCCTCATCGTTTCTTCTATGGTTCGTCTCTCTTCTTTCAGTTTTCATCTCCATTATGAAAGCTACTCAACATCAAGAGTGATCTTGATGTTCACGAGAGATGGATCGCATACCGTTGTTGCGGTGGGTATTTTCCAACCTTTGGAGCCACATTATTTAGTACTGATAAATGGCAAGCCTTTTTTTTTGAAATAAAATCAATTTTGCAAATTAAACGTTGGAGCCTAGCTGGGATATCTGAGATATCCATGAAATAAGAGAATCAAATAGCTTCTAACCAATGAGTGGGTTGAAGATCATTCAGAGAGTTGTAGGCTTTTTCTACCTTTTTCCATTGCACGCTCCATGACAGGGATCAAGCATAGGAGTGAAGTGGAGAAGAAGGAAAGAAGGGCAGGAATTTTGGTAAAGAAACTCTTACGCTTTTCTGGTGATTTCTTTTTGCATAGACTGGTGATCTTCTCCAGTTGTAACCTGTTTTGGGCAAAACCGGTTACTCCCCTATGATCACTACATGTCCCTTTTTACACCCCTTAACTATGGTTAAGATTCACCTACGCTTAGGGTTCACCCACCTATCTTTGTTTTTTAGAAAAAATATTTTTTAAAAATTAACCTTAGGAGTTGGTAAATTTTAACCACAGTTAATAATAAAATTATTATTTTTTTCTAAAAACAAAGAATAGGTGGGTGAACCTTAGGAGTGAGTGAATCTTAACCATAGTTAAGAGGTGTCAAAAGAGACACGTAGCCACCTCAGGGGCATAACCGGTTTTGGCAAAACCGGTTATAACTAGAGAAGAATACGTCCCTTTTGCATAGTGATACGGTTATAACTGGACACAGTCCGGTTATGCCCTTGATGTCGCCGCGTGTCCCTTTCGACACCCTTTAACTGTAGTTAATATTCACCCAACCTTAGGTTCACCCACATATCCTTAGTTTTGTTTTGACAAAAAATATATATATATTTTTTTGGTAAACTCAGTAACACCACAAGGTGAATACTGAAGGCAAAGAAAGGAAAGCACGCACACTCATGTCCTTATAAGTTCTATAGCGTCCCAAACGGTTGGTACCCGTTTTGGGAAGCTCTTGGGTGAAGCTTATAAAGGTTGCGTGTGTGGTATGTCGACAAAAAATATTAACTATATATATATATATATATATTTTTTTTTTTTCTAATCATTGTTGATTTATTTTAAACATAGTTTTTTCTAAAATACCAAAGATAGTGAGTGAACCTTCAAAAAAAAAAAAAATTAGGGGTAGGAGAATCTTAACTACAATTAAAGGGTGTCAAACGGGACATGTGGCGACTTTAAGGGCATAAATGTGGCGACTTCAAGGGCATAACCGGACTCCCCGTAGTCCGGTTATACCCTTAGATTATTATATTTGCATAAGAATCCAGTAGACATTAGTACTATCTTTCTCTTTATTTTCATTTATTTTATATGTCTTATGTCTATAAGATTTGTTTGATTAAAGTAATGTGAATATGTACGGTTTTTTTTTTTTTTTTGGTGGAAGGCAACTACACCACAAGGTGAAAGCTGCAGTCAAATCAAGGAAACACACACACCCACACACTCACTCCCACACCCACACACACACCCTACATATGTATGGTTGCGGTGAAAGCTGTAATCAAATCAAGGAAACACCCACACACACACCCTACATATGTATGGCTGCCATGGTGCCAGTAGATTATAGGGGTTCTGTCTTAAGCTTTATCTACAAAATTAGATGATAAGGTTAATACCTATGGTTGACATGGTGCCTGTAGATTATAGGGTTCTGTCTTGGGCTTTATCTACATAAATTAGATGATAAGTTAACGTTATCCGAGTCAACTTTTTTTTCAAAAAAATCTACTTCATTTTGAATTTCTTTTAAAAAAATCAACAAGTAATTGGAGATAGATAATTTCATTTTATTTTTGCAATCATTTGATGGATTTGTTCTTCTTATTTTCTTATTTTAATCCTTCAAAATTTGAATTTATCCGTTCTTTTAATTTATCCAATTTTCACATCCTGTGCATCGCACGGGGTGTTCACTAGTTACTACTAATTAAAAGTGAACCCTTGGGTGTCCACATGGCATCTTTTGAGAGATTTTAGGGACCGAACCATTATGTTTATTGTGAGGGGAAAAATAACCGGAAGGACACGCGTCAGCAGCAGCTCCTCCCACGCTCTGGTTTACTGGTAGAAGGTTGGAGCGGAGGGTGTGGCACCCTGACCTGTACTCCGATGGTAAAGTCAGTAAGTGTAGAAGATGATGAACAGTAAACGCTAGAACAGTCACTGAAAAATATGCAAGGCACTGGAAGCACTGAACACGTATTCTCGGGTCTGGGTTAATGAACAAGTGTGCTGTGCACTAAAAATCACGGGATTTTTATAGGGCAAGGTTGGTATGGCCATCGATGACCATGGATGGCCATAGGTGTCCATACCACGTGTCTTTGCACTCATTGCCAAATATCTTAGACATATCTGCCGCCGGTTGCATTACACGTGAGAGCCTCCTATAAGTCCAATCGGACGGGATCGGACGGTACGCAGAAGTGACCAGCATTAAATGCCAAGACAGTGCTTTCGGCACGAAACGGCGCGTTCGGCACGCCTGTCAGAATTATGGATCGCCTCCTGATCACTTCCTCCTACGAGTCGGTCTCGTTGTTGACTAAAGCTCGGTTACTGCGTAGATGCCTTGAAATACAGCACGACATCGTTGTCAGTGAGACAACGGACTCGTTGTTCGCGTAACGACAACGACGTTGTCAAGAGCACAACGTTCACGTTGTGCTTTAGACAACGAGCACGTTGTCAAAGCCACAACGGAAACGTTGTTATGCAAGAGAACAAAGACGTCGTAAGGCGCACAACGAGATCGTTGTGCATCAGACAACGTGTGACCCCTATATTTTAAGCACGTGACCCCAACTCATGTCCACGTGTCACTTTCGTGAACAAAACGACAAAAACGAGCTCGTCCTCCAACGCTGAGTTGATTTTACGAATTTTATCTGTTACAATTTGCCCCTTTATGATGCTTGGAACGTAGTTCGAAGCGTCATAAACGGACAAAAAGATCATACCTGGCACTGCTCCGGAAGACGGAACGTTGCGTGCTTTAAATGCTCGCTGAGAAGGTCGACCGTTCACGCCAGCTGGTTACGCATGCGAACCGTCACGTCTATTTAATGCGGACAGGCTGTCATTATCACCGATTTGAATTTCAAACGCTTTAATAACTCTGACGGTTACTCTCTTTTGGTGAAAAGACGATTTTGCCGCTGCTCTCATTTCCGCTGATACAGGTGTACGACTCAGATGAAGGGCAGTGGTGTACTTTCACAAACCTGAGATGCTTATAAAATCTCATCGAATCCTCCTTCTCTTTCACCCTGTTTCTTCAAGCACTGTTACTCTGCCGAATTCTCTTCTCAACCGAAAGTTCATCTTCCTCAAGCTCTCAACAATCTCTCTGAGTTGTCTTCGGTTCGGTACGCTCTTCACCATTTCTCTTGTTATTTCTTACTGTTTCTCCCTTTGTCTCTTCTCTGGTTCTTGGGGTGACTCTGCTCTGTGCACACTCCATTGCTCTGTTCACTGCTCTTGTCCCTCTTCTCTGTTTCTTCCAATCACCATGACTGCTATCGTTCCCGTAGAACCTGCTAGGTTAGAGGAAGTTAGAGGCCCTACCGATGATGAGGCCAATTGCACAGGTAGCGCTCCTCATGGTGCCTACATTGAAAAATCATCAGCTCTGCGCCAGCACCAGTTAGCACATCTGAACCGTTACAGGGAACGTTTCGACTTCCCTTCCAACGTCAATCTCCACTTCAAGCGAGATGATGTTATCATAGACAGGCGCTCTGCCTGTACCGTTGTCTATCTCTCCCAGCTTGAGGCTGACCTCCGCTTCCCCCTCCATCCTGTCTTGGATGAAGTTCTGTCCACCCTGCAACTCGCACCGGGACAAATGCACCCGGGCTTCCACAAATACATGTCTATGATGATCAAATTCATCAAGGACGGGTACCCAATAGAGGCTAGGCACCTATTCCACTTCTGCCATGCCGTCAGATGCCGAGGCAATGACGATGGTTTATACTCTTATTATTCGTGGAACAAGAAACCCCGATATCCAGAGCTCGTCTCAGGCATTCTTGATAGAGAAAGAAAGTGGAAAGCCACTCCTTTCGTTGTCTCTGGCGGCTGGAAGACAGAGAATTCCACGGTCCCCAACGTCTTCCGAGCGGAAGCAGGTTTACCACTATAGTCATCCGTTGTCCGTTGTGCACCATTGTCCTGACTCTGTTCTCGTTGTACGTTGTATGCTCTCGTCCTGCTAACTCTCGTTGTACTCATTTTGTTTTCCTATGTGCAGTTGACGCAAAGAAGTTCCCGTACAAGAAGTTGGCCCCAGAAGAAGAAGGCCTCCTTACCGGTATCCGCCGTGCTCAAGGTGGGGAATACATCAGGTGGAAACCACTCGAGCCTGACACGCGGGTCTCCTCCAGCACTCTAGCAACTACTCAACAACAACCACAACAACAGCGACAGCAACAAGGCGCCTCCACTTCCGCACCTTCACCAGCTCTTAATCTAGCCGAAGAAAAAGAAGAAGAAGAAGGTATGACTGACACAAATCCACCCCCACTAAGCAGGAAGCCGAGGTCTGCTCGCCCTGCGGTTCAGCCGCCACCACTGCCGAAGAAGAAGAGGAGCCACTCTTCCAAGGGTACAGCGACTGCTGACCCGAAGAGAAAGATGCCCACCCAGGCCGAGTACGAGGCCAGAAAGAGGGCTAAGGCGGACAAACGCCTGGAGAAAGAGAACGCAGCCATTGCTGCTCCCCCCTCCACCTCTGCCGTTCCTCCAACAAGTCCAGGAGTGGAGGTGACAACAGCAGTGCCCGAGGCCAGCTCGACGCCTGGCCCCTCTCGAGCTGCCACTGCCCCAGCCAGCACGAGCTCTGCTGTCGTTGCCCTGGCTGCAACGGAAGCTGGCACAACGAGTCTCCCGGCTTGTATGCTACCGTCCTTCGTTCAGGACTGGTCACCCGACTTCTCTCGGTTCGGGGTACCGACCGTGAACGAATTGGCGAAGAGCTCGGAGAAGGCCGCCCGAGCTCTAACTTACGCGATGAGGTTGCCCCGGGATATCGCTGAGGTCGGCGAACTCCACCTGTCCGACCTGCACTACGCCGTCTGCCAGTCGGTGGCGACAGTAAGCTTCTCCCTCCATCATCTTCTTACTCAACTGCTTGAAATATTACTTCTCGTTGTGCTAACGCCCAGACACTTCCTTGCAGATGAACGCACTCATGCAGGAACTCTGCGATCGCAGCCAAAATAATTATACTCAACTGCGAGACGGGATTAACTACTGGAGAGATAGGACGGAGACGTTGGAGCAGACTCTCGTTGAAGAGAGACTCAAGGCAGACTTTGATCTGTCTCAAGCCAAGGCTGACACTGTTCGTGCTGAGGTAAGGTTAAACACTGCCACCAAAGTACGGGAAAAGGCTGAGGCTGAGACACGATCAGCAAAGGAGGCCGAGAAGAAGGCCAAGCAGGAGATTGAGAACGCTGTTCTACGCATCAGCGAGTTGGAGCACGTCTCCCAAGTCTTGGGCAGACAGTTGGAGGAGACTGAGACAGCCAGGACAGCACTGGCGGAGGAGCTCGAGGAGGCCAAGAAAGCTCAAGAGGACACCGAGAGGTCCGTGACCCTGAGATTGCAACAGCACTATCAGTCTCAGCTGGACACGCTCTTGGATGAAGATCGTGCTGAGACCGAGAAAGAGGTTCTTGACTCGCTCCGCCAACAAGGCCGCCTGAAAGAAGACAATGAAGAAGACGCCACCACGTTCTCCGAGCTTCAGAGCAAAGAACTGATCGAGCTCGACAACGAGCCCGAGGTGCAAGGCGTCGAGCAGCCTCACTTTCTTGAAGGTCCTGCACCCCTCCCTGCCGAGCCATCCTCCGAGCCAGCTGCTCCAGAACTCCCTGTTGCTGCCGATGAAGTTACTCCGGTAGAGACCCCAACTGCTGAAGCCTCTACTCCTGCTCCTGCTGCAACGATGATAGATGCTGACCTTGAGCTCGTCTGATCTGCTGCTCCTCTGATCCCTTGCTCCTCTTTTTTTGATGATGTTAATTCCTCTTTTTCCCTCTTATGGGAGTTTATCACTGTAATTGCCCAGAAATGGGCCTTTGATATGAATAGATCGCTCCTCTTTCTTATGTTTGCACTTCTTTTCACCTCGTAGCATAGTACAACGCATGCACACAGAATAAGAAAAAAACACAACATGAGTAGTTGAATGATTTTTCACAGTCCACTGTACCGATGTTAATGCGGTATTTCGCTATGTGAATGTTTGAATATTCGTGAAAATTATAACTGTTGCACACTAAATAAACTATTTTGATCAAAACACTACGAGCAGAACACTATGAGTAGAGCGCTATGATCAAAGCACAACGAACAAGCACTACAAGTAGAGCACTACGAATAGAGCACTACGATCAAAGCACTATGAGCTAACACCACGAGCAAAGCACTACGAGCGTTCACTATGAGCAAAGCACTACGATCAAAGCACTACGAACAAAGCACCACGAGCTAACACTCCGAGCAAGCACCACGAGCAAACACTACGAGCAAAGCACTACGATCAATCGCTTATGAACAAGCACTACGAGCAAGCACTGATCCAGATACATCATTCGCGTAGTTCACTGTGAATGCAATCTGACAAATAAAATTCATAAGACGAACGCAATGTAACTCAGTTCCGAAGCACATGCTCAGAGGATGTCATTAGGATAAGCCACTAGATTTGCTCAGATGACATCCTTACATAAGCCACTCGTGTTCGTTATGAGTACGTTGTTCAGTCAAAACTTTATTTGAATTACTTGCAAAACATTCACAATATTACACTGATAAACCAGACAGAGAATAGCGTAGACAACGAGCAGACACATAATAATGCAAATCACATGTTGGAATATGAACACTATGATTATGTAAAATCACTGAAAACTTGTAAGCACAACGATGCATGTAAATAGCATATCACAGATTCTATTGAAAGAATTGCCTCAGATTCATGATGTTCCAAGATTTCGAGATGAGGTTACCTTGCAAGTCTTTCAAGTAGCAGACTCCAGGACATCCCAATCGTTCTACGATATAAGGCCCTTCCCAGTTTGGTCCCAACTTGCCACTGTTAAGCTCTCTTGTGTTCTGGAACACTCTTCGGAGGACGAGATCACCGACCTGCAGTACTCTCCGTTGTACTTTTTTGTTGTAGGCTTTCCTCAATCGCTGCTGATACCTCCTCATCTGAATGCTGGCATCTTCTCGCTTCTCTTCTAGCAGATCAAGATGGATAACCATGAGCTCTGCGTTCCGATCTTTCTCTTCATCCTTCTTCCTGTTGTGCCAAGAACGCACTGTAGGCAAACTGATCTCTGTAGGAATGACAGCCTCCATGCCATACGCTAGAGAGAAAGGAGTTTCATTGGTAGGGCTCCTTGGAGTCGTTCTGTACCCCCACAAAACGTTGTGCAGCTCGGTGGTCCACTTCCCCTTCGAATCTTCCAGTCTTCTCTTCAAGGCATTGAGAATATTCTTGTTGGCTACCTCGGCCAATCCATTCCCCTATGGATAATATGGGGAAGAGAAGACATGCTTGATCTTCAGCTCGCTACAAAAGTCGGCAATCAGACGTCCTGAGAACTGCTTCCCGTTGTCAGTAATGATAGATTGCGGTATGCCAAATCTGCAGATGATATGCTCCCACAAGAACTTCTTCACCTCTTGTTCTCTGATACGTGCAAGGGGAACAGCTTCAATCCACCGTGAGAAGTAGTCAGTTGCCACTAGAAAGAAGATCAGATTCCCTGGAGCCCTAGGGAAAGGCCCTACAATATCAAGTCCCCACCGCGCAAATGGCCAAGGCTGTGATACAGTGCTGAGCTCTTGAGCTGGAGCATGAATCAAACGAGCAAACCGCTGGCACTGGCTGCACCTCTTCACATACTTCTGAGCATCAGCCTGCATGTAAGGCCAGAAGTAACCTTGCCCCAGAGCTCGATGGGCAATGGTTCTCTCGCCCGAATGAATGCCACATATACCTTCGTGCAGCTCAGCAAGTATTCTCTCCACTTCTACAGGATGAACACACTTCAGCAAAGGCCCACCAAAAGATTTCCTGAACAACTCTCCTTGCACCAAGGTATAACGAGATGCCTTGGACTGAATGCGCCTCGACTCCTTCACATTGATAGGAAGAACTCCGTCCTTCAGATAAGCCACCAACCTTGTCATCCAGCTCGGAACTGGATTGACAAAGAACACTTCTCGCTGTGCCTAAAGAGTTATTGAAGGATACTCTTGGAACTCCATCAGAATAGCCTTAGGCTCGTCAGCCTGCACCATGGAAGCTAGATACGCCAAAGCATCAGCATGCCTGTTGTCATCTCTTCGGGTGTGCCTGATCTCCACAACGGTGAATGTTTCACACAACGAACGAACGAGAGTAGCATACTGCTTCATCCGGTCGTCCTTGCAATCATAAACACCATTCACCTGATTCACGACGAGCTGTGAATTACAAAACACTCTCAACGTGGAGATCTGCAGCTCTCGTGCACTCTCCAATCCAAGGAGTAAGGCTTCGTACTCAGCTTCGTTGTTGGAGGCAGTGAACCCAAGACGCGACATCTTCTGCACTTTGATGTTGTCCGGACTTATAAGCACAACGCCCAGTCCTGAACCACTGAAATTGGAAGATCCGTCCACGTATAACAGCCAACCGCTCCACTCTGACGACTCGCCCCCCTCCACAACGGCATCTCCGTTGTCAACTTCAATTGGGAGCTCCCGAAGATCAACAACCATGTCCTCTGCCTCCTCCTCCACAGGAAAATCAGAAAGAAAACCCGCCATCGCTTGCCCCTTCTCTGAACTCCTGACCCGGTACTGGATATCAAACTCACTCAGAGCTACTGCCCACTTTGACATCCTCCCCGCCAGCTCGGGTCGTCCCAGCACGACTTTCAAAGGATACGTTGTGATGACAACGATAGAATGAGCATGAAAGTAAGGACGAAGCTTCTCTGCATAAAAGACAAGAGCCAGACACACCTTCTCGAGCTTGCTATAATTGCACTCTGCCTTGAGAAAGGTTTTGCTGATGAAATAGACAGGCTTCTCCACGCCATCACAGCTCCTCACCAGGACGGAACCGAGGGCTTGCTCTGAAACAGACAAATAGAGATATAAGATTTCACCAGGCTCGGGTACCGAAAGGATAGGAGCTGAGCCTAAATACTCCTTCAAGGCAAGGAAAGCTCGGGAACACTCTAGAGTCCACGCAAAAATGGAGTCCTTCCTCAGCAGCTCGAACAGAGGTTTGCAACGATCGGATGACTTGGAGATAAACCGGTTGAGCGCAGCAATCCGGCCTGTCAGCTTCTGGATCTCCTTCTTCGACTTAGGCTCTGGCATGTCCAGCAAAGCACGGATTTGAGCTGGATTAGCCTCAATCCTCCGCTGACTCACAAGATAACCCAAAAATTTTCCTGAGGTAACTCCGAAGGTGCACTTCTCTGGGTTGATCTTCAGATTGAAAGATCGTAGCACAGAGAAAGGTTCAGCAAGGTCTGCCACCAGAGTACCTCGTACTCGACTCTTCACAACGATATCGTCGATGTACACTTCAACCGTCTTGCCAAGGAGTGACCCGAACATAAGATTCATCAGACGTTGATAGGTGGCACCTGCATTCTTCAAGCCAAAAGGCATCACCCGATAACAGAACAAACCTCGCTCTGTTATTAAGGTGGTCTTCTCTCGATTTGCTTCCGCCAGGAGGATCTGGTTATAGCCCGAATAACCATCCATGAAAGATAACAACTCGTGGCCAGCAGTGGCGTTTATGAGCCTGTCTATCCTTGGTATGGGAAAAAAGTCCTTGGGGCACGCCTTATTAACACCAGTGAAGTCAATGCAGACTCTCACCTTCTCGTTCTTCTTAGGCACAGCCACAACATTGGCTATCCAATCAGGGTACTACACCTCTTGAATGAACCTGAACTGGATCAGCTTGTCGATCTCTTCGTTCACTGCATCATGGTAAGCTAGAGCAAGCCTCCGAGGTTTCTGCTTCACTGGAGGGATGGCAGGATCAGCATTGAGGTGATGACAGATAACACTCGGATCGATGTCAGTCATGTCTTTGTGAGACCATGCAAAGACATCAAGATTCTGCCTAAGGAAGTTCAGCAACTCGAGCTCCTCCTTCGCTGTCAAGCTCGTCCCGACCTGCAACACCTTTGGCTCTTCTTCAGTTCCCAAATTGACAGCTTTCGTGGACTCAACGGAAAGTCTGCACAACGATGTCTCCGAGCTCTCTTCCACAACGGGAGCGACCTGTACCTGCTACGAAGGCACAACGGAAGCAGGAAAATCGCACTTCTGCGATGCCAACTGATCACCTCTGATCTCCTGAGGCCCGTCCTGCGTTGGATACTTCAACACCTGGTAGTACGAGGACGGAACAGCCTTCATCTCATGGGTCCACCAACGACCCAAGATAGCATTGTACGGTGATGGCGCGTCCAGGACGGAAAACCTGGTCTGAAGGACAACGGATCCAGCCACAACGGGCAAGACAACGTCGCCTACAGGCTTCATCGAGCTACCATCAAATCCATACAGGGGAGTCTGAGCAGGAATGAGGACGGAAGGATCCAGCTTCATCTGAGTGAAAGCATGAAGGTACAAGATGTCTGCTCCACTCCCAGAATCTACGAGCACCCTCTTGATGTCGAAGTCTCCTATTCTCATGGTGAGAACAAGAGCATCATAGTGAGGTCGGACCACTCCTGCCAGATCACGATCAGTGAAGGTGAGTGCCTGCTCAACGCTTCTGCTAGGCACTTGCACTTGGCACACTGCAGCCTCATGAGACAGCTTCCTGGCCTTCGCCCTGAAGTTCCTCTCCACATCAGATTCCGGCGTTTGCATGCGGTAAATGACATTGATCGTGCCCAAGGAAGCTCCTCCACTGGTACTGGGATTATTGGTGGGTTCCCCTCCACGAGATTGGGACACCGGCTCCCTGGTACGCTCCGCACCGCCGTTGTCAGAAGCAAGATACTCTCCCAAGTACCCCTCCTGAACAAGCCTCTCCAAGTATTCCCTCAGAATACGACATCGGTTGGTGAGATGACCACGGCACTTGTGATAGTGACAATACTCATGCACCCGTGGTCCCGATGTAATATCCTGCATCGCCCTTGCCGGCCACTCAAAGTATGGTTGATCCTCCATTGACCTCATGATGGTCGCCGGGCTGACTGTGAAATTGATGCGCGGTGTTTGATCTGCAAAAGATCGCCTCTCATTAGGCTGCACGCCTCTCTCGTGCTGTACTTGAGGCTGCACTTGGCGTGGCTGATACTGCTGCCTCGCCTGATGTTGATCATTAGGACGCCTCTCCGTCCTACTCTGTTGTTGATTAAAATTTCTTTCAAACGGGCGCCGATCCGGCTGATCCCGTTGAGTCACATACACAACTTTGTCCCTCTGCTTCCTTGGTGGCGAGTCCTCAGATGATGAAGACGCGTACCTCTGCTTCTTCTCCTTCCTCTTCGATGATCGGTGTGTCCTCTCCACGACATCCACCACTCTCGCTCTGGGCTTCGGCACGGACACAATGGATACGTCCTCCTCGTACCTCCCGTACTTGGTGGCACGTACCATCAACTTGTCCATCTTGACATGATAGTCAAGAGCTAAGGACTTGTAGAGCTCGGAATGCTTGGGGATAGCATTCTTGAAAGCAGCGATGTAGCTCGCTTCGTCAACCTTGTCAATGTTGTGGACTTCATCGGTGAAACGCGAAATGAAGTCCTTCAAGGATTCGGCCGGCTTCATCCTCAAAGAGAAGAGAGTATCTGCACCTGCCTTCTTCTTCTTATTGATGATGAAGCGATCAATAAAGGCCGACCTGAGCTCTGAGAAGTTGCTGATGGAACCAGGAGGCAAGTTCCGAAACCACTTCGATGCTGCCCCAGACAGGCTGTTGGGGAAAGCCTTGCAATACAGGTCATCATCCGGATTGCGAACAGCCATCGCGTGTTTGAAGTCAAACAAATGCTCCTCCGGGTCTGTCTTTCCAGCGTACATGAGGAAGATCGGAGTTATGAACTTGGAAGAAGTATAGGACTGATTGATGGCATCCGTGAAAGGAGAGTTCTTAACGTTGTCCTTTGCTGACTGAGCAAAGTGGTCAGGAATCCCTCCCTTCATGCTCTTAACATGAGCACCGATTAAAGCCTCCACCTCCTTGGCTGTTACCCAAGTCTTCTGGGTGTCTGCGCCTCCAGTACCCACTCTCAGGTCTTCTCTTCCTGCCCCTTCTCTGAAATCCACACGATCAGAAGGAATACTCTGCTCTGCCCGAACCGGAGGCTGCCTTACATCCCCTTCAGTAGGAAGAAGCACAAACCTGGTTTCACGGTTCTCCAGGGCAGAAGGAGAAGAAGAGAAGTCAAACTGACGTCTCAAGGAAGGCCTCTGCAGTGGCACATCATCCACCTCGAGCCTGCTATGCTCGAATGCCTCCAGCCTTGCCTGTATCAACTGCTGTTGCCTGGTGATTTGATCCAGAGCAGACTGCTGCACTTGCAGCATCGCCAAGATGCGATCTGAAACAGAGAGCTCAGTAGGGGGAGGCACGGTCCTCTCTGGTTGCCCAGACAAATGACTGACTCCAGGAATGTGCACGACAGAAGGTATGAAAGAAGTGGTCTGATGGGTTTGATCCTCATGCCCGAACACTACTAACTGATCAGCCATGATCACAGAGAGCAAAGGGGGGTCCGTTTATTATTTCCCACAGACGGCGCCAATTTTGTGAGGGAAAAAATAACCGGAAGGACACGCGTCAGCAGCAGCTCCTCCCACGCTCTGGTTTAATGGTAGAAGGTTTGAGCGGAGGGTGTGGCACCCTGACCTGTACTCCGATGGTAAAGTCAGTAAGTGTAGAAGATGATGAACAGTAAATGCTAGAACAGTCACTGAAAATATGCAAGGCACTGGAAGCACTGAACACGTATTCTCGGGTCTGGGTTAATGAACAAGTGTGCTGTGCACTAAAAATCACGGGGTTTTTATAGGGCAAGGTTGGTATGGCCATCGATGACCATGGATGGCCATAGGTGTCCATACCACGTGTCTTTGCACTCATTGCCAAATATCTTAGACATATCTGCCGCCGGTTGCATTACACGTGAGAGCCTCCTATAAGTCCAATCGGACGGGATTGGACGGTACGCAGAAGTGACCAGCATTAAATGCCAAGACAGTGCTTTCGGCACGAAACGGGGCGTTCGGCACGCCTGTCGGAATTATGGATCGCCTCCTGATCACTTCCTCCTACGAGTCGGTCTCGTTGTTGACTCAAGCTCGGTTACGGCGTAGATGCCTTGAAATACAGCACGACATCGTTGTCAGTGAGACAACGGACTCGTT
This sequence comes from Tetracentron sinense, assembly GCA_015143295.1. Taxonomy (NCBI): domain Eukaryota; kingdom Viridiplantae; phylum Streptophyta; class Magnoliopsida; order Trochodendrales; family Trochodendraceae; genus Tetracentron; species Tetracentron sinense. The sequence continues at coordinate 1,688,556 of CM026573.1, read as the reverse complement.
GTTCACGTAACGACAACGGCGTTGTCAAGAGCACAACGTTCACGTTGTGCTTTAGACAACGAGCACGTTGTCAAAGCCACAACAGAAACGTTGTTCTGCAAGAGAACAAAGACGTCGTAAGGCGCACAACAGGATCGTTGTGCATCAGACAACGTGTGACCCCTATATTTTAAGCACGTGACCCCAACTCGTGTCCACGTGTCACTTTCGTGAACAAAACGACAAAAACGAGCTCGTCCTCCAACGCTGAGTTGATTTTACGAATTTTATCCGTTACATTTATGATTAAAGACTAACTTTTATTTGACAAAAAAAAGAGTCAACTTTTCTATTCATACCTCTTTATCCCTTTGGGTGGTGGACCGTAACGACTTAAGGGGACATGCCCGTTTGCCTCCTCTGTTTCTCTGTTCCATCTATTTTATATTTCCATCTTCTTTTGTATCCGTCTGGGAGATGTAAGCAACTGTAAATGTTTCCTCTCTTTTAAATATCAAGCAAACATCACGTGGTGCGATCTTCTTATAAATACCAATCAAACGACCCATCAAACAACCGTTTTAGAAGGAATCACCACCCTAGGCTATCATGACTTTTAGAAATCCATTTGTGGAAGGTAACTACTCCTACTTCACTTCCCATCCCCCCTGCTGCTATTTCCCCATCATCTCTAAAACCCCATCCTCTTCTCCACCCAAATCGCACCAAAGAGTAATTTTAGCTTTTTCATTGTACAGACACAACCATTCACATGAATACACCACACTTCCACAGAGTCGTCTCCACGACGGAGACAAAGGGTTTTATAAAAATGCCAACCGGACTTTGCTACTCAGACCACAAAAGGGTTGAGACCACCGAGACGGTCTCAAAATCATTTCTCATGCTAAAAGGAATGATTAAAACATGTATATTTTTTCTTTTGGATACACTTTACCAAATATAGGAGGAGGGTCATGTCGGTTTGAGTGGCATCGTTACTAAAAGCGAGCAAAACCCGTTGATGATTTAGAGGTAAGGGGAGATGTACATTCAGGCGGAGGAAGAGAGGTGAACGTTGGGTGGTGTCGTTTAGGAATCCAATGTGAAGTTCAATGAAAAGGGATAAAAGGAAGGTTATAAAGATATGAAAAAGCAAAAAATAAAAAAGGTCTATAACAACGAATAGATAAACACAATCCAATAAACCCTAAAATTCTTCATCAACCCGATTGATACAAATGCAGAGCTAGTGAAGCGAAAAGAGGCATGGTCTGCAACCTGTTATGTGCCTTTTGTTTATAATTACTTATTTAGAGATAAGATAGGAATGGTGGGTTATTTATAGGGTTGTGGGTAGTAGGAAGTTACATACGGTTACATGTATTTATTATAAATATGTACTCTCTTCAATTAACGAAACAAGAAAAAATCAATTAACTTGGTGCTTTGCACTTGTGGAGTTTGATCTACACTCGAAGTAGATCCCTTATGGAGGTCTTGACTCCCTCGAATGAGTCACTTTCTCATTTCCTTATCTTTTTGTTTGTTTATTTTATTTAGGTACGTACGTACCACAATATTTCCCAAACGGTTTTTCATGGAGTCATGATAGACTGGAGGCGGTGATTCTCTCTGAGAAAGTTATTCAAAAAGCTGTTTGTTATGTTTCCTAAATAAAGATTGCTCCCCCCCAAAAAGTTTCTTGTCATTTGTTTGATAAAGATAGTGAAAGAGAGGAGCTGAGATGAAACATAGGAAGGAGGAGTGGTTAAAGTGGGACTGGAGCAAGAACGGTTTGGGGAGAGAACTCTGAAGAGGTGCGTCCAATTGAAGAGTTGCATGTGAAGATGCGCGTCAATTTGAAGAGTTGCATAGGTTGGAAGGATTAACAAAGAACAAAGAGGTATGAACAACTCTTTAAAGGTACTGATTCATTCCCTAAAAATACTCCCGATCCGTCATGATGACCTCTTAAGGTTCTGTTTTAATTAGTAGTAAAAAGGACAAAAACATTTTTGTTGACAGGTGCCAAGGATTGTTTGGAGCACACTTTCAAGAGTTATACACAATACATGAATTCATAACACCATGAAATCCATAAATATTACTAACAAATGTTTAATATAGACATAAAAAAATCTATAATATTAAATAATTACTACAGATATACTCATTAATGATAGTTGAATTTTCAAGTAAAATCAACGTGTTTAATCCATTGCGATATCGAACGTTTTGTAAAATTTTAGATCACAATATTAAAGGAAACGTGATTACAAAAATTCACGTTAACTAAAAAATCACGGTTACACAGTAAGTCAAGAACCGTGATCTAATTTTGTTCTAAAAAGAATTTCTAAAAACTAAGATTAGATTATTTAAGCTTTAAGGGTTAATAAATATTAATTATGGTTAATATGAGTTAAAAAGGACACAGCGGGTGCGATTGCCCTCTCCTGAGTTCAATCGCGATTGGCTGTGACTCGATCTCTCGTCGGTTTTTTGTTGGATTCCACGCGGCGCTCATCCGACGGCTAACGCATAGGTAGCAATCTACGTCGTTCACGTGGTCGAGCCATTAGTCGAAGCGTCTATATAAACCCATATAGGTTGATTCTCATACACGATTCTCGATCCGAGGACCCGTTTCTATGTGGTTCTGGGTGTCGTTCTCTCGTCGGAGGGGTTAACAAATTGACGACGATGTATTGTTCATCTCTTTGTAGAGGTTATTAATATTATTTTTAATATATACTATTTTACTCTATCTAATTGTAGGGAACATTAGGGTTAGGGTTTATTATTTCTTATATGCCTCTTGGTTAATCTTTTGATTGATTTGGTATGATTCTGTTTCCAGAATTGTTTTACGGTTCAGTGAAAATCATGTGGAGAGTCGAATGGGGTTGTTTCCTATTGGAAAATTTCAGGGGGCTTAGATCTTCAGACGAGGCAGGATAATTTTGTTTGAGAAGGAAACAAACATTGGTTGATTTGATCATCGCGAAAAATGTAAGTAGTAGAAAACTTTTGGTTTGGATGCAATTGATGGCTGAATTGGTTTTGTTTACATAAACGAGCTGATCATGTGATCTAGATTAATCACCATGATGCATTTGTTATTCTTATCATGTCATTAATCATTAGAAATTACAATTAGAAGTAGCTTGTCTAGATAAAGTAGATTCCATATATTATCCTTTGAAGGGATGGCTTGTTAGAATTGTTGTATATAAATTTTCTCACTGTATTTATATGCTGTTCACATACTAAGAAGATAGGTAACTAGGAGCCGGTACCTCATGAGCATGTCTTAGTTCCAAGACGTGTTAAAATGAGCCATTGATGATCCAAAAAGTTATTATATGGGCGTTTTTTGTTGCCATTGCTTTGTAATGCTTACTACTGATTTTGATCTTATTTATTTATTGCGATTGGTGTTGGTTAAGTTGTTGCAATCATGTCATGTTATTGGTTGGGAATCTTAAAGTGGTGTTTGACTATAATTTTTGATAAAATTTGGTGCTGTCCTTTTTCTCCAAAATTTTGCTGAATTGTCTGGTTGAGGAAAGTAGTAGATGCAATCTACTACTGCACAATGTTTTACTTGAAGGATTAGCTGTTCTATTATGTGTCTATCTTGGCATGAAACGGATAATACTTGCACAATCACTAACCAAAGTTGGCCTGTTATCATTTTTCTTACTCATTGAGTGGTTCTCATCTTATGCGAAGCTGTTTAGGAAGTAAGCAGGCCATAGAATCGGTAGCATGTGAAATATGTGTGGCTAGTAGTATCTAAGCTTTCATTTGGAAGTACATTAATCATGCAATGAGAACAAATTTTGTAGGAGATGCGAAGGTTAGTGTGATTGGTGCCTATATCTTAACATCTTTTGAACGCAAACGGTGATCGTAAGAACTCATTATGCCTAGAGTTAATGGATTCTCATTGGTGCCTAAGTTTGGCCTTTGGCACTAGGTGGCACCGTGGCATTGCATGTTGTACAATGAACCATGAACAAACATATAGATGGTGGGTGATAAATGTTTCAAACCGATGATTCAACTCCTTTTTGTCATGTGGCCTTTCGTTTTTGACATGTGGTGCATTGATGGTACTCAGTAAGCCATCACTCGTTGTTTAGAAGGTGGTCAAACATGTTAAGCATCTCACATGCATTATTTATTACAATAAAAGTAAAAACAATGATTTAAGCTCATTGAATGAGCTTCTCACTGTCTGTATGTATATAATTCAGGAGAGGTTCACTGTTTGGTGAAGTAGAAAATGTCTCGATGAGCAATACAACTTGGTTGGAATTTTTTTTTTCTTTCGCTGAATAAGCCTAGATCTTATGTTGGTTTATTCCTGTTGGGCTATGTTAAAAAATAGCAAAAGGAAGTGAAGTGATTCAAAAAGAATCCAATTGATTTTGTTAGTCCTATCTATAAGAGATCATATGAAAATGTAATCGATTCTTCTCTATCCTTTGGTCACTGGCCATTCGTGGTGCAGTCAACTTGAAACTTGCATGGTGGATTTCAAGAAGTTACATGCGCTGAGCTCGAGAATAAATGTCTTGATTTGGCTCAAGCTTGTAGATTCTAATAATTGGGTTTAGAATGTGCTTGAGTTAGGTCCAGTTCAAGTTCTTTTGATGGTCACGAGGTATTGAATTGGCCTGATCTAGACTTGGTTGTTTTAAGCCATAGTCACTAAGTAAAATTTAGAGAATTATTTAGCTCGGGATTTTTTTTGGAAACATTGGAAAATTTTGAGAAGCAATGAAAACATAAGTAAAAAAAGATTTTTAGTTATGAAAAATTGTATAATTTTGTTCATATGTTGCATAGTATTAAAACTCGGCGAATTAACTTGAAACTTGGTCAAGTCGACTCGACTCGGCCAAGTTTCGAGTCGAGTTTGAGGCAAAACTCGGTTTTGACACTGAAAACCGAGTAACTCACTCCGACTCACCCAAGTTTTTGCATTTTTTTTAAAAAACAAAAAATCGAGTAAACTGCCTATTTGATTGACTAAATTATATATTTTTTTCTTTTTTTTAACACACCCCACCCACTCTTAAGTATAAATACAAAACAAAAGGAGGGTGTTTAGTATATATTGAATTATATATCTCATTAAAGACATGATTTATCATTAATTTTGAATTTATACCATATATATAGTATTAGAAAAATATTATAAATGTCCGAGTTTTAGGTGTCATTACTCGGACGAGTTTTGCCTGAGTTTCCGAGTTGACTACTCAGCAAGTTTCCGAGTCCTGTCGAGTTTTCGGGTTTTAAAACACTGATATATTGTATGTCATTTGCAATTTTTTTTCCAAGATTTGTGAATAATTTGCCTTGAACAAAATTTCCAACATTTTCGAACAATTACAATACTGTCAACAAGGTTGTTAAATTGCAATCGAACTGTATAATAATTTTAGGAACTATTTGATTCAAATTGCAAATCGTAAGATTTAATCTGAATTTTTTTTAAATTATTAAAAAAATACTAAAAAACTTATTAAATCCGAAAAATAAAATTATTCATTATCCAAAAGATTTCATTCATATTGATAAAAGCAAGAAATAAACATTTCATTGCATACTCTATATAAAATGCGAATGAACTTTGGAAAAAAAACGTAACCCCCAATATCATCAAAGATAAATCAATAAAAGTTAACTCATATAATCATGTTGTATGGGATCATCAGAGTTACAAATCTCGTTCTCGGGTTTTAACCAGTCAGTTTTTCTGGGGTAATTTTCAAATCTGAATTTTTTCAGGTATTTTTCGCCTAAATCTTGGTAACGTTTAAAAGAAATTACAAAAATTAGTAATAAATATCACCAAGTAATAATTCATAAAACCAACAACATTATGTATTTTTCATGGCATTTTAAAAATCTCGGTTAAATTTCGGCTAAATCTTGCGACATATACGGGATAAAAAGAAAAAAATTATATTTCTCACGTGATTTTTAAAATATCGCAATAAAAACAATGTTTTAAACTTTAGATGTTTTTCTAAGTTTTCTTGGGAGAAATTGGATATTTTTCGGGGGATTTGTAACAGTGGGATCAAGTATCAAAAATACTTGGACATTCAAACAGACCAATAAAATAAACCTCAAAGAGTCCACCTCTTCAACTTCATCCTCTTTCTCCTTTTTTTTTTCATGTTAAATAACAACAAAGAGAAAATTGTAATAAGAGTTTTGCATGTCTGTAATAGGGAATTTTCCGTTTTATCTCTCTTAAAAGACAGTACCTTAGAAAATTGAAAGAATAAAAATATTTTTCAAAGTATCGTTATGAAATAGGGGATTTATGCTTGAATCACATGAATCTCACAGATTGTACAATTTGAATCGCAAATTGCAACATGAATTGCAAATTGCAAATCACAACCTGAATCGGAAATCACAATCTGATTTAACTCATTTATGATTTTCACTGGTGATTTGAATCATTTTAACTGATATTCGATTCAAATCGTTGGATTTGAATTGTAAATCGCAAGGATTTAACAATCATGACTGCCAACTTGGTTGTCAAGACGACTAGATGCGACAAACCTCATGGACGCCTGAGGTGACGCCTTTAACAACTATGATTGTCAATAGGTTGCAAGTTAATATTTGATGAAACATAGTTAATAATTATTTGTTACCTTTTTTAAAAAGGTGTCAAACTTTTTATGACTATATTGCAGCCAAAGTTGTTGCCCAAGATTGAATTGAATGCCTACTGGCAAGGTTGGTAAGCAATTATTATTTTTCTATGCGCATAGGTAACCACTTTGAGGTATGTTGAGCCATTATACATTGTATTAAATAGTGCGGTGTTTATAGTTTGTTAGAAGCCTTAACGTTTACATGAACTATGGACATTATTAGTGGAAGAGATAAATGATAATTTGCAACTGAGATTAAACAATTGATGCATTACATTGTTGGAAGAAAACAAGTGATGTGTGGTTGCCCTAGCTTGACTTCGGTAATGTTAAGCAAGTAATAAAACAAGTGATGTGATGTTGCCCTAGCTCGACTTGGTAATGTTAAGCAAGTTACTTGGCTAGGGTTTGTTGAAAGTTTAGTTCTTTGGTTAGGTATGTGCTAGACCTCCATGTTAATAGTTAATCACCACTTGGGCTATAATTGGCCCATTGACAAACCTAGGCCGAGTTCATAGAATTAAGGCTAATATGGTGGTATTCTATGCATGATGTCTTTTGAAAAGGGTACATGATCATAATATCTCTCATTTTTCTACCAAGTGAGGTTTAACTTAGAAGTTCATTATTTTCTATTCTTTTGATACCTTGTCAAATTTATGAAATGTAAAAAAAAAAGTGATTATCTAAAAGGTTTTGATAGTGTACCTTAAAAGCAACAACTTTACTTGGATCATGTTTTGTCAAATCTTATTACAATTGTGAAGGGATGACTCAAATTGGTAGAACCAGCCCACAATATATATACACACACATGATAAGAGGCAAACACAAGCTACAATTTTATGTTTCTTTTTTTCCCCATTTTTCGTATGCATATTGAGAGGCAGATGGTGTTTAGTTACGAGTTTTTGTGGGGAAGTTTGAATCCCAATAGACAGTTGCTAGAAAGTCGCGGAAAATAAAATAAAATAAAATTTGTTCCAAGTTATGTGGCTAAAAGCCTAGAACCATGTTATTATTGATAAATGTATTAGTTGCATGCTTCAAGTATAAAGTGAGCGTCAAGCGTAAAGTGTGAACCTCATGTGAGCCTCACACTTTTAAGGCGTAAGCCTCAAGGTTGAGTCTCGAGGTTACTTTTCTTAAGCTTCGCCTTGAGGCGTAAGCCTCACACGCCTTTTAAAACATCGGTGAAAAGTAAGATCTATACAATTTTTGTTTCTGAACGTCCTCTTTCGGTTTGGCTTGGGGCCTTAAAAGCTCTACCAGGAATGTGTCTATACCATTTCAATCGACTCTTATTTTATCACCTATTGAAGTTACTCCCAGATTCTTTTGATCATGCTCATACTTGAACTTATCTTCCATTGTCTTACTTATACATATGAACATCCTTGTCCCAACTACAATTAGTTGTTTCTCGCAAATATTGCTTCTTTATTGTCTAACATTTTGCTCCATAAAACATGGCCTTCTCACTGTCTCATAAATTTTTTGTTTTAATTTGATCTAAATGTGGTCACATAATAGCACTCTATACGCTTATCTCCACTTTAGCTACTCATCTTTTATTTTATGAGCAACATCATCTTGGTTAGTTTGATGACACACATTGGGGCATATCATTGCCATCAATCTTAATTATTGCCTCCTTTTCTTACCAACATATCTTGTTGCAATATTTATAATATTTTAAAATGATTCTTTTTTGCTTAAGGAGTAAGTGTCCCCAAGCCATTTGGATGATTGGCGAGCTATTACTTAATAATGTGAGGATGATGTTTCATTGGTCTTTCACACTGGTGAGCTTTTGATTGATCCATCTCATTTATTTTAAATTGAGAAATGGTTGGATGGTATGAGAGAGTAGGGTGGGGTGTAGATAATGCTAGGGTAACACAATCATATATCGATTCATGTGCTGGCAACGTTCAAAATATCAGTATCGGGTGTCATATTGGTAAGTCTAAAATAGGATACGTATCTACGTATTGAACCGTATCAGATGGATACGGTAGGAAAAATCAAGATACACTAATCACTAAGAAACGCTTGGATACGCAAGAAAAATAAGAAAAATCAAGATACACTAATCACTAAGAAACGCTTGGATACGCAAGAAAAAACTTAGATACCTTGCATACAACTTCTTTTAATTCAAATATAAGCTTTAAAAAAAACAAAAATTAAGGCCTCCATCTATATTTATAACCATACATATATAAGAATTTTATAAGTTAAAGGCGTATGTGCTGATAAGCAGATATGAAAACACAAACCATAGTTACTTAGCTAAGTATAAGAAATACAATTTAGATATTAAAATCTTACGTTCAATGAATTAAATAAGAATGTATTGAATTACAACCATAAATTATAAGCGTGAATATAAGTCTTTTTATACTAAATTGTTACACTATTAGTTGACTTTATATAAAAATATTTTGAAGACAAATATGAGACATTGAGACCTTTCTGCCGGATTTTTGAATTTTGGTAATGTTTTAAACAAGGATTAAAAATACGATTTCGGAGGATGTATTGGTCTCAATCGAAACATATACGTATCGGTTTCAAACGATACAAATAATTTTTCTTTTTAAGATTAAAAAAAAAATCAAATTAATTTTAAAAAAATTCAATGTGTAGTAGGAACCAAATATAAAGTCATGGGAAGCGACTCAAAAACAAAGTAGCAAACACATTAATAATTACGTAATGAATTAAATCATAACTAACTAATAACCGATACTTATCGCACGTTTCGTATAAGTACAAATATAGTACAGGGGACTACCGATACCTATACGTAATTGCCCGTTTCGTATTCGGCGATTTTTATTTCCATGGTTTTAAAGTAGTAGAATTTATGAAATTTTAATATTTGAGAAATATCTTACCATTTGAAAGTTGAAATTTTGACCTAATCCTTAAAAGATGCTAAAAAAATGATTTTGTTCTTGAACGGAAAGGTCGACTTTTATTCTTCAGGAATTTGAGGTCCAGGATAATTTTATTGAATTCAAATGGAGGGTATAACTTTATTTACGTATAAATATCTTAAGTAAATGAAAATAAAATTTAATTAAATAAGTTGTGCGTATCGGGCTATACTGTGGATCATAGTGTAAATAGAAGGAGAGAAAAAATTAATTGAAAAATCTCTCATATCAGGTGTTTGGTCTCTGGTAATGGCCCGATATGCCTGATACAGGGGAATTTTTTTATTAGAGTGCCAATGTATCGGGTAGCTCCAAACAGGATACGTATCATCCAAATGGGTCGATACGTACCAGAATTTTAAACCATGACAACTGGTTGATATGATAGTCATACATGGAATTGACTAAACTTAAGGAGGACTAAGAAAATCGCTTGATGAACATACATCTAATACATATCGATCAACTCATATTGATATGTGATTTTTGCTCATGTATAGAGACTAAATAAGGTCTTAAATGGCATGCTACACTATTTACTTTGATAATTATCCATATGGATACTCTAATTAATACTTAAATATTGAGCTTAATAAGTGTCAAAATTTGTGGCTATTTTATTCTATAAATCGTCATATTCTTATTACACATTCAATTTGACAGATGAATGCTCCCAGTACGATGTTTCCAAAGCCTTGAGATGAAGGATGGCAACTTGAAGACCATATTTGGTGGAAGCGTTTTTGATTTGCATGTGTTCTAGGCAATTGAAGAATTACGATGCAAGAGGCGACTTCACAGTCTTTGTTATTTTGTGCAATGAAGAATCCTTCTCAAGCCCCTTGTTAGGATTTGTTGTTGTCTTTGTTCTCGACAATTGAAGAATCCTTTTATAGGAGCAATTTTGGTGCATCTTTGTTACTCCTTGTGGCTGGATTTTTTTTTATATCCTACACTCGTGGCTATTCAGTGGATGGATATTGATATTGGACCCTAAGATTCTACTCTGAGGTGGTGATCTACGTCATGCTCTACTGGACAATGCTAGCTCCAGTAATAATGGAGTGCACATCCTCTAAAATTGGATTGATGTTGTAAAATGATATTTATTCGCAGGCGTTGCTGTTAATATATCACTAGACTTCAATGGCTTGGATTCCATGTGGTCTAGGTTTTTAATGTTCCAGTGATCTTGATGATTATTATTGAGAATGACTTGCATTCAATTTTTGTAATTGTTCGTCATTAGGAATGGCAATAGAAATTAATGCAATCCTTTTTTTCTCCTTGAAATTTTATCAAGAGTGTAGTCAAAGTGTCCAGGCAATGCTTAGGCGATATAAATTCCCAAATGAGGCATCACCTTGGTGCAAGGTTCTAAATGTTGATATCGCTTGGCATGTTGAGCTGCAGGAAAAAAAGATATATCGAAGATATATCGCAAGATATATCGTTTATCAGTGATTTTTGGAAACAAATGAGAAGAATTTTGAATTTTGCACTGAAACTTCAAGAAATGTTAAAATAAATGTTAATACACATTTGAGAATAAAACATTTAAAACAATAACAATGTACATAAGAGTTGCAATAAGAATGGGGCAAAGATGTGCGTTGACGACACAATGTATGATTGATTCATAGTCATAAGTCATAACTAACTTATATAAAATGTTTCATTCATTTTTCAATCAATCATAAATTTGTAATTCATAAGATTCATAACTATACAAACATACACAATAATAAAATAATTTAACCATTACAAGTTCAAAACCAAAAGGAGTTACACAAAGGCTCGACTGACACTGCCATTGGATGTGACTCGTATACAAAAACATATTCATATGGATATTGGTCATTTGGTTGTGCATAGCTATGTTCCTGAGAGCACAATTGTCGCTAACACTGCTAGATGAGGCTGTACTTATACACCATACTCATATTTATATGATTCATACCCAAAAATATATCCTTATGATTTTTTTGGAATTTAAATTTGGGAGTATTCTAATGGAGGCCCATAATATGCTTAATTTGTTTGGTAAAGCTTGAATGTAAAGTCTTTTTTTGCTGAACGGTTAGTTGACTTTTTGACCCTGTTAATAAAAATATTTTTGAAGATCATCGGATTTTTGGGTTTTAGTAATTTTTCGATATGGTAGAATTTATGATATTTTAAGATTTGAGAAATACTTTAGCATTTGAAAGTTAAAATTCTCAAAAATGTGCTAGAAAGCGGATTTTGTTTTGAACAGTTTACTTTTTATATTTTAAGAATTTCGATTTAGGATAATTTTTATTAAATTCAAATGGGGTAAAATCTTATTTACATATAAATATCTAAAGTATATGGTAAATGATATTTTATGTAAATAACGTGAAGCAATAAGCTTTACTCTCATATCCAAAGGTCTAAACCTTTTATAAAAAAGAAAAAAAAACATATTTAAGTGGATATTGCATGATATCGATGATATATCCTCGATATGGTGTTAAGTTTTTTAAACAACTTGTAGAGATCAACGACATTGATAAATATTGGTGACATATCGTCGATATTGTCAATTTTTGAACCTTGCATTGGTGACCAAATTTTATGTATTTATTATAAAATTTATAGAAATTAGATATATTTGAATAAGAAATATCGAGATAGAGGGAGAGAGATCTTCTCTCTTTTTTCTTCAAGAAAACAATTTTATAACAACTTGAGGCAATGTCACAAACCTACAACGAGGGTTGTATGGAATTATGTTTCCACAAGTTTAGGGATTAACTCTTAATTCAATGCAAATTTTCTAACATTTTTTACTGTTTCAAAGGTTAAAGGGCTAGAGTTTTGAGATTTTAAATTTTAGGGTTTTGAAATTTCAATATGTTAGGGTTTAAAATTGAATTAGGGTTTTGGTATATCTGTTATAGGGTTTTTGTAATTGCAGGAAATCTGTAATTAACAAGGAAAATTATAAAATAACAATCTTATCACAAATATTAACCGAGAAAATTCAAGAAAACAATTTTATAACAATTTGAGGCCATGTCACAATCTTAAAAGGCTACAATACAACACTCAGTTCTATCAGCAATGGATGTATGAAATTCTATGTTTCCACAAGCTTAGGGATTAACTTTTAATTCAATTCAAATTTTTGAACCTTTTCTAGGGTTTCAAAGGTTAAAGGGTTAGGGGTTTTGGGATTTTAATGTTTAGGATTTTGGAAATTTGATGTGTTAGGGTTTGGAATTGAATTAGGGTTTAGGTATAGTTATCACTGTTACAAATCTCTCAAGAAATATCTAATTTCTCCCGAGAAAAACATCTAAAGTTTAAAACTCCGTTTTTATCGTGACATTTTAAAAATCTTGCGAGAAATATAATTTTCTCTTTTTATCTTGCATATATCGCGAGATTTAGTCGAGATTTAACTGAATTTTAAAAATATCATGAGAAATATGCAATGTTGGTTTTATGAATTTATAACTTGGTGATATTTATTAATATTTTCTGTAATTTCAATACATTTTTTTAATTATTCCCAAGATTTAGGCGAGAAATACCCGAAAAAAAATCCAGATTCGAAAATCTCATGAGAAAAACTCCGGTTGATAAAAACCCAAGAACAAGATTTGTAACACTGGTTGTTATAGGGTTTTGCAATTGTAGGGAATCTGTAATAGCAATTGGAATAGGTTTAGGGTTCTTGTAACAACAATAGGACAGGGTATTATGGCGGTAAGCCGGTAACAGTGAAAGAGGGTTGCGTAGGTTTGGTATAGATTATTGGAGGTTTGTAGGATGAAGGAATAGGCTATGGGAGGGCTTTAGGAAGAAGAGACAACAAGAGGAAAGAGTTGTGGGAAGGTTGGACAACAATGGGATAAGGTAGGGAGGCTAGAGTTTTGATTGATTGTGGTTTCTTGAATGGGAAACGTGAAAAATCAATCAAGAACAATTGGCAAAAAAATCTAAGGTTTGGTTTGAGTAAGATTTCTTTCAAGGGAAATAAGATCTAGGGTTTGATTAGGGTTTTAATGAAAACAAAAAATCAATGAGAAGAATAATGAGAAGATCAAGAATCATCTACCTTAGACCCTTGAGAATTATTCCTATGACATCACACCATGAATCCTTTTGGAATCACTCCTATGACATCACACCAAGTTCCAATCACTGGAGAATGCTCAAAATCACTTTTTTTCATTCATAAAATTCTTCAACTAAAACTTTAGAGCAGAAAGCAAGTTCAAATAGATGCAAACCCTACTTGTTTAAAAACTGAAATATCCAAACTATTAAAAAGACTAAAGTAACTCAATACTAATAAATTGTTTCCTCCCTAACTAAATGTCAAATCAGGTCATGTGCACGCCTTCCCAATGTGTGCATTATGAGGTCTTCAGTACCCCAAATCATCTATTCATAGAAACATGAGGGCGTTCTTCTTCTTCTTCCTCCGCCTATGGTTGTGATTCTCGATGTCCGCATCACCTTCCCTCTTGTTTCTAAAATCACATTGCTCTCCCTTGTCAGGTTCATCAAGTTAACACTGTTAATGGATGATACTCTTTTACAATTTTACCGCCATTACTCGAGGAAACACGTCGTTATGCCTTGGTTTAAAAGCTCAACCAAAGAAAAACACAAACGTCCCGAACATTCGATGGGAACGTAACTGAGAAAATGGAAATCTCCAGAGTTTTTAGAAAAAATAAATAAAAATATTAACCTTAGGTTGGTTATGCTTAACGATAGTTAAAGGGCTCTACATGCCGCCACATGTCCCTTTTAACACCCACTAACTATGGTTAAGATTCACTCGCCCCTAAGGTTCATCCATCTAACTTTGATTTTAGAAAAAAAATAACCTTAGGTTGATTATGCTTAACCATAATTAAAGCGGGCTCTACAAGCCGTCACGTGTCCCTTTTCACACCACTAACTGTGGTTAAGATTCACTCACCCCTAGGATTCATCCATCTAACCTTGGTTTTAAGAAAAAATAAAAATATTAAACATAGGTTAATTATGTTTAATCACGGTTAAAGGGTCTCTTTAAGCTGCCACAAGTCTCATTTAATACCCACTAAGGCACTAACTATAGTTAAGATTGATTCACTCACCCCTAGAGTTCATATATCTTTTTTTTTTTGTTTTAAGGAAAAAAAATATTAACCTTAAGTTGATACTATTAACGTTAGTTTTGGAAATATATATTAACCTTAAGTTTCAGCTCGTCCTCGAGCTTGAATCGCAATGAGACCAAGTGTAATGAGCTCCTTTTAGAGGGATATCAATCAGGCCCTGACGAAAAATAAACGCTCTCAATTTCCTCATTTTAGAACTGGTGAGACACCTCATTTTTCTCTCATTTGATGACCTCATACTATTAAAATCACCACCCAAGCACCATGGGGCATCCCACCTCACACTAGCATCATCGATTTCAGTCTAGAAGTCAACATCATCTGTATTGCTGGATGGACCATATACTCCCGAGAATACCCACTTGAAGTCCTTTCCTATTAATCGACAAATGATCGATATCGAAAATGCCTCCAATTCTAACTCCAAAACCTCAAGCATCTCCTTATCCCATATTAGTACAATTCCCCTAGAGGCACCTATGGATGGGATGGCTAGCCACTCCGTGGTTGAGACACCCCAAATGTTCCATATGATAGTATATGAGATTTCTTGTAGCTTAGATGCACAAGATTGTAGGTCTCTTCGAATTCACAAAATTCTTAAGGGTAATCCTCTTATCCTTGTCCTTGACCCTCAGACATTCCACGATAAGATAGATGGACTCATCATT
Organism: Tetracentron sinense; assembly: GCA_015143295.1. NCBI lineage: Eukaryota > Viridiplantae > Streptophyta > Magnoliopsida > Trochodendrales > Trochodendraceae > Tetracentron > Tetracentron sinense. Next base: position 1,673,116 of record CM026573.1, on the reverse strand, counting down.
TAAGAACTCTATGGCCCTGCCCTATCCTCGGACTACACAACACACCTCTAGACGATCCTCTATCGTAGGTTACATGATACTCCATTCTCCTTAACTTCGTTGCTGAGATTTCTCCCCACCTACTATGGATTTGGCTTTGGCTGTATTTGACGCAGCCTTCCTATCCTGCTTGAGATTCTGGAATAAACCTCTAGCCTCTCCTCATGACCCTCAACTGAGAGACCTAAAAACTTGCCAAGCCCCTCAAGTTGGCTAACAACCCACTCAGAATCCGTTAGGGATTTCGACGAACCTCCTTGCGATGGACTCTCCCTTGGAGACCCGAGACAGACAATAGGAACCGAATCCAAGGGCAATGACTCTAGTCTGGAGTCACCCTCAACAAGATAACTAGTACTCAACCCTAGGTAGACCCCTAATGCAGAAACCTCGCCCTCATCTAATTGTGATATCATAGCTCCATGGAATTGCAAAGATGAAACGTCATTCTCACTAGATGAACACAATAAACTCACCCTACCCGCATTATCCTTCTCTTGAGATTGGATATGGTGGGATGAATGGGAAGGAGGTGTAGGTGTACCTTGCACTGGAGAGTGTGGTGGATTTCCTTGTGGATGGCTGCCCCTACCTCTCACACGAGATGGTGGATAATCATGGGAACTATCCCTACTCGAGATCGGACTGGCTTGGTTCTTCGTTCTTCGTCCCGGCTTTGCTTCCTCAAAACAAGCTGAACTTGGAGTTGTGGAATAGAACCCAAAGCTGGTGGGGACACGTCTGGATGATCTGATGCTTCTTTGAGGCCTGGTACCATAGTTCAAAATATCGATACGTATCGGCTGATACGGGCCGATACGTACCGGTTTTTCAGCCTACCGATACAGAGATAAACTGGAAGAAAAAAAATGCAGCGTATCGCAGCCGTATCGGACGTATCGGTGCGTATCGGTACCGATATGCACCAATACATGTGATACGCAACTGTTTTACGGTTTTTTTTTTTTTTTTCTTCGAGTATCGACCGATACTGTTCTAAGGGAGAGATTTAAAAAAAAAGAGGGAGAGCTATAGATATTTCCAAGATTTCGGTCGAAATCTTTAAAAAGATTCGACACTGAGGAAAAAAAACCAAATTTTTTTCGTTTTTTTTTTATGCTGTGATTTTTTTTCGTGAAATCCTATTGGGTTCACTTGTCTGCAACAGAAAAATGAAAAAAGGAAAAAAAATCAAGGGTGGAGCAAGAAGGAAGAAAAGAGAAGAAAGGAGGAAGAAGAAGAGAGGAGGAAGGAAGAAGAACCCGTCGCCGTCGCCATCACCGTCGCCGTTGCCGAGGGTGAGTCTCCTCTTCCCCTCTTCTCTTCTCTGTTTCTCTGTTCTTTTTTTTTTTTGATACTGAATCTTTGATGTTACGAAGGAATTAGTAAAAGTGTAATGGTCTTTTACGAAAAAAGACCCTAATTATTAATTAATTACCAAAAGGTATTTATTTATAAATAGTTTTTTTTTTTGAAAAAATTTTAAAGACCCCTCCCTTACATTACTATTATGCCTTTAAAATATTTCATAACCTCATAAATCCCCCTTAATAGTTCTTGAACTATGGTTAATAATTTTTAACCACTATGGTTAATTTTTTTTTCTAAAAATCAAGATTAGATGCTTTAACCTCAAGGGTTATTGAATCTTAACCATAATTAAAGGGAGTTAAAGGTAACACGTTAAATTTTTTTTCCAAAAAACTAAGGTTAGATGCTTTAACCCTAAGGCCTAAGGGTTAGTGAATCTTAACCACAGTTAAAGGGAGGGACACATTAATTTTTTTATTTTTTATTTCTAAAAAAAAATGTCAGATGCTTTAACTCTAAGGGTCAGTGAATCTTAATCATAGTCAAAGGGAGTTAAAAGGGGACACATCATTTTTGTATTTTTTTTCTAAAAACCCAGGTTAGATTGTTGAACCCTAAGGATTAGTGAATCTTAACCACAGTTACTAGAAGTTAAAAGGGACAGTCAATAGGTGTGATTGAACTCTCCCAAGGTTTTAAAAAAAATAATAATAATAGTAACCCTATTAAAAAAATCACACCCACTTGCCAACGTGTCCCTTTTAACTCCTATTAACTGTGCTTAAGATTCATTAACCTTTGGGGTTCAACAATCTAACCTTGGTTTTTTTTTTAAAAAAAAAAAAAACTAACCCTATTAAACTTGTAATCATCTAAACATCACTCAATAGATATAGAAGTCCTGCTTGTTTACATTTTTTTCTTATCGATAAAAAGTAATTTCATTAAAAAATGAGGATTCACAAATGGTGAATCATAAAGAGCCCAAACAAACAGAGTATAGACTAACAACTAACAACTACCAAATAAAATTACAGTCATCCTGCTTGTTTACATAAAAAAAAAAAATTGAACAAAAGCCCTGCTTGTTTACATAAAAAAAATAAAAAATTATATTTACATCCACTTCACAGTCAAATAAAATTACAGTCATCTTCGTTTGATCTTGATGTAGGGTCTTCGATAATTCAATAATTTCCTCATCTTCTCATATTGATTAAGTCCTGAAAAAACATCGAGCTTGTCAATTGCAGATAGAAATAGGTTTGGAAACTAAATTGCTAAATTTCAATTAGTTATCAACTTTAATGTGTATTCATAAGTTCTTTAGATATCTAAAACAATTAAAATGGATAATCATTGAAATGTTAAGTATAGATAACTTAAATTTTCTACTCTAAGTTGATATATACTAATGATCATTAATTCTATATTATATTTCTTATACTTGGTTGACTATTGTTTGTATTTTCATGCATATTTATCAACGCGCACGTCTTTTTTAACTTAAATTTTTTAACTCTCATATGTATGATTGTAAATGTAGTTGAAGGTCTTCATTTAATTTGTTTTTAGCTTATATCTGCATTAAAAGATGTTTTATGCAAGGTATCCAAGTTTTTCCTTGCGTATCCAAGCTTTTTTTAACGTATCCTGAATTTTTACGCCGTATCCAACCGATATGGTACCGATACGCCGATACGTATCCTATTTTGGGCTGACCGATACGACGACCGATACCGATATTTTGAACCATGCCTGGTACAAGCATATCTTGACCTCGAGGTGAATGTTCTGTTGGAGTAGACTCCCCCTCATTGTGTTGGGTGGTTGTTTGTTGTGGGGTATCTTGGTCGGTAATCCAACTCTTCTTCTCAATCATATTTGAAATGCCATTGGTAACGACAGGGGCTGTCTCAGTGCAACTTGAGACCAGACCTGCCTTAATGCCAATCTCATTTGTCGATGACCAAACCCCAAAAGGCTACTGAACAGAAAAGTCCTCTGCTAATGGGTTGGCATGTGACTCCGAATCTTCACAAAATAAACCCTAGCTTCTTGGGACCCTACAATTGTCCTTATCAAAAGCCTTGCGTCAACAGGCACTGATGCCAGAGATGCCAATATCATCTCCGGCACAACATCCGTTAGCCCATCCACCTCGAATACCCGTGCATTGTGGCCCAAGGGTTCAGGTAGGCTGCCCCTCTTTTGGCAAGCCATTGGATGAGGGACACATGTAGGGTGGAGATTAAATAAGGAGACTGCTGCCCTAACACCTTCATCCTCTTCAAGAAGTACCCCCTCTCCCTTATCTTGGCCGGTTACAACCAATCGTCGGGGAAGTTCATAGCCCTCACGGCTTCCACCTTGCCTCTCTACTTTTAATTTCTTCCTCCTCACGCTTCGCATTTTGTTGCACCAGGTGTGTCTGCCTTTTGCTTTTTGATTCAAATTCAAATTAGTTCCCTCTTTTGGTAAACATTTGAGACATCCTTAGACAGATATACCCCCTGACAGGTAATTTCCTCCTTACAATGTTTAGGGGAATTCGGGAGAGTAGCTTTGAGGTTCGTTTCTCTAAATGAGCAAGCCCCTGCCTATCAACTTAGGGTATAGCTACAACTTTAGCACTATTGGGGATGTTCAGCATAGTAGGTCTCTGACGGTACGAATTTGGGTCATCCTCCACCCATTTAATGCCATGTGGGTTGCCGGTGTTTTGGTCTTCCCTCACCTTGCATGTTCGCTGCCGGATGTCCATGAATCCTGACGACGCATTGCAAATTCCTCAGGCTTCATCCTCCCAAAGTGAAATCTCTATCAGGTATGAAGTGTAATGAAAGTTTAATGCGACGAAGAGAGGGATCCACCTCACATCACCGTGGATTCAAATCTGGCCGCTGATAAATCAACAAGCTCCCTTGTAGATGGATGAATGTCTATAGATTCGCCACAAATTTGTCTGAGCTCCGAGAACACCGATGGCTCCCATAGATGGAAGGGGATGCCCTTCACAGCGATCCAATGGGTTTGTGTCAATTCAGTGTACGACAAGGCATTCGACGCCGGCCACCACCTGTGGAACCCCACTTCAGTATCACTGCCCAGGTGAAAACGTTGATTATTGCATATACGAAAGACTGTGGACCCTTGCTTTGGATGGAAGATCGCTCGATACGGTTCATAAGTGAAAATGATAGTCTTGGTTTCCTTTGGTACCAGTCCGATTAATTAAACCACCTCTACCCAAGTCGATGTTGTTCCAGATGCACCTAAAGAACACACCACTCATCGGCCCAATGACAGAATACGCTGGCATCCAAGTTCATAACAATTTACTGATTCCTTCAACTGTCTTGACATGGCTACTGAGACCCACCCTAGGTGTTGTGTTAGGGGTTACCTGTCTGCCCCCCCTAGGAGGAAGCATTACCTCCGGCTTCTGAAGACCAGCATTGCTGCTGTTGAGTGCTTGAGAACTGGAGCACAGTAACACATCCAATAGAGCTCTCGATCCAGCGTTCTTATCGCCCCTCGGAACACATAAGCTCCCTGCAGTCCCACTGCCCAGGTGTTACTGAAAAATCATATACTCTCCCCTGGCATTACTTCGTTTCTCCCCTAGTATGGTGCTCCCTTTCCCTCCAAACCTCTTAAACACAAATATCCCTTGTTCCCCAAACAGTTTTTGATCACTTTTTCCATCCACTGGACGGCTGCCTCCGGCAACCACAGAGAACTATAATGTCCCCTTCTACTCTTCTCAGTAATTTTAAGCATACATCCCTCCTTAGTTTTCACTTCCAGCAGATCAAAAGACTTGCGTCAATGCTTCAATATCCAGACCTGATTTCTTTGATTGCATTTCCTCATTTCTAGTTTCTGAAGCATGGTGAGGCTTATAGATGCAGACCAAGCAAGTCATGAAAGCTTTCTTCTCGCTTCTTTAAATACACACACACACACACACACACACACACACACACACACATATATATATATATAAATATATTATATAATCGGTCAGATATTTATTGAATTAGATATATTAATATCCGAATTCATATCCGATTATAAACGGATAGTAAATTTTCTATTTAAATTTGCTCCGCCGGATACCTATTCGGATAATTATCCTTGCAAACAAATTTAGATAATATCCGTATCTGTGGCATACCTAACTATAGCACCAAAAAAGACTCCGTCTTCCTAGATGACTCAATTTATAAGGACTAAATGCATGAATCTTGTGATTCATTCCATGTTTCTCTCATGGGTAACCATCTTGTCCCTATGGCTATAAACCTTGAGGCTTATGTTAGGCAGTCTCTTTGCTTATTTACTTGTGCCACTTGCCAATATGTGCGGACACACGACACTTCATTGACACACCATGGACACACTTGCTATTTCTTAGAAGTACTACTACCAATACGGCCATACCCCTTCAAAATTAGTATAAGAAAATTTATGATTAATATATGTTCATTACTTTATTTATTTCAATTTATGTCTCATTTATATTGTTTGATGACCTGTAAATTTGTCATACATGATATTTTCTGTAAATAGTATTCATTTCTAGATTGATAATTGTTAATCCATTGCTTGTTTAGTGTTTGAAAAACCAATAATTTTGTTTGTTAAAAATTTAATATATGTTTTATTTGACTTTTGATGCGGAGTGTCTGGCCAGCGCGCCGCGTTGTCTTATGATCAATTGTCACGTGATATGTGGATCATCCGGGTTCATATGCGGATGGAAACTCACTTCAATTGTGGGTGCGATTGGACTCTCAGTTCACCTACAGATTCTTCAATGAGATTGGATCAAGGTCAACTGCAATTGAACTCGGGGAGAGTCCAATCGCACCCACAATTGTGTGGTTTCTCTCAAGTGAGAGGTCTCGGGATCTAATCCCATGAGTGATGAGTTGCAAGAGCTCCAATCCTCAAGCTAACCACTAACTGTAGGCAAATGATATCCGCACCCAAAACAAAACTTTAAAAAATACTCTCATAAGTGCAAACCAAACGTAAATTTGACTTTTGAATTTTAAAAGTCACTTTTCAAATGTGCAAACCAAACTATATTTATACACCAAATGACTTTGTCAGACTTCCTCATAAATTACTTCCTGCTTGGCTTCCTCATAGATAACCATACGCAGTCCAGGGTTTCACCTGGTTGCTAGCTTGGTCCTGGTGACAAGGTCTTGTGACAAGCTTCTCATAATTTTTTTCTTTCATCCTTGCTTAATTATGTTACACTTTTAGAACAAATATAATCCATCCATACCCTTGCGATCCTAAGAGGTGATATCTACTTCGTGATGTGTGGTTTGCAGGGAAGTGTACACCAAATCTGGACTGCCTTCATGTAATCATGTTTATCCTTCAAATTGCACAGGTAGGGAAGTGAACATTATGTTTTGTGGTGTTATATGCCTAGGCATGTTATTGATCACAAATTTGGAATTGTTGAAACCTGTGGGTACATTGTGGTTCACTGGAAACCAAGGCGGTTATTTATGGAAGTGATGTGTACAGCCATGGCAAGGCATCAGTGCAGCAGTTGACCTAGTGACCACGGGGACTGTTGGATTGGGAATTAGAGTTTTTAAAGCTGTCCTCAGCCAACTTTCTAGATAGCCCAAATCATATGGTTGAATTGAGATTCTGCTTGGCTTTTGAAGTCTATTAGAAGCTCTGTAACCTTTGGGGCGGGTAATTTAGCTCCAGTACTTCGGGAGCTCCCAAGGATTGCTAGAAGTTCCCCATGAGCTCCCAAGGATTGCTCCAGTACCTCATTAACACTTGCAATAACGATAGAGAAATGATATTGATGCCCCATAGTTGGCCAGTAAAAAAGATGCAAATGAATAGCTCTATTTGGGCACTGAGTAGAAATTGTTCTTGTGGCATGCCGCATGAGTATATTTCCCAGACCCCTTTAGCTGTCTGCTGGAAGTGCTTTCACAGCTTTGGCAAATTGTATTGTTTTTATTTTTGAGGGTTAGAGAGCACTTTTAAACTACACTACTGTATCACCCGTGAAAGAACACGTCTTTTATTTACTAGCCGAAGCTCTCAGTTTGAGATTCAGTTGCTCCCTTAACTGCTCTGAGTTTTGTCCATTGATCGTTAAAAACAGGTAATATTAAAGGAATACGTAGTTTGTTCCTACTATGTCTCAAAATGCTTGATATCTGTTTTTCTTTCATGTTTAGTTCCAATGATTTAACTAGCAAGGGCAAGGTATGTTCAAGCAAAACCTCGTTGCTTTTAACTATATTGGCCTTCGGCAGAGACAGATTGTCTCAAGAATCCTTCAGTTTAATGGGCATATTCTTCCTTTTGTTTCTTTAATGTTGGCTTCTTGCTGGTCTCAAAATCTTATGTTTGCCATTTTGAATTGGAATGCTAAAACATGACAAGGTTACTTGTGATATTCGTTGAATAAGATGAGTGTTTGTGATTGCTGGCACATGCTTCTCGGGAATTGTAGTGCTGTGTTAGTGCAATATGCAAGTTTGACTTGGGTATATCACTTGAATTTGATAGTTAAAGCCGGTACTGGGTTTATGTTGCTACATCATTTCATTTGGATGTATGTTCCCTAGGCTTCTGTATTTTGCTTGAGCCATGTATGGTTTTTGGGATCTTTACGGTTTGGTGGCCTTAACAATGGCTGATTTAGTAAGCAATATTTGCTTGATTCCCTTGTTTTGTCAGGTTGAGGTATTGGAAGAGGTTGATGGAAACTGTAATCTTGTGTGGATTGCCTCCTTTATGCATGTTAGCCTGGGAAGTTGTCTAGCTTACTTTTGGGATTTAGGAAAAACTGTTGTGGATCCTCTCAACTTTACTAATGCTAGGCCTGTTGGGATTGTTATATGTGATCAAGTTTTATCTAGAGATTATGATGGTTGTTACTGGAGTGATATGTCTAATGGCTTGTAAATCCTATTTTGCTGTTTGGATTGTGGTTTGGGACTTCAGTGGGAAGTGATTTTGTTTGAATCAGAGGGTCTTGAACTGCTAGTTCCATCGTTCTGACATTGGGGGACTTGCTAGTGTACCTAATTCTTAAAACCCAGGGAAAATAGTTTAGTTTGTTCTGAATTTGGTGATATTTAAGGGAAGCGTAGTACTCCTTTTCTGTAAGTCTTATATTACACCTGCAATTTTAGTTTGCTCGCATGTCTGGTTCCTTCCGACACATAGAAAATCCCTAGTTAGTTTTGGCATGTATGTATATGTACACACATTGCTTATCAGATTGGTTACCAGGTTGAATATTTATGGATCATCAGGATTTGAATGAGCTCTCCCCTCCTAGGAAGGCATGTAAATACTTTTCCTTTTTTCATCTGATTAACTGGTCCTAGTAGGCTACTGAAATGTAATTGCTTTGAAACTCTGTAAGTTATGGCATATCTTGAAACAGTGTTTTAATTTTTGAATCATTGGAGGCCACATGGACCTATGGGCTACACAATGAGGGGTAGACAGTGAATTTGACCCAAGAATATGGAAACATGGCTTATCCAGCCACCATCTTTCACATTGAAGCAGATTGATATCCCATTACTGGTAGTGTAAAACCTATCTGATAGAGGAGAGAATGCCCTCCTGTAGTCAAAACTACAAATTGAGGAACTCTCTGGTTCCAATTTGAACAACCAGACTTCAACAGATTTGTGGAGAAACAGAGAATTACTTTTTACTAATATTGTCACACCACCATGAACGACAGTTGCTGTTTGATAGTCACCAGCTTGGGTGGGTATTTCAGCTGTTGAGGGATGAAACATGTTTGGAGAATCATGCACTCATATTTTTAGATTTTCTGATTCAAGCTTGCAATTTTCTTTAGGCTTAGAAGTTTTTATTTCATTTTTCCTTATTCCTGCGGCAGCCATTATTACTGCAGTTTGGGGGCACTGTTTGCAAGAGGAGAGGCTTATTCCTGCGGCAGCCATAATTACATTATTTTTGGCCATTAATCATCTCTGTCTGTCCCCCCAACTATTTGAGGCTAGCAAGATGAATCTTGTTCGGCCATTCCAATCCATCGGGAGCCACATCTTTGGTTGTAGCGGTGAAAAATGGTCAAGGTTTTCCCACCAATACCATTATTGGTTTCATTATTTTAAACATTGGTTGAATGTTAACTTATCGCTTAAAAGTGGAGCAATCAAGTTGTTGTGATGCAAAGTGTATCTTGTTCAATCATTGGTAAGAGATTTCTATATGAAAATAAATGTTAATGGGACTTTGAGAAGGGGAAGGAGACCTTGGCAACATACGTTGGAGCATTTAGTGGAAGTCAAAACTTGTCTTGTGATTATCCTATTGGGCATGGCGGCAAGCAGATCATTTATCTTGAAGAGGATGAGCTTCAAGGGAATGATTCTAAGTTCTTGCAAACACGGGAAACTTCTTTCTTAGTCAGCCAATTCATTTGGGACATTACAGATCTGTTTTTTGTCCTATTCAGATATCAGCCCTATGTGCTCTTTCAATATATAATCAAGGCGCATTTCTAGACTTGGGACAATGACCATTCTTCTTTTATACGGGAGATCATATGCTTGGTGTATGCCTAATATTGCTTACATGTGGCATTTTTAATTGGCCATACGATGGTGTTCAAGGGTGTTTTATGATATTGAAATCGTCCTGGTAGGTGGTGGGGATTGTTCGATGGTGTGGGTTTGGAGGGAACCAAATTGGCTGTGTTATTCCCTGGTCTTCCCTGTGCTTAGTGTTTGAAGGCCAGGATTTCTTGTGCAGTTGTGTACAGCTATTAAATCCATAAGAGGATGAGATCTTGACCCTTAAAACACTCAAGGCCACAGTGAAGAACTCAGTAAATAACACTGATGATTTACTTCTGCCTTGGAGCCCGCAACGAGTGTCCTGCGTTTCTAATGTGTATGATGCCGAGGCTGTAGTTCAACATAATTTCCTCTCGGAAACCCGTCCCTTATCAGATCTGGAAAATTGTGGGCACTGAATTTATCTCGAGGACAGGAAAGATATATCCGGCAATAGGTGCTCCTATTCCACGGTCAGGTTTTTTTGCTCTTTCTATTGTATTCTCCTTAGACAGCACACGTTACGGGCCCACTATTTGGCCCGAGCTACTGTTCTGGTCAGGGTAATATGGTCTCACCTTAATGTATGTAGTAGGTTAACATTTAAAAAAAGAAAAAAAAATCATAATATGTTTTTTGTACGGCCATTTCCAGATATACGTTCAGGCTGCAACTGCAACGCCGCCAGGTAGGTGTTAGTATCTGTTCAGTTATTGGGTGGGTGGAGAATATACAAACTCTCACCCCTCTTGGGAATGGAACCGGTACCTTCTTCAAAAGCAGGGAATACACTACCATTGGGACAAAGCCGCCCTGGTGTGAGTTGTTCGCATTCATCGCCAAGGAATTGGGCATTTGGGCGTGGAGTTTCAGGAGCCAGGATCGTTGGCACTCATGCCGTCGTCATGCGGGCGCGGCTACAGTCATAGGGATTTCTGACGACACCCCCAATTTCAAATCGGCGTGGTGTTAGAGTAGGCGCATAGGCGGAAAATCATGACGCACACGTGGGGCTTATCCGTCGATCACTTCTGTGAACGCGTCATCTGAGCCGTTGGTTTGAATGATGCGGGGGGGATATTTATTCTACATTTCGTTCCCAACTTTCTTCTCTGCCGATTCCAGTGGTGATATTTGTTCTGTTCTGGCTCTCTCTACTCCGGAGAAGGTCTTCAAAGCTCGGTTCTCTGGTATTTTTCCCGGCCCTTTTCATCATTTGTTTTCTCAGAGTTTCTGTTCAAGTTTTCGACTTAGGGTTAGGGTTTTTGGTGGATCTAGTTTATGCTTTATCTTTTCTATTTTCTTAGATTTTTTAGTTCTGATTTCTTTTACTGATCTTAGATATCCTCGTAGTTTCTCTGATTTTGTACTTATGCTTGCTTTTGATTTTTAGTATCTAAAGTCAGCATGTAATCTAGTGCGAACGCCACTAATTAGGGTTCTGATGAACTGAATTACAGTCCTTTCATCTTTTGCACTCTTTAGCTCTTGTTATGGTTATTAAATGTTATATATTCTTGCTGCTTCTGCTGTTTCAAAATCAGCTTTCGGATATACGAGTTGGCATTAGTATATTTTGGTTGCTTTTGCTTTCTTGATGTAAGTAGAGATGGTGAAAAATAAGAAGTCTGCAAATTTACAGAATCAGATGTTTCAGTCAATACCAGGGCCTCTAATTCCACTTCTGAAATAGGGTTGGGGGGAGAGGGGGATGAAGCAATTTAATCAACATTTAACAGGAAATGGCTTTCAAGAAAATCATTATTTGTTGAGTTCAGGGATGTTCAAAGTGTAAACTCTATTTTATTTTGTAGTTATGTTATTTTTTGTGCTGGAATTCTTTTTTCTGAATCCTTCTGCTGAAGGAGAATCGTACAGTTCTATACTTATTTGCAATGTTATATCGCAGTCTAGTTTTTTTGTCTACACTTGTGTGAATTATTTTTCTTGGGGTTTGGGGGTTATTCAAGTTCAAGTGAAAATAATGAAAATGTCATGTAAGTTTGAGAAGCTGAGATCATGTGATGACTGCAAATTTTGTAAAGCCAGTTTTTGGAAAAACAGAGATGGATGTCAAACTTGGGTCAGTCGGTCCAGTTTGCTATGTGATTATCTTTAAGTCAATCAGTGTTTTAAAAAGCGTGTGAGGCTCATGCCTCAAGGCTCGTCTTGAGGTGAGGCTCTGAGGCTTAACCATGAAGCTTAAATCCCATGAGACTCATGACTCAAAGTGTGAAGCACACGCCTCATGCCTTGAGGCTTGCTTTATGTATATAGTGTGCCCCTCATTCACAGTGTAGTCAAGGCGTTGCCTAGGCCTTTTTGGGCCTCAACCGCTTAGGCGCCTCTCTAGGCGAGTGAAAGTAACTGGGCGACCGCCTAGGTGACACATAGGCATCTAGGTGTTATGCACTAGGCGGTCGTCTAGGCGGTCCATACAAAATATCTTCTAAAAAACTATTTTAAACCCTATATTTAAAAAATCATTTAAAACTCTTTTAAAATCTCTTTTGAACCATATTTTAAAAGGCAGTGATTGGCCCACCACGCATTTGACTATGTAGTCAAATGTTGTGTCCACGTTTCCTTTTTAATATCCTTTTAACTACGGTTAGGCTTAAGAAAATTAAGGTTAATATTTTTTTTTTTTTTTTTTCAAAAAATAAGGTTAGATTGCTTAATCCTAGGGGTGAGTGAATCTTAACCACAACTGATGGGTGTTAAAAACAGGACCTGGGCCAATGAGAACCGCACATTCCACTACAGTGGAATGCGGCGTTAAGTTAACCATTTTCTTATTTTAAACCATTATTTAAATTCTTAAACCCTATTTTAAAACCGCCTTTTAAAGTCTAAAAGCACTATCTTAGATAGAAGTGATGCATTTATAATTAATCTTTAAAAGCAACATCCAAAGTCAACAATCAAAATCACCTTAAAAGTTAAACAACAATTGGGGATACAGTATCTCAATTTTTGGAATGCAACTTTGAACAAAATCCTTACTTGTGATCATTTAAAGTCTAGAGGTTTGAGATGACTAATTGTTGTTTTCTGTGCTTCTACGCGGAAGAGACGGTGGACCACTTGCTTCTGCATTGCCCTATGGTGAGAGTGTTCTGGGGATATTACCTATCTCGTATAGGGGAGGAGTGGGTCTTTTCTTCGTCCTTTCATAACTTCTTATCTTGCTGAGTTATGGTTAGTGAGGATAGTGTGCGGAATGCAGTTTGGGGGATTCTTTCGGGGGCCATAGTGTGGGCAATTTGAAAAGAGTGGAACAAGAGAGTATTTCAGAATTCTCACTCTTCCATCCACCGCATTTGTTTTCGCATACGCTCATTGGTCTTCGATTGGGGAAGCATTCGTCAGGAGGAAGTGGATTTGAGAGCCATTCTAGGGTGATAGCTTTAGTCCCTTAGTACAAGGGACCACATGCCTTTTGTGCTTTACTTTTGATGCTTGTTGTATTCTCTTTTTCTTTCGGGTTTACAATCTTGTAAATTCGCTCTCTACCTCTCTTTGATTATTATGTCTTATTGATCAAAAAAAAAAATTGTTTGTGAAAGTTCAATTTTGGCAAACTGTTTTCTCCTTTTGTTCTGTATAATATATATTTATGATTAATATATCTTGATTTCTTACAGGATTAAAAAACAAACTTTGATTTGAGCTTTAAATAGAGTGAATTCGAAACGAATAGTGATATATCCAATTTCGTATCCGATTACATATCCGACTATCCGAATTGGGTTAAATATTTGACAGATAGTGAAATAGAGTATGTGTATTTGACTCCATTAAAAATATTTGAATAAGATAATATTTGGATTATTCGATTACTTCAAAAATAAATTAAAAGAAAGAAAAAATGCCAAAAGATATAAAATTTAAAAACTTTATTTAAAAAACCCATTAATATTTTGTCTCCATATATTTAAAAGTACACATTATATGGATAATTTTGTCTTATAAACTTATAATATATTATGTATATATGTTATATTAATTAATCAATCGTATATTTAACTAATTGGATATATTAATATCAGAATTCTTATCCAATTATAAACAGATAGTAACATTACTATTTGAATTCACTTCGCCAAATACTTATTTGGATAATTATCCAAGTTAAACAAATTGAGATACAAATTGAATACAGATAATATCCTTATCTGCCGACACCCCTACTTTTGATAGTCGGTCTTCTTCAATAGAAGTATACTAACAAAGTTCAATATTTTTAGAATGTCCCAAATAATTTGCAATTTTATTCGTGAAAGAATTAGTTTAATAGTATTTTCAACTTTTTATAATAAAAAAATGTGACTTTTAAAATGAAAAATGCTAATTTCATAAATTAAACTCAAATTATATACTAAGTTTTTGAAAGGCACAAATAAATATCTAATATATTAAATACATTCATTTTTTTTTTCAAAATTTACTATGTAGTCTAAAATATTCTATAGTAAAATTATTCCCGAACTCCTGCATGGTGACTATGCATATAAGGTGTGCATATACTAAAAAATCCAAAGAATTAGATATTTTTGGATGGCCAGAAGTGCAAGGGAAGTTGTCTATAGAAAAAACTCTATATATAGGAATTGTAAAAATATCTTCCATTTATATCATAGAGGCTATGTATCATTTTTTAGAATCTAAGGGTTTAAAATAAGTTGGATCAAGATACAATAAATGGAATGCAAGTTTAGTAAGGACATGTACATGATAAGGCAATAGTTAAGATTGATGGCTAGTTGATACCTCAAAAGGACATGGGTCAACCGAGATGAGAATGTTGAAATGGATGAATGAAAAGAGTAGGGAAGTTAAGATTAGAAACTAATGCATTTAAGTAGTAATCTTAGTAGGTGATAAAGTAAGGAGAGTTTGATTGAGATGATTTAGAAACGTAATGAAGAGCGATGACGAAAATGGTGAGGGGAAGGATGCACTGGACGATGATAAGAGATTTATGGGAATTGAGAAAAGATATGATAACAGCCTTCAACGAAAGGTATGAGTGGTGGATGACTAAAATGATAGAACATGAATTTCATTTTTGTTCTTTGAAATTTGGGATAAACCACTGATAAAGATCAAGAAATTTATAAGGAAAAAAAAATACATAAGAGATTTTTGTGTATCTTGCCATTTGTTCAACACCTTATAGATTTTGCAGCATTAAGACATTCTTTTGATTTTTGTTACTTTTGTTGTTTCATAAAGAATCAATGTAGTCAAGGCATCGCTTAGGTGGTTAGATGAGAATTTTTGGATCATCATCTCCTAGGCGCCTCATTAGGCTGGTAGAAGTCACCTAACCCTCTTAATTGTAACCTTACTTATAAGCTTATTTACATGAAATATCATTTAAGTAAATACTTATTTATTTAAGATTTTTATATATAAATATGGTTATACCCCATTTGAATTCAATAAAAAATTATCTTAGATCCAAACTCCTGAATACTAATAAGTCAATTTTTCAGATTAAGAACACAATTCTTCTTTTAGGGATTGGTTCAGAATTTCAACTTACAAATGTTAATGAGTTTTTCAAATCTTAAAATTTCATAAATTATAATATATCAAAATATTACTAAAACCCAAAAGTTTGGTAAGAAAAGTCATATTTTAATTTTCAAAAATATTTTCATCTACATGGTCAAAAAGTCAACTAACAATTCAGCAAAAAAGACATACTAGAGCCACCATCAGGACAAGAAAATAAGCTTGCTCTTGAGATAAACAGGAAATGAGGTGGGTTATTAAATGTTAATTCACATAAACGTTGTCTAGGCAACGCCTCACTTAGTCAGGCATAATCACCTAGGCATTACCTAGACGCCTTGACCAGTGTAGTCAAATTGTCGCCTAGGCAACGCCTAGGCCACCGCCTCGCCTAGCCAACGCCTAGGCCACCGCCTCGCCTAGCCAAGACCCCTATTGCCTAGTTCATGATCTAGATAGACACTTAATAATTCTTATATAATGTAAACAAAATAAATAAATGTTGGTCACCTAGGCATCGCCTAAGAAACGCCTAGGCTTCACCTCGCTTAGGGAACCCCCAATCGCCTAGACATCTCCTGGACGCTTTGACTACACTGACTTTAATCACATTGTAAAGAAGCCCTTGAGGCAACTTTTATCTGTTCTAGATTTACTCCCAATATTAATGCACATTCTTGTCAATTGCCTAAGCCCCGTATTTCCATGTCTTCCACTTTTTTTAAAAGATATTGTTCATATGAGTTTTGGGATTTGGTTTTTTGCTTTGAAATTTGCTTAAATGATGTCTTGATGTTTTTTTTATTTAAGAGTGTCCATGGCAAAGGGAAGAGGCAAGAAGCTCAAAAACAAGGGGCCACCCCTAAACCACATGAATTCCAATAAGAAGATAGAGAAAAGATCTGTGAAGAAAAAGAAGGCTACGAAGATTAATGCAGTTGCTCCTGTTGCCGATCCTTCTGCTTCTGCTTCTACTGGTGCTCGTATTGTTGCTCAGGCTCCTATTCTTGCTGCTAATGGTAGTAGAGTTGCCACACATGAAAAAAGGAAAGAAACAAGTAACGAGGACCGAATTTCAGGGTTTATATTCATGTGTAGTGGAAAAACAAAACCAGAGTGCTATCAGTACCGTGTATTTGGGCTTCCCGTTGGAAAATTGGAAGTTGTTGAGAAAATCAAGCCAGGTACGAAGCTCTTCCTATTTGACTTTGACCTGAAGCTTCTCTATGGTATATACAAAGCTACCTCTAGCGGGGAGTTGAGCTTGGAGCCATCTGCTTTCAGAGGGAATTTTCCTGCCCAGGTAATTACGGCCTCTATTATTGCCATGGAAAAAAAAAATTTCGAAAACGATACATATAGTTTTTAGTAGCTCGTGGCCCCCCGTATGATATTTAAACTGATACGAAACGGCCGATACGTAATGTTTTTAGTTATTGATGTTTTCATTCATTGCTAAATTGTAATTTTGTTTGCTATTTTGTCTTTGAGTTGCTTCACATAACTTGATATTTGGTAAATTTGGTTCCTATAACTCATTTGAATTTTTTTAAAAAAAATTATTTGATTTTTTTTTTAATGTTATATATACAAGAGCCCGAAACCGATATGTATAGGTTTTTGGTTGGGACCGATACATCACCCAAAAACGTATTTTTAATCCATGATTATTGCCAACCTCTTAAGTTGCTCGTGTGCATACCTTGAGAGGATGCTTGAATAAAGAGAAAAAATAAATCAAAACAACATTCCCGCAAAAAAAACTCTTGTACTGTATAGTGCTGGTCGGTTTGTTGTGCGTAAAAAAATGCGTTCTTGGGTTTAATGATAATATGACAAACAAATATGAAAATAATGCAAAAACACAACACAAGATATGCGTGGTTCACCCACAATAGGGCTTGGACGAAAACGATCAAGAATTTTCACTATGCCTTTAGTACATGGATTTGCACTCTCAAACACAGTGCATTCGCTCTTTTACTTGAGCCATTGAATTAACTGTGAATCTGCTTTTCTTTTCAAGAGCTACTTGTTCTCCCGTAGCCGTCACTCTTCTTCTTGAGAGCCCCTAGTTCTACTCTTCTTGAGAACTACTCAAGCTCTCCTCGAGAGCGTCTCGTCTCCCTGAGAACCTTAATCACTCACTTATCCTCAACTTACATTATAAGCCTACACTCTAAGCTTATTTATAAGATTTTGAAACATAAAATCAAATCCTCAACCAACTATTATTTCCCCAAATTCTAATACTAAAACACAACTCTATAATAATAAAGTTTTATAATATAATGAACAAATTTCTAGGCAAACCGAAAAACAAAACTTTACTTATACTTGAAGCTTCTCTATGGTATATTATATATACTAAAAGACAACTCATTTAAGTGATATTAAACCACGCAGGAATGCTCTTTTATTTTCTCCACCACTCTTTAGGGTGCTCCAAGTAACTTTGTCGCATGTTGATTAACTTTAAGCAAAGCTTAGATGTCTTCGCATAGAAATCACTTTTTCATCTCCTTCCTTAACAATCGTATGCAAACCCCATTGGATCCGCAGGTCTTGATGTTTGATTTGCCTCGAATCAAATTATTAATCAAGTTCGTTTTCTCTAGCTTGAAAAACTATCGTAGTTGTCGCAACTCCGAATCTCGCTCTACCATTTGTTGTGTGAAAAAAATGTGATCTCGGGGTTTGATGATAATATGACAAACAAATATAAAAAAATGCAAAAACACAATGCAAGAAATACGTGGTTCACCCACAATAAGCGAAGAAAATCAAGAATTTTCACTATATAAATGTTACATGATAAAAGGATTTTCACTCCCAAATATCGAGTATGCTCTTATTTTGTATAGCTATGCATTATCCTAAGAGCCACTACTCTTTTTCCCGAGAGCAACCCTCTCTCCTTGAGAATCCCAGTCAGTTACATGTCCTTAGCTTACAGTCAAGGTTCGAAATTTCGATTTCGCATGTCATTTCGAGCCATATAAAAAAATTATATCGAGGATATTTCGCAAGATATATCGTTATCGAGGAAACAATATCGCACGTGGAGGAATTTTTTTTAAAAAATAGTGAAAAACATGGAATTTTTTAATGACACTTAAGGAAATGTTAAAATAGATGTTAATACACATTTGAGAATAAAAAAAATTACAAAAACAATAATGTATATAAGAGATGCAATGAGAAGGAAGCCAAAGACGTGCACTGATGCTGACGACAATGTATGATTCACTTATATTGATGTAATTTACATAAAAAGTTGTATTCATTTCTCAATCAAGCATAACAATTAACTAAAATACAATCAAAATCAATACTAAGAATAGTTAAAATTAAAAATATTGTATTAAGATTTTATTGAATTTTTTATTGTGTGTAATAAAAATCAATACTAAGAATAGTTAAATAATATGTAATTTATAAAATATAATTAGGTTAATACTTGCAACATAAGGGTAATATGGTCATTTATGCAATTTTTTATAAAAAATTTATTGTAATTAGTGTAATCTAAGGGAGGGTTTTGAAATATAGATAAGAATAAAATTAATTTATAAAGAGGCATTTAAAATTATTATTTTATAGCATAAGTTCTATTTTGTAAATGACCATTACAACTTAAGTATAAATAAGTAAACAACAGAAAATAAATATAAAAAAAATAGTAGAAAATATTTCAATCGAAATCTACCAAATTTTGTCGAAATATATGAAATTTTGTAAAAACCGTGTGAGAAAATGTAAAAAAAAAAACCAGTAGAAAATATTTTGACCGAAATATATGAAATTTCGATCGAAATTTACGAAATTTTGTAAAAACTAACATACATGGATAAGATATTTCGAAACCCGTCGAGATAGAGATATCTTGTGCGAGATATCGAAATATCGTCGAAATTTCAAACCTTGCTTGCAGTATAGGCCTACGTCCTAGGTCTTTTTTTAAAAATCCGTAATCAAGGATATATATAAAAGAAAACTAGACCAACAAGCAAAGAAATACAATCGAAAGGAGTTTACAAAAGGGTAAACTCAAAAACGAGAAGAAGAAAAACAACAAAAGTACCAAGAGACAACCCTGAGTGATGGAAATTATTCACCCCAAAATATCACCCACATCTTTACCCTCCCGTCAAAGGGAACACCATTCCAAAACAAGCAATCGAGTTTGATAACATATACGAGAGAGTGAAGAGGGAGAATTCTAAAAAACTTTCATGTCTCTCTCTTTCCAAAGAGTCCAAGCTATAGCTCTAGAAAGGGCCGACCAAATTGCTTTACGCGCCTCATCCGCACTTACCAAAATTTTGAAAGGAAGAAGGGAAAAACCATACCACTCCTACTCGAGAAATGAAAGTTTCTCAAATCGCTCTCGCGATAGGACAATGCAAAAGCAGATGGTCCATTGACTCTTTCGTTTGGAGGGACACAAAGCAACGATTAGTCAAATTCCACTCTCTACTTTTCAAATGGTTACAAGTTAGAATCTTATTCAATACCACATTCCAAAGGAAGAAAGATACATTCGTATGAATATTAGCATTCCAAACCCCTTTATGTGGAAAAAAAAACAGGTGAAATTAATTCCAATGATTGTAACAGAACTGAGAATCGCCTATTGTTGCATCTAGACCACACTCTTAACATTTCTTCCATGAGTACTCACGTGAGAATAATGGAGACACCCTAAGAGCCTACCCAAGACCTCTACATCCCAGTCATTCAGATCCTTTCTCAAGTTAGGGCTGCAAATGTCTTCGGCCTCACTAGCTTGCCAGTCATTCAGATCCTTTCTCAAGTTAGGACAACAAATCTCTCTGGCCTCACAAGCTTGGAAATAATCCCCAACTGAGGCATCCTTATCCGTTGCTAGAAAGAAAATGTTGTCAAACTCATCATGAAGTTTAACAAGGCCACACCACAAATCCTTCCAAACTCTAACCTCTACACCACAATCCACCTTAAACCCAAAGTTAGACATTACTAGACTGGCTATTTCCATAATCCCCCGTGGGAACCTTTGACCTTTCTTGAAGCCCAACACGAATGCTCCCCATATTTAGCCACAATAACTGTCCACCATAAGCTATTCCTCTCCTTCCTAAATCTTCATACCCATTTCATAATTTACCTAACAAAGCCTTGTTTATTAGGACAATAGGTTTTATATTGAGACCTCCACTCCTAGTCCGACAAATCTAATCCCACGCCACCAAATGATACTTAAAACCTTTGCCTTTACCATTTCAGAGAAAATTTCTATGCAATTTCTCTAAAGAAGTTGCTATCGACTAGGGAATCGTTAGGGTAGACATGAAATATATGGGTAGGTTGGTTTAGAATGCTTTTGTTGAGGGGTCAGCTTCCCACCTTTTGAAAGAAGGGACGATTTCCAGCCTGTCAATCTCGAGAAGCATACCTTGGTACGTGGAAGGGAGAGATTTCGCTCTACACCCATGACAGTTAACTAACTGATTAATGTTCGAGACTCTCCCCACATCTCTGATTTGGCCAAATTAAGTCTCAAACCCAAGACAACTTCGAAGCATTTCAATAAACATGAGATTAACTAGGTTTCTTCACAGCACATTCCAAAAAATCAATGTATCATTGGCAAACTGAAAGTGAGAGATGTGAATAGAGTCCTTGCCTATAGTAAACTCATCAAACACCGGCCCATCAACTTTTGAATGCATCCGACTCAAGGCTTTTGAGACTGATGAATAGTAAAGGATAGAGGAGATCCCCTTGTCTCAGAGCCTGAGAACTCTAAAAGAAACCCGCAAGGAAACCATTAACCAGAATAGAAAAGGACACAGAAGGAATGCACTTCTTCATCCAATGATGCCATATAACCCCAAAGTCCATTCTTTTTATCACATAGTCTAAGAACTCCCAATTAATATGGTCATAAACCTTTTCCAAATCAATTTTGCACACGAGGCCCAAAATTTTAAATTTGAGCCGCTTGTCAATATATTCGTTGACTATTAGAATTCCATCTAAAATTTGCCTTCCCCCCACAAAGGCACTCTGTTGGGGAGAAACGATAGAGTTCATCACCAGCTTTATAGCTTAGTTGCCAACACTTTTGAGTGGATTTTTTATATACTGCTCACCAGACTGATCGGGTGGACATCCTTAAGGCCTGCCGCCCATCTTTTTTGGAATCAACACAACAAAAGTGCACTTAATCACTTTATCAAAACTTCCTGATTCAAATAACTCCTTCATGATTGCCAAAACATCACTCCCAATTATTTCCGAACGAACTCTATAAATCTCGGTGAAACCGTATGGAATTAGGGCCTTGTCCCCCCCCAAGTCACGAATAACACTCAAAATTTCTTCGGCCTAAAACAGGCACTCTAAAAACCCCCTCTGCTCATGAGATGGTGTTTCAAATGGAAGGTCTACCTTAGGACGTCAAGGTTCTCGCTCCCTATACAAATCCGAATTGAAAGAGAACGCTCTCAATCTCACCCCCTCCTTCCACACCCATCCACCTTCAGTTTTCAACGAACCCTCACTTTCTGTGGGAATTGGCCATCTTATTGAAGAATTTGGTGTTCTTATCTCCTTTGAACCAACGAACCCTCACTTTCTGTTTTCAACTAATCTCTTACATCCTCGAATACCTTAGCATATTCCAATTTCTTAGCCTCATCGAATCAAATTTTATCAGTAGTGAGATTGCTCGAATCCTCTATAGCATCCAACTCACCTATTTCACTGAGAAGATTAGCGAGCCTTAGTGTTAACTTTGCCAAAATTTTTCCTTTTCCAAACCTTAAGTCTAGTTTTTGGCTTTTTCAACTTTAAAACAAAACGAGTATTTGTAGCACTCCAAACTCTCTTGGTGTTTAAAGTATCTTTTACCAACTCTTGAAATCTCTCGTCCTGTAGCCACATGTTCTTAAACCTGAACGGAGTGGGCCCTCCTCTAAAGCAACCAGACCTCAAACCAATGGGGAATCGATGTGATGTGAGCTTTGGGAGGGATTCCTGAAAAAAATTAGGCAATTAACTCTCCCACTCCAGAGTAACATTGAAACTATCCAACCTGCTTGCTACTGAATTGGACGACCAAGTGAATTTTATTCCTTTCAATGGATACTTGAGTCTTCTCATTTTAGCATTGGACCAACACCCCCCCTCTTTTTCTCACTAAAAATTCTGAATGCTATTAAAGTCCCCACCCAAACACCACAAAACTTTTCATCTAACACTCACATCCTCTAATTCATCCCAAAATACCTTATCGTTGGACCTTCCTGATGGCCCATAAACCCCCGTGAAGACCGAGGTGAACTCCTCTTCAACAGACCGACACAAAATTGAAATAGAATAGTCCCCCAACTCATACTCCAAAACCTCCAATCTCTTCTTGTCCCAAATCAAAAGAATAATCCCCGGAGGCCTCTAAAGATGGAATGACAAGCCAATCCGGGATTGCGGAACCCCAAATCTCCTCAATAGTGCTTTCTTGAACAAACTCCAACTTAGTATCTTGAATGCAAACAATACACGACTTCTGCGATTTGACCAACTGTTTAACTGCCATTCTTTTAATCTTTTGCCCAACCCTCTAATGTTCTAAGATATGATGGAAGGACCCGTCATTTAAGAACTTTGTGACCCTAACAGACCTTGGACTGCACGAGACAATTCTAGGATTCGGCCTATCAAAATTAATACTGCACTCCAATCTCCTCAGCTTCGTTGCTGAGGATCTCCTTAAATTCCAACCCTATAATAATAGAGTTTTACAATAAATAGAATTCTAGGCCAATCTCAAAAGGGGCTTGCTCATTGTGTACACTAGGCATGGCATATAGTCCTTAAAAATATGAAAATCCCATACTAGCCTGTTTCAACTTTCAACCCTTAGGTTTCATGGTTTCCATACTAGCCTGTTTTAACCCTTAGATTTCATGGTCTGTATCTACCCTACACACAAAACCGCAAACTCCCTTCTTAAATTGCTCACACAACTTAGTTTGCATTTTATGTGTAATTAACATTTTTTTTGCTGGTATCATTTACCTAGGGTTAGTATCAATGGTTAGTGCTTAGCATGGGAAAGTGGAGGTCTGGCGTTTGGATGGGGAAAATGTCTGTTTTATTTCAGAAAAAGTAATGGTGGGGCATGTCGTGGTATAATTTTGTTGGTTGATCGCTACATAGTGCTGCCAACACCTTCATGGAAGGGTGGTTAAGGGCATCCCCCAATGGTGGGGCATGTCGTGTGTTCAATGATCCCTTCTTTGTAAGGCTGGGCATTGTTCCTAAGAAAATGAATTTGTTCATTTTTCGAGGTCTCAAATCTTGAATGGAAAGGAAAAGTTGTAATTGTGATCCTGAATTTAAAGTCGTACTTTTATGCCCAATTTGGATGGTCTTTAATACTTCTCAGCTCTTAATTAATTAATTTATTATTATTTAGGTGAGGTTTAAAATCTTCAAGGACTGTTTACCTCTGCCTGAGAATGCTTTCAGACATGCTATCCAAGATAACTACCAGGGACGTTCCAAATTCAAACCTGAGCTCAATAACCGACAAGTAAGATGCAATTTCATTGGAGTTTTCCTTCCAAAAAAATTTCATTGGAGTTTAAAGAGCTCAGATTTTTTTTTCAACAATTTGGCTTATTCTTTGTTATTAGTTCTGTTGATCAATAGCATTTGCTATGTAATGCAGGTTAAGAATCTAATTTCATTATTCCGTCCACTTGGTGTGCCACTGCCAGAACCTGTTGGCCCTCCGCTGCAAAATGTGGCCCCACCACGGGCGTTCCCCCCTTCAGTTATGGAGGAAAGGTATCGGCTACCAGTGAGGCCACCGCCTCCAGAGGACCCATATGTAGCTGGAGTGCACTTCAGTCACATCCCACTGCCCCGACATGTTCAACAGGTGGTCCAACCTGCACCGTATGATCATTATGGATCAGCAGTGCACATGGCACATATTCAACAGGCTGTAGATTCTCGGCAGGTTCAGCCAGTAGGCCTGCCACCTCATAGTGACCCATATTATTTTGCAGAAGCTCATCGAACTTACTTTCCTGAAAACCCAGTCCATCCTGTGCAGGACCCGTACAGCAGGTAGTTATTTTAATTATCAGTTTTTTATGAAGAAGCCTGATTCATTAGTTAGTAATATTGATAAAAAAAAAATGATGGTGGTGATGCTAGTTCTGATAGTGTGGATCCCATAAAGTGTGGTTTTCTAGCAATATGATGTATGCGAACAATCTATTTTTAGTTGCTTATGTCGAATTGGATCAAACACCCTTGTGGGGTCCACAATGTTAACCTGTGACTGAGCGCCTTTATCCTATAGGTAGCAAGCTTTTCCATGTTATCTTCTTTGTGAAATGTTGCACTTCCTTTTGGTTTCGATGTTTGTTTGTGGGGAACCCATCCGAGGTGTTTTGTGTTTTGTGCTGTCCTGTTTTTACAGGTACAGGGCTATGCCAGAAATGGTTCCCCGTGATCAATTCATTGGTTTGCAGAGTGAGTATCTCAGACCAATACCTGAAAGGGAGAGGGAAGTTTTCTCGGAGAATGCAATTGATTACTACAACCACCGCCCAACACTTGCAGCTTCACATGCTCCACTACAATCATATGCCGTGGCACCATCACATGTCCCAGCACCTTCGCATGGACATGGGGGATTACCATCCTCATCCCAACCAGATGCGTACTGGATGGACCCAAACCGCGTGTATGCTGACTCACTTCAGAGGCAAGTGTCGTTGTCAGGGGCAAATATTCCTGTATCTTCTCGCTATTCTTTTGCAGGAGCTGCCCCAACATACCGCTGACTGACAAATTAGGAGGGGCTTGGATTGTGTTGGTATGGTAATCCTTTGTTTTCCCTAGTGAAATGCCAGTGTACTTTTTACTTTTTATAACTGCTTTTCCATCTCTTACTATTCTGGCAAAAATTGTTCTATATCCTAGAAGATTGCTTTGACAATTTTGAGGATAATTCGAATCTTTGGTCTGATTGTTGAAACTTCTAAATGCACCACTTTTCGATCCCCCTAAAATGCCATTGAAGATAAGACCTAGGGGGAATTCAACATCGTAGCTCAAAAGGCTGCTAATGGTTAAAGAGGAAATTGGTTGGTTGTATAGTTGAGATATAAGTTGCAGTAGTACAGTTAAAGTATGGTGTTGTATATGAGAGATTCAGCTCGGATGGACCCTCCCCAGCACTTGGACCTCCAAAGTAGGTGCTGGGACTGCTATAAACGCAAATGAATAGGAACATTGCAGTCACTGCTAGTCTGTTTTTTTGTGCCTATGGGCCATCAGGTGCTAGACTGGACGCTGAGGATTTAAGTTGCCTCCCTCCTAAGAATACCCTCATGATCATGACCATATGTGAATTAGACTTTGCTACTGAGACCCTTTAGGGCCGAGACCGCCGAGACCATGCTACCATGCTCTAAGAGCATGGGATTTCAGGTGGGGCTCATTTCACATGGTAGGCCTCACCTAAAATCCAGTGCTCTAACTCGGTGGTCTTGGCCCTAAGACGGGTCTGAGAAGCTTTATCCATGTGAATTTATGCAAGGACTTTGCTACTGAGACCCCTTTAGGGCTAAGACCATGCTCTTAGTCTCTTGGATCACGGGATTTCAGGTGGGGCTCATTTCACATGGTAGGCCCCACCTGAGATCATGTGCTTAGCATGGTCTCGGCCCTAAGGGGGTGTCACAAGCTTTATCCTTTACGCAAGGGGGACCAAGAGTAAATTGACATTTGTTGATTCTACATGTTGACCGAGACACTGAACATCTGTGGACGGGTAAGTTTTAAGTGGGGATTCTAAATGGACGGTGGAGGGCTAGCCCAAATCTTGTTTGCCGGTCCAAAGTTTGGACAGCGGATCCTCAACTTTGGGTTGGTCCGAGGTTATGGTTACTGGTCTACTCTCAACCTTCCATCTATTTATTTATTAAAAAAGAGAAGATTCTATGGGTATTTTATAGTTGTAGCTTTTTTACAAAAAATTTGCTGTATTATTATTTCCTTTGTTTAATTTCCTAAAATAGGTGTTAATTTGTTTTAGATTATTCTCGTGAATTAGTCTAGGGATACTCCCAAAGTGTAATCCCATATATACTCCAAAATTCTAACCGTTTATCTCAACTAATAAACGTCTAGGATTAAAGTTGATGTGGCATTAGAAAAGACAAAATAACATATCCTGGCTCTTAGAGGTTGGTTATAAACGGTTAGGATTAGCGAGTATATTTTGGAGTATCCATAGACTGACTCTATTCTTATCATTTTCCTTGTTCACTTTATTTAAATATCCTTATATCTTATATAAATTTTAGGGGCATTTCTGTAAATATGTGTTAAATAAGAATTTTTACACAAATTTCACTTGTCTTATTATTATTATTATTATTATTATTATTTTTAAATAACGTTATTATCTTTAGATAGTTCCTTTTATTTGCTTTTTAATATACCTACTATTAGTTGTCAGTGGTTAGCTCGAGGATTGGAGGTTTTGCAACTCCTGCTCGGTGGGATTAGATCCCGATCCCTCTCACTTGAGATAGGCTACACCCAACCATTGAAACAGGAGGTGGGGTGTGACATATTCACTTGCTAACTAGAATAGATACCAACCAAACTAATTCAAGAAAGCAGTTTTGATGATTCCTGAGTGGGCGAAACTTACCCACAATTAGTGGGTGTTTAAAAAGGGATCTGGACCGCATGGTACACTTGGTAAGCTAAACATTTCCCTTCAAGAAATAATTGGTCATCTACTTCCCCACGTATGTGTTTAATTCGGACCGTCCTAATAAGAAAGAAAATGAACGAATTATAAGAATTTTCTTGTTAATTTCCTTTCCCTTTCGTATCGTGCCTTTTATTGCCAACCAAAACGGAACTTTTGTTAATTAACCAAGTTAGTTCATGACACGTTGTATAGGTGTCGATTGTTCTTCCAGATCTTGCAGCAATAGGTTACTTTTTCCCCCATGTGGTTATAATGCACCATTCCTACAGAAAGCAAAACAAGTTTAGCTTGCTCTGTTCCAAGATGAATTAAAACTTTCAAGGAGTTTATTTTTTCTGTCATGTTACTTATCTCCGGGTTCGCGCTATTGGCCACTAACCACTCGCTCGCCGCTAGCGCGCAACGGCTGAAAAGCTGTTGCTTGCTGTTGCATCTCAATACAACAACTAGAAACTGCACTCCATTGGCCACATATGTGCTCAAATTGTATGCATCTCTTGTACTCTCTCTGATATTGCTTTACCATGATTTCGTGCATCATTCTTCCCGACTCTCAGATGAAATTACCCGGGAATTCAGTTAATGGGGTTGTGGTAGGAATGCCGCATAGGTAATGGGGTTATTCTTTAAGCTTAGAGAACCAAGGTTTGGGCTCTGGGTTTGACTACTGAGAAGAGAAAATAATATTTTTTAAGGGTCTGTTCCTTTGCTTAAGACTTACAAAACTCTGCACTGAAAGTGCCAAGTTTTGTAAGTCTCTTTTGTAACTCTCCCGACTTTAAAAATCGTAAAATGAGAGATTTCAAGTCTCACAAAAAATGGAGGAATTAAGAAATTTGATATTAAGCTTGCACTCAAAATTCAAAAGATATTTGCAAATTTAGACACTTGGGGATATTTGATAAAACTTATTTAATAAGTACTTTCTAATTAAGCTCTAAAAAGTAAGTTATTTATAATAAATAGAATGATCGGAAGTAAAATAAGTTCGTTTTCAAAAAGTAGTGTTAAAATACTTATTGAATAAGTGGTAAAATCACTTATTACCAATATATTTAGACATCACTAAAAATATATCAAAAGAATTTTATTATTAAATAAGAGCTTAATTTGGTCAACGCTTACTTAAAGCCTCCAAACTTGTAAAGTGCCGAGCTTTGTAAGTCTTAGCAAAAGAAGAGACCCTAAGAAGAGTTGAAATGGAGAATGAAGTTGGTACACCTGATTCAATCATCTTCCATAGAAAGATTTCCTAACACCGGCAATTTGATAAGGCATTAGTCAAAACAGCTGCAGCCTAGACAGCATTTTACCGCAATGGTTAAGTAGTGCTCCTGGGAAGAAACTAGTGGAATAATAAGGCAAAATGCCTGGTATTGAGTCAGTACCCAATTACCTATCATCATATAATAATGCTTTCTCCTCTCTCAAACCCCACATATAACTGGGTGTCAGATTCTATTCCTTAAAAAACACAACATATGCTAATGTTACTACTCATGGTATTGGGTGGGCCCTATTTTAGAAGGAAGGGCCCACAATGGGCCCAGCAGCAGCAGAGCTGGTGGAAGCAGAAGCATTGCTACGTTCGGCATGGCAGAGCTGACGGAGCTTGGTGGGGACATACCAGATAGAGAGGCGAGGGTGGGTATTAAAGATGGCATCAATGTCCCATCCTTGAAGTGCTGCGATTGCAACAAGGGGCTTGTAACATGCCTGCCTCCATGTGCCCACGTTTTCCCCTCTCTCCTTGAAAGCTCTCCTGAGAGTGTTGGACACCTCCTCATCCAGGCAGTGTAGCGCGTAGCAGTGCACGTAGTGTCTCATCTTGGGCTTGTTTATGTAGCTCGCACCAGCCTTCTTCGCATATCTAAACACCTGGTTTGTCACCTATTCCGAATACACACCCAAAACCAACTAATGAATTTACATTTGACATATTCAAAGCCAATGTTTACACAGAAAAGTCTATGGGCGTCTCAAAACCAGTTCAAAACCCAATCTTATCTAGTAGCTTAATCACCCAAAAAATTAAAAAAGTGTGATGATGGTGTATACTATGTCCTGGAACTACCTACAATTTTTTTTTCTTTTTTTTTTGGGGGTAAATAAAAAGTGCTGCACTCAAGCCAAACTGGCTCGACTAATTTGAGCCGAGCAGAAGTTGAGAATTTAAAAGAAAAGTCTCAAACCCAACTTCAAATTTTTTTATTTTTTTTTTGTTAATGGACCAAACATGTGTTATTGCCTTTAGGACACGTTATCCTTCATTTTGCATGAAAGGGCGAGAGCCGCAGGGAAGAGAATGGGGCTAAGCATTTCCATCACGAGAGGAATGCTGTCACAAGTCAGCGGCTCATTTTAGAAATTAATATCCATCCTGTAGAGAAAAAATTAGCTATTCCATTATACCTATACCAATATACGAGGAGTGCTAGCCATACTCTCAACCGCAGTCAATCACTTTTGTAGTGATTAAAGTACTTTTCATTAAAAAAGTGGACAGGTGGTTGGTTAAGGGTTAAAGAGTTAAAAGTATGGGTTGACGAGAGAGTAGGGCTAACATGCGCCCAAAAGGGTAGTGGTGTTCTCGCCGGTGCAGTGTGGGGGGGAAACTAACTGATAGGGATGCCGAATGGGTGATGTTAGAGAGCATGAAGGAGTAGAAATGGGTACGTACATACCTTAGTGGGGCATTTTTCACCTCTCTCCTTGGAGATGTTCTGGACTTGGATCAGGAAATCACGGCACTGCTCATAGAGATGGAAGAGATAATCAAGGCCGTTCTTTTTACCCCGGGCAACCTCACCGGGCTCCGTCACGATGAACGGATGCTCTCTCTGCCTCTCACCACCACCACCATCCTCTTCCTCCTCCTCTTCCTCCTCTTCATCGTCTCCGCTTTTCCCCACCACCTTCCTCCGCCGCTGTTTCTTCTTCTCCGTTGCTACAATTTCCCACGTCCCTCCCCCACCACTTCCCGCCGCCTCCTTCTCTTGTTGCACCGGCTCCTCCGACAATCCTGACCCCCCCAACAAAAACCAAAAACCATCAAACAAAACAAAATCGGATCTTTTTTGTTATTGGTTGATCATGACATTGACCATCCAAATCCAATCAAAAGAAAACTAATAGTCGTATATATTAATTAGCTACCTTCCTGAGAGAGGGCGTCGAGAGCGTTGGTGGCGTCGGAAGAGAGGAGGTAACGCCGTCGCGATTCATCGTCTTCGAGACGGCGGCGCTCGGCTCTAACGGCTGCCTTGATGCCGTATCTCTCGCCGACGAGGAGGTCCCAGCGGAATATCTGAGAGAGGCTGGTCATCATCTCGTCCAGCTCCTCGTCTTTCATATCTAAAAGCGTGCTCACCGTGAACCCTAGCTCCACTATCTTTGCTGCCGTGTAGTATCTGATTCCGTACGCTTGAAAGAACTCCTCCAATCCTCCTAGCTCCCTCGGCCGGATTGCGTACGCCGGTGACGGTCCCGGTGCCATCGCTTCCAGTAGGCGGTTCGACGGTTGCGGTTGCGCAACTCCACGTGGGTCCCACTTGAATAGCCCCGCTGAGAAGCCGTCGGGATCCATATCTGAACTGAACACCTCTCCTCAAAACGTTCTGGAGAGCTGCTTGCTCTTCTTATGAACTCCACTGTTTGACGCTTTTGCAAATTGCCCTTTCTGTTCTCCATAAATAACACAGACAACCTTGGTGTTGCAAGCGCGAGTATCGTAGAAGGAGTCAAATCCTCTACGGTGATAACCGGATTTGGCAAATCCGGTTATCATCCCTAGAGGTCGCCACGTGTCTCCTTTGACACCCCTTAACCGTGGGTAATGTTCACCCACCCCTAGGGTTCACCCCTTGAACGTTTAAAGATTTGCTGGATTTGGCAAATCGTGGAATAGTTTTGCTGCTATTATTTTGAATCCATACCGTCAAATCTTTAAACGTTTATTATCAATCTGAACGTATGAGAACAACCGATTAGGATTGCGTCGATATGCAGCCTGTATATTTCCTCCTGGAGTCAATGGGTTCGGGACCTTCGGCTCATCTTTTATTGTTAAGAGTAGTTGGGTTGGGACTATTCTCTCACAAACCCTTTGAACTGTGGTTAACAAGATTCAACTCGGCGATTAAATTTTTTCATTTAAAAAAAATCAAGTTAGATGTTTTAACCTTAAAAGTTAGTGATTTTAATCACAATTAAAGAGAGTGAAAAAAAAACACATTACAAAAAAAAAAAGTGATTATTAATGTTAAATACTCATTTTTTCTTAAGTAAATAATTGCTTTCTTCATTAATGAAGCCAGTTTATTTATAATGTGACGTAAAGATACTCTCATATTGACTTAGTTGACTTTAAGACAAAACACTACTCCCCTCCTCATTAGCTGGAATCTGGATAGAGCATCGCAACCCGAATTGGTGAATTGGTGAAACTGGCCCGTCTTTTTGACCCATAAAATTTAGTCGGAACTCGGAAGTATCTGAAATTTGCATCCAATTTTAACGGGTGAGGGCTACCAACTTATCTAAATGCCCATGTCCACTTACGTGGACTGGACGTAGTGATGTAGGAAAATGATATCTGGTCCCTCTGGGTCCTTCAAAAAAAAAAAAGAAAAAAAAAAAGCCAAATCATCTTACGGTTTTCACAGGGGATTTGGCAAATCCTGGTTATCACCCCTAGAGTTTGCCACGTGTCTCCTTTGACACCCTTAACAGTAGGTAAAGTTCACCTACCCTTAGGGTTCAACCACCTATTCTTCATTTTTTTTTAATATAATTTTTTTAAAAATTAAAAAACTGTTTTTAATATTAAAAAAACTCCAAAAAATGTTTTTTAATTTAAAAAAAAATTAATATTAAAAAAAAAAAAACTATGATGGGTGGGTTAACCTTAAGGGTGGGTGAACCTTACCCACGATTAAGGGATGTCAAAGGAGACACGTGGTGACCTCCAGGGGCGGTATCCGGATTTGCCAAATCTATCACCGTAGATGATTTGACTCAAAAAAAAAAAAAAAAAAACCCTCACGTGGACTGGAACTAGCCGTAAAAAATTGGATAAGTGGTGAATGATAAAAAATAAAAAATAAAATGAATATACGGGTATCCGAGGTAGATACGGGTAGTGGGATGGTAAATGGGAGTTAGGGCATATGAGTAATAATATATTTTTTCGAAGGTAGTAACGTGAATGCAGCGGAAGTACAGATAGGGTCAGGTTATTCAGCGAAGTCAGTTACGAATAGAATAGCTCTCTGAAAGGCTGATTCTGTACTTTCGAGACCGTCTTAGTCTCTCTGAAGTTTGATACTTTGATCTCTTTTTTGCTTTCGTTTTTCGTTGATTTTTCTTCCTTTTTCTTTATATATACTGTATACTTGATCTTTCTTTTTCGTTGATTTTTTTTCTTTTTCTTTATATTATACTAACGGATGACACGTGTGATGCACGTGAGAGCGAGGAGAAAGAGTTAACTGGAGTTAATAAGAGTTAAAATGGACACATGTTAACCCGTGGGTGCGATTGAACTCGCTAGTGGCACGTGCGTTGCACATGAGAGCGAGAGGAAAGAGTTAACCACAGTTAATAGGAGTTAAAAGAGACACGTGTTAACCTACGGGTGTGATTGAACTCTCTCCGATTTCAATCACGATTGGCTGTGATTCTAAACAGATAGATGAGCAAGGGTTAGTTTGGTAATTAAAATAAAACATTAAAACAAAGGCAAGGGATAATTTGAGAATTAAAGTAAAACATTAAATCAATGTTTAGTTTTTATATAAGGGCAATTTGGAAATTTCGGAAAAATCATCTACACATGCCTCTCACATTATTATAATAATAGTAAAGAAAGATATACTTAACTTGCCGCAGCTGCCATACCCATGAGAGAAAGAAGGGGGACCTTGCAAGTGGTTTTTTTTCTTTTTTAAGGGAAGATATGAGCAAGAAAATTAAAAGGGCATGGTTAGAAAGGTTTTAACAAACAGGGTATGTTTTCCAATATAACCTTTATTAGTGTTTGAATTTTACATGCATAGTTAAAGGGATAAATATGTCAAAAGTATACCCCTTAAGGTAACAAATGCAAAACATGATTTCTTTGACAAATATATCACCAACATGTACTTTTAGGTAATAAAAATTCAAAGCATGCCATTTTAGGTAAACCGTTAGCGGAGTTTGCATATAACAACAGTAATTTTTTATTTTATTTTTTGTTGGAGTTATAACAACAGTAATTAGTCTAGCATTGAGATGACTATATTTGAAGCACTCTATGAGAGATCTTGCAGATCACCTTTATGTTGGGATGAGATTGCTTAACGTAGCATTCTTGAGCCAAACTTGGTGAGAGAGATCATGAAGAAGATCCAACTTATTCGAGAGAGGTTGATTACAACACATAATAGGCAGAAGATTACGTAGATAATAGGAGGAAACCCTTGAAATTTGTAGTTGAGGACTAGGGTTGCACAGAGCTCGATCGGCCCGTTGGTGCGGCTCGGCCCGAATTTTAGACTCGAATGAGTTAAGCTAAGCCTAAAAAAAAGCCCCAAAACTCAATCAAGCCGAGCTCGAGCCAACCCCTCTGCGGCTCAGCCCGGCTCGATTGAGGTTCAATTCGGCTCGAATATTATTAAAAAAATAATAAAAATATTATTTATATATATCATTATTATATATATAAATAATATAAAATATTTTTATTTAAAAAAAAAAGGATTCAAGCCGAGCTCGAGCCAAGCCAAGCCCAACTCGAGCTTGAATCAATTCGGGCCGAGCTGAGCTTCGAGCCACGATTTCGTGCTTCGGGCCGCACTTTCAAGCTCCATCTCGGGCCGAGCCGGGCTTCAGGCCTCTATAAAATCCATTCAAGCTGAGCTGGGCTTCGCCAAGCCCGGTCAAGCCCGACCCAAATACAGCCCTATTGAGGACCATGTCTTTCTTTAAGTGACACCACAGGAGTGGTTCGTTTCGATAAAAAGGGAAAGTTGAGCCTGAGGTACGTCAGACCATTTGAGATCATTCGAAGATTTAGTAAAGTAGCATACCTACTAGCACTACAACCTCAATTATTGATGATACATAACATTTTTCCCGTATCCATGATTCAAAAGTACGAGCCTGATCTGTCACACGTCATCAGGTGGTAAGAACATCAAATTGAGAATACAACCTATGAAGAGAAACCAATTCGAATCCTAGACACAAAAGATCAAGTGTTACACGCTAAGACCATTTACTTGGTTAAAGTGTCGTGGCAGCATCATGATTTTGAGGAGGTAACTTGAGAGCTCAAGTCTATGATTCGATTCGTAAGAAGTATTCTAGTTTTTTTAGTTCAGGTGTGTTTTAAAATTTCGAGGACACAATTTTCTTTAATTAAGGAGGATAGGTTGTATCATAACCCAATTTTAGCTTTGGACTTTTGGGATTTTGTATTTGTTGGGCTCATGCACTCTTATGGAGCCCAAATAATGCAATTAGCCACCCATTTAGCGTCTGAAAAAACTAGAAGCTTGGTAGCACTGAAATCCAAGGCAAGCTGCAGCCAGTGAAGGATGGCCTTCAATTCAATGGCTTCAGTAGACTCTTGAACACAAATGGAAGAAAAAGCAATACATAGATCTCCTGAGTGGTCGCGAATGATGCCACCCAACCAGACACCAATAGAAGAGAGTGAGTCATCCTAATTGAGAACCCAGAATTTAGAAGGTGGGTGACACCATGAGCATGGTTTACCAAGATGAACTTGAAAGTCAAGACGAAGCTACCATCTGATAGAGAACTTCCTATTGGAAGGGTTGTCTGTTGCAAGGAATGTTAGAAGAAGATGCGCGGAGTCTTGAGTCTAATTGAATTTGGACAGTGATGTAGGAGACATCTTTGGATTTCTGATTAAAAATTTTGTTGTTGCGTTCCATCTAGATGTGATAAATAGTGGCGTTGAAAGCAATTTTCTTTCAGTTTTGGATCACTCCAATTCCTTGTAAATTGGAGGAGATCTATTCAACTGCTTGATCTCAAGCTAAGATAACTCTATTATGGTACTACAGTAGCTAAAAATAGAGTTCCATAGCGATCAAGCAAAGAGGCATTGAAAAAGAGGTAATGGACGTCTTTTGATAACCCACCACATAGGACGCAACGAGCCCTAGCGAGGATTCCATGCCGCGCAAGCAAGTCCTGAGTTTGAAGGTCCTCTAAGAGAGCCATTCAGGTGATGAAACAATGGCGGGGGATGTTGTCTTGGAACTAGATTAGTCTATACCAGGATAACATCAGATTGCTGCATCAGATGGACTGCCAAGCGGTCTTTAAGGAGAAAAAGCCTATTGGAGAAGGTTTCGAGATTATCTCATCCACACAAGAGTTGGAGTTTAGGTGGATGGAAAAAATATCACTCCAGACTTCAACCAGCTTGGAAGAACGAGCGGGTGGAGGTCCCCATGAACCGTTACATATAAGAGCGGTGACAGTGGTTAATTTTTGCAGGCCTGAATTTTATTACATGCGATCACCGAATTTGTCATTGGGAATGCCTTTAGGGTGCCAAGGGTCGAACTATATAAGTGAGCTTCTATTGCCTATGCTGTGGGTTGTCAAATCTTTTGTAGAACCCTGAATTTTCATAACACTCTACTGGTGAATAGTGTTTGGCACTAGCCTCGTAAAAGGCTTAAAACCTTAATGATTTTGATGTATGAAATGGAGATGAGGGTTTGAACTCACTCAATATGTTTTGGTAATTGTTGAAAGGGTCTAAAGGATCCTAAGGCATGTTTAAAATTTTAAGAAAACAAAGGGAAAAACATCTAAGTGTAAAAACAATGAAAAAATGGGAAAAACAGCAAAACAGAGCACCATTCGTCAACGAATTCCATCGAGGGACTCAGACTCATAGATGAGTGCTTCTGACAGTTTTGAACAAAATGTTCAGAACCCATTCTCGTCGACGAATTCCATCAGGGGATTCAGACTCGTCAACGAATCCTACACAAAAACGTACTAACCGACAATGAATAGTGCAAACTGACCTATGAAAGATATTTTCCAAGGGCCTTTAAGGATTTTGGCAACACTTGACCTACAAAAATATAACCCAAATTTGTGAGTTTGATTTACTCAAACCCAAAGAGAAAGATTTTCGGAATTCTGAAGAAGAAAGCTAGGATTCTTCACAGTGATCTTGAGTTTTATTTTCTACTAGAGGAAGAGTTCCTCTTGATCTTGAGTTCATATTTTCTACTAGAGGAAGAGTCCCTCTTGATTTCTTTGGTATTCTAGAGCTTGAATTTCAAATCTAAAGGGATTTCTTAGGCTTAGATTGCTTCAAGGTAAATTCTGGGTTGGTGTTCTTGGCAAAAGAGATTTCGGTTTTTGCTTCCCAAGCTAAGATCAGGCGTTTTCAAGCTTGGATCTTGATCCTTAGTGTTTCTCAAGTGCTGGATCAAAGGGAATTAGTCTTAGAAAGGTAGATACACTCTACTGTCTAATTGTGTTATGTTCTTTTAAGAAAATAATGTTTTACAGTATGTTCTATAGATGAATTGGATGATGAAATTTGAGTATTTGTAAGTTATCACTACAATTGAAATTCTATGAATATGATTCCATGTTTCTAAGTGTTCTAAGTTTACCATGATGATCACAAGCACTCTATACACTATAGGTACTCTATGTCTAGCATGATTTGAAGTTTTCTCATAAGTACGGGAATTTTCCTAAGCAT
This sequence comes from Tetracentron sinense, assembly GCA_015143295.1. NCBI lineage: Eukaryota > Viridiplantae > Streptophyta > Magnoliopsida > Trochodendrales > Trochodendraceae > Tetracentron > Tetracentron sinense. The sequence goes on along the minus strand of CM026573.1, from coordinate 1,636,092 downwards.
AACTCATAAGCTCATAAGTATTGATAAAGCCAAATTGAGGGTTGGTCAAGGATAGGGTATATCCAATGATATGTCACACCTGGTTGAAAGTAAGTCTCATAAGAAACTCATAAATCTCATAAGAACTAGTGAATCTCATAAGCTCAAAGATCTCATAAGAATCTTGATTCTCACAAGAACTCATAAGTTAAAATTTTGGTTCTCATAAGTCTCGTAAGATTTGATTTCTAAGTACGCTCATAAGACTATGTTTATAAAACTACACAAATCTAAGTTAAGTTTAGAAGTAAGGTTTCTCGCTCTACGATTTTGGATGAGTTGATGAACTGTGTGCATGTTAATGTTTTTTGTAAAGTCCATGTTTTTTGTGTTGACATATTCCGTTGTCAAAACAAGTGAGTCTAGGTGTCTAGGTGTGTGTCTTGTGTCATTACCTTCAAGCATCCACGCCAAAGCGAAGTTGAAGACCAATGAAGACTCGGTTTGATCATTTCCTTCATAGGATGGTAAGTGACCTAGATACCATGTGACCATAGGTGAGAATTGATCTAGATTAATCCTAACATGATGCCTTAGGTTGTAAGTGTCCTAGTCTAATCATACGGACCCTAGGTGATGAGATAAGTAGTGCAAAACTTGTTTTAAAATTCTGAAATTTTCTGAAATTCTTCAAAAAACCAAGGTTGCTTGCGAGAGGCATATTTCACAAACCGTAGCTTAGATTTTTCTCTATAATATGTCAAATCGACTGCGTCAAAAATAGCTACAACTTTTGTGAAGGGATCAAGAGCTAAACATGAATTTTTAAAATCGTTTTTAGCCTCTGGGTCGACCCTGAATAACCAAAAATATGTATGACATTTTTTGACAGCAAGTTGGTTTTTGGAGGGTCGAACCTAAGAGACCTTTTGGTCGACCGAAGTGATATGTTTGGTCGACCAATGGATCCCCATGGGTCGACCCTGATATGTGAGTTTTGCTAATGCGATTCCTTTGCTTCCTTATTTGGTTTTTAACTATTTTAGCAACTTCTAAGCATGGTATTTGATCCTCTATAAGTGGGGAACCCTTCCACTTCGTGGAGTAAAACTTAGGGAGTGTGTGGAGAGGGTTTTTAAATCTCTCCAGAGGTTATAAAACCTATGGAAATTGGTACTCTCCTCCCTTTTTGTTAGTGTATTAAACTTAGAGTTTGCAAGCCAAAAGTTCCAGTTTTGCTTGTTTGGACTTGTCCTTTGAAAGAGTCCATATAGGTGATGATTCTTATCAAACCATTAACCCGTTCTGGATAGAACACTTTGGCCGGAGAGTTCCGGAGCCTTTGTGAAGGAGATCGATCTGAGAAGGATCGTGGTAGAGTGATTTGGTCGGTGGATTCCGAAGCCGTTATTGACGGAGATCGATCGGAAGATCGTGGACTGTTTTAGAAACACAAAGAGAAGTACGAGCGGCTGCGGTTGATCACGGAACTTGTGAGTACGTGATGAATTTTTGAGGTGTTGAGGACTAAGAACTGAAGGATCGTGGTGTCGAGTTCGAAGGAGTCAAGTTCGAGTCCTGTAAGTTCTTATTTACTTTGTCTTAGTGGATTCTCATGGCTGGACTAGGTCCCGTGGTTTTTCCCGAAAGAGTTTCCACATAAAAATCCTTGTATTGTGGTTTGATTGTTTTCCTTATTCCGCACTTGAACTTTATCATCCCTTTAATTAATGAACTTAATTGTTAAAACATAAAAATGGTAGATAGTCTTATAGGAAAACCTATTCATCCCCTCGAACTTGTGAGATTCTCAACTCAAACATCGGATTTGAGGTTCACTGAATTGTTGGTTTCTTCATTTTTATAACACAGTTAGCTAGTAGCTTGTATGCGATGAATATTCCATGCTCAGCCGAATTGTTGACTTCAGCAGGTTTATTCGACATTGCTCCCAAGCCTTGGGTTGAGGAGGAGTACTACGAGTCAAAGCCTACCATGGATCATCACGAGGATGATGGAGCTCTAGATAGGTGACCCTATCTAGACTATTATTGAGTGACGTGAGGTTGAGAGTTATGTATGTTGAAAGTGGGAAATGCCCACTTGAGACTTTGTACTTGTTATTAGTCTGTTGGTTCAGACTTGGACACATTATACATGTTATGTTATTAGAAAGTATGCTTCCATTTTGAAATTGCTTCCGCTATGTTATGTCTTGTGTATTTCACAGAATGGTATGGTTTGATAAGATACATCACGAGCCAAAGTATCCTTAATTCCTAGGGGGTATTTTGGGTTGCGACATCTTTAGCATTGCTTTGTGCTTTTAGAATAGCACGCTAGGAATAGGAGTAGTTTGAGGTAATAGGGATGCTCTAGAAGTTTCACTTTTTCAGCAAGTTAGCTTGAGTCCAATGCATCTTGAGGCAAGGTTTCCGAGAAGCAATTTCCCAAATTAACTTCAAAATAGTTGCGTGATTTCAATCTGGGAGCCGTCTAATACCCAGGTTAGCTTACTCTTTGGAAATACAAATTCATATTATTATAATTACATATATTTTCACACAAGGATCTAATGGAAGATATGGTAGTAATGTAACTTTTTTTTTTCGTAGACTCAGTAACACCACAAGGTGAGTACTAAAGGCAAAGAAGGGAAACACACACACTCTCACCCTAAATACAAACACACACACACACGACACACATGTAGATTGACCAGTAACACCACAAGGTGAGTACTAAAGGCAAAGAAGGGAAACACACACACTCTCACCCTAAATACAAACACACACACACACGACACACATGTAGATTGACCACACATGTAGCCTTATAAGCTTCACCCAAGAGCTTCCCAAAATGGGTACCAACTGTTTGGGATGGTGTGGAACTTATAAGGATAGACGTGCTCGGATAAACTTCCGATATGGGACTATTGTAACTTTGAAGGCTGCGTGTGTACTAATGTAACTTTGAAGGCAAAGTTACATTAGTACACACACAGGTGAGTACTACTGTAACTTTGAAGAAGAAGAAAAAAATGAGTGCTAGATCTAGACTTGTAATTCAAAAAAAATTCAATCTCTTATAGTAACTTAATGTTCTTGAGAGGAATACATAATTTATATAGATTGTAACTTAGAGAAGTATGAACACTTGTCAATCCCACAATAATGACAGATTAGAAGGCTGCGTGTAGGGGTGGAGCTAGGAATTTATTGCAGGAGGGACACATTTGGTTTAGGGGAAGGGGGGTTTAGGAGCGGAGCCCTTGAAAAAAAAAAATTGACGACTAAATTTGTAGGTCATTTCATCCATATATTTTGTACATATCCTATAAGTATTGTTTTTTATTGTTTACGGATAAGTTGTCCCATTGTCCTATAACTATGCCCTATTAAATAATATAATATAATATACTTTTTTTTGAAAAGTTTAGGGATCAATTGGCCTCCTTGTCCAATGACAATACTCTATTAAATAATTAAACAAAATAGTTAAAAGATATTTAAAAATAAATTCATAGGGACAACTGCCACATGACTAATCCTCTAAGGTTATAACCAAACTCTTTGAAATCCGGTTACAACACAAAATGCTTTTAACTGTAGTTAAGAACTTTAACCTTTAGACTTAATTTTTTTTCTTCTAAAACCCAAGGTTAGGTGGTTGAACCCTAAGAGTTAGTGAATCATAATCACAATCAAGAGATACTAAAAGGTTAATCGCAATTGAACTCAGGGAGAGTTCAATCAAACCCGCAGGCCAACACATGTCCCTTTTAACCCTATTAAATGTGGTTAAGATTTATTAACCATTGGGGTTCAACAATATAACCTTACTTTTTAAAAACATATTAAAAAAATATTAAACTCTAGTTAAAAATTTTAACCCTAATAGTTAATATTTTTTAATATATATATTTTTAAAAACTAATGGTATATTGTTGAACCCCAAAAGTTAGTGAATCTTTACCACAGTTAATATGGATTAAAAAAAACACATGTTGGCTTGTGGGTGCGATTGAACTCTCCCTGAGTTCAATTGGAATTGGATCTCCATCCACCCCATGGGCATGCATGCTATGCCCACAGGCCACATGTATACATTAAAAATAAAAAATCAACACCCATTTTATTTTTTTTATTTTTTTTGAGAAACGGGTATCCATACCGCTTGTATAGCACCTGAATGAAAGGATAGCACGTTTAAAAAAACAAAAAACGAAGATGAAAAAAAGGAGAGGTTAATATCGAAAATGGTAAGCACTCTTCTGTGTTTGAAGTACGGTTCTGTTTTTTCTTTTGCCATATGGTGCGCAATGGGGGCGTAGGGCATGCAACGCGCTCTCTTTCAAGTACACGTAACACTGCAAATCAGCTGTGAACTTCGGGGCTGACCACGGCCGCCTCGGCACCCGAGATCCTTCAGCGCACGCGCCTTGGCGGCACGACGTCGACAATGCACTGACTTCTTCTTTCTCTCTCTCTCTCTCTCTCTGCCCGACCGTCTTGTACACGTCACTTCCTTCTTTACTTTTCCTCCATTACTTTCTTTACACGTGTTGATATTTCCACTCATCTCCTGCCACTTAATGCTCGTTATTTTACGACTTCGGAGTTCTCCTTCGGATGGATGACCTCCTTATGTTAACCGGTATGACCTCACCTGAGATCGAATCACAGCCAATTGCGATTGAATTTAGGGAGAGTTCAATCGCTTCCCAGGCTAACATGTGTCCCCTTTAACTCCTATTAATCATTATTGAGATTCTGTGACCCTTACTGTTCAATATTCCAACCTTAGTTTTTTGAAAAAATATTCATGCTAAGAGTTAAAATTTTTTAACAAGAGTGAAATCTTTTTTTAATATTTTTAAAAAAAACTAAGGTTAGATTATTGAATACAATATTAGCCACGATCAATGGAGATTAAAGTGGACACGTGTTGAGCTGTGGGAGCAATTGAACTCTCCTTGAATTCAATTGCGCTTTGGCTATGATTCGATCTTGCTTGCCATGGACACATAACCCCCTTTCGTAATAATCTAACTAACCCAATGTTCAACAATCTTACTTTAGTTTTATTTTTTTTTAATTCACAAAAATTTAATTCTATGGTTAAAATTTCTTAACTTTAGAGTTAATTTTTTTTTTTTAAAAAAATCAAGATTAGATTGTTAAACTTTAACCATTTGTTTGGTTGATGAGAAAATAAGTGAAAATATGAAAAATAAAATAAAATTGGGCAAAGCACAATTAAAATTCATATTTCAAATTCAGAATTTTCTTTTCTTTTCCATGTTTTCACATATATTCTCAACAATCAAAAATAGTATAAAGGTATGTGAATCTTAACAACGATTAATAAAACCTTCCAAAAAAAAAAAAACAAGGATTAATAAAAGTTAAAAAAGACACGTGTTGACTTGGGTGGGATTAAACTCTCCCAAATTCAATGAGATTGAATATTATCCAACTCAGAGGCCCAAGGGAGAGTAGAAAACCTTCAAACCTTATGAATGATAGTCTTATATTCTTACCAAAAGTATTTATTTATTTTTCCTATAAAAGAAAATGAAAATAAACCGCTTAACGCCGTCTGTGGGATTCGAACCCACGACCACACGGTTAAAAGCCGTGCGCTCTACCAACTGAGCTAAGACGGCTTTGTTAAATTTGTCGTATATGTTAGGTCATCAATGTATCCGCATAGCTCCTACCTTAGATGAGTACTGCCGTACGTAAGTGCAATATAGGTGGGTTCATTATTTTTAAAAACTTGTTTTCCAACATTATCCTAATAGAGTTTTTGTGACCGAACACATCTTCAAAATTCCTCCAAACTTAATTTCTGTCAAATTACAACAAGTTCTTCAGCATATCTCTTCACTTACCCCCAAAAAAGTCAAATGTGTCCCATTAATTCTATTCGGGACTGTATTAAAATTATACCCTCTTATAATTAATATTTTATAAGTTAATAATCTCTAATAATTCATAAATATTTAAGGAACCAACTTGGTTCTGTAGTGTATAATTAATAATCTCTTATACTTTATTTAATAGCTTTTTAAAAAAGTTCTAGTATATTATTAATTATAAAAGAAGTTTTTTTATACTATATTAATACATAATCATACGACTCTTATAAACACTTTATGATGGTTTAGGTATCAGGAAGAGAAAGAGATAAAATTATTTTGGACATTTTTGTAATGTAAAATAAATTATCGTATATATAGTATAAACTATAGAGTTTTAGATATTTTAAAAAGGAAAAACTAAAAAAATCATTGTATGAGAACTTTAAAATAATTAACAAAAGTTAAAGGGAGAATCCCACAAATAGTAGAGTTCAAAAGAAATTTTGTCTCTTCTTAAAATAAATGATATTTTTTCTTCTCTTTGAAAAATGAGTTAACTTTACCAAATTGAAATTACCATACACTAGTCTTATACATTTGTGTCTACATGAAGCTTATAAGAAAATTACAATACATTTAAAAGAAATTATGAAAAGAAATTTTTGATGAACCATTATAGTGATTCTTATATATAATATTCTCTTAATGATAAGAGAGTCTAGAAACAAATGACAATTTTTTTTTGGACAATTATGCTATGTTTGGTTGTCAAGAAAATAAGTGAAAATATAGAAAAGAAAAGAAAATTTTAGATCTCTAATACAATTTTTAGTTGTGTTTTGTCCAATTTTCTTTTCTTTTCCATGTTTTTACTTATTTTCTCGGCAACCAAACATAGGGTGAGGGTAATGCTTTCTTGACACTTACTATAGAAAATCTTGAGTGTTAACTGTTAAGAGTTAAATCCAAGCGGTAGTACGAAATTCAATTTGATTTTCTACAGGATGCGAATTCTAGATTAACAATTGAAAGAAAAAAATGGTTTATATTTTCTACCCGAGGAACTTCCTTGTATTCAAAAGGAAAAGGAAAATAAATATTGCACGTGTCTCGTTCTATATAACTTTTTTTTTTGAGTTCATTGGAGGCCACATGAACCTATGGTCTACACAATGAGGGTAGCCCTCCTCCTTCCATAAACCCCCCAACCTGATGGAGGTGGGATTCGATCCCAGGTCCGACACCAATAAACTTTACCATTAATGTGGTACCACAATATTTGATGATACACCCTAAAATTTCACTTAAAAGTTTTGAACATGTACCAAAAGTTAAAAATGAAAATAATGCCCTGTCCTCTTGTCTTCAATCAAATACCCTACAACTTATCTCTTGGTGGCACCAACATCCCTGTCTTATGTTCACCTCTCTAGACAATTAGGTCTGAGAATGGATGCATATTGGTATTGACTTATACCTTGATGAACTTACTATAAATCAAACATGGTTGTTACTAAATGAAAGATATAGTGCACTGCTGTAGTGTAACAATGTGTTTATAATATAACAGTTAAGAGTGTGAAACTACAATAGCATTATACTCTAATAATGTATTATATTTTTACTGATAAGAGTGTTATACATTAAATAATAAATATAAACATGTGCCTACTCAATATACATAGTGTATTATATATGTATATAGAAGTTTAGTAATGGTGACAACATAATTTTCAAGAACCAATTCAGAGGGATCCTTCAATCATCAAGTTCATCCGAAATGATTTGCAAAACTATTTTGCTTTCTCTATACCACTATTGAGAATAATGCTAGAAATAGAGAATTTCTATCCAGATGGGGTCAAGGGGAAATTTTCTTTGTTAAAATTGGCGGACCTTGCTCTTGGATTCCTCCCTTTTGGTTATTGGGCTTTGGACACAGGTGACTCTCTTCGTGGCAACTCAGTAGGAGTTTGGAGGTATCCTTAGAAATCATCCAAGGGAGGTGTGTGCTTCTTTTGCGGAGGGTTACAATCTGGAACTTATTGATTCCCTTGAATTAAAAGCTATTTTTCATGGCTTGTAGTTGACTTTGGTCAATGATCGTGGACTGTATTTCTGTATGCGGACTCTAAATGGATGGGCTGTGGATAGTCCGAATGAGAAAACGGAGCCTCATTGGAGATGAAGAAATGATCTCCTTACTACTAGAATCCTTCTTCAATCCTTTGAATGTTTCTCCTTTTTCCATGTTTGGGGAGTGAACAATAGACCGGTTTACTGGCTTGCTAAATACTATAATTTAAATTCTAGCATTTCCTTTTTGTCTTCTGATCTCCCATTGGAGTTTCGGACTTTTGTCTCTAAGGATAAGTCTGGAAAGGTGTTCTTGAGAATGTATTTTTACTTTTTTTAAAAAAGTAATATATCTGATTGGGGTCGGCCCAATCCCAATTTACCCTCCGAAAGAATTTTTTAGGCAACAAATAATGAATTAGGTAAATAAATGAATTTAATTATATAAAAAAATGTAAAAAAAAAAATTAATATATAAGGCTCAGGTTGAGTTTCAAGCACCTAAGCCCTATTTCGGTCCACATAAAAATGGGACTAAATTTTTAAGCCTGTCATAATCCTAAAGGCTTGATGAACGGGTTGAAAGTAGGTTTTTTAGGCCAGGCCAAGCCAAATTGACACCTTGGAAGTGAATAATTTTGGAGTCTAATTATCAAATAATGGGGTGCCTTTAACACCATATTTTTTTAAATACGAGTTTGAGTTAGCATCAAAATGGTGCAAGGTGCACCCAAATATTTGATGATTATTTTCTATTAAAAGAATTTATTATATTTTGAAATTTCATACAATCTTATGTGCGCAGTCAGTCCTAACATTTTCTCTAACTAACTTCTTTTCTTTCATCAATTGGCTCCTACACTCATCGATTCTCTCACTTTTCCAAACATTATTCTTTCCCAAAGAATGAACAAGGTTCGAAGTAGAGGAGCTCGAGTCTTAAGTAAAAGGAATTTCTTCTCTTTCTTAACTAAAATGTGACATCAATCTTTATAACCAAGTAATACTCTAAATAAGTTTTGAAATTTGATTATAATTGCAATGACCTATTGTTTTTATTTTAATGGTAACTTATATTCATAGACTCTTGAAATAATAGACAACATAATTCTACATTGAATTTTTAGATTATGAACCGAATAAAAATTACCTTAATGAGACCATTTCAGACTATATTAGAACCACCTAGACTTTTATTGTAGATGAGGGGTTGGATATTAATATATTAATTAGATAATTTACTGTTGTTGTAATAAGTTTGAAGTAAAAGTTTGGTGTGCCTACCTTCTTTGGTTAAGCTTATCTGAAAAGTAATTTTTTAATTTTATTATTTGCAAAATGTGAGCCAATGAGAGTGTGATGACTTTCCTCAAAAGGTGAAACTTTTCATTTTAGTGGAAGTCAGTGGAATTCACCCCTATCAGCTTTTCTTAAAAATTAAAATTTAGACTTTCATACACTAACTGAACAATAAATTATATGCAATTTTTTACAACTCCTAACTTTTATAAAGAAAGAAGTCAAGTTAATCTAGAAATTGAGACAAAAACAACGTTAGTATATAATTTGTAAGTAACTTTTTATTTTATTGTTTTTGTATGCATAAAATTTTATGTATTTGATGCATGTATAGTTAATAGACTTGTGTCAATTTCGGTGTGTATATCTTCATGGGAGGTGTTTAGTTCCCATTCCTAATAGGCCTACTAAGTTTAGCTCACTTCTAAGTTGGACTCTAGGCTTTCTAATCCATTAACTTTTGATCAACGCTAATTGAGATTGCAGCCTTTGACTACCAAAAACAAAAGTAAATTTAAAAAAAAGTTGTAGCCATCAAATGTTGGGTATGCCTAGCATCACAGCATTTAACTCTGAATCTTTGATGGTTAGTTTATCAGAAGAAACTCCTCCAATAAAATATGACAAATGTTCAATTCATGTTCACTTTTTTCTTTCTTCTTCTCGCCCAATAATATAGACCAACCTCTCTCTTTGGAGATCCAATCACAGCCAATTGCGGTTGAATTCAAGGAGAGTTCAATCATTCCCAGAGGTCAATACATGTCCCCTTTAATCCCTATTAACCATGGTTAAGATTCTCTAATCCTTAGTGTTCAATAATATAAACTTAGTTTTTTAAAAAATATATTAAAAAAATATTAACCTTAAGAGTTAAAATTTCTTAACCAGAGTTAAATATTTAAAAATTATTTTTCAAAAAATTAAGGTTACATTATTGAACACTAAGGATTAGAGCATCTTAACCACAATTAATAAGGGTTAAAGGGGACACATGTTGACCAGTGGGAGCGATTGAACTCTCCATGAATTCAATTGGGATTGGCTGTAATTCGATCTCCTCTCTTTCTACCGAACAGATACAAAGTAAGGTTTATAGGCACAAAATTTTAAGATTAATTTTTTTGTTTTTTTAAAAACTGGTTAGATTGTTTAACCTAAGGGGTGAGTAAATCCTAACCACAGTTCATGGGTGGTAAAAAGGGAGTGTGGACCAATGAAATCATGGGGTCAGCCCCGGGTCCGTTTTCCATTTCCCTTTCTATATTGCCCCCTCCTTTGGAAGACGAAACCAGGAAACAAAAAACCAGTGGGAAAGAGAAGGAGGAGAAGATGCTGAGAGTTGCTAGGAGGAGACTCTCTTCTCTGTCATGGCGGCCAAATCAGACAGCCTCGACCATCCTCTCTAGAAATCTAATCAACGGTGACGCCGCCTCTGATGATTCCAGATCCCTTTTGTTGTCATTTAAAACAGAATTTCGTAATACTATTAGAGGTCAGTGTTTTCTCTTAAATTTTTCTCAGTTTCGCTTGTATTTAGGTTTTATTTTGTTTTCGCTATTTTTGTTGATTAATTTTAAGGTAAACGACGCATTCCCTAATTTACTCATGTTTTTGTGTTGTGATTTGTCAAATTAGGTTTTTTTTTTTGTTTGTTCTTTTGCATGATTTGAGTATGAAATTGTGAAACTCAGAACAGATTCAATGGAATACCATAATTGATTGCTTCGTATGTGAGGTTCTCTCATTCATATATATATATATATACAGAATTTATCCTTTCTGTGACAGTAAAACTAACCAAAACGGATTTACATAACAACTATACAATCGTGGAGAGAATAGAAAGAATCAAGAACGCTATGATTTTCGGTAATATACAAATAGAAAGATTCCAATACTCCCTCAAGTTGGGGTGTGAATATTGAGAACACCCAACTTGGATGCAAGAAATAGAAACTGTTATTTGCTGGGTGACTGGTGAAGTTATCAGCCAGTAGAGAACGACTGGATTTGCTGCAATGTGAAGCTTGGTTATCACAATAGAGTGGCATTGGACCGGAGTGAGGGATACCAAGATCGCCGAAGAGATACTTGAGCCAAGTTAATTCCCAGCTTGCAACAGCCATGTACATGTATTCCGCTTCAGCATAGGATTGAGAGAAGGTAGGTTGTTTCTTTGTCTTCCATGAAATGGGACTATCATCGAGCATGGTGCAATAACTTGTTACAGTGCGTCTTGTCATTGAGCAACAACTAGCCCAATCCGAGTTGTAAAAAGTAGACAAGTGGAGATTACTAGTGGCAGAGAGGAAGATGCCTTGGCCAGGTGTACCTTTTAAGTAGCGGAGAACACAAATTGCAGTATCAAGATGGGGTTTCCATGGTTGTCTCATAAATGGACTCAAAATGTGCATGGAAAACACAAGTTTAGGCCAAGTAATGGTTAAATAGATGAGTCTACCAACCAATTGGCAGTAGGAGGTTGGATTCTCAAGAAATGCACAATCGGTAGTAGTTGACTGTAAATTTTGTTCCATAGGAAAATCGACTGCATGTGAACCAAGTAACACCATATCTTGCAAAATATCAAGAGTTTATTTTCTTTTTAGAGAGAAATTACATTTCTTAGAATGAGCAACTTCAATCCCCAAAAAATATTTGAGGGGTCCCAAATCCTTGATAAGAAATTTGTGATGGATGAAATTCTTGAGCTTAGAGAGAGCGGAATTGTCATTAACAATGATGATGATGTTGTTGACATACACGAGCACAAAGGTGTTGAAAGCATGGTAATAAAGATCGCCAAAACCGATACGAAATGGGCGATATGTATAGGTATCGGTAGCCCCCTGTACGATATTTATACTGATACGAAACGGGCGATATGTATCGTTTACTTGTAATGTATGTTTTAATTCAATGTAGAATTGTAATTGTGTTTCGTACTTTGTTTTTGAGTTGCTTCCTATGACTTTATATTTGGTAAATTTGGTTCCTATAACTCATTTGATTTTTTTAAAAAATTTAATTTGATTTCTTTTGTTTTTTTAAGAAAAAATAATAATTATATGTATCGTCCGAAACTGATACCAAAACTGATACGCATAGGTTTCGGTTAGGATCGATACATCCCCCGAAACCGTATTTTGAATCATTGGCTGGAAGGACCATCGATGAGTAAATAATGAGTAGTTGGACTTGGATTGCTTATAAGCAGCATCGTGAAGTGCATGTGAGAACTTGGCAAACCAATTCTGTGAAGCTTGCTTGAGTTCGTAGAGGGATTTGTTGAGTTTGCAAACATGATTTGTTGCGCCCCAAAACCCCACCTAGGAGAATGTGAGATCTTGGCACGTGACTTACTTAATAAACCATCATGTTAAATGCATTTAAGGCATACTAAAACACGAGCCTAAAAATTTCTTCAATTAAAAACATCAATTAAATTCATAATCCTTGACTGCAACTGAAATCTAATAAATCCTGATCATCAATTATGATCATAATCAAACTGGACTAAACATGAATATCCATAACGTCAATTAAAGTCTCCCTGAAATTTGACCACTAATAAATTAAGTTCAATAGTTGAGCCAACGATCAAGATCCTGTTCTTCTTCGGGATAATCACCTGCCGGTTCTTCGAAGTATTCCTCTTCTTCCCATGGTCCGGGCGCACAAATATCAGAACCTGAACCTGTCGACAACAAAAGTCATCGGCTGAGTAGCGAGTTACTCCGCATATATAGCAGACCATAGTGAACAATATAATGAACATTAAATTGCATGCATTTTACAGATTCATACATCAATTCACATACATAATTAGAGTACGGAAACAAATAGATACATTACTTCAATTTCTTTCTTTTCTTACTTTCTAACTTTTTATACTTCATATTTTATCGTTGCATGAACACACATTCACATGCATTAATAATAGATTAAAATGCCGCTTTACCGTATAAGGAAATGGGTTACTTTATCGAGATACCATCTTTCGTACATTATCCGACACGGACAACTTAGTACATTTTCCAGTACGACGACATACTTACTTTGACACACTTCTCGCCCTTTGATGGTATCCAGTGGTGCAAAACACATATATGCATTGTCGTTTTTGTTTGTCTTTCCTTCTTACTTACTTACTTTACTTAGGTCTTGCTTATAATCTTCTTAGTGTCTTAAATTCTCTCTTCATTCTTATGCATATTTTTCATTCGTGAGTGCTCAATGATACACCTTTTGTTTAAATTACATCTAAGACTAACCGTCAAGGGTCATAGGACATCTCACCATAGTGTCCCACTCCACTATGTTAACCAGGCTTAGGCAAGCTTGACTTTCATCAAAGGTTCATTTACCCAAACGTATATCACGTATAAAGAACATAAAATAAACATACAACCTTTCATATTTCCAATGATTCAACAATAAAAAATCACAGTTGATATTAAAATACACATAATTCACGATTTAATTTAATATCAAAATCCCATTTCGTTTAATCACAATCATTATCCTAATTATAACACATTTTATCCATGATAATTCTCATGAATTATAAACATAAAATCAAACTCACATATAATTAAATCCCACAATAATTCATCCATTCAATTTCCATTTATTCATCCCATTCTTCTCATAAATCCACATACTTCAATAAAATCTCCCGATCCCCTTATTGAATCATAAATAATTTTTAACAAGGTTCTTCACATCCTAATTTAGCGATTCAAAGATAATGAAACAGAAATCATAGATATGGTTCTTCACATCCTATTGTAACGCTGCAAGAATAATTGAACATGAATCATAAATATGGTTCTTCACATCCTATTTTTACAAATCCAATCAAAATATGGTTATTCACATCCTATTTTAAGAAATCATAAATATAGTTCTTCACATCCTACATACTTTCAAGTTCTTCCTTAGGTTTACTTTTTTTAATCCATCCTTTAGATTAATATTGACAATATGGAAGACTAGGTTTGTTATTTACCTCACTTGGTCGCTTCCCTATGATCTATCATTTGCGAAATAAGGCTTTATATCGATCTCCAAGCCTCTTTTCTCCTTTTTCTGCTCCAATCTTTGAACTCTTTCAGTTTCCCTCTTTTGATCTCTCAGAACTGAGAGGAGGCTGAACCAATTTTAGAGGAGCTAGTTTTTTCGGCTGGCAAGATGGGTAGCCAAACAATTTATAGCATTGTGTGGCCAGACTTGTGACAGTGAACATAGGTTTGATTGGAGCGTTGGTTGGCCTTGGCGTTGCCCGAAGAATATTCGCAAGGAACTGCAAGAGCATTAGTCTCAACAATGGGTGTAATGGCATGGAGTTCATGTTGTTTTTCTTCTTGGGGAAGAAGAGAATAAGTGCAGCTGATGAAGGGTGCGAGTCCATTAACAGAATCTGGCTGCAAACAATATTAAAAGAGTCGTTGAAACCCATAAGTAATTGCATGAGTTGTTCTTGATGCTGATAGGCCGTGAGGTTCTTCAAAGCACGACAAAAATTAGGTGTAAACGAATGAAAAGAAGCCAATTTGTCACAAAGATTTTTCATGTGCGTATCTTGGGAGAAGGTTTCAATGAGTTTCTTCAATTGAAAAATACGCGCATTGTTTTGTTGAGAATAGTGATCCTTAAGATCGTTCCGAACTTCATAAGCCATAGCTATACTGTTGGCAAGATCCTTGGTTAGAGCGTTCAATAACCAAGAGAAAACCATAGTGTTGCATCGTTCCCACGGGGGAAAGAGGATTCATAAGGATCGGGACGGGGTAGAGAGCCGTTGATGAAGCAGATCTTGTTCTTGGCACATAAATATGCATGGTGCGAGACCACGTCGCATAGTTTTCACCTATAAGTGGGTGAGAAACTATAATGCTACCTGGATTATCTGAATGATGAAGGAAGTAGGGGCTGATGATGTTCAAAATGTCATCATTACCGGTTGTAGATTGGATCGAAAAGCCTGCATCGCCCATGGGAGAAAAACGGATGAAGAATAGCAGAAGGTTGAAGGATCAATGGTGCTCTAATACCTTGTGAAACTCAGAACAAATTCAATGGAATAGCAGAATTGCTTGTGAGGTTCTCTCATTCATATATATACAGAGTTTATCCTTTCTATTACAGTAAAACTATCCAAAACAGATTTACATAACTATACAATCGTGTAGATAATAGAAAGAATCAAGAACGCTATGATTTTGGTAATATACATATCGAAAGATTTCAATAGGAATGGCTTTCAATGACATACATTCTATGTGAATCTTGGGCCAGATATTTTCCAAGTTATTGGATTACATTTGGAATTGGATCTGTACAGTTATATTTTGTTTTTCTCCACACGATTGTGTAATTGTGTTGCTAATGCATAATTTAAGTTGGAGATTTTTCTACTCTGCTATAATAAGGTGGTAAATACTGAACTTGGTATCCTAAAATTTTAAATGTTATGGTACTTGAGCTTTGCTGTTATGTGATTATGAGGGGAAACATCAAACGTAATCTATTTGTTTTTGGTAATTTGAGTATATTTCCTTGGTTTCAAATCAAATAGATTTGAAGAAATTGATCAAAGAAATATAAAATCCCGAAGAACAATATTTTTGTCACAAACTTTGTGGAATACCAAAATATGCGTTGAAGACTTGATAGTCTATGTCGATGCCATAGCTCTATATTTTTATTTGAGGAGTTTGAAATTGGGAGGTGCAGGGGGAGTAAAATCAGTAGTACTACTGTTGTGGTTCCACTTCATGGAGGACACTATATTTTGAAAAAAAAAGTATGGGGGCACAAAACTTCTAATTACATTTAGACACTGTAGTCTGTAGTCAGAATGTCGCCGAGGCAATGCCTAGCTAGGACAGGATCTAGGCGGGCACTCGTATCACCTAGTGTTGCCTAGGCCTTGTAAGTTGTAAGTAGTATCTCAGTCAGTGTTTTAAAAGGTGTGAAGCTTACGCCCTGAGGCTCGCCTCAAGACAAGGCTTAAGGAAAATGCATTGAAGCTTAACAATGAGGTTTAAATCCCATAAGGCTCACTTCTTAAAGTTTGAGGCTCACATGAAGCATACGCCTCACACCTTGAGGCTCGCTTTATGTCTATGGTGTATACCACACACATTAACTAAAAATTAGGATTCTAACCACAATTGAGACTTAAATGTCATTTGTTTCAACTTTCAACTAATAACAAATAATACTTTATTTATTTGAAAATAATAATGATGATGATATTGGTTTCAACTTTCAACTAAATCTTAATCTATTATGTTTAGCTTAGTAAAGCTTTTAAAACCCTTTTGAGTCTAATTCATACTATTTCCCGAGTAGATATTGCAAAAATCCGGAGCCACTAGCTTACAATATAGTTCATGGCTTCTTTGCAATTTTTTCACTAAAATTCTAAATCCACCTCATAAATTGATGATTGAACATCAATGATCATCTTCAATATGTATAAGAACAAAAAAGTAAATCTAAATTTCAGCATTTGTTTGCCCTTTTAAGATATATTTTTTTTAATAGTTAAATAACTTAAATTGTATTTCCTATGTGTACGTGCGCCCATATGCACACACACTAATATACACGAATGGAAATATATGTAGCTCTCTCTCTCTCTCTCTCTATATATATATATATACTATAATCTTTCATAAGCTTTTTGAATCTTTTTTTTTTGCAATCTTTCTTATAATTTATTTATTTGTTAAAATGAGAGAGCATGAAGCTTACTTGTGAGGCTTAAGCCTCATGCCATGAGGCTTACGCCTCACGCATCTTGTGGTCCTAATGCCTCGCCTCACGCATTCATGTTTGAAAACATTGAATTCCCAGCCACTAAAGATGAGCAACAAAGGCATTCAAGACCCACATTAAGTTAGATGTTATTTACAAAAACGTAAAACATATTTTTAATAAAACATTTCTTAATTATTAGATTTTGTCTAGGGTTTCTACATTTGGCTCTCGCCTCCTTCCACAAACTATGCTCTTTAGTTATTTTTAATCTTGTGTATGCTTTATCTATAATATTCAATATTTCTTTTCAATAATATATGTATGCCGTAAATTTTATGGTTTTAAATATCTAATGAATGAAGTCAATTATGGTAGCCTAGGCATTGCCCAAATGGCACGTCGCCTAGGGAACCCCTACCACCTAGGGATCGCCTGGATGCTTTGAATGTAGAGCGTCTTCTCAAGTCAAAGATTCATTTTGAAATTCAATCAATTAGCTTGACTCTATTTCACAAAGCGATGCCTCCCCTTCACAATGACCACCATTCTTATCGGGACTGGGAGTCGGTGGAATCTACAAGGACTGCATAGGAAGATTAAAAAAGTGGGATAGTCGCTTTTGTAAAAAAGCCATAAAGATTCAAAGTGTGATTTTCCCGTTATGGAGGCCAATGTAGTCAACGCATCCTAGTGATGTCTAGGTGATTGAGGTTCCCTAGGCGATGATCTGATTATGCCTTGTCGATAAATTTATTTATTAAATTTATAAAAATTAAAGATATACATCTATTATTTTTTTGTAAAGATAAACAAAACAAGAAATAGAGCATCTATAAGACCAAGGCATCACTGTAAAAAAAATAAAGATCATCATGTGGTCTTGGGCGACCACAATTGTCACAGTGCTTTTTGTGCACGGGTTATGATACCTCACTTCTACCTGGTGGTGTGTCTTTACAAGTGCCATTCTAGACCCCAATGCAGGTACTAAGGTCCTGGCCAGCCGTAATGGATACTCTAGGCATTGCCTGGGCGGCTCTTTGACTACACCAATGTAGATAGTTTTCTGCTCCTTGCCCACTGACTCTTGGAGCTTTTGAGCGAAGACTGGTGTTGCAAGTTTAGGGAAGTGGATATCAATCAAAAAAAAAAGTTAAGGGAAGTGGATAGGTTCTCGCATTGTCAAAGCAGGACTTGTTTACTGACAGAAATTTTAGAATATTGGTATGCTAGTGCTTGCAAACTCTAAATCTCAGTATCAGTCACGAGAGGTAGAAAAATTGTGCTTTCAAGGCCATATTTATGAATTGTTACTCTTTAGGACTGAATGGAAGTTAGGGATGGCAATTTCACCCGCCCCGCCCCTATAGGGGCGGTTTTTTTTCAAAAAAATCGGGGGCGGGGATGGTATAAAAAAATAAGACCCGGGGTGGGGGGTGGTTTTGGTATACCCCGCTCCGGTGCCCCGCCTGAATTTTTTATATATATAAATATATATTTATATTTTAAAAAAAAAAAAAAAGGCAGGCGGGGCGGGGCTGGGCCGGGGTGGGGATTTTCTAAGCGGGGCGGGGGCGGTTTCACCATATGTATGCCCCGGTCGGGGGCGGGGCGGGGCGGCCTTGTAATCGGGGCGGGGCCGGGGTGGTAGAAAGCCGCCCCCGCCCCGCCCCATTGCCATTCCTAATGGAAGTACATCTCTTTATGAGATAATGTGAAATTTCAGTTTCCAGGTGGTGTTATGTACTTGAGATACCTTCTTGGAGAAAGTTGTGGACAGCACTACCTGCAACAGATCATCTGTTGTTCCCCATTTTTAAGAGGTAGCAGCTTTCATGAAGGGATGCAGTGTTAAGTGGTGCCTCTTTAGTTCTACATAGTTATTTAGTTTCTTTGCCTGCTTAGATAGTGTGAAGGTTCACTACATCGACACAATTTTTACTTGCTTGTAAATAATTTATTTGGTTGTTTTCTTCACAACATTCAGTGATGTCAGAGGACTTGTAGTATGGGGCTAGGCTAGACATCTTTTTTTCCAAGGAAAATATGGGTTCTGGTTGGGTAGCAGTTATAAATTAAACCTACTGATTAAGGATGACAGGCAGTAAGGTTTTGTCAGCTTATGCTAGTTATTGCCTTCTATGAAAGGATTGCTTTTCAAAAAATGTAGACCATTAATTGGTGTAGATACAGGCTCAAATCTCTAATGCAAGTCTGTTAGCTAATACTTGATTCCTATTTCGTTTTAAATACTGGAATGCTGGGTTGTTGTCTGTGTAAACATATTGTTCTTGATGGTTCTTTTGCTTTACTGAAAAAATATTGATGGGTTATTCCAGGCTTTGCTTCCGAGTCCCTTGCCCCAAGACCCGAGATGGGTATGCTCTCGGACATCCCAGCAACTGTAGCGGCCGTAAAGAACCCAACTTCAAAGATCGTGTACGATGAGCACAACCATGAGCGTTTTCCTCCTGGTGACCCCAGCAAGCGGGCATTTGCTTACTTTGTCTTGACAGGTGGGAGGTTCGTGTATGCCTCTGTGATCCGTCTCTTGGTCCTCAAGTTTGTGCTGAGCATGTCCGCTAGCAAGGATGTTCTTGCCATGGCCTCACTTGAGGTTGACCTATCCAGTATTGAGTCTGGGACCACTGTGACTGTCAAGTGGCGTGGAAAGCCGGTATTTATCAGACGCCGTACTGAAGATGACATCAAACTTGCCAACAGCGTTGATGTGGGGTCCCTCCGTGATCCACAGGAGGACTCTGCCCGGGTTAAGAACCCAGAATGGCTTGTTGTTGTTGGGGTGTGCACCCATCTTGGCTGCATCCCGTTGCCAAATGCGGGTGACTTTGGTGGGTGGTTTTGCCCGTGCCATGGTTCCCACTACGACATCTCTGGCAGGATACGCAAGGGCCCAGCACCATATAATCTGGAGGTACCCACTTACAGTTTCTTAGATGAGAACAAGTTGATGGTTGGTTGAGAACTGATGAGGAGGTTCTTTTCTAGATGAAAGTGTAATTGTTGGATCTCAATTATTTTCTTTTTAAAACCAGAAAAGTCCGAGACTTTTTGCAGCTTTTCGTTTTGCTGTTCCGGACATGTTCAGTAATGCTTATATAAATGTGTATTGTATTTGCTGCCAGTGTTGGTCTGGCTCTGAATTCTTAGTTATGACGCTTCTATGAATATGATGAGATGCTTATTTCCACCTTTTTATTCACACAATTGAGTATCTTCAAATAATTGCTTATCTACAGGGTGATATACAAACAGGATTATCCACTTCATGACAGCCATTATTGTATAATCAATTGTAATTACCGTCCAAAAAAAAATAATCAATTGTAATTGTAATAATCCCCCTAAGTGGTTCCTTGGTAACTCCATTTTTTGAATTAAAACCATTTGACTGCGACCAAAAGCTGGAAGGTCTCTCCTTTCCAACCTTTCTATGAGTTGCCTACATGATTGGAGTCACTGAATGCAGGGTATTCTGTATTATTATCACCAGAGATTACGTTCGGGTTAATGGAAGGCTCAGTGCTCCTCCCAACTGCTGCTATATATGTGGTTCATGTGGAAAGGGCTTGGCACCTGCAGTCTGCTGTTGGGGTCGTATGTGAAATTTCTTAGGCCCAAAGGGTCTGAAGCTATATCATACTATTCATAAACCACTTGCACATTTTTTGACTACAGATCAAGGTTTTATTTTTCTAGCATTTTATTTTATTTGTTTATTTATTTATTTCGAAAGGCTGCCATTTCAGTATACACTCCAAATTAAATAAGAGGACCCAAAGAACAAATACCTCTAGTCACTTGGCCAGGAATAACCAAACAGGTCTTCGTAAGGGACATACCACATCAAACTCCATCGGGAAGGGCTTCCAACAGATGAGCACATGTATTCCCAGATCCTCGAACATGAGCAAACTCAACTGAAGAAAAAACGTCATACCCCCCATGGAAATATGATCCACTTAGTAGAGGTGTATAGTTTTGAACTCGTTCGGCATTAGAGGGCCGAGCTAGATGGATAGAAAATGTCTGCATTGTGATTTTATGGGATGTTTTTATCTCAAGTCAATACAAATATTTGCAGCTTTATAACAGTACAATATAGCCAAACTTGTAAGAGTGCATGCCTAGAAAGTGGTACTAGAAAAGGTAATGTAACCTTTCATGATCAGTTTTGTATCTACTTCTCAAGCTAATGAGCCTGCAACAGTGGAGAAGAAAAAAGCAATGTTTTGCAAGATGAGTCGGCTAATTAGCTGTCCTCGATAGGAACTAAAGGCAGTTTGCCTCCGTATATCTCTGGGATCTGGCTCTCATCAATGTCTTCAAGCAGAGTTGATCTCAGTTTCTTGTTCTCCACAAATATTATCTGCAATTATGCAGCAAACATATAAATAAATTTTGGTAAAGATGATGGGATTTCACTTTAGCCCATGTACATATGTGGGCGTTATTGCACAGTCAAAGTGCAAGGAACAATGACATGAATGATATTTTTTCTTTGCCCTGTCGTGTTCTGTTAACTTTCATGGTTCAATTTATCCAGGCCTCTAATCATATTCTATAAATTTTGACAAGGTCCAAAGTATCCATAATATTTAGAAAGAGTCCCTGAAGGTGTTCAACACTCCTAACCATTATTAGCAAACCTTCGTGTTCAACACTCCTAACTATTTAAACTCAGCCATTCACCCAGTATAATTGATTTATTTTCCTTGGCATTTTTTTAAGCCAAGAACATTTTAAAATCGTATCATTCCCATCTAGTATTTTTTTTATTGCTGTCTCACGTTTCACTAACAATGCTTCCGAAATCTAATTCACCTATTTGATTACAGCTAGTATGGGTATATGACAAAATACATTCTTTCCTACTAGCTGCAGTGAGACATGTATATGTTAGCAAAATATAAAAGTTTTGGAAATCACCTTCTTCTTGGTGTTGCTGTCAATAAAAGGGTAAACAATCTTCCATGCAGTCATAAATATATAAGGAACGTGGACTATATACAACTTGCCAAGCCTCTCTGGGTAGTAGTCCTGCCATTGCAGCAACCAATGTCATGCTATTAGTTATTCTAATAAAACTGTGTTACAACAGAAATATCTCTATTATTATTGATTGATTTAGTATGAAAATCCAGAGCAACATTTTCACCAGTGGAAAGGTGACAGAGGACAGCACAGTAAGCAAATCCAAGCACATATAATAATCATTTTGAGTTCTGGAAGTACTACTAAGTAATTTGTGTACTAAGTCAAGTTTCCATTCTTTCTTTTAGCTGAGCTAGCCGATTAACTTGACACGTACTTGATTAAGTTAAGTCGACCGGGTGAGTCATTATTAAAATTGGACCAAGGTTTTACACCTTATTCTAAATTGCAGGATGAAATGCTGTTTGGTGGAGGACACAACCTGCAAGATCGATAGAGCTCCTAGGTATCCACGGACATCACAATTCGAGTATCCCCATCCTTTAAGATCTGCAATGGAGACAAACTTTTCCTGTCCTGCTGGCATCCTGAGAGATCAAGATAAAATTTATATAATTACAGCTATGGCACCATATGCTCGATTATATGTTTACATCTTGGTTTAAATATGTCAACATATAAGAAATTTGAACCTCGATGTCACCTATATTTATAAGAAAACAGGTACTTGTACCCTTTTAGATCCATGTATGAATTACCTTGCAGATATTTTGTCGAGAATGTAGACTACAAAACCTGTAAGAACAAGGAATTTTCTATTTAGCTGAACAATGTTTACAACATCACATACTTCTTATGCAAACTTATCTGAATTTTTTGAGCCAGACAAAGATCAACACAGATTGCATCAGAATCAGACTCGGTTTGGTTGGGATTCTCGTTGGGTGTTCCCAGTACAGACTCCAAACCATTGATGTTACGTAAGAAACCAGCTTGGTCAATAATCAACTCGTTCAATCATTGTTATGAGATTGACAACTTCATGAGTTGAATGCAGAATTCGAAAGACCAACCTCAAATTGATTCTTAAGTCTGAGTCCTCAAAAGAACTCCATAACTAAATAAACAATTTCGAGTTTTCAGTCTGAGTCCTCCAAGAATTCCATAACTAGATAAACATTTTCGGGGTAAGAACATACGCTTGAACTCTTCAAGACTCCCTTTGGTGTGAAAATGTCTGGCACCAAAGACAACAGCTATGGGTTGTCCCTTCTTATTTAATCCTTGCAGAAACATCTTCTTTTGGGCGAGCTCATTTGGGATCTCTGACACAGATATGGAACCATCAGGGACAAATGCTCGCCTCCATTTTAAGTACTTCAGAAACAGGCCTGAAGCCTTCTCGACATCTAGATCACGAGCACGCAGAAACCTTCTGATCATCAAATTGTCCACTTCCTAAACACCGAAAACATACACATCACCATATACCCGCAACATGAATAATACAAACGGAAAAAGTACAAACAAAAGATTGGTACTCGATGGCAACACCATAAGCATGGCGCGTCAAATGTCTTGACTGATTTGCATGATTTTTGTTGAGTTTGGAAAATAAGGCCTTTAATGTTGAATGGGTATAGAAAAACCTGGACTTAATTTGGTAAACTAACTCGTTTCCACTGAACATATATGAGGGATTGTTAAGTGCTCCCACCGAAACAATTTAGAACATCTCACCTTTGACCGGTGACTGTTTACCCAAAGAAAAAAACATTGTCCAAGATGAACAGAGTTAAAATTTTTTAAAACTAAAGAAACAAGCATCATTCTTCAGTTGTCCTTGATCTGTGAATTGGGATGCACGGACTTGAAAATTCTGCCAAATTCATGGTTGAAATTTCTAAAAATCTAGAGATCAATGTTATAATGATAAGAGTCCATGTGTCAATGATTGCCTAGTATTATTAGACCTCGAATTTTGTTAGATGCACCTAAATTCTAAACCCAAGAAGCACAATCCATGTTTGCAATTTTTTTGAAAGGATTAATTAAGGTTAATACTTATTTCACAATTTGTTTCACACAATTCCGGTTCGATTCTCATTTCCGATATAACAATAACAAATTCCAACTAATCAACAGGTAATTTTTCCATCTCAGAAACAAGATCCTTAAATTTAAGAAAGTTGTTCCACAGAATTCTTAGTTAAACCACCAAAGAAAAAAGAAAAAGGAAAATAATCCATCAGTGTCATCTTTAACCAAAACCCATTAAATGAGAATATGAATTGTTCGTCGTATACAACTAGATCCATATTCAAGAAGTGGGGGAAAGAAAGAGAGAAGAAAAAGTAAGAAGGAAACAAACCACAAAAATCAGGAAGACAAAAAAAATGAAACCAAATAAACAAATTATTCTCCACCATAATGATACCAGAGTACAAGAAGGCTTTTGAAATTAAAATTAGGCAAAAAGAAAACCCAAAACAATACAAACCCACACACCTATTAAGGAAGAGAGCAAAGATGAGTGAATACTAAAATGAAAACCAAAAGCCAAGCAAACCCTAGCAAGTAATAAAAGACCAACATAGTGAAACAACAATTCCCACATTAACATATCCAAACCAGATACTAAATACTGAAAGAAAGCAAAGAAAATGTATGATAGTATGAGATATTGCATACTATTAGAGATTCACACAATAAGTTAGACAGGTACAAGATAGAATAGAAATGAGCAAAAGAAGAAATAAAAATTTCTTTAATGTCAAAGTCAGACTGTAGGTTAGGAGAGGAGGCAGAATAATAAACAGATTATATGAGTAATGTAAAAGATTATTTAATATTCCTAGAGATCTTTAATTAAATAAGAGGAAGCACAAAAATCATGGAAGAGAAAAGCTGAGGAAGAAGTAAAGTTGAACAGTGAAAGAATCCACCTAGTTAAAAGAAACACAAGATTCACACAAAAAAGGAAGAGAAGCTTACAAAGCTATAACCAGAGGGATTAACAAATCAATGGAGAGAACAAACACTGTTTTAGTAAAGAAAAGAAAATAATAATTTGTTACTAATAAGAAAAATAAAAAGCAGCCCTCCAACAGACACAGACACAGACACAGACAGACAACACAAATCTATAAAAAAAAAAAAAAAAAAAATAAATTAAATATAAGAGAAAACAGGAAACAAATGGAAAGAAAAGCATCCTTGCAGAGGGGCATTTCTCAACCCCATTTGGCTAAAAAAAAAATTTGGAACAAAAAATAAAAATAAAATCAGAACATAACTCAAAGAAAGATATTAACATCATAGTAAAATATTAAAAAAAAAAAAAAGAATAAAAAAGAAAGGGACCTTAGCAGTGGGATCTTCACGTTCAAGAAAGGCTCTCATAAGATCCACTTTGTTCTGCTCCATCTGATTGCTTTGCATGCTATCATGTGCATCTTTTGCCTCAACTACTGTGTCTATGGACTCCATTTCTAGAGCTTTATGCTCATCAATGGCACTGTTGTTCGCTGGAGCAGATTCTACACAACTGAAGTCAACAACTCAACACCACACCCCCAATCTATCTGTCTCAACAAATCCCAATTTTAATAATATAATATAAACTATAAAGAAAAGAGAAGAGAAATGGAAACCGTGTGAAAGAGAGAGAACCAACCAACCAACCAACAACGACCTAAACGCATCTGAGCTGATTAACGGAGTCTGACGGAAACGAGAGCTTCCGTTAACGATAGAGATTTTTGTTTGTTGGTTGGTTTGGATTTCAATGCCATGGCATTCTCGTGAGTCGTGGCTTTGCGGGACCACTGCCTCCTGTTAATTATTAGGTGGACCTGGGCCTGGGATTGTCTCTGGCGAAGCCAGAAAGGGCTTATCTCGGGGTTCCATAGAATAGGTGACAAGTGGTGGAGAAGTCAAAATCATGGGGCCACGATTTTGACTTCTCCACCCTTAATAAGACATGTGGCCATAAGTGTGTGAGAATAAAAGGGAGAGATATCATATGGGGAGAAGTCAAAAAAATGGGGAGAAAATGAAATGACTTCTCCCCATTTTTTGGCCAACTGTCGCATAATGTATGGAACCCGAGAGGGGTTTCTGGCTTCGCCAGAGACAAGCCAAAGCCGGTGGGGCCTGGGATTGTCTCTGGCGAAGCCAGAAAGGGCTTATCTCGGGGTTCCATAGAATAGGTGACAAGTGGTGGAGAAGTCAAAATCATGGGGCCCACGATTTTGACTTCTCCACCCTTAATAAGACATGTGGCGATAAGTGTGTGAGAATAAAGGGGAGAGATATCATATGGGGAGAAGTCAAAAAAATGGGGAGAAAATGAAATGACTTCTCCCCATTTTTTGGCCAACTGTCGCATAATGTATGGAACCCGAGAGGGGTTTCTGGCTTCGCCAGAGACAAGCCAAAGCCGGTGGACCTGAATTCAACTTAATACTGTCTCTCTCTTCAATAACTTTCCTATGTGAGGGGTACATCACTTACACCGACATGAGGACTCCCTTAATACTGTCTCTCTTCAATATTTGGGGACATTGCAATTAATTAATGGTGGTGTGAGGCGCACCCCACCTTTTTGTTTTGTTTTTTGTTTTTTGGTTTTTTTTAATTAATTAATTTATTTATTTTAATATCTATTACCTAATACTAAAACAAAATGTTTTCTTCCCTTCTCCTTTTGCCACGTAGAATTACCATCCTATCATACATGACACGTGTCAACCAAAAAATTCACACTTCTTTTTCAAATGCTGCTTCCAATTCAAAACTTACTGTTTCCACAAAACAGGCGTGTCCCTATATGTTACACCTCTTAGAACTCAACCCAAACAGCATGTGTCCCATGAAACAAAATAGACGCATCCCTATATGTTACACCTCTTAGAACCCAACCCAAACAATACGTTCCCCACCGCAAACGAAGAGAGTGCAAGTGAGTTTGCATATGGGTGTATCAATCGGAATCGTTGTCATGGTTCCCTAATCCATTGCAACCTTTCGAAGCAACACAACCCTTTATTTCTATTAAACCCTTTTGATTAGCAGAAGAGGAAAGTACGAGAGGATACCCCTTGCTGGAGAACCGGTACTGACCTCTCTCTCTCTCTACAAAACTCTAATTTATTGCAATGCAGGGTGTAAGATAAATCTAATACTCTCTCTCTCTGCAAAACTCTAATTTATTGCAATGCAGGGTGTAAGATAAATCTAATAGCATTATTGATGAGCCTCTCTTTCTTCTTGCACATTTCTTCTTCTTATTATTAACTGTATAATATTTTTTTTTATCAAAGGTGAACCTGAAATGATGAGATTTGTATCTTGGTGATCTTGATGTGTTTGAGCAGATGATCTTGATGTGTTTGAGCAGATGACGACTCCCCGGGGCCTACTGTTATCACCTATTCCTGATAGTATGCTTTGCTTGACAAAAAAGGTTGGCCGTGGGTGTGTAGAGTATAGTGTGCGTTAATGTGTTAGATCAAAATAACAACTTATTAAAGAAAAAAGTAATGTGATGTCAATTTTAGGACGTGTGCGGACATGTGCTAATTTGAGAGAAAAAACTAGGAGAGAGCAGTCATGGTTAGCGGCACCTCATTTGAAGAGCTTTGCCCTTACATCGGGTTAAGATAAAAAGGAGGAGAGCTGTGGCCTTAAAGATGCAACTCTTATCTGAGAGGAAGGGTTCGAGGGGTGTCGCTTATTACGAAACCGGATTTGAAAAGTTATGTACTCTTCTATACAAATTGAGACAACTTTTCACATTGACACAACAGTGCTTTGGATGAGAGAAACGACTGATTTTTGACAACTATTAGTGGGCTATGTGGTACTGATTTTTGGGCTATTTTATTAGAATTGATTTTTGGTTAATAAAATCTAATCCAAACGTCACCAAAGAGTCCTGTAGGCTACCTAATCTAATAAAGCTCTTCCTTGAAAGAAAGTTGTAACCTCCCATAAAGGGAGGACTCTGTTTTTTATTTTAATAAATTAACATATCTGTAATTTTTCCTTCATTTGATACGGTTTTGAACATATTTGTTGTTTCAAAGACTGTTATGTGTTGACGTCGCTGGCATATGATGGTTTGTGGGATGTGAGACCGGTGAATGAGAAGAAGAGGTGGGGTTTCCTAACTGGATATGACTTCTATCTCTATTGCCAACATGTTTTCTATTTTTTTTTTTTATCCTCATGTATTTTTATCCTTTGATTATAATTGGTTTAAAGGTGTTTGTAATTTAGAGGAAAGTAGATGAATGTGAGCATTTTTTTAAAATGTTAATATCATTTACCTAATGTACTTCGTATGAGTCATTGTTACTGGTTCAAAATACTGGCTTGAGTTTTGAATTATATGATTAGGTGGTGGTAGTGGGAATATTGAGAAACTAATTCATATTCAAGACTTGAACATGTTTCTTTCAGAGAGCTTAACGAAGAAAAGGATGTTGCAGACATTTGACTATGCAGTAAAGACCTGAATATGTTTCTTGGGAAACTCATGAAAATTTATTGAGAGGCGTATCTCCTAAGTCCTAACAATTATTCTATTTTTTTCTCAGGGAGCTTAATGAAGAAAAGTATGTTGCACGCAACCATGCTTCAAGAGGAAGAGGATGAGTTTTTAAAGATCACTGATATAGATAAAATGAAAAGACATGGAGTGTCTAGAGTTAGATTATTTTCTCTCTATTCGAGTAGTAGCTCACATTTGCATGCAAAAGTTCTGATGTAGTTTTCTACTTTTGCTCCATTCATTTTCTCTTTTTTATTGGGACTGAAATTTTAAAACTAGAATTTCGGTAAAGGTAGTCATTAATAAAGAAATTCATTCTCTATTGAC
The DNA here is from genome assembly GCA_015143295.1 of Tetracentron sinense. NCBI lineage: Eukaryota > Viridiplantae > Streptophyta > Magnoliopsida > Trochodendrales > Trochodendraceae > Tetracentron > Tetracentron sinense. Next base: position 1,607,257 of record CM026573.1, on the reverse strand, counting down.
TATTAGAATTTATAAATTTTACACTTTGACATTAAGGTGGCATTTGGATTAGATTTTTTTGGCAAAAAATCAATTATGATAAAATTGACTGTGTGGAAATTCATGATCAAATAATCATCTTTTTAACTAATAGTGTTCGGAGAATACGAAGTTGAGAGACTCACCTACGTATTCTCAGAACCCTATCATTTGGAAAAAATGATTATTTGACTATTAAAATCTACACAATCAATTTTATCAGAATTGATTTTTGGCCAAAGAAATCCAATTCAAATGTCCCGTAAATATTTATCATTTTCTTTTACTATAGTTCATTCATGCATTCTTTTTGTCACTATCCGTGTATCGCACAGGCTACTTACTAGTTTTAAACTAACTAAACACACTCAACACACACCCACAAGACACACACACAAGCCCTACAATCTCAACTTCAAACCTATAACCACGCACACCCCTCAAGCATACAGTTTCCCTAAAATTAATAGCCGCAGCCCACTTTTTTTGGGCTCCGGTTTCTACTTCCCCTTTGCAACTTCTTTCTCTCTGCCCGTATTCCTCCGCTACCAGATACGGCAGGTATAGTTGTAGGATTCAAATGATGTTCTTTGAAAAGAACCCGATATCTCTAATATTCTTCGGTTATGTGGTTTTGGTTGTGGCGTACAATAGCAATCCAGATCTGAAATTCTAATTGTCTGACTTTTGATTATCTGTGAGACCTGAACATAAATTGTAGAAGAGACTGTTATCGTTGTCTCTCTCATTCAAGCATACAGTCTATTCCTTTGGAAGCATATACAGAAAATTCTCATATACAGGTTTCTTTTGAGATTTTATTGAGTGCTTATGTAAGCTCAATTTGTTTGATGCTTCGGGAAGGTAAACACACACACCCCACTCGGTACACCTTGGATTGCTTGAATTTTTTTTTGGTTATTCACAAAAAAAACACACCAAAACACTCACACACATGCCATAGGCCTCACACACCCAGACCCACCTCATCACGAGATCTAATCACAGCCAATTACTACTAATGAAAGCCGGGGACAGGGAGGTCCACGTGGCGGTCCGAGAGCGAATTTAGGAAGGTTTGGGGTGAGGTGTTGAGGTCCACATGGCAATTGTAGAATTTTTTTTTCCACATGTCCTCTTGTTAGTGGGTGCATTTAAGATGGTCAAAGGGGTGCTGTGGGATCCAAAGCGTTACAATTGTTCATTCAATTAATGCACAACCTATCAAATCTTGAAACCGTTTTCTTCTTCAATTCTTTCAAAAAATTTGAACTATTGGCTACTTAATGCAATGACCAACTGTTAACTGACCATTATCCGAGAAAATGCGTCCAATCATAAACACATCTTTATAAACCCACGTGCCTGTTCCCCTTACCTTGGGGAAGATATGCAAAGGTTATTACGTAACCAACGCGCCTGTTCCATATCCCCAACCCTGCCTCTTTATAAGCCTAATGCATCCACTTCCTCCTATGGCTCCTTCCATTTTTTCCCTCCTCTGAGTTTGAGGTTTTGGTACATCCTCTTATATCTCTAACATTTGTCATCATCTGAAGCATTTCGCTTATAATAATTATGGTGTTCAGATGGTGTTTGTAAGAATGAATTTATTATACAGGTTGGCTACCAATGATAAAATGAAGATGAGAATTCCGGTTGCCTATAAATATATAATAGCCTCAGCTTTTGTGCTTTTGTGTTCCCTCATGCTTTCGACTAAAAGGTAATCATGCATCTTTTTCCTTACATATTAATATCAACAAGATTTTGTGATCTGGGTTCCTTTGTTTTTTTCTCAATTTGAATTTAATGTTTGGTTTTTAATAGGAGAAGATTAAAAAAAGGTATTTGAAACTGAGCCAACGACGACATAGACGTTGGGGCCGTTGGAGGTGTAGATGAAATTGAAGAGACAATTAAGTCCGGTTGCAAGGCATGTTTTTTGTTCTTACATACCACAACGAAACATTAACATCAAAAAAGATTTAATGATCGTTGCCTTTTTTTTTCTCTATTTTTTTCATACTAGAATTTCAGGTGTTATTGATACCTTTCTTGACTATATAATGGTATAGGAAGTTCGGTTTTTAACAGGAAAGATGAAACAACAAATATCAGAAATGGACCTACCAAGGACGTAGAGGTGAGGGTTGATGGAGGTGGAGATGAAATTGGAGAGACCATAGACGTGGGATTGCAGGGCATGGACAGAGTGGACACCAAGGATAGGATCACAGAGGTTCTTTAATTTGCTATATTTAATTGGCGGTTTTTAGACAGTCATGGTGGAAGTATGGAATAAAGTATAGGATCATAGAGGTTTTTACACTTTACATTCATATTAGTGTATGGTGTATGAAGGATCCACATTCTAGAATTGTAGAAAGTAGGTGTAACTTTTATTTAACCTTTAATTTATTTTTCTAGCTATTAAAAGAAACGAATACGTCACGGCTAGGGCTGTCAATGGACCGGATCATGATCCGGATCCGATCCGAATCCGATCCGATTAGCCGGACTTTGGACCCTATATGTGATCCGTCGGATCGGATTCGGATCGGATCGGTGGAATCCGATTATAATCGGATCGGATCTGGATATAGGGTGATCCGATCCGATTAAAATCCGATCCGATAATAATAATAATTTTTAATTATTTTAAATATATTATTTAGATTTTCTATGTATAAAATATTAATTTTAAAAAAAATTAACATTAATTAGTATTAATTAAGGTATTATTAGATTTTTTATTATTAAAATAGATTTTTTTTTAAAAAAATAACCTTACTCGGATCGGATCGGATCGGATTCGGATCGGACGATATATAATCGGATCGGATTCGGATCGGTTACTTCATGATCCGACGGATCTCGGATCGGATTCGGATCAGTCGGATTCTTAATCGGATCGGATTCGGATCTAGGCAGATCCGGTCCGAATCCGATCCGTTGACAGCCCTAGTCACGGCTTAATAGAGATTTGACATTCTTTGGACTTCGGTCAACAATGGCAGAGTACATAAATTTGGTTTTGTTGATCTTCTAATTATGTCCTACGTATAATATAAGCCTATAAGTTTTCTTTTTTCTATTTTTTTTCCCTTTATATAGGGAGAGGAAGGGGCCTATTGGATAGAACGGCACTATCCACCGACACACTTCTTCTCTTTCCCTATATCATTCAAACTGCACACCCCCATTGAGTGGGGGCTATTAGACGAGTGAAGGAGCTGTTATTGGTCCTAATAAATGAGTTGGTGTGTTGAAAGGGCAAGGGAAAAATCTTAGACATGATGTGCTATAGGTTGTATGGAGAGGGTAAAGGAGAGGGATTGACGTGAGATGTTGTAGGTATTTGTAAAGGGATGGTTACTACAAACAAAACTGTAAGGGATAAAATTCGTAATTTAATCTTGTGTTGTGACAAAAAGCATGTTTTCGGTGTTAAACGGTGGATACGAGCTTATATGTGTTATTGAGTACGTATTCGTTGTGTGTATGACAACAAACTCATTGTGCTGCTCACAACGGGAACGTAGTCCTCTAGACAACGAACTCGTAGTCATCAAGACAACGGTGTCGTCCTTGTTGTGAACAACGAGCCCGCGCTTTATGTCGACAACGAGACCGACTTTCAGGACCCGATCCTCAGGAGGCGATCATTTGTCTCTGACGTTAGGTAGAAAGCACCGTATTAGCATTTATTGCTAGTCACCTTAGGTGATTTTTCGACCCATAAACCGACTTAGAGATTATAGGCTCTCGCGTGTGAGTTCGTCATCAAATATGTCTGACATGTTTGGTAATGAGTGGTAAACTTATGACATGGTCATCCAAGTCATCGATGGTCATCTATGGGCATCCCAAGCTTAACCTATAAATACACCGGAGACCTAGTGCATCAGGATCGATCAGGAAATATCCAAAGACAGTGCCTTAACTTTCATCTTAGTGTTCTAGCTCTCAGTGTTCCAGCTCCTCTGTGATTTTACTATTTACCTTCTTCTTCGTTTACTGACTTTATCAAGTGAGCTATTTCAAGATGCAGACCCACCCCCTCATTTTCTGTTGTTTTTCAGTCTTATTTGTAGGTGGATGTCATTTTGATTGCTCTACCAACCAAACAGCTATTGACGTGTTGAACTCGAGAAATTTTCCCTCAAAAAAATGGCGCCGTTTGTGGGAAGTTTTTTCTGAATCACTTACACTATACAAAGTAATAAGTTGACTCCTTGCTTCTTTATCACCATGGCCGACCATTCTCCTGTCTCGCCAATTGATGAACAGACCTCAGAGCCAGAACTATCTTAAGCAGAGCAAATTATCATGTTACTGCAGTACCAGCAATCTTTCTTGACACAGCTTACCAGTCAACAACAGCTGTTGCAAGAACAGATCGAAACTTGGGCACAAGATGTGAATACATCAAGTCGTGCATTTCTCCAGGGCAACAGTCATCAGATAGCTAAACAGCGCCCCTCCAGATGAGCCGACTTGATAATGTTCACTGCTCGCCCCACTGCGATCTTGCGAGCCATAGAAGATGATCCAAACTTTGAATGGCAGTCTCGTATCGGTCGGGACATCACCAAAGGGCCGCGAGCGCAGGAGTATTGCCAGTACCATAGGAACCATGACCACACGACTAACCGCTATTGCGATTTGAAGGCCTATCTGGAGAGTTTGGCGCGAGAAGGCTTCTTAGTCGAATTTGTACTTCCTGCTGATGAGTCAGAAGCCCCATGACTCAAAAGATGTTGCTGTACCCATGTTTTAGTTATTTTGTCTCTTCTCTATGTGTTTTGTTGTTTGCTCAGCCGATGTGGGACTTATCTCCTTTCTTGATATACTTCTTCCTTGTACATAACAATTATCTAATGCATCCCTTTTTGTTTTGTCCAATTTTGTGTGAAACATGTGCATTTTGGAAATCTATCATACTTCGTCGAGGCATTATGAGTGAAGAAAGAGGAGAAAAAACAGGTGCGAATGCATCTTCGGTGTTATGATAACCTTGTCCTCGTTGTCTCGATGTCAAACTTGTCGGCACGGTATTGTTGGCGCGAACTCGTTCTCGTTGTCTATTTGTTCTTTCCTGGTGTTCAATGTCTTCAGCGATCATATCACAACGGACTAGTGTTTGCATAAAATGTCGGTGCCTTTATACAAAACACAAATTCAGAGCCGTATCAGAGAGAATTCTAGAGCCGTGCCAAAAGTGAATTTTGGAGCTGTATCAGTGAATTCAATTTCAGTGACCTAACGGAAGTGAATTAAATTTCAAACACCCAAGAAAGTGAATTTAATTTCAAAAGCCACAAGTATATGAGACATCGAACACTTCTGCAGCATATCATACTGTCTTCTCCAAGCATGTTCCAGTGTCTTTTCGATATTTCAGTGCTTTGTATTCCGGTGATTGACAAACAAAGAAAGATCATCAAGGTGAGTACAAATTGATTTAAATTTAATATATATGACATACATGTATTATATATTCTTTGTGAAAATTTCCAACAAGTGTAGCACAACGAATGAAGTTATGTATCAAAAATATCCTTAAGAGGAGACAACGAATATCATTATACGATGGAGTTATCTTCAATATTAAGAATTTCTATCGTTAAAAGATCAGTAGGGGGAGCAGGTATAGTTGGAGCTGGCTCGGTGGGCAGAGGAGGTTCTTTGGTTTCTTTTATCTCGTCATCATGAGTATTGTCCTGAGTTCAGAATCAGAATCATTGAGTCTTCCTTGTTCTTGAAGTTACCGCATTATGATTTCTTTAGTTTCTCTGCAGTCTTCATCCAGTAGCTGGTCCATCTGAGTTTGAAAGTGAATACGGAGAGACTCCGTGAGAAGATCTTCAGTAGCTTCAATTTCTTTCTCTTTTGAGGTTTGAGCTTCGTTGAGTTGTTTTGCCAGGATCTCTTTTTCAGCTTCAGATGCTTCAAGTCGTCGGCGCAATGTGTTTAAAATTTCATCCAGCTCACTACTCTGAAAAATAGCACTTTCTGCTTGCTCTAGTGCTTTCTTCTCTCTTTCTTCTGCATTGCGAGCCTCTTGCCGAGCTGCATCTCGTTGTGTTATCATCAGAGCAAATTTATCTTTGGCAATCTTCAGTTCTGATTGAGCTTTCTCTAGCTCATATTGCAATTTCTTTTCTTCTTCTGTTCCTTTCTTCTCGAGCTCGGTAACTTATGCTGTTAGTCCGGTGGATGTGTTCCGCACATTATTATAGTCTTCGTATAATCCAGCCAGCATATTATTCATCTGAATGAAAGAAGTATCGTTAGCATGAAGTTTTGCAGATTAACAGCTAGAGTAGATAAGACTCGAGTTCTTACCGTGGCAACAACCCGGGATACAGCGCCAAACTTCCCCATGAAATGTATATTGTTCGTCGTAGTAATATCTTCCGGGAGCCTCGTTGCAAACAGCATGGATGTGGTTATATAATCATGGTCCATTGCCGTATGAGCAACCGTAGGGTGTGGGTATCCTCGTGGGAAGACATGAATCCATTCCTCAACCTCTCTGTCCGTTTTCCTTTTTTCTCGAGGTGGGGCAAACGATGAGGCAATGTTGGGATTTGGAGCAGAAGTAGTGATGACAGGAGTCAGCGTAAGAGTAGGTGTAGCAGTAGTGGTTTGAATTCTAGTGGCTAGAGGTTGATCATCCTCCAGCAGATCATTAGAGCCGAAGAGTTCTTCATCACTATCTATTTCAGGCTGAACAAACGTTGTGGCAGTCGTCTTTATGCCCTGTTGGGCTTGGAGTCTTTTGTCATAATCTGCTTCGCGTTGAGCTCGTTTTACCTTCAGTTGTTTAAGAGCAGCGTCCCTCTTTCTCTTTTCAGTATTCTTTTCCGTTATGGTAAGTTGGGAAGAATGGGTAGATCTGGGAGCTCGTGATGTTCGGTATAAATGAGGCATGCAATCAGCCATTCTTTCTCTAAGTTGTCCAGGAGTAGCAGCAGTGGTATTAGGTTGAAAAATATAATCCGTGGCAACTGTAGATTCCGGTGTTGGTAGTGGCCTCTAGGTAATATATTCGTCTCCTCTCTCTTGACGAATATTTCTTAGTCGTTGTTCCTCTACAGAAGTGAGTTCTGGATAGCGCAGCTTGGAGATTTCTGTACACACAAGATGCTATTTTCGGTTATAACAGATATATATATAGGAAGCAACAGTGAGTAGAGCAGTAACAGCAACCTGAAGAGAATTTGTTGGGAATGGGTCGATCACTCTCATTTCTCCAGGCACTAGAGATGGTGAAGGGCATTCTTTTCCAATTCTTGTCTATATCGGGGAGGTGCGTCACGATATCTGTGATTTTAGTTCGTTAATTCCAAGCGAAGTACGTCTTATCGACATCTTCAGGAAATTTTCGGCATTTCACCGTATGATAGAAGTGGAAGATGTGCCTAGGTTTTATATTGTATCAATCTCTGTTGAATTTAGTCATTAGAGATATATTTATAAAACCTAGGATGCATCTATCCAGGGGCTACTTGCATAGCAGCGAGAACTTCATCGACAACGGGTTCTAATGGAAATGGCAATCCAGCTTCAAACTAAGCAGTATATACAGTGGTGCAGGAAGAATGATAGTCAGGGTGGACGTCTCCTTCATTCAGATGAAGGTAGACATATAGAGGAATCTCATCTCTAGTTCTGTAGAAATCAAGAATGTATCTATCTACTGGTTTGGGTATGGGAGCAGTAACAACTACATTTTGGGAGTATTATTAGCCTAAGTGACTTCTTCATCGCTATCAATCCAAACTATTTCAGTTGACATGATGAGAAGGTTATGATCAATGTAGGAGCAACCAGAGGAGTAATATGCCAACTACACTACGAACAACAAGAACAATGAAAATAGAAACAGAGCAACAACAAATGAGATCTTACCACAGCAAATGTTGTGCAAAATCCTTAAGAAGGTTCAAAGTTGCAAATCATTGGAGAGATGAAAATCCGGCAGAGTAGCCGTGCAAATGACTCAAAATGAGGAAGACGAAGGTCCATGCTTCTTATATAGATGATGCCAAAATGCAAATGACTGACTTGGCCTTACATCTCAGCCATACATGTGAGCACTTGATAGGGTAAGATAGTCATTTCCATAATATTTAAATATAGTGTGTCAGACTAACTATCTTGTAGGACGCACTTAACCTACATCTCGGTCGTACACGTCAACGATAAGGAGGGTAAGATCGTCTTTTTACAAGACAGAATAACCTTCAAGGCAAATGAATTGTCTCGGGTTCCGTAAAAGTCATGATGACTAGTCTGCCATGCATTAATGAAGCGTGATAGATTTGAGAAACGTGCTACAGTGGTTTCAGCGATATATCTTTGCATATAATGCAAGTAAGAGATCAAGAACAATGGAACATACACAACAAAGTCTGCACAATGGGGCGAAAATATGGAGAATTGATAACGGAGTACAATCAACATGGAATACGGTATTTTTCTTCTGGAATGCTGAGAGGTTTATGATATTTTGAACTACGTTCAAAGTATCATAAATGAGCCAATTGTAAGGGATAAAATTTGTAATTTAATCTTGTGTTGTGGCAAAAAGCATGTTTTTGGTGTTAAACGGTAGATACGAGCTTATATATGTTTTTGAGTACGTATTCATTGTGTATATGACAACAAACTCGTTGTGCTTTTCACAACGGGAACGTTGTCCTCTAGACAACGAACTCGCAGTTATCAAGACAACGGTATCGTCCTCGTTGTGAACAACGAGCCCGCATTTTATGTCGACAACAAGACTGATTTTTAGGACCCGATCCTCGGGAGGCGATCATTTGTCTCTGACGTTAGGTGGAAAACACTGTATTAGCATTTATTGCTAGTCACCTCAGGTGGGTTTTTGACCCACAAACCTACTTAGAGATTGTAAGCTCCCGCGTGTGACAGGTTTGTCATCAAATATGTCTGACATATTTGTTAATGAGTGGTAAGCTTATGACATGGTCATCCAAGTCATTGATGGTCATCTATGAGCATCCCAAACTTAGCCTATAAATACCCCGGAGACCCAGTGCATCAGGATCGATCAGGGAATATCCGAAGACAGTGCCTTAACTTTCATCTTAGTGTTCTAGTTCTCAGTGATCCAGCTCCTCTGTGATTTTACTATTTACCTTCTTCTTCGTTTACTGACTTTATCATCGGAGTTATTTTAGGGTGCAGACCTGCCCCCTCATTTTATTTTGTTTTTCAGTCTTATTTAGGGGTGGATGTCATTTTGATTGCTCTACCAGCCAAACAGCTATTGACTTGCCGAACCCGGGAATTTTTCCCTCACAAAAACTTTTCCCATTCAAAAGCCTTAGTCAGTTGATGGGCCTGGCGATATCAACTTGAGCACCTGGCGATATCAACTTGAGCACCAAAACCTTTTGAATCCATGTAGATACGAAGTCATCATTTGTTACCCATCCTAACTCTACAAATTCATGACTCAATGTGAATTTCTTGGTTAGCATTATTTATTAACTAAGAAGTTGTGTTTAGGGAGTCCAAGAGCTCCAACCAACATAATGGAAGAGGACAGTCGAACCGTAGATAGGTTTTTAAACCAAAAGAAATTAGTTTTACACTTCGTACAATTCATTGAGTGGGTAAAATGATCGGCCAACTGATTATGTTTCCTCGAATTCGTCTTTTCTAGATCGATTGAGCAATGATAATGACCAATTTTTTATAAAAAAAAATCATGCCCATTATTGTTTTTTCTTATAAAATACTTTACTATTGCCATATGTTTGCCATGTCCTAATAATGTTATACATTTTTTTCTTTATAATATTTAATAGTTCCGTGCATCGCACGGGCTTCTTACTAGTTGTGATTGAACTCGGGAAGTGTTCAATTGCACCCATAGGCCAACACGTGTCATTTTTAACTTTTATTAACTATGGTTAAGATTCGTTAATCCTTGGGTTCAATAATATAACCTTTGTTTTTTAGGAAAATGTATTTAAAAAATATTAACTCTAGTTTTAAAAAATTAATAGGTTAGTTTTTCTTTTTAATAATTAAAGTTGTATTATGAAACCTAAGGGTTAGTGAATCTTAACCACAGTTAATAAGGTTAAAAGGGACACGTGTTAGCCTGTGAGTGCGATTGGGGCGTAGTTATAAATTTTATAGCTATTTTTTATGGGGGATGTGGAAGTAATTTTGTGATTTTAATGGTTTGTAACAAGTAATTTTCACTAATGGGGTGCAGTCATAAAAAAGTGGGGTGCGCCTATTAGCACCCTTAATTAATTTAACTGCAGAAACGTTGATGGACTGTCTCCCTTTAATCTTTTGAGTCAAATGTATTGCATATGTGTCGCAAGTGGACTGGAAAAAAAAAAAAAAATTAATTCAAATTTGGCTTCGGATTACCTCTTGTGATGCCCCAGGTGGGACCTTGGGCATCCACACATCATTTTAATGTGGCGTATTAAAGGGGGAGAGATATCATATGGGGAGAAGTCAAAATCATGAGGAGAAAGTGAAATGACTTCTCCCCCTTTTTATCGCCAAGTGCCCAATGATATGTGGATGCCCGAAGTCCCACCCGGGGCATCCACTAGAGGTAATCCGAAGCTTTCAAATTTCTTGTTTTTGGACATGTATGCAATTGAATTCTCTTAAATTTAATTGCAATTGACTTAGGTGAACTGACTGAAATGTATTTTTTTTAACGACCCCTCATTTTCACGTGAGGTAAATTACACTAACCTTCCAGTTTGACAAAATTGCAGAAACCTTTTCTATTGTTTCTTGTTTTTGATTAGATGATTTATAAATGTTCGATTGAGTTGATTTTTTTACCATGTGTTCCTCGATGTGTTTCTCGGGAGACCCATCATGACATCTAACGGTCGAACCATTAGGTATCACATTATTAGGGGCCGTTCATTGAAGACTTTAATGAACATGACTCACTTATAAGTATTTGATCAATTTGATATTTTGCCACATGTCTCTCGGGAAACCATTCTTGACATCCAATGGTCGGATTCTAAAACAACTTGTCACGTTATTAGGGACCGCTAATTGAAGACTTTAGTGAGCATGACTCACTTATAAATGTTCGATCAAGCTAATAATTTGCCTTGTCTCTCGGGAGACTTGTCTTGACATCTAACGGTCAAATTCTGGAACAATCTATCATGTCACATTATTAGTGAACCAAGCTTATTAAAGCTTTTAATGAGCGCCCCATCTCTTACAAGGGGCGAAGCTAGGAATTTTTCATTGGGGGGGCTGAAATACATGTATAAAAAAAACTATAGGTTTTGTAAGTATGAACCGGAGAATAAAAATTTTGGGATAATTTTTTTATTTTGAGAATTTTTTTCTAGTAATGTCCTTGAGGTCGCCATGTGTCCTTACTGATACCCTTAATTGTGGTTAAGATTCACCCACATATCCTTGGTTTTTTTAAAAAATATCAAAATTTTCAAACCATAGTTAAAATTCACTAACTCCTAAGGTTAAAAAAATCTATTTTTTTTTTAAAACCAAGGATATGTGATCGGTGTCTAATGTTGCACATTTAGGCACCCGAAAGTACACTTGTTAGCTCTTTAGGACTTAATTCTTATAGTTTTTAATTATAATTTATTGTTTTCGGGACTAAGGGGAGAAAAGATCATAATTCTCAAATGATGAGAACTTTCAAGAACTTAGAAGAGCCTAGGGGATGAAAGAACTGAAGAATACATGAAAATAAATAAAGAAAAAGTATACTGGCCCAAACCGCCCGAGCGCAAATCACCACCGCCCGAGCGGTGGCCTAAACCGTCCAAGCGCAATCTAGCTCCGCCTGAGCGGAAGTCCACAATTTTATTTTCTGGATTTTTGCCTTTTTGAAACCCTACTTGTTACCTTATAAAAGGAAACAGATTCAAGAGTTTTGGGGATGATTTTTATCAGAGAAGGAGGCTAGAGAAGAGTTTTGGAAGGTCTTGGAGTATGGAATCTTTACCATCCATGGCAGCTAATCCTTCTCCTATGATCAACTAAATCTCTTATCTAGGGTTTCAATGAAAACCTAGCCAAGTAACTATGGTTTAGTCGTTTTGTTTTATGGTTTTATTATTTGTAAACGATGATTGCATGACTTGAAGATTGCTTTGACAATTGATTCTAATGTTTTTATTCAATCTTAATAATGTTCTTCCTTGTCTTAGGAATTTTTCTTTTTGATTGAGATTCAATTCATATTTAATTTCTATGATTTTATATATGAATGTTTATGCAATGAAATTTATCGTATAAGTAGTTAAATATTAAGATGATCTATGCCTAGGTAAGACGAATCGTGTTATAATCTTAGGTTAATTAATTTAGTGTGGACGATTCGTGCTAACCAAAGATAAGTCATACCTAAGATTTAAGTATTTTGACCTTCTTGATGATTTAAATTGAGACTTGTAGTCTCAATTAATCGCAATTGAGTGCAAATAATTCTATCCTGCTTAAAGATAATATTTCATGGTTAAGAGGCTAGTAGTAGATTCGATGTCCTAGATCTCTTTCTTTGGACGTTCATATTATTTTTATTTGTTTTCGGTATTTAGAATAATTTTAAGATTTTTAATTACAAACCAAAACCTTTTGTTCACCATTAAATCAAAATTCATCTTTATTATTAATCAATATAACCAGCGCAGTCTTCGTGGTTTGACACACTCAATACTTGTCACTATTCTTCCTGAATTAGTGCTTTTACGAGGTAACGATCTTAATCGATCAATAAGTAGGTGAACTCTAAGAATGAGTGATTTTTAACCATAGTTAAGGGGTGCTCAATAGAGACATGTGGCGACCTAAATGGCATAAAGGTCCATTGGAGGGCCCACTATTTATGTGGAAAAAATTGGGGCTGGGGCGGGGGGGGGGGGGGGGGGGGAAGTATAGTAAAAAAATTAAAAATTTTGGGGGGCCCACTATTTCTTAGCAAAACTCTTAAGGAATTCCAAAAATTTTGGGGGGGCCAACCTCTCCCCCCCCCCCCCAATCCGGCCGCTCCGCCCGTCTGTTACTAGAACATAAGTATTGGGGATGGTAGTGTAATCTTAGAGACAAGAGAAGAGGTTTTTGAAGTTTCACCAAACCTCAAGGACACTACCTTCTCTCTTGTTGGAGAAGCTCACGGCTGTCAATCTGGCCTGGGGACTTAGAGAAACCTTATTATGCTGGGTTGGGTATCTATAACGAATTCGATATTATTATCCTAAGAAATTTCATTTATGAAGTTTCAACTCTATATTATTTAACTATCGGATAGGCCATATTAATCAAACCATCTTAAGTCGTGAGCATCCAATGAAGGGTGGACAACTAAGGTGTGAGCATGAAAGGATTTAGATCTTGACCATTCCAACATGCTCAGGTATACCCTAGCTTGGGTACCAACCCCGCCTCTTCCCCGTTCACGGGGCTGAACAGTGTACAAAAGTCTGTATATCATGACCACAAGCATATCCCCAGCATCTAAATGTCACACCAGCATACGGTTTGGCAAGACGAAATTGCAAGGCATATGACAAAAGCCTGCAAACCTATGACACAATTGACTGCTCCAGATATGACAATCTATCTGACGAGGAATTACGACAAAAGAAAAAAAAAAAAAACACCAACTAGATGGTAAGAACTCTTCCATACAAAAAACATGTGAGGAACTAGGAACTAACTTGACTGTTAAAGTGTCCACCATAGGTGGAGGACCGCCTCACAGACGCTAAAGAATGAGAAGAAGGTGTGTGTAGAGACCTGCGACTAGGGGATGCACATATCGTGAAACCAATGTAAGATCCAAACGCACCACAATACCCATAGTGAGAAACAACTAGCAATATGATGAGACTTGAGCCCCTTAACCCTGGTTAAAAACTTTTAATCCTAAATAGTTAAATATATATTTTCGCTAAACACTGATATTATTAGATTATTGAATTCTAAGGATTAAATAAATTTTAACCACAATTAATAATAATTAAAAGAGATAAGTGTTGACATGTGGTTGTGATTGAACTCGGGAAGAGTTAAATTACAATTAAATATGATCCCAACTCACCTTCCTAAAGATATGGTCACATGGGTGAGTTGTACCCTTGCATACAAATATATAATAGAAGTTGGTAGTAGTCACAAATTCTAGGGAAATTGAATTTCATCAAACGGTTTAAGAAATCTTTTTTTGGTAAACGGTTTAAGAAATCTAATCACTATACTTTCGATCTTAATGATTCTTCCACCAATGGCACTCTACTTATCTATCCCCTCATTAAAATGTGTGACGCGAATTTTGTCGAAAGTTTTGCTTTACTTAAAATACTCCTAATTCTAAACAACAATATTTCAACTTTGTTGAGAAACTACCCTCGCTTCTCTTTGTTATTGTTAAGAAACTTCTCACCTGCTAGTAGTACAACACTTCTCCACTAAGACCGATGGGCCCTATTCAACTGTCCATATTTTTGGGATGAGATTTCATCTGGCCCTCGCCAGACCATTTTTGGTTGGTGCTAGGCTAGGGTTAACCTAAGATTTAACTAGGGTTAGACTTATGGTTGACTTAGGGTGGACCTAGGGTTAGACCTAGGGTTAGACCTATGGTTTGACTAGGGTTGACCAAGGATTTGACTGTGGTTGATTTAGGGTTGACTCAAGGTCCTAAGGTTTAGCTACGGTTAAAGAGTTTAACTATGGTTAGGGGGTGTAAAAATTAGGTGTTTACATCATGCACTTGACCAACCTGGTCAATCCAATCTTAGTCCCTGAACTAAGTCTTAGCCACCCCGGTGCGTACACACACTCCCCTAGCCTCGGCACGGGCGCATGTGCCAGAACTACGCTCGGTATGATCTCATCCCATGTGAGTACATAGGCAACCCTACCCGGGTTCAACCCTAGTTAGGATTTCTCATTTCTTGGATTAGTATACTCTAAAACTTATGCATTTGATTAAAAACTTTGACATTAATTTGACTTATACCTAGGGAGTAGGTAACCATTGTAAAATAGGGGTCTCAGGGTGCCTAACACCTTCCCCGGGACTTAATCGAACCTCTTACCTAGAATCTCATGTATACCATTAGACTTTATCCATATCCGGGACTTATCCCTCAGAATTAATAAGTAACGACTCCTAATCGAAAACCAGTGAGTAAAAATTCATGCTCACCTCATGAAATTGAGAACTAGAGATTATTATTTACCTTCCTTGATCTCTTCTCTACGATCTTACGCTTGCGAATATGGCTCAATCTAGATCTTCAAGGTATTTTCCTTCTTCTCCAATTAAATCTAGTGATCTCTAGGTCTTCCCTCTTTAGATCTCTCAAAATACTCTATTTTCTCTATCTTTTAGGTTTAGGAGGCCTTTTGAAACCTAATTCATGAGTTAAAGAGGTAGATATAGGGTTTTGGGACACTAAGGAAGTCTAAAAGTCAAAAAATCAGCGTTTTCACGCAAATATTCATGCCCACCGATCGATCGGCGAGTTTGGCCAATTGATCCCAGCTGCCGCCAATCGATCGGCTCTGGTTGGCCACTCGGTCGGATTATATATATATATATATATTTTTTTTTTTTTTTTATCTGAACCTTGCTCCCGTAATTGACCTATAAATTTTGATTAGGTTATCGGAATTTGACAATTCAAGATGCGTTGGAACCGTTATTTGAAGGGGAACTATTTATTGTCTAATAGAGGTGTCCCAATTCTAAGTCCTTAGAGGTCAAAATATCACATAAAGTTGGATGAATATGAGAGAACCCCAAAACATTTGGGTTTCTACATCTATGCATTCCACATTAATTCCAATATGAACATATACATTAAAATTATGTACTTTTCTAGGAAATTCATATAAATGATACGAATGTCGAGAAAATAAATTCGGGTCACTACATAATCTTTACGTAGTATATATATTTAAAAGAAGTAAATATATTTTATATATTTTAAGATGTTAAGTATATATATAAATAATCAAGCCGACTTGCATGCTCAAGCTTAGTTCGTTAATTCAATGAGCTTGAAAATCTAGTTGGGCATGGCTTGTTTATTAGATAAACAATAGTGAGCTTACTTTTAAAGAGTCGAGCTCGAGCTATTCACAAGCAACATGATTCAATAACCACCACTACTCTTCGGTGCAATGATGATTCTGTAGAACCCCAGAATTAGGTTCACTGTTCAAGTGAATAATGTCAGTGAATAGTGCCGAGGGTACTAGCATTGGATGGGCCAAAGGCCCTTATTATAAGTTAGGTTTGGTTAATGAGAGTGAGAGTTTAAGGTTCAGGTGTTGAGTCTCAAAAAGAGAATACAAATCTACTCTTTATGTATAGAAGTAAGGGTATATAAAATACCCTAAGTGCTTAAAGTGTTAAAGGTGAATAGTGTTAGTGTACAACACATGTAAAGGCCTAAGACCTACCATGTGTTCTTATATTGGAGAAAGTGAAGTAAAGATTTTATATGTGTAAGTTGAGTCTTAAAACAAGAGTATAATAATACTCAAGTATCTTGGGTATAAATACTTTAAGTGTGAATGTAGAAACCCGGACCTTGATGCTATGGCTTGTGAATAGTGTCTAAGGCTTAAAAGCCTATTGTAATGTCTCGAAGGGTTATCAATGATTGGTTTTGATATATTGCTGATAGATGATGTGTATGACATGTATTAAAGCCCTAATAATAGTTTTATTTAATTTATGGATGTTTAGGATGAAGGAGTAGAGTATAGAATACTCTAAGTGTCAAATAAGGATATGCTTTAGCATCACCCTTAACTTTAAGTAGACCTAGTTCTCACACCGCTTGTCGGAATCAAGTGATTATTGAATTTTTTGAAAGATATTTGAACCCTCTTTGAGGTTCATGTTTATCATTTTTCCCGGTTTAGAGTTGGGGTCATGTTAAAAGATAGATTTCTGAAGTCGAGTCAGTTGAAAATTTGGACTGCTGAAACCCAATTTCAGATTAGTCAGATTTAGGGGTAAAATGGTCCAAGAATAAGGAAGAATTAGAAATTGTGCAAAACATCAAAGTTGTTCCTCTTCGAAAGAGGAATCCAACGCAAGTTGAATTGTCAAAATCGGACAAGTGATTCAAAAGTTATGGCCAAAATACAAAAATAAAAAAATAAGAAATTTTTCTGTAAAAGTTGCGATCATTTGTAGGGACTCTAGGAACGATCGTAGCGGTGCTACAAATGATCGTAGAGTTGCTACGATCAATCGTAACACTCAGAAATTGTTGGAAACTCACTGGAGTAGCTACGATCGATTGTAGGAACCTACGAACGATTGTAGAAAGCTACAAACGATTGTAAACATCTACGAACGACCGTAGATGCGCGATTTTGTCTCATTGGGTGCTATTTTTTTTGGGGTTTTCACCCCTTTGCTTATAAATAGGAGAACATTTAGAGGGTTTTGGGGTAACCTAAACCTAAGGGAGTTCTTAGAAGAGGAAGAGAGATGATTTTGGGGATTCCAAAGAGGGTTTTGGATTGAAATCAAGAGGAGCATAAATCAAGGGTTTGATCTTCCCCAAATCAAAGCTTGGATCATTTCCTTCAAGAAGGATCTTCCTCAATCAAGTTGAGATTCTGCTCAAAGGCTTTTTTCTACAAAGAAATTGATCCAAGAGGTTAGTGATTCTACTATTTAACCTTGTTATCGTGCTAAGATTTGAAAAGATGATTAAACGGTGATATTAGCCTTACTATGATGCAAATAACAAATGTGGGATTTTCGTAGAACTAGATTATAATCAAATGAGTAAATAAGGATATGTGATTTGGGGTTTTTTCAATAAGAGGGTTAATATGGCTACATTTGTAAGTAAATATTATTACCTCTAAATAAAGCATGATTTTGAGTATGATGTGATGATTTAGGCTTAAAAGCCATGGTTTTGATGATGTGATGAAATGAATGGAAAATATGCTATGTTCCTAGAATTTTGCAAGTATACTATAGTGAAAACATGTCTTGTATGAATTTACATGAATTGTTAAGGCTTTCTAATGTACATGATAATGCTCAAAGAAGCATAAGTGCATAAGCATTGACAAGGCCAAACTTTGGGTTGGTATTCTAAGATCGGTTACTTCATGCTCACAAGGATCAAGTCTAAGATCTTGCATAAACTCCACGGATCATAAGTCTCACAAGACTTTTCAAGAACTCATAAAAAACTCACAAGTCTAAGATCTTGCATATGTCTCTAAGGATTATAAGCTCACAAGAACAAGCTCACAAGAAAGAAAGCTCATAAGCTCACAAGAACAAGCTCACAAGAAAGAAAGCTCATAAGCTCACAAGAAATGTTATAAGAACTCGAAAGCTCACAAGAACTCATAAGAAAACACGAGACTCACAATCATTCATAAGAACTCATAAGCAGCATAAGAGGGTTGGTTTTCCATCAAAAGAACAAGTTTTATGAAAGATTTTCCATGACGAGATTTTTAGCATGAATTTTATGATTAGTATTCCCTTATGCAACTGTATGTAATATTTTGATTATGATAGCACTGTTAGCTAGTAGTTTTGGCTCGCTGAGTATTCCATGCTCAGCCGTACATATTATGTCGGCAGGTATACGGGTTCCTTTTGACATCTGTGCCCTAGATCCTTGGATAAAGGAGGACTATGGGGAGGAGGAGCCATATGTGGAGTCTCAGGAGGAGGCAATGGACTTAGACCACTACCCCTTTCAAGGTGATTACTGAGAGAGCATTACCATTTTGTATTTTGATAGGTGGGCATGTCCACCTTATTTTTGTTATGTATGTACAAACTTGGAATACAAAGTATATATATACAAAAAGAAATTTCTGGGTTACGCTTCCACACTTTGATATCAACTTCCGTATTACTTTATGATTTCATTATGTCATGCCTTGGATATTATTACAGGATGGTTTGGTATCGGATACGGCACATCATGAGTCAAAGTATCCCTAACTCTCAGGGGATATTTTGAGTTGTGACAGATTCAATGTATCAAATATACAATTGAAATTGGTGTCATCACAAAGATCAAATGGTATAGTGATATGTTAGAATGGTGGGGCAATGAAATGTCTGGTTGCATAATAGAATTTAGGGGTTTTTTCTTGATTGCCCTTATAGTTTGTCTTTGTTCTTAAAATACCCACCTTTTAAAAACTCTTCTCATAATGCCCTTATAATTATTTTCTCATGCTATTTATGAAAAGTCTGAAACAACCTTCCACTATCATCAACACTTAAAAGAATAGTTTTGAAGAAGAAGATGAAAATATGATTTTACATTCGTGCGCATGAGATTGGAGAAACTTCTCTCTTCTCATATTCTCATTTCACAAAGCTCTTCACTCATTTCTCATTTAATGAGTGTTTTAATACAAACTTAATAGGAGTGTTCTTGAAAAAATACGAAAAATTCGCAAAATTCTGGGATTCAACGAAGTTTTTTGCGCACATGGTCGATACATTTTGATACCGATTGATATACATGGTCGATACTTCTACTCAATACCCATATTGATACTCATTTCAGTACATATCGATACTGGTTGATACACGTGGTCAATACACATGCTCCATACCTATATCAATACATATTGATACAAGTCATCTTCAACCTTAGAACATAACCAATATTGATACAAAAGTATCGACCCGACTTATTGAGTATCGTCCGTACACCGTAAATCATTAAAAATATAAAGAAAATACATGTAAACCCATCTAACATGGTCAACGAAAGAGCTCTATTGTTGATAAGGAATGAAGGGAACTCTCCATGGTTGAGGAAGAAAGATGGGGACACAAATATCATTCCTTCAAATGATTTGGATAAAATGAAAAAAGTTCGCATGTGCGAACTCTTTTATATGTGTGTAGGGCCATTCAAAGAAGGGTTTTTAAAAGGTGAGTATTTTGAGAAGAGCAATAGTTTTTTTTTTTTTAACCCTTTAACTCCCATTAACCCTCTTCACTCTCACATAGCCGACCCTTCAACTCCCATTACCTCGGGTTAGTTTTTTTTTTTACCCTTTAGTTAATTTTTTTATTTATTTTATTTTTCTAAAAACCAAGGATAGATGGGTGAACCCCTAAGGGTGGATGAATCTTAACCAAAATTAAATGAGGTTAGAAAGGGGACACATGGCAAGAAAATGGGAGTCGAGACGCCGTTTTCGGGTTATTGAGGAGGTGATTATTTTCCTGCGGAGAACAAAGCCAAACTATAAGGACAATCAGGGAAAAACCTAGACTTTATTTAACAAGTTGGCTGGCAAATCTGATTACAGCAGCCTGATAATGGCATCACAACCAACAGATACAGGCACGCAACAGCATATCAATATGGTTCCTTGAACGTCTATTAGCTTTCTTGGTAATGAGATGGACTTCTCATCAAACCTGAAAAAAAAACAGAGCTTTCAAAACCCACAGATTTCTACATGTTTCCCGAAAATGTATTGACGGAACAATTTAAAAATTTTACTCTGTTTCTTCAAGCAAAATTCTATATGTGTTCTCTATCACCCCCCACCTGAAACCCTATTTCTTTTTCAGTCTCAACACCCCAAAACTAAGAAAACTCAACCACTCCCCATATGACGTACCAACAATCACGTTTCAATAAATAAAAGCTTTCAACCTCTTTTTGGAACAAATCCCTGAAGGCCTATCTCCATTTTTTTTTATTGATTATTTGTAATCAGAGATTGGGGATTTGGGGAGAAAAATGAAGATCTCAGTATGGGTTTTTGTTGTTCATCTTGTTTCTGGTTTTGCTTTGAGGATTATTGCTGCGGAACTCGAGCAGGGTCAGCATACAGAGAGAATTTCAGGTGGGTTTATTTGCTCTCTGTTGATATTCATTTAAATTGGAACTTAAGCGGTTTTTTTTTTGGTATTGGCTGTACTCATTCTTCATTTGAGGTTACTGGGTTCTTTACTTCTGATCTTATGTTTGAGTTAGCTCTTTTTCTTTTTCCGGGTTTGAGTTGGACTGTGAATGTACTTTGGGTTGATAGTTGGAACTTAAAAGTATTATAGTTTTGTTTTCTGGGGTTTGATGAGTTCCTTTTTGTTCTGGTAAATAGTTGAGGTTTAGGAATTTTCGGCATATAAGTGAAAATGAAGGGAGGGTGTAATTGAATATCTGTGTTGGCTAATTCAGGTTCAGTTATTGAATCCGTATTTTTTTTCTGGGATCTTACTTAATTGTGTATCTAGTTTCATTATGGGGCTTTTGGTTAGTCGAAATTGGTTATGTTTCTATATGAATGTGATTTGCAGCAAAAATGCAAGTTTGTTTAGGTTATTTTGGATCAAATCCCGGTTCAATAAGATCATATCTCCATTAAACGCAAAAGGTTTTGGCTGCTTCCTAGACCACTATTAACTAATTTTTGAGCTGAACACAGTTATATTAGTTTTTGGGATAGATGCTAAATTTTTATATCCTTCATTTGCATTTGAAGATTTGAGGCAGTATAGAAAATTAGTCTGGTATGATGGGGTGACTAAAAAAATAGCAAGACATGTCATGATTTGTGACATTGAACCTGGGATGATTTAGGGTAATTTGGACTGGCTCAACACATACTAGGTTCAAGGTAGATGCTGCAAAGTGGATCAGGGTCATCAGACAATACACTGTTTTAATTGATACAGTATTGCACAATGCTGACTCTTGTTGATCTTATACCAAATTGACTGGGTTGATCCAGCTTATTTTGGTTAGGCTTAATCGTCTGAGACTAGAATTTGTGGTGACTTAAACCTCTTTTTCCCATTCATTGTACTCTGGGAGTTGGAATGATTCAGAAATTGTGGTTTGATCCTTTTTGGTGATTAAGCTCTGATAGATCTGTGGCATGTTATCCATAACTCTTAACAACAAGGGTTAAGGGCCCAACTCCATGTGGATTTATTGGATTTGTTTTGAGGAGAACATTATCATGTGAAGCTTGTGCGCACGTGTGTTAGATCAGATGCCAGCATTCTGAAAATTTTCTCTTTTAGGTATCTTCTTGTATGTTCTAGATTCCTGTTGTTGCATCTCCGTAGTTGGACTTAATGCTCAACTCTCTGATAAAATAGGAACCTGACTGAGTTGGATCAATTTTCCGGGCCTCCAAGTTTTCCTACTCCAAAGTACAAACTCTAAGTTCATAACAAATTGGCCGGTCATTGAATCAACTAAAAGTTTCTAAAACTGCCCTGTTTTTTACGGACTTGGCCAGGTTGAATCTTGAAGTCAAGAATCAGAAGACCAATTTTGGAGCCTAATCCTAGTGATTTTTATGATTGTTCTGCAAGTTAGTTTATGATAGTGTGCAGCATCAAGAGCATTGATCCATGTGGGTACTTCAATTATTTGTCAGAATGCCATCAGAGCTGTTTTCTCAAATGCTTTGGTTATTTGTCACAAATATCTTGGGTATTTCCAAGCGTTCTTTAAAACTTTAATCCCTTGCAATAACCTGTCTTCCACAAGAAATTGATTCTCTTTTCTGTGGAATTTTGCTCAGAAAATTTTTGCGACGATGTGATTTTCTCAAGACTTTGATGTCAATGATTTTATGATTATTTATTATTATTAAATATATTTCAACTTTTTATGTGATCCCATTAAAACATTAAAATTTTGCATCAGTGTAAAATTTCTCAAAACTTCTGCTTGCTAGAGATTCCTTAATTTGAGATCTTTGACTGTGCTTTGGGTTTCACCAAATTCAGGGAGTGCTGGTGATGTCTTGGAAGATGATCCGGTGGGAAGGTTGAAAGTTTTTGTTTACGAGCTTCCAAGCAAATATAACAAGAAGATCCTGCAGAGGGACCCCAGATGCCTCACCCACATGTTTGCTGCCGAGATCTTCATGCATCGGTTCCTCTTATCCAGCCCCGTTCGAACCCTCAATCCTGAGGAAGCCGATTGGTTCTACACCCCTGTTTACACCACTTGCGACCTGACGCCCAATGGTCTACCTCTGCCCTTCAAATCACCACGGATGATGAGAAGTGCAATAAAGCTCATCTCTTCAAACTGGCCTTATTGGAATCGTACGGAAGGGGCTGATCACTTCTTTGTTGTGCCGCACGACTTTGGAGCCTGCTTTCACTATCTAGTAAGAAATATACCCTTCCTTTTTACCATTTTTCTTGGGAATGATACTTGTGTCTGGACGTGAGGACAATATAAGCCTTCCTTCCTGCAAGTGACACATATACCTAGTGCTGTTGGTACTCACCTTTCGGTTGGTCCAATGAGATCTTTGAAGTGAAATTTGTCCAACTGATAACTCATAACTGTATTCAACCTATATGCTTATTTTGAGAGATTTCATATTTTATGACTTTTCAAGAAAATGCCATATATTGAATGGTTAGAATCATCTGATTGGTTCAATCTAGGTCTGAGATCTCAGAGGTGGGACAACCCTTCTGTATTTTTGTGGGGTTCAGCTTTGGCACGAAGGGTTGCTTTGTCCTGTCTAGTTCTAATGGAAGTGTTCTTCACTTCTTTTAAGTTCAAGCTTTTCAGGATGTATTTAAATGTTAAATTGTATCCATGTCTAAAAGGTGCACTAACCTAAAAAGTACATAATTATTCCTTACTGTAATTCATAATGAATGGTTTGGTTCATGTTCATTGCTGCAGGAAGAGAAAGCTATTGAACGGGGTATTCTACCCTTGCTCCAACGTGCTACCTTGGTTCAGACTTTTGGACAACGGAATCATGTCTGCTTAAACGAAGGTTCAATCACAATTCCTCCATATGCTCCTCCGCAGAAAATGCAAGCCCACTTGATCCCTCCAGAAACTCCTCGGTCCATCTTTGTTTACTTCCGAGGTTTGTTTTATGACGTGGGAAATGACCCAGAAGGTGGTTATTATGCAAGGTATATTTCTACTAAGCTTACAGAATTAATAAAGTGACAATGAGTTGTAAGGTTTAGGTCAGCTAAATCCTATGTACAGTCAACCAGTGGCATACATGTAAACATGGGGTTGAAGGGTTCTGGGCCCAGGGGGAGGCCACTCTAACCTAGGAGTCCATAATACAAGTTACACACTGGTGTTGTAGATCTCCTAGGTTGGTATCCATTTGGTGTGGGATTACTTAAGCCTTCCTAAGCTTGCATGTGTTCCATGTACTGGTATTTCATTGTAGACTGCTTAGTGTCATTACGCGAGGTGCAGCATGAGTTTCTCTTTAACCTGCATGAAAAGGTTACATTAGGCGTGTTTAAAAGCTGTTTTTTCGTTTGATTGACAGAGGTGCACGGGCAGCGGTATGGGAGAACTTTAAGGACAATCCGCTTTTTGACATATCCACAGAACACCCAACAACCTATTACGAAGACATGCAACGGGCTGTTTTCTGCTTGTGCCCTCTGGGATGGGCCCCATGGAGTCCTAGATTGGTGGAAGGGGTGATATTTGGCTGCATCCCTGTTATCATAGCGGATGACATTGTGTTACCCTTTGCAGATGCAATCCCGTGGGAGGAAATTGGGGTATTTGTAGCCGAGAAGGATGTCCCCAACTTGGACACCATCCTCACATCAATACCGCCAGAAGTAATACTGAGGAAACAGAGATTACTGGCCAACCCTTCGATGAAGCAGGCAATGTTGTTCCCACAACCTGCTCAACCTGGAGATGCTTTCCATCAAATACTGAACGGGCTTGCTCGTAAATTGCCACACGATAATAGCATTTACTTGAAGCCTGGTGAGAAGTTGTTGAACTGGACTGCAGGCCCAGTAGGGGACCTGAAACTTTGGTAACAGCAGCAGCATATTCTCCAAAGTGGATCCTTAGTCTTGCATTTCGCTGTTTCGTCAGACCCCCACCCCCATTGGAGTCTTGTCATTGTGATAAAGCTGCTGCCTTGATCGAGAGTGTAAATCCTGGTTTTATATAGATTACATTATAATTCCTTTTTGTATAGCTATAGCCTGTAGGTGTGTCTGTGATGGACTAATCTGGGATTCATATGTTTTACTGTATTTTTGTTGATTAATACTCTGTTTTTGATATAAGAATCTACCAGTTTTATTATATCTCCATATATCACTCGTCTTAATAGGGTTTAACACAATAGGTTTAGAAACGATATAACATCCATCTCCCTTTTCTCTGTGATAAAATCTCTTAGAAAATCTCTTTCTACTGTCTTTCCCGTCCTTGTTGCGTTATGTAGGCAAAGCCTTTGGGTTTACTTTAGATTCAAACACCAAACGCTTGGGTATACGTCAGGTTTTGGTCGGATTCAAGCACCAAACGTGAAACCTAGTAGAGTATAAACTCATTGAGAAATGCTCAGCTCAAATTCGAACAACCCCAATTTATTTTAATTTTCTGTTTTAATCTTGGGCTAAA
Source organism: Tetracentron sinense (assembly GCA_015143295.1). NCBI lineage: Eukaryota > Viridiplantae > Streptophyta > Magnoliopsida > Trochodendrales > Trochodendraceae > Tetracentron > Tetracentron sinense. Next base: position 1,581,785 of record CM026573.1, on the reverse strand, counting down.
CTTATTCCTACTTTCATATATTGTTTCATAGAATACAGTTTTTATTTATTTTTCATCGAAGGGGTCACCCATCATTTCGGTGGCTCTCTTTAATATATATTATACAATATGAATCTAGCCTCTGTTTTTTTTCTAACTGGGGGTGTCCCCAACCCTTCGGGTCAAGGACTAATCCCGGAGGATGTGACATGAGTCCGCAAGGACAGTAACCCGCCACACTGGTTAATCCAGGAAAATCCCGTGTTGGACTGGTCCCAAAGTGGGGAGTGAGAAGTCGAATCTAGCCTCAATTGCCTAAACCATTAACTTTTCCATAAATGGAAAAGTTAAATCCCCTCTAGAGCTTGCATCTTGTTATAGGGGTCTTTTGGTAAATTTGGTAAATATTTAAGAGATTACTTATGAACATGAGCTCCATTGAAGAGATAATGAAACAAACCAAAAGAATGCATTGAAATATTTTAGATATTAAAAAAAAATTAATCAACAAAAATACCCTTCTTTTATTCCTGTAATTACTAAATTATCTTTATCATAAGGCTTATTTTGGATTGCTCTAATTATCATTGGGCAGTGCTCAGCGGACCCATGGGTCGGTCCGTTTCATATATTACCCCTATGTCCTCGTGTCCCTTTTTTTTCCATGCCTTTAGCTTGCCAAGCTTTGATTATGCATATCTTATGACACGTTTTAGAGAAATGCACTTCACATCCCATTCTCTATGAATTCTTTCAAAACAAATGCACTCCAAACGTTTGGTTCTCTAAGGGGCTCTCTCCCTCCTAAATTATATCACAACTTTAGAAAAGATGTTGTAGACGCCCAAATGATCAAGACGGGTTTCGATCCCAACACCTGCCGCTGCAATTACCGGATGGAAGATTTCCTTAAAAGAGGCCAATTTTTACAGGCACGCCAACTGTTCGATCTAATGCCTCAACGAAATACAGTCTCAGTGAACACATTACTCTCGGGTTACGTGAAAACGGGGAATCTCTCCGAGGCAAAAGAACTGTTCAATCGGGTGGTTGATCGGAATACGGTGACATGGACGATTATGATTGGCGGGCATTCACAGAATTTTCAAACAAGAGAAGCATTTAAGCTTTTCTCTGAAATGCATAAATCAGGGACGGAGCCGGATTACGTGACCTTTGTCACTCTATTATCGTCGTGCAATGACCCTGAGATGGCGAACCAAGTAATTCAAATTCACGCCCATGTCGTAAAATTGGGCTACGGGTCTACTGTTCTTGTTTGCAATACATTGGTCGATTCTTATTGCAAAACTCACCGCCTCGATTTAGCTTGTTGTCTCTTCAAGGAGATGCCTGAGAAAGATTCTGTTACTTTTAATGCAATGATAACTGGGTACTCAAAAGATGGGTTGAACGAACAAGCCATACAACTCTTTCTTGAAATGCAGAACTCCGGTTCGAAGCCTTCGGAATTCACTTTTGCAGCTGTTCTCTGCGCCAGTATCGGACTAGACAATCTGGGTCTTGGCCAACAAGTTCACAGTTTCGTGATCAAGACTAACTTTGTTTGGAATGTGTTTGTGGGAAATGCATTGCTTGATTTCTACTCAAAGCTTGACTGTGGAGTTGAAGCGAAGAAACTTTTTGACGAGATGCCAGAGTTGGATGGTGTTTCTTACAATGTGATCATCACAAACTACGCATGGAACAGGCAACACAAAGAATCTCTCGATCTTTTTCGGGAATTACAGTTAACTGGATTTGATCGGAAGCAATTTCCTTTTGCTACCATCTTGAGCATTGCCGCCAATACATTGGATTTGAAAATGGGTAAGCAAATCCATGCTCAAGTTATCATAACAACAGCTGAGTCAGAAACTCAAGTGGGGAATTCTCTCATCGACATGTATGCCAAATGTGGTAGCTTCGAGGAAGCCAAGATGATTTTTACAAATCTGGCCCACACGAACACAGTCCCATGGACAGCTATAATCTCAGCCTATGTTCAGAAAGGGCTCCATGAGGCAGCTCTAAAACTGTTCTCCGATATGTTTAAAGCTGATGTCAGAGCGGACCAGGCAACTTTCGCTAGCATTTTAAGAGCTTCTGCAAACTTGGCTTCACTGGGACTAGGGAAACAGTTACACTCATACATAATCAGATCAGGATTCATGTCAAACATCTTTGCTGGGAGTGCACTTCTTGATATGTATGCAAAATGTGGATCCATTAGAGATGCAATTCAAACCTTCAATGACATGCCGAATCGGAATATAGTCTCTTGGAATGCCATGATCTCAGCTTACGCTCAAAATGGGGATGGTGAGGCCACTCTTAGATCGTTTAGAGAAATGGTTTTATTGGGTCTTCAACCAGATTCAGTAAGCTTCCTCAGTGTTCTATCCTCTTGCAGTCACTGTGGCCTTGTTGAAGAAGGATTACAGTACTTTGATTCCATGGTTCAAATATATAAGATCGTTCCCAAGCGAGAACATTATGCATGCATGGTTGATATCTTATGTCGAAGTGGACGATTTGATGCAGCAGAGAAATTGATAACTCAGATGCCGTTCGAACCTGACGAAATCTTGTGGTCATCAGTTTTGAATTCATGCAGGATTCATAAGAACCAAGAACTGGCACGGAAGGTGGCTGACCAGCTGTTCAATATGGAACTCAGAGATGCAGCACCTTATGTTGCCATGTCTAATATTTACGCCGAGGCTGGTCAGTGGGAATATGTTGGGAAGGTGAAGAAGTCGATGAGGGAACGAGGAATTAAGAAGGTGTCGGCTTATAGTTGGGTCGAGATAAGACAGAAAGTTCACATCTTTGTGGCCAATGATAGGTCCCACCCACAAACAGATGAGATCAGGAAAAAGATCGAAATGTTGGCCGAGCAGATGGAGAAGGAAGGGTACAAGCCTGACACAAGTTGTGCTCTTCACAATGTTGAAGAGGAAATCAAAGTCGAGTCTCTGAAGTATCATAGTGAGCGCTTAGCGATTGCTTTTGCACTGATCAGTATGCCGCAAGGATTGCCGATAATAGTGGTGAAGAACTTGAGAGCTTGTACAGACTGCCATGCTGCAATCAAAGTTATTTCGAAGATAGTGGGAAGGGAAATTACAGTTAGGGATTCAAGCAGGTTCCATCATTTTAGAGATGGACTCTGCTCTTGTGGGGATTACTGGTGAGTTCATGGATCACAAACAGGAAGTTTCTGAGGATTTCGTTCCCTATCAACAGGACAAAGTTTAAATGACGCCAGGTGCAAAACTGCAAATATGAGGGGATGAACAAAGGTTGGAATTGCTCTGAAAATTGCCAAGTCACTGCATCGAAAAGTCTTTCCCAAGCTCTTTATTGTAAACTCCATTAACTAGTCTGGATTTATTAATATCAATACAAGTTTCAATACTTTCTACTTTTCTTTTCGATAAAAGCCATTTTTTTGTTGTTGAAATTCCAGGTCAACCAATGAGGCACCTGCTTCCAAGTGGTTGGAGAGTCTTCTTTAGTTCCAAAAGGCTTGTTGCAGGCGACACTTTCATTTTCCTCAGGTTTGTTATCTTCTTCACATTCATCGGTTTCCTTGGTAGCCTGTTCTGGTTCATGTCTGATGAGGGGCAATTTGTGCTTTCCAGAGGCAAAAATGGGGACCTTCCTGTGGGGGAAAGATGCACTAGCCTATGAGACAGCAGAGTAATGTTCCATCTTCTGTCATATCTAGCCCCAGCATAGCATGCCGATAGGAACCATGTTCAAATTTTTTTTTTTTTTTTGGAAGGTATGTTACAAACCAAGGTGTGTGATTGACGCTTTACTGCATTCTTGACAGTTTCCTTCAGGAATCGGTAAAAATTTTAGGAGACATCAACAAATCTGCATAATGGATAGAAGTGGAGTTGGGGTATCTAGAAGAGTGAAATACTAAACTTTGAGTCATCTTGTTTGAATGAGATTGAATCTCTTTCTAAGAGCATCCCCTTTTTAAGATAGGAGGTCTATGGTGTTGCACTGATGGATCTGACCATCAAGACTGTCTAGCACTGAAATGGCCAGACACAATGCACATTCAGGATGGGATCCTTGTTCAAAACATGACCCTGTGAGATGATTGCAACCATCTGGACTTGCATTCTTTAGCACAGTCCACAAAAATATGCTGATGATCTAGAAAAATCTACATGTCGGTGTGGTAATAGCCAATCATATCAAATAAATTGCTCAGACTATGCTTCAATTGCTTGTTTATCCCATTTTATAGCATGAGCAATGAGGTGGTGCCTTAGGTTTGGAAATGGATTTCATGGGTACGCCTATCACTACTCTTTTGAATTCTGGTTGCACAAATCTTATTGTCCTTGATGCTTATCTTTTTTGGGGGTGTTATGGTTTCCAATGCCTTGTGGTTTTCTGACCCTTGATGAAAGCCATTCTAGATAAATATCCTTTCTCCCTTGTGTGTTTATGTAAAGGCTCTGGTTATTGGGGGCATTTACTACTCTCTGAATCATTAATGGAGAATCTGAACTTAATTCTTACTGCGATTCTTCCCTGCTCAGGTTACAAGCAAGCTTCAGAGAAGTCGTAAAACTAAAGATATTTCTGAGCAGCCCCTTCTGCGAGTTCTGTACTGCAAGTATCTTTCTTACCTCTCGGAAGTAGATGGGGCATTTGATGTATCAGTTTTGGATGTACTGTAATTAGTTTTTTTTTTGGTTTAACTGTAATTAGTTCACTGTTGCAAATTCGAAGGTGCTTTTTCTAGTTTAACAGTTATTACAGCTGCGTTTATGTGGAGCTCAGTGACTGGTCGATCCCTAGTTTTGGTATGTGTACCAGGTTCCATCTCCATTGTGCATTGGAAATAGGATGTTTGTCAATAGAGGTAGTCCTAATGCTTGACCCCCATCTCAAACAGCAACTAGAAAATGGATTTAAAAAAACATATTCAAGATTGGAAACAAGAACAAAAAGGAGAAGATTGGAGGGCAAACCATAAAAGGCCGTTGCCTGAATATTAAAAAAGATTCAAAAGAAGAATATTTAAAGGGACGTATTCTTCTCCAGTTCACCTCAAAAGAAGAATATTTGAGGAGTCGTGGTAAAAGGCATTTCTTTTGATTTTTTTTTTTAATTGAGGTGAACCAATGGCATGCATGCTATAGTATAGGCTTGTAGCCCAACAACGGTTGTTTCTAATCCACTCTGGCCATCACCTTTGGGCTTGTGATTGGCGTGGTGGACCGTGGCAGAAAATTTCCTGCAATGGCCCTCTAAAAGAGAGGATCACAGCTAATTGCAATTGCATTGAAGCCAATTCAATTGCATGTGGCTGATGTCGATTGGAAGATTAAAAAAAAATTCAAAATTTGAATTTCCCACTCATTTTCTCTCATCCAATCAACATCAGCCACATATGCAATTGAATTGGCTTCAATGCAATTGGCTGTGATCCTATCTCCCCTCTAAAAGATTTGTGTTCGTTAAAAGGCTGATGTGGACATGGAATTTGTACACGTGGCCAATCCAGAAGGCTGCTTATCCCCCTCCAGGTGGGTCTTTCCAGAGTCTCGAGACAAGAAAGGCCTCAAGAAAAGTTTTTTCCTTGAGCTAATGCCCATTGTAAGAGAACATTGTAATTCAAAAGGTGATTTTATTCAAAAGCTAAAGCTAAAATTGCTGAAGATAACATGTTTCCTGTTCTTCCAGGCCTGATTAAGGAAGAATAATCCACTAACGTAATCCAACCTACAAAGCTTGCTTGACACTGTTGACCTGCTTAGATTGACCTAGTGGCACCAGGTCATGATGAAAGGTGGATTTCATGTACAAGCTACAACACTGAGAAACAACTACAGTTAGTGCTTTTGTTGCAGAATCATCTTGAGTTGAGAGAGAGCTACATAATACCATGATAGCCAGCTGATTCCAAGAGAGCTGCTTTGATTTGCTCGGGCAGGAGATCTTGGCCTTCCTTGCATTGCTGATAAATTGAAAGAAAAAAAAACAATCTTTAGCTGATTATCCATAGGCAGAGGATTAAATTAAAAATACCAAATCAACACAATTGGGTGATAGTAACTATCTCTCATTCTTTTGGATGGCCAAAATAATATGGCAAACAGACAATGAGAAATATGTGGGATTAATGGTTATAATAATCTAATTTGATCACTATGTGGCGTAAGAGATCAACTAGGTCTGAACCATTATACAGTAATTCCAGTTCCATGTATGTGCATCAAGATTGATATATTCTTTTGGTGAATGGTTGTAAGTTTTTCAACAAAGGTGGCGCCATATTGTTTTGTTGGGGAATAAATAACGAAGAGAAGTGTATGAATGCCAAAGCTTTTCCCCATTTCCAATACAAACTGTGCATGTCCCCTGAAATAACAGTCAGGAAGTTGATCCCAGCTTACCTACCGAAATAAAGGAATAGTGTCGGAAAGGAAGCTTACCTCAGCTCGGAAAACATCCAAAGCAAATCCATTGAAACAGCTGATAACAGCCTGTTGGATGTCTAGCCCAAGGTTATCCATAGCCCTCATAGTGGAGAGCAAGAGACTTGGTCTGCGGGCACAAAACATGTGGATGTTGACAGCTCTCCCTTCTCTTACCCTGACTTCAACCTACAAAACAGAAAATAGATAATGTATGGCTGTAAGAGTTTTCTTGGAACATCACACAAGCTGGATCTAGGTGCCACTGAGAACTCGCCCCAACTGATATGCCAAGCAATAAAGCCCAAACAAATGAAAATAGTGAACAAAGTAGATGGATAAGGAAGTGATCTTACTGTAAAAGTAAATTAACAGTTATGGTTCTATGGATCTCTAACATACATGTGGCCCATGCCCATTCCAATTGACCCTCCCAACAGAATTTTCATCCTGATTAAGTGATCAGATTCTGTTGCAAACAGGTCTATTTAAATTTGATGGATCAGATAATCTAACCAGTTGATAATTGAATTCCTAGGCAGGGCATCAATTGGTCACTCCAGTTTGATGGGTATGTGCACTATATGTACTAAACACAATATCACATTGTTCCCCTTAAGTGTATACAGAAGATTCCTTTACAAGTAGAAGCTAAAGACCTCACCAATACAAGCCCAGAGTTTCAGAGAATCAACTACAACTCTATAAAGAAGGTAGCTGAAAGGATATAAATTCGAGTTCCCTTTACCAGACAACTTGGCCTGGTCTAAACATATAGAGTGATTACAACTGTACAATTCTGCATGTGTGTGTGTGTGTATGCAGAAACAGATACAGGAAACGATAAGGTCATCGAATCAATAATATTCACTTGCTTGATTACATTAATGCAAATAGAAAAACTATGCCGCAAGAATGAAATTACCCTTGGAGGTTGGTTATTAGGGCTTGGCAATGAGCTTGGGCAGAGTTCTTCCTTAACACGGCAGGGCAGGGTGGGCGTCAAAGGGTGGAAGCTTGAAGTAGGTGGCAGTGAAGAGCCAGGAGGGGTCGACTCCAATTCGTTATGAAGGTCGTTGATCCTTTGCAGAAGTTCTTTCAAGTACTCAATTGCATCCCCGAGGATCGAAGCTCTATCCATCTGTAATTAAATTCGCATCATAACCATTTTCTCAAGACAAGTGAACTGATAAAGCTTCAAAAACTCCTCACAACATCTGATACTGAATAAAGACTCTCTGTCCTTGGTCCAAGTTTCAATCAAGTATTTGTTGATTTTTTTTCCCGAGTTCTTCAAAGAAGGGAAAAGAAAATCATTTCATCCATTTTAAATCAAGTCGAATCTTAACAGAGTTAAGTCACGTCAGAGAAGTTTTGAGGACTCCACCAAAAGTCTTAAACATTGTTTAGGATTTCCAATAATTCGTCATTCTATACTCAATTGCAGCATTTATAAATCCATCGGAGTCGAGGTGAGAGGATTTCAAAAGTAAATTAAATTTAAAAAAAAATGCTAAGAGGCCGCTTTCCGGATGCGGGTTACAGAGCTTTTGATAAGGCTAGATGCTGGAAGTTTCTGAAAGAGAAAAGAACAAATCTAAACATACAGATTGAGGAACCATTTACTTTGAAAGAAATTGTTAACACTGGAATTCACAGCAAATACGGTGCCCCAAAGAGATTCTTACCTTGCTGATCTTTGGGACAACAGACCTCAGCATGTAGAGTCTGTCATTGAGCTTCTTCCTACGGCGCCTCTCGGCCATCAGATTTTTAGCCGGTAGCCCCTTCTTCTTCCCCTTCTGATCTCCACCCGTGACAGTGCTGTTGGCGTTCGAATTATTGCCACCATTCTTTGTGTTACTCTCGGTAGGGTCATCAGAATCATAGTTCAAACCAGAACCGTCAATGCTCGCATCATCCATCTCATCCTCATCGTTGTTGCTCTTCCTCCTCTTCTCACGTTCTCCATCCAATTCCTTCCTCCCCTTATATTCTTCGACACTAGTCGAACCCAAAAATCCCAAATTACTCACTTTGTCTGCTGAAGCAGAATTCTGTCGGAGAGCCGCTCTCTTCTGAAAGAGAGTAGGCTGTGCACCGAGTGGAGGGAAAATTTCAAGAGGTCTTAAAACCTTAGACCTGTTCAGAAGCAGAGAATTCGCAGAACCCTCGAAACCCCCGAAAGCTGCTGGATCGAAACCAGCTCCTACGATGCTGCTGTTGTCGGGCAACAGATCGGTATGGCCCATCTGGGTCTGCGAGATCAAAGAGCTGAACCCAGTCAAAATCCCTCCTCCTCCTCCTCCCCTGTTCATCAAAACAGGGGAATTTGAAGTTTGGTTCCCCTGTAATGGCGCGAGAAACCCCGTGTCGCAACCCAAATCGAAACTGTTCTCAAAAGGGTTGTTGCATACGACGTTGAGGAGCGAAGACATGCAAGATTTGAGAGGCAAGAACGACTGTACCTGCGACGGGTCGAGATTAAACACAGATGACGGAGAACACGAAGACGACGAATCCACAGGATGCAACAGTAGATTCTCTGCTACAGTAGTGTTCGGAGAAAAAGTAATGTCTCTAATCTCTTGGTGGTTTTGGATGCTCTGGAAGTCGTTCTGAGATAGATTTCCATTACTGTTGACGTACCAATCGTCTTCTAACATCGATTTGAATGTAGAGAGAGAACCCATCTCGTCTTTGTTCTCTGCTAAGCCGTTGTTCCTCGTCCACGAAACCGCTTCTTCTTCCTCTCCTTCTTCTTCCATCCAAACGACGCCATTAACCCTCGATAACATTTCTTTTCCGGGTTTCGCTCAATCTCAGAGATTTGATTAGAAAAAGAAAAACAGAGAAACAGAAAGTATAGAGAAAGACGGAAAGGGAGACAGAGAGAGAGAGAGAGAAAGAAGAAAGCGTTGGAGAGGAGAAAGGAAAAGAGCTTTTCAGAATACCATTTGGAGAAGAGCAGATGAATAGATAGCTTTGAACGTTCTACTGAGACATACCTCTGTCACTCGGTGGTCTGTCGTTATCTACGTTCTGCTTAAGAGCAATATGTGAAAGTACAATATTACCCTTACAGAATTCATTTCTACAGTATTACTTCTCTTATTTTTTTAATACATCTTTATTTGAGGGGAGGTGGTCACTTTTTGTTTTTGGTGTCGTCAGTGGTCACCTTCAACAAATAAGAGTTTGGCCGATCCAAACTTCTAAACTTTTTGATAAATTGAAATACAAAATTCTTCAAGGGATGCAAGGGTGGACAGCAAAGCTGCTTTCTCAAGCAGGAAGAGGGGTTCTCATCAGGGCTATTATTGAAGTCATACCTGCTTACACTATGAGTGTGTTTAAACTCCCCCTCAGCTGGATCAAGGAATTGAATTCGGCCACGGATAAATTTTGGTGGCATTAATCTATGGCTCGGAAAATCCATTGGCTTTTATGGAAATCTCTATGTTTGCCTAAGGATAGGGGAGGGATGAGATTACGCGATCTTCACGCTTTTAACTTGGGGCTTTTGGCTAAGCAAGAATGGCGCCTGTTGAATCATCCCGAATCATTATGGGCTCAAACTATGAAATCCCTCTATTTCCCCCGCTCAACCTTCCTGGAGGCCAAGATGGGCTACCGCCCCTCTTGGGCATGGAGGAGTCTATTAGCTGGGCGCGAGGTTCTTGGCAAAGGAATTAGGTGGCAGGTAGGGTCCGACGAATCGATAAGGGTCTTCCAAGATCCTTGGATGCCAACTCTTCCCCAGTTCAAACCCCTTCCACCCATCCTGTTTCGGCCACCCTCATTGCAGCTCAGTTGATGAGTTCAGACGGGAGTTCTTGGGATGTGGCAAAACTTCAGTCTTTGTTCGGGGAATCTGAAATTGCTGAGATATGTAAAATCCTAATCAACTCTATGCGGGTGCAAGACAAATTGATTTGACATTTTATGTCTACGGGAGTTTTCACAGTTAAATCAGCATCCCACTTAGCATCGGTTTTTATTGCTTCTCAGCAAGTTTCGTCTAGTTCCACTTTGATGGAACCTCATGGCAACATCTGTAAATCTCTTTGGGAAATCCCCCTTTCTCCCAAGCTTCTGGTTTTTATGTGGAGAGCGTGTCACAATATATTACATGTTGCTACGAATTTGTGTAGGAGATACTTGGACGTTGATCCCCTTTGCCCCCTTTGTCTTGGGGAGGATGAAACCATTTTCCATCTACTCATATCGTGTCCATGCACCACCCGTATTTGGTTTGGCTCGTCATTATCCATCAGAAGCCATCCCCATGTCTCTAGTTTGGACTTTTTCCAATGGTGGACATAATGGAGTCATAAAACGATCTTCAAGCAAGACAATTTTCAGGTGGCAGCCCAGTTGACCACCATTTTATGGACCATTTGGAAAATCAGGAACGGGATTGTCTTTGATCATGCCCCTTTTGAGCTCCACCGAGCTATTTCCAAAGTTCACCACGCTTTTATTCAGATGGGGGTGAATGCCAGTGTCCCTTCTCCGCATATGCTCCATCTCCAACCAGTCAAATGGCAACCCCTGGATCCGGGGTGGATCAAAATTAATTCTGATGGTACGGCTTTACCTCACATCTTGGCAGCAGGAGCAACAGTCGTGGCTTGCAACCCCCAAGGAATGATCATTTCGGTTCAGCAGAAAAGCTTGTTTGGAAGGTCTCTCAGGTGTGCCAAGGTGGAAGCTTTGCGTATAGGCTTAACTTTGGCCGTAAACAGACAGTGGCCTCAGATTATCTGCGAATCAAATTCTAAAGAGCTTATTGACTTTTTAAATGGATCATCTACCATCAGACACTGGGAAGTTTCTTCTATTCTTGATGACATTCTTCTATTATCTTCCCAATGCTGATTGGTAAGGTTTATACATATACCCAGAGCAGCTAATGGGGTAGCTAATCAGTATGCTCAAATTGCTCTCAATAGTGGTATTCGGTATTTCTTTACCTTGTTTCCCTCTTTGAGTCAGGGGTCCCATCCTGCGGGGTTTCAGAATAGCTTTGTATCTTCCCGTTTATAATTAATCGAATATCTCTTTACCAAAAAACAAAAAAAAAACAAATAAGAGGAGTACTAGTACTATACAGTATACACAGATATCAAAAACATTTAAATGACCTAGAACAAATAAGATGATTGCTAGTGTTTTAATGAAGTTTTTGTGTGCATGGTTGATACTGGTTGATACACATGATTAATATACCCTGTATTGATAATATCAATACTCATATTGATCAATATCGATATTCATATTAATCTATATCGATACTTATATTGACCCATATCGATTCTCATATTGACATGCATCGATAGTATCGATATGAAGTATCGACAACACACTATAAATCATTAAAAATGCAAAGAAAACACATGTACAATCAAATCATCTAATACGGGATTTAAGGTTTAAAATCATAAATGTCATGATTATAATCATTTTTTTAAGGTTAAACTAATCTATTTTTAAAAAAAAAACATACAAGGAACCCAAAAATAGATGTTTTTCTTCCGTTAATGACGTTCTCTCACAGTCGTGGTTAGTAGTTTAGTGGAACGAAGCTCTCTTATAAAGATCTCAGTCGAAAACAATAAATAATGAAATGTTTGAGAACTCTTCTTGATCAATTAAGGGACTCTATTATTGATAAGGAAGAAAAGAAGTTCTCCAAAGTTGATGAGAATGAAAGGAGCACAAATGTCTTTACTTTAAATAGTTTGGATAAAATAGAAAAAATTCACATATGCGAACTCCTTTTACATTTGTGTTGGGGGGCATTCAAAGAAGAGTTCTTAAAAGGTAAGTATTTCAAGAACAAAACCAAACTATAGGAACAATCATGGAAAAAAACCCAAATATTTTGCTGCTATGTACATTTAGCTCCCGATTATCAAGACTTTTTGGCTGTGGTGATAATTTCATTCAAATATATACTTGAAAATACCATACCCCAAAACTAAATTCAAGGGAGAATGCCCTGATCTACTCAAACTCAAAACGAAATAAACAACATTTGGAAGATGTGATACTGATACACACTCATAAAAAAATCGAGATAGGATCATAGTCAATTGCAATTGAATTCAAGATACATAACTGACAAATGTAGATTGGAAGAGGGCAAAAGAACAGGAAATTCAAAATTTGAAAAAAATTCTCTTCCAATCAACATCTTGCTGTGATCCTCTGTCTAAAAAAATAGACCCAAAAGAAAGTAAAATGGAAAAAACTAAAAATAATAAATAAAATGAAATAAAGGAAAGGGCAATTAGGTAATATCGCGTATAGATAGCATAGCATAATGCATGTCCCAAGGAAGATTGAAAAGGGTAATATTGCAATTTCAGTTAGTGACTGCAGAGACCATTGAGGGATGAGGTCATGAAGAAGCGTTATTTTAAGGGAAAAGGCGAGGAGAGAGAGAAGGTTGCACTTTTGCAAGGACTTGGAATAAATTGGAAGAGGGAAAACCCAAGTTTCTCGTGATTCATCGCTTTTCACCGCACCTAATTTTGCCACTTCCCTACTTTTTTTTCTCTGTTACAAAGTCCTTCAAATCTTACTTTCCAGCCCCTTCCCTTTTCACTTCTCACCGCCTCTCTCCTAAACCAAATTATTATTACTAGTGTCGCCTTTAACTTGATTGATTACTATAAATCATTAGATTTTAGATACTCCAAAACCGATTTCGCCTCGACTGCGTGATACCCACACCTAAATTTCAGGTTCCTTAGTTCGTCTTCCCTTTTCATGTGCTCGCTCCCATACAAAAATATATCCACACAAGTGCTTGAGAGAAGAGAAGAAAAAAAGAAAGGAATTACTTATCCTCACACGAATCTAAACTCTCATGGCTGTAGTGGTACATATTATTAGTGTAACAACCATTTACTTTACAACCGTTAACATATATATATATATATACATATATATATATATATATTTTTAAATAAAAATATTATTGCTTTAGTAAGTTACAAAATAACATGTACAAGCTTTGCTCGTCTAACCTAAAACATATCCCTGTAGGCCTTGGATGTCTCGTCTGGGCAACCATAGAATAGGGGACAAGTGGAGGAGAAGTCAAAATCATGGGCCCCATGATTTTGACTTCTCCATAAATTATATGACACATGGTGATAAGGTGTTGAGATAAAGGGGAAGAGATATCAACTGGGGAGAATCAAAATCATGGGGAGAAAATGAAATGACTTCTCTCTTTTTTAACGCCACATGTCCCTTATTCTATGGTTCCCCGAGAGCCCTTTTTGGCTTCGCCAGAGACAATCCGAGTCCATCCAGGTATACCTTTTAGTAGTATAGACAATCCGAGGCCATCCAGGTATACCTATTAGTAGTAGATTGTCACTAGTGAGGAACTGGAAAGCTGTTGGAATCTAAAGGCTCTGAGCAAAGCTTAAGAGAGATACACACATGTAGTAAGTTTTGGGGGTTCTGCTGCTTATGCTTTTTTGGTGGGGGTGGGTTCTTTAATATTTCTCCAATACCTCGTGATGTTGGACAGAGGGAGAGCTAGCCTAATTATGGGGGGTTACCCCATCTCACATTAAATGAAAATCTAGTGAAACAAACTAACTATTTAAAATTCTTGTCCCGCCCTCCAACCTTTGGATTCTAGGGCTGTCTCCATTTACCCCCATATTTAATGCTAGACTAGAAAGTAACAAATATTATTATATAGCAAGTATATAGAGGGAATGTTCTTTGCTAGCTCTTCTCTAGGGGTTTCTCTTACAAATATAGTGAGAGAAAGGAGGAGGCCGATTCATGATCCCCAAGAATTCTTCCCAAAAAATGATCCCCAAGAACTTTACCCCCTCTTCAGAGTACAATGGTCCACCCTGCTGATCATCGCCAATTCCATTCAATCGATGGACCATCTCTCTGATGAGGTATATACCATCTATTTGGGTGATCCGTTGATTTAAAGATCGAGATCGAGATCATGGGGCAGGTGGGCCACTTAGTACAATCTGAGGGCAGGGTTGATTTGAGGATAATGTTTCACCTGTGTTATAGTAGAGTCCAATCATTGGAAGATGTCACGAGTTTTATCAAGTTCACATTAATGTAGAGTAATGAGAATACTACAATAATTTGGAAACGTGACTTTCATCAAGATGCTTTACTTATCAGTCTGCTACATGAACTTGGCCCATGGCATTTAATTATCATCATAATACGCATAATCAAAAATATTTCAAATTGAGTGCCTCCAACCCAGGATCGTCAAGACACCAAGTCCTCATTTGAGGAAGGTCCTAGGATCAAGTCCTATAGAGATAAGTCCACTCACACTCACCCCAACCATTGTGGCAGTTCGAAGTGACACTAACTAGATAACCATGACATGTATCTTTAAAAAAAAAGATATTGTTACCGAGGTGGATCCGTGCCAGGCCATGGTTAGCCTTGGTGTACATTAACCCTGAGCTCGGTCTAAACCCTGAGACGGCGACGCAAAAAGTCTTGTTAGTATCATGATCGGGCTCAGCCAAGTTATTTGAGTTTTGGGGTGGCTAGTCTAAGTAATTTGCTGGTGATTAAGCATTATATGGCTAGTAAACAAAAGCTTTTGATTTTGTTTGTGGCTTTACTGAAATAAGTTAATCTATAAGAAAATAGATCACTGGAATAAAATTTCCTAAATCAATTCCCAGGTCAATGGGTTTATCTTTTCCATCTAAACTGGCATTCATCCTTTAGTAGCTAGCTTTCGGTTTTGGATGTCAAATGTTTGATCCTGAATGCCAAATTTCTGATAGCTGAGGTTGCTCTCTTATATTGATATCTTGTAAAGGGTGCGAGCAGTGGATCCAGCTAAAGTACATCTCAGGACCAACTCCTCCACCAAAGAAAGATGAAGACAGATCATCTGATCGAGCGTAAGGTTGTACAAAAAAAATTGTCTATTACTGTATACTACCAAACCGTTTTAGTGTCAACAGATCTATTTCTTATAGATATTTTTATCACATATCTATTTTGCTTAGATTTGTCCGAAATAGAGAAGATCTACCAAACGAACCGTTAGTTATATCCAAAACAGTAAGGACGTGGGCCATTTAAATGGAATTAATAATTTTTAAGAAGGGTTTAAGTCTCCTAGATGGTTTATGAGCCTATAACTTATTGGATATTTGGATTCATATTTAAATAATAATAAAAATAAATAAATAAATAAATAAGAGATAGAAAGGAGTTATCAAATTTTAGTCGAGGCGTGATCATGATTACTCGGCTTGAAGTTTTTTTTTTCAAGAAACTACTAGTTTTTTTAATAAGAAAAAGCAATGAGGCATTATAAGCACAAAGACACATGCCTTAACACATAAAATAAACTCCTTAAATCGAGTAGGTTTCCTAACTTTCCTCTTTGGTCTGCCTTGAGAATAATCATTTTTTTTTTTGGACGGTAAGCTAGGGTTAGGCGCACCCCAACCAGATATATAAAAAACCAAAGGGAACAAATTACATCCTCCGATATTTGCATCCCAAAGCATCTTCCCTTATAATGGCATGAAGAGGCTCGAGTAGGTTCTATGGAGACAAAATAACATCTAAGTTTAAATTATAAAAGGAAGCAAGGAAATCTGTTGCTCAGTTTTTGTCTCCAAGAGTGAGTTATCTCCACATCTTGAAAAAGCAAAAAAGATTCTCTAATCTTCTCCACTAGAAATCTTGACTTCCAGGGCATCTGCACCTGAGAGTTCAGAGCCTCGACTGCACTCAAGGAATTAGAAACTTGTAACTGACAGCCAGCTCACAAGCCTTTTTAATAGTAGCCAAGCCAACTCAATTAGGAGAATGGATCTATTTCTGCCCAAGGATTCCAATGTCATGCACGAAGCAAAGGCGCACTTGGGCTCCCCCAAATGATTTCTCAAAATCCCTCCTATCCCTGCTTCATTATGCCTCAAATGCCCATCTGTACCAAGAGCACCAGCGACTAATTTCATGCTGCCAAAGGAAAGAGACGTTCCACCTATCAAAGAACTCACGATGATCTTGTTGTTGCTTTATCCTTCTTCCTATTTATCCTTGAAGTCATTGTTTGAAAAATATCTTCTGCCTCAGATTTTTCAATAGGAATATTGTCACAAACTTGCATTAGCTCATCTTGAAGTTGATGTGCCCTCCTTAGGATTGTGTCCTCTAATGCAATAGGATCTTGTGTGGAGACTTGAATCTTCTTTCATGCCTTTAATACATTTAATATGGGTATAATAGTCTTTTGATATGTTTTAATGCATATTTAATTATACCTAAATGGTGTGGTGTGATCATGGAATAATCAAAGTTGTGAAAAATAGGGATGCTTTAACATACCCTCAATTTTAGGAAGCTCTAGTTTTGTCATCGCTGATCGGAATCGAGTGATTCTTGAGCTCTTAGAAAGATATCGAAACCCTCTTCAATGTTCATGTTTATCATTTTTCTAGATTTTGAGTTAAGGTTAAGTTAAATGTTGGATTTTCGAAGTCGGATTTGCTGCAATCCATCCTAGACCAGTCATCTTTAGAGTTCATTTAGATAATTAAAAACTCAGAATAAGGATTTATCCATTAGGTAAAAAATTGTTCCCCTTTGAATGACGAGTCTAACGCAAGCTGAATCACCAAAATCAGATAAACTAGTCAAAAGTTATGGTCGAAATACCAAACGGGAAAAATCTAAGCAGCTCATTGGAATTTGGACGATTGATCGTCCCAAATTGACGATCGATCGCCCGGAACCCAGAAATCTGGACAACTCATTGGAATTTGGACGATCGATTGTCTAGATTGACGATTGATCGTCAACGCGCGACCTTGTTTTGTTAAAAACTCGGATTTTAGGGTTTTTAACCCTTAGGACTATCAATTGGAGTTATATTTCGAGGTTTTAGAGTATTCTAATAATTTCTAACCTAATTTGGCAAAGGAAGAGAGAGAACCTAGGGTTCTAAGAGAGTTTTAACTTGAAAAAGAAGAGTTTTGTTTAGAGAAGAAGAAGATTTAGCTTGGAGATCAACCCCAAAGCTTGAGGGAACTTCATCTAGCGAGTTAGAGTCAAGAGAAGAATCCCTAAGGTCGATATCCCTTCTAACTCAACCCTTTTAAGATATTTTGTATGCTCAGATAAGAATATGTATAGATCATCAAGAGATTTACATAGATATGCATGAATTAAAGAATGAAAATATGAATTTAGGTCAATATCCTCTCTAATCTAGCTCTTGTATTATTATGATTATTGATTTAGTCTGATGATAAATTAGTATTGAATTTGCATGATAATTAAGGATATAGATGAAGTTGTATTTTAGAAGCTTAAATTGAATTATGGATTATGTTTACGGATTATGAATGAATGAAAATGATAGTGGATGAGATGTAATGGAGAAGGGATGGTTTATGAATGTGTGGATTGGCGTTGGGTTCGGAATGGATGAATGTGGTTTATGGATGAATATGTTATGGTTATGGAATGTGAAAATGAGAAATGACATTGTATGCATAATTAACGCATTATAGATGTTTGTTGAAATACCTAAGAACATTAAGTATGGAAATGATGATATTGAAAGGTTTGTATGAGTACGATAAGATATGGTATGATGAATTATGTCTAATATTGATGTTAGAAATGTTAGCATGAGCATGATAAGGTATGAATTATATTATGATAAATTATACTTATTCATGTTGCATGGTGATTGATATTCGGATAGGCAAAAAAAAACCTAGTGGAAGTTATCTATTGTTGATTTGTATTCTAGCGCAGGATCAGGCAGCAACTCCTTGGGTGGAAGATGAGTACTTTGAAGAAGGAGAATTAGGTGAGCTTCCAGGGGAGAGAGCCAGAGATGTTGATAGTTGTCCCTACTAGTAGATCGTAGTTTACTTTCTGAGTTGTAATTAGATTGATGTTATTTTCAAGATGTTGCTTAGACTGTTCACTTTCATTTGATGACCTTATTCTACCCGATCATGGTGGGTCATGTTGGGTTCACTTCAGTTTATGTTTGTGGATTTGGATTACTATCGGTTTATTATATATCGGATGCGAGGTTTTTATGGGAAGAAATTTAATGGTTATTATTTATGGAGATTTATCTTTTAGTTTGCCTTATTGCTATGAAGATTAAGTAGGGACAAGTAATGTGGTAGACCCAAAGTCCCATTATGACTAAGGTGAGGTTTTGGGGTCGTTAAATCTTATGCCCTTAACCTCCAGGAAACAACAACTGTAGCTTCATCACTAGTGTGCACTCACTCTATGTAGGCCGAACCATAGATTGAATAATAAAAATTGACGATTAAGAATAAATGTTTACCAAAGGGAAAAATCTTCCAATAAATGACCAAAAACTTGTTAAATTATGAAAGAGTGGATGTCTTTATATAGGCACCATCGCACCACTTTACAAAAGACATAAACATTTGAACACCAAAAATTTCCAAGAGGTGTAACTCATGGAAACATTATGTTTCCGAAAAGTGTGACAAAAATCATCATCCAAAAGACAACTCTTTGAAAAATTGAATCACTACAAATTAAACATCCAATATAAGTATATAACCTTCTTTTCTAAAGTCTTTATGCAATTGGTCTTGACCCTATCTCTTACGTGTCTACTATATGCATCTTTCCCATCAAAAGCAAAAGAGAATTGGAATTCACACCTTGTGCATTGTTGGAGTTTGACATCTAGGGGTCTCCTTGTAACTGTTTGTATGTGTAGAAAAATTAACGAAAAATAGAAACAAAAATAGCAAAGATTCATACATAAATTTACGTGGTTCGATAAGGTGCCTACGTCCACGATCGAAGAGAGATCCTTCCACAAATTTCCTGTGAGAAGGGGTTATAATTCTCTCTGTTCTCATTTTCTCTCGATTTTCGAGTAATGAAGAAAACCTAATCATAACGCATTATATATCCTATACAATAACGTAAAATTATGAAATTGCCATAACAGTCTAAACTAATCAACTAGAATTCAAATCACAGTCATATCAGGTTTGAATAATGGGTACATGTATGTGTTGATTGTTGAATGAGGCAGAGGATGTAGGTCCTCTTTACAACCGGATAAAGAGCCTGGTGACAGAGGAGCTGAAGCAGTATTTCAGGCCAGAGTTCCTGGATAGGTTGGATGAGATGATTGTCTTCTGGAAACTCACTAAGCTGGAAATGAAGGAGATTGCAGACATAATGCTGAAGGAGGTGTTCAAGAGGATGAAGGCAAAGGAAATAGAGCTTCAGGTCACCCAGAGGTTCAGAGACAGGGTGGTTGAGGAAGGGTGCAAGTCCATTGAGAAGAGCAATAATGAGACTGTTGGAGGACAGTATGGCTGAGAAAATGCTTGCCGGAGAGATCAAAGAGGGGAGACTGATAAGTTATAGTTGATGTAGATTCTGATGGGAATGTGAGTGTGCTCAACGGCAAGAGTGGTGCTCTTAAGCCGTTACAGCCGGCAATCCCAGTATACCTGAGCCTGTTCTTGTCTGAATCGACCAATATGGTTGTTTTTATTTACTTATAAATAAGTTTCATTCTTAGTCTCTACTAGTTAAAACACTATTTATGCAGTTGAAGTTGACATTTCTTAGTCTCTACTTGTTAGATTGCTTCGGATGCTTTAATGGAGATATTAAACCTCTCTGCATGGAAATAGCATCACACCTACTAACATAAAATTTGATTATGCCACTTAAGTTTGTTTGTGTGATTTGGATTAGGGTCATTTTCTTGTAATTTTGCAGGCTATGCTGCATTTCCGAGTCATCGTTGAACCGATCATCCATTTTAATCTATTCCACTGACATAAAATGTTATAAACTGATCAAAGACATTCTTCTTTCTTGATATCTCTACAAAAATAATTCCCTCTCAAAGTTCCATCAAATTGACAAACCCAACAACTAACATACAATTTATTTCTCATTTGAATAATGATTGCTTTTACTTCCATGGCAAACTTTATTTACATTCTCAATCAGATTCATATGAAATGATCAGAACATTTCTGGTAGAGACCTGCCTTCCAAAAATGCCTTAAACAGCCTTAGTGATCTCTCTGGCTGAGAGAATGGAGCTTCATGGGAAGCTCCTCTGATGGTGGCAAAAGAAAGGATATTTCCATAGACTTGAGTCCATCCACCAACCTGAAAAATAAACGAAAACCCAATATATATCATTAGCATGAATATACTTCTCAACGACAAAAAAAAAAAAAAAGGTCTAATTATGTGAAAAATGGATTCGTATTGAATCTCGAATTTTTCTTAAAAAACTGCAAATTTCTTGAATTTCATTCTAGTTACTACCAAACAAGACTCACCTGCTTCCCCTCAAACCAAACTCTGTAAGGTACAGTTGTGTTGAGTCCTAGCCCCTTTGCAAGTCCATGGACCAGTGTCCGACTCCCAGTCAATGGGATAACAGAATCTTGATCTCCACTGTCATTGAGAACCAAGATGTAGTTAACTACAAAGAACAGCTCTAGAATAAGATTCTTTATGCCGATCCTAGTTAGGTAAGAGGAATTTACCTGTATACCAAGACTGGAAATCCAGCCTTGACAAGTGAGCCCACAATAGAGATTGTTGGTATCTCTAGGTTAAGCAGCTCATAATCCAGGATACTGATCAACATAGTAGAAAAAATATAATTAAACAGCTCAACCAAAGATACTTCAAACCCCAGAAAACCCAAAATCACAATGAAAATAAAATACTGAAGAGCTCCTAAAATTGCTTTCTTCTTCTACCTATGATATGTTATAATTGGGTTATTACATTTTAAATGAAGGATTAGTCCTGAATCTATCACCCTCATAATTACATTTCTTAATTATATATTATAATGAAATTTATCTGCAACTATCTACAAGTTAGATTCGTCCGATGATAAGGATATCAAACTGGTATCATTTGGCCGCTGATTGATTGGGCTGTCTGGATAAATGGCTAGAGTGCCTGTTGGATAGTTCATATCAGATTATACCATTTACCAATAGCATTAGACTCTTTGCTAAGTTAATTTCTTTATTTATCAGAGTGAAAAGATAGTTACTTGCTGCAAACAGCCCATCTGTTGACTCCAACAAGACGGGCATGGAGAGCCTTCTGCACATCTCGCCGGTTTAGATAATTTACTGTTTCATCCTCCACGCAGACATCTATCCTCTCAGTAACTTGCTGTGGGTTAAGGAAAAACAAAGTAAAAGACTTTTAAAAAAAAGAGGAAGAGTGAGAGAAATAAATATGGTATTGGAAGGGAAAGAAACCATAGTAAATTAAATTCACCTTGGGATTAAGAACAATGGATTGTGAAAGCACAGATGACATACATACATCAAGAGTAACATCATACTTGTCGACAAATCTACTGGTTTCTTTGTTCACCTGGCTCATCACTATCGAACAAACAGAGGATACAGAGCCTCTGTAGTACTCGCTCACATACCGAGAATAGTTGCAGCCAGAAGTGAACATTCTGTATGTGGAATCTGATATCAGCCCATGAGACCAGAAGAATTCAGCCCTCGAATTGAAATCGGTGGAAAATTCTAAAACTGGATTACCCAGCTGCAATAAAAGAAACTGTAATTTAGCTGGCAAAAAGAGAACAAAGCAAAAGGAAATCTTAAAATTTTCATGACCCCACTGGAAAAGCAAATAAAGAATGTACTAATCGATCTTTCAAAAATTCATGTTAGAAATGAGTTCTTTTATCATACAAAGAACCAAATTTTGTATCTGTACTACTCACAGCAATTCCTTTCACATTGAACAGCTTCTCCTTCTTGTTGAATTGAATCATTAGCTCTGCAAGCTGCGGAACATAGTGACCTGGAAATAAGTTTTGTTTTTAGAATCTTCTTTGGCTCATTTGTTTCAATCACAATAAACGGAATTGTTTTAGAAACAAATTACCTGCATAGCTTTCACCTGTTATGAACAGATCCCGGTTTATATATTGTGGGAACTTGACAAACCAATGTTGCAAGAACACGAGATTGTCCCTGGCTAAAGAGAACAAAGGGAATGGCAGTTTCAGAACTCCTATGCAATGGACACAACATAGCTATACACCATGTTCTAGATCTTAGAAAACTATGCAAACAAGGGTTAATCTCCTATCAAGTAGGAAAAATTCTGAAAAGAAAAACTGTTTTTTTCTGTGGAACATTTGGAAAATTTTGTTCACCATAAACAAAAACAAAAAAGTATTTAAATTGATGAAACATGCCTGTTATCTTGTCATCCACAGCCTTATAAGAGGAGCTATCAGTTGTAAAAGAAAACCCAACTCCTATTGGTGTCTCCAAGTATAGCATATTGGCTTCTGCAAATCAAAATGAGCATAACGAGATCACTTCTCTTGTTGTTTTCTGAAATACCCACTTATTCAAAGAAGAAATAAAAAGGAATGTCTCTTGAATCTTGATGGGTACAACCTCTGTTCCAGCTATATTCATTTCTGACCAGAATCTCTCCACTTGGTCTAAAAGGCCCATTTTCAGAGAATGCCCCAACTCCCAGAGAAGAACAACCAGGCCCTGCAAAAGAAGATCAAGCTCATTCAAAAATCCGAAAAAATAACATCCTTTCCATTCTATTCTCCTGTCCCCATTTGAAAATGATCACATTTCAATTGAACCCCCAAAATAAAAATCTGCTATATTTTACATATCTTCTCAATTTCTACACCCATAAAATCCAGTGAAGGAAGTGAGGAGTAGCAGACCTCCATTTAACCAGAGAACAAGGGGCTTTGAAGCTGGATCTATTTCTGCTTCAGCAAAGTAATAAAACAGAGCTCTCTGTTTCTTCTTATCAACATTGACATAACCTGAAAACTGCTGGAAGCTGACTTGGGGTTGCCCAGGCAACTCTGTAATTTTGTCAGACAAAGATAGAGAAGACTCTACCTCCCCAGAAAAGCATACCTGTAGTAGAGCTACAGTCATTACCATGGTTTTCCATGGTAGAGAATGCATGATTTCTGGAGGAGAGAGATGGTTGGAGCAAAGAAGTATGAGGGAGCAGATTTGCCCACTGGGAGCATTATATAAACAGCAAATTGTTCTTAAGAGGCATGATGGTGGTGGGGTGAAAGAGATGAAGAAAACTCAAGTGATTAGAAAGAGTGAGTGAGGTCTATGCTTAGTCAGCACATGGGGTGGGTGTTTTGAAAATGAAAAAGGAGAGAATGGAATCCTCAATTTCTTTTCAGATATTACAGGTCAGTTTCTTTTCTATTTGTTTTACACCAAACATACCCTGTATCCTTTTAGAAGATTGACTGTTCCACAAGAAGCTAGCTTTTCAACATTTCCTTAGAAAATTGGTGAATTTGGCAACAAATATGATTACATATCTTAAGGAAATAAAATCCTTATTTTCAGAGAAAATATGGCAGAACCATAAGGACTATTGTCAGGAGAAAATTACATTTCCATTTGATTTTCCCAAAAAAAAAAAGTGCTTCAGTGCTTTGATGATCTCCAAGTACAAGGCCAAAAATATATATATATATATATATATATATATATATATATATATATAAGGCCAAATACTAATTGGAGGAGATTTGAAGATAAACATCTGACTCTAAGGATATTTTTCAAGGTATGTATAATCATATTTTCTTTTAATGAAATTACTTTTCAATTAGAGCAATTAATAGCAGGTTAAAAATCCATGAGATTGTCTTATAACCATGTGTCTTCAAAGAAATTATTAATGAAAATGGCTGAAATATTCTAGAAGGTTCCCCAAATTAGATATTATTTTTAATTGACATGAAATGTGTATTTAGCAATCAGATAAATGATCCAAAAGTTTAAGTAGAAACCATCATATCCTCTCAAATCTGTATATATCCTTTATGTCCTTATTATATAGAAATTAATTGGCTTGTTTTTTGTTTGACCTTTGTGAGAAAAAGGTGTTTTCTTAGTACTCAAGCCACAAGCTTCTACCTTCATCCTTAGCCTTTTCCATTCACACAGACACATGACACCCCATGGGCTTGTGCCAGTGGTAGTGTATCTCGACTCGTGTTGGCATTGCTGATGATGCCCATCTTGAGTGCTAACCGGACTGACCTCGTAATCCTAACCTAGGTAGATAAATGATTAGGATCAACAATAATTTAAAAAAAAAAGACATACACAATCTTTTATAAGAGATATGTTCATTTAAGATTGAGTCCTGAGAAAAGGACCCTGGGCTGACCGCAGTGTCCTGTGTCCCTTTTAACACATCTTTAATTATGGTTAAGCTTAATTAAATTAAAATAAATAATTTTCTTTTTTATTTTTCTAAAAATCATGGTTAGATTGCTTAACCTTAGGGAGTGAGTGAATCTTAACCACAATTGATGGGTGATAAAAGAAATGGCGTGAACCAATGAGATCACGGGTCACCTTCTAAACTGACCTTGGTTAGTTTTCAGTTTCCCTTTAAGATTTAAGGTATGGGGCCAGTAACATGAGGGGACTCCTCAGATAACAGAAGGCATTTTGAAAAAGCTGTTTCTTTTCTTTATAGTCCTTCCACTCGAATATCTGACACGATGCACACCTACTCACACATGTGATACCTTTGCGAGAAATAGACCACACAATAAAGGATCTTTGTTTTTCTTTTGTTCTTTTCCAAAAAAAAATTAAATGGCTATTGCTCAGTTTTCTTAAAATTTAAGTTCATAACTTATGTTTCTAATATTTTTTTCTTTCTTTCTATGAAAAAGGTGGTTATGTGATTTCCTTTTGTTTTATAGTTTGTAATGAATTTCTTAGGAACTCCAGAAAAAAAAACTAAAACAAAAATTAACATTAATCACCATGTTTGGATGCATGAAAATTGACAATGCCCCTGTTTTAAGCACCATTCTTTGGTTACTTTCTAACTTAGTTCTCAAACTATGCTTATTACAAGACCCCTATTCTTTAGAGGAAAAAAAAAACACAAGGTTAGGGGGTTGGCACAGACCCGTAAACATAATTCAAGATTGTTCTTACCTAATCCTTTGTAGTGTTAATTTATTAATTTTAGGTGGGTCATGTCTTACTCATTAAAGCCATAGCTAAAAGCATCATCTGCAAGTAAGATAAACATGAAATTAAACAATTGATGATGCTATTATTATTATTAATAACTTTCAATGTTAAAAAAATACTAATATGTATGTATATGGAGACAATTAGATCATAAACAAGGGATTAATGCTCAGTTAGATCAATTTTAATAACTTCAAAACAAAAAGCACTTCTTTCCCTTATTTGAAGCATAAAGGAGTTTGGTGGGGGTTTGCTTTACTCTCCTTGTAATGGGAAACAAACAGATTGGCTTAGCATTAGAAATTTAAAATGAGAGAGAGAAAGAGTGTTTTATTCTTATTTTAGTCTTTCGAACGGTTTGTATTTTAGTCTCTGTCGTAAACGACAAAATTTCATCCGTTATTACGTTCCGAATAGTTGCAAGCTGGGTTTCAAAAAGCGAAAAAGACCAAACATTAATATGTTTAATAAAATCCCTTGCTTTGTTTTCTAATTACGACAATGCCACTGGTTTGGGAGATAACTAAGGGCTCGTTTCGTTCTTCACAATGTTGTGAGAACCGGACCAGGCAGGCCGGTCGAACCTGTGGAATCGGACCCGTCCCCTCCCCGGTTCCCAAAACCCTCAAAACAGATACTCTTAAAGAACATGTCAAAACTGGTGGTAGAACCGGCTGGAACCGGTCAAAAACAAGAAAAAGTAGGAAAAATGAAAAAAAAAAGTTTTTTTTTTTTGTAAAAAGTACAAGATCGAACCAGACCGGTTGAATCGGCCACTCTACCGGTTCGATGTCCAGTCTGATTTTGATAACACTGGTTCTTCTTGTCTGATCTTGTCTATCTCAAGCAGATTTAACACTAATCCAAATAAGTAGAGTTTATTTAAAATTGTGCTTAGTTGAACTTTACATTGTTAAGTTGAAGATTAATTAGATGTCTACATTTTTTTAAAATAGAGTTTTACCTCTATTTAAAAACCTATATTTAAGGGTTTTACATCTAAATTTGTGACAAAAGTATCCGTAAAACTGCATCTTTCTTTTGTTTCTATCAATCCATTGCAATATATTTACTCAATCAATTCAGATAGGATTACACCAACCCGGCTGGCTTAGATGGTCATGTGTGTCCGGCCTGCCCGGCCTAAAAGATAGTTGAGTGGATATGAGCCGAGATCATTAGGATTGGGCCTATTATACTATACTATTCACCTTGGCGTAGCCCAGTTATTAATTGGGCCAACTTGGAACCGGATCAGCCTGAACCTTGCCCGTTAACACCTCAGGTCTTGAGATCAAATCTCGGGGAGTGAAGATTTGCCTTGGTATTGTGGCAAACATTATGTCATGTCCAGTCATCATTTGCTAACCGGCACAGGTCTCCCATGAATGCTCTCTCTTGTATCCATTACCTTTTTCCCCGGTGAGAATCTATAGTATCCATTACCAAACCCCTTGATTGCCACACAATTTGCTGCAAGTTAGCAAGGAGAGCATAGCAAGTATCTTCGGTCTATGGAGTTAGAAAGTAAAGACACCATTGTATATAGAAAGTAAAGACACCAATATATATAGTCGGAGCTTCCATTTCTTGTCTTTGATTTCCTTTTCTTTCCGTGGCTTTCATCATCAAAGAACATTTCTTGTCTTTGATGATGTATCTGCTCCACAATGATCATTTTATACTGTACAGAGATCATACATGTGTATGTTTGTGGATCACTTTTGAGTAAATATATGGGAAGTGGTTGGGGACATCAGGGTTGGAAAATGTGATGGGAGAAGTGGGAGGGGAGAGTGAAGCACATATTGGCGTTTGGAGTCTTGCAATGAAAGCAAGGCTCGCTTCCCTTTTCTTTCTTTACCCCCCTTCCTTTTGCTCCT
Organism: Tetracentron sinense; assembly: GCA_015143295.1. Classification (NCBI taxonomy): domain Eukaryota; kingdom Viridiplantae; phylum Streptophyta; class Magnoliopsida; order Trochodendrales; family Trochodendraceae; genus Tetracentron; species Tetracentron sinense. The sequence goes on along the minus strand of CM026573.1, from coordinate 1,554,362 downwards.
TTTTCATAATAGTATTTATGGTAATTATTAGGAAAAAGCCCATTACCTTTTTATTAATGAAAAATAATCACATCCGCACTAGCGATATTTCTTCATTCGAAGTGGACCCTTATTTTATTAATATATTCTTTCCAGATCCAAGAACTAAAAAAAAGGAATCAATCCATATGTTTGATACCTTGTTATATAACTCATGTTTCATAGAAATATTAAATCAGATAAGTCAAAGAACGAGATGAGTTTATTAACAATTCATAGATGAAAAATGGCAAAAAGAAAGCATTCACTCTCTTCCCATATTTGCATCTAGAGGAGTACTAGCCATACTCACACGGAATTCCTACTTTCAGTGTAAGCCAACCATTTGAGAATTTTCAATGTTAAAAGTACATACTTTTTCAATGGTTGTAAGGCTTTAATACTGAAAATTGCCAAATGGGTGACTCACACTAAAAGTAGGAATACCCCTAAGAGCAAGGTTTTTTATTTTGAGATTCTCGACGATTTCGGCTAGCCAACCCGAACCAAAATCCCGAAATATTGCGGGATTTCGGCAAAATTTTGAAATATTAATATTTTATTAATATATATATATATTAAAAAAATAATATTTTATTAAAATTTTATATATTTATATAAATATTATTATTTTATTTTAAACTTAATATATAAATTTTCGAAATTTTAGTAAGAATTTCGAAATATTTTGAAATTTTAATAAAAAAAATATAAAAAACTATTTAAAAATAAAAAAAAATCAGATTTAGACCAAAATTCTGAAATCTTCGAAATCCGAAATTTCACTCGAAATTTTTGAAATTTCGGCCGAAATCAGATTTTCGAAATAAATCCAATTTCGATGTCGGTGGGGTTGTCCGAAACCGAAACTTCGTGAAATTTCAACGAAATTTTAAACCTTGCCTAAGGGTAGGCCTAGCATTCCTCTTGCATCTATAGTATTTTTGCCCCTGTGGATCTCTTTCTCATTAGAAATTTGGATTCCTGGGTTATTAATTGATGGAATACTAGGCCTCTCAGACACTTTTCCTACCACGTGTCCCATATTAATTCCTCTAATTATGGTTAAGATTCATTCACCCCTAAGGTTCACCCATCTATCATTAGTTTTTAGAAAGAAAACATAAGAGATACAAATTTAGCAGAGTTCATGGCAATTGATGGGGCTTTGTGAGAGTGAGGAGCAATAGTTTGCTCCTCGTGGAGAGTGATCTATTACTGTTTATTAATGTAGTTTTTTCTTTATTTGGTCTATGAAGCTATCTCCAATTACCCATCTTGCCATCCTTTTGTTGATGTGATTGAGATTTTAAAATAAAAAATTAAATCGTCCCTTCAAGTGGTGATATACCAAACTTTTATATACACCTAATTATCGTGTACCTTACTTTGTTATAACTTTTTGAATATATAATTTAATTATAGTACTCCAAGGGGTGAGTTAATCTTCACTACAGTTGGTGACTTGTAAAAATTAGGGCGTTGACCAATGCGGACCATTTTGTTATATAATGGAAACCTGCCGGAAGTATGGCATCATAATTCATCTCGGCAATTGCTTAGATCAGTTACCACTTTAAAAATAGTTAAATGGTTTCCCAAGTGACCTAAGAAGTTATTACACTACTGCCAACTTTGTATTGGTTCATTTCTTGTAGAGGATTTGGGTCCTAAAATTAATATTTGGAACCAAGTTTGTACAATCAATTACCACCACGTATCCCTGTATTGGATTCCATCCCTTATTTAAACAATTCTTTTCTGGAAAAATAATCACCTCCTCAGTCGGTGACGAGAGGAGGTGCGCCTGGAGTCCCCATTTACGCCGTGTGTCCCCATTTAACTTCATTTAACTGTGGTTAAGATTCACTCACCCCTAGGGTTCACTCATCTACCATTGGTTTTTAGAAGAAGAAAATGAAAGAAATTTAACCATAAGAGTTAAAAAAAATTTAACTAGAATTCATGGTAGTTGGGTTGGCTTTGTGAGAGTGAGGAGCAATAGTTAGCTCCTCACTAGTAGAGCGAACTATTGCTCTTCTTTTCTCATGGCTTATATGACAGAATTGTATGCATTTTTAATTATTTTCTTTTTATACAGTTCAAGAAGAGAGAAAACAAATAAAAAATATAAAATACTGAGAAAAATATAAAAATAAACCAAGGGCATTTTTGGACAATGCAAGCGTCTTATGTTAGGGGGTGGAGTAAAATATTGGAAAATGGATTGGAAGCTTTTAAAAACTAAAATAGAAGTTTCCTAGCTACATTTTTTTCGTTTGGCCGGGTATGATTTGGTCTTCAAGCCGGGATGATTTCTGTTTTACCATTTGTTCCATTAACCTTAGGTGGTGAGCTTGAGCCAACATGAATTTTAGAAAATTATACAATTAGGACGGATGACCAAATGGAAATTTCCGAGTTGATCCTAATGAAAGCTGGGGTCATTTCAAATGTAATGACTGACTTCAGTAATCCTTATGAATTTATAGAAAATACATGACATGGCAGGTGTGTTGCGTTGACACGCGAGTAAGGGTTAGGGTATACGTTCTCGCCAGCAAAGTCTTTCAAGATATTCAACTCCAAACACATTCTCTAGTACTACTTGCGGAAAAAATTATACACAGAGAAGTAAAAATTGGAAGTCATTAATTAGCCTTAAATGTTGGTTTAGCTTTCTAAACGAACATAAATGAATAAATCAAACACACCAACAACAGGTCAAGCTCCAAATGATCCTACCTAGTACCAATCCGCAACTTCTACTCTTCTCTCTCTCTCTCTCTGGCTATTCACTCGTTCTCTTTCTAAGCTTCAGATTTCTTTTGAACCAGCTTCTCTATCATGTCAGCCGCTTCTTGGACTGTCGTTATGTTCTGAGAGCTTTCCTCCTCGACGCTAATATCAAACTCTTCCTCCAATCCCATCACTATCTCCACCTGCAAAAAAACATATTGTTTTTACGTCATCGAGCACACATAACATTGGGGTCATATCAAATAGCACCACTGTTGGTATTGGACCTATAAAATATTAAAATAACCAAAACTTGAGCAGCAAATTGGGGCATACAGTGTCGAGGGAATCGGCGCCGAGAGCAGAAAACTTGGACTCTGGGGTGAGGTCAGTGTCAGGAGGCAATGCCAATTGTTTCCTCACAATCTCACAAACTTTCTGTACTGTCTCGGGCTTGGCCTGCCAATTCATCCAGTTCAAGTATTTGTCAGCACAATGAAATATAGGTTTCTTCGCTTCCATTTCTCTCAATATAAAAAACATGTTATTAATGAAAAAAAAAATTGCAACAACTAGATGGGGATGATGAAAATACCGCGCAAGAAATACAGAAGCGGGAGGACGTCCTCAAAGAAGGAAAGCCATTCTTAGTCCATCCCATGGAAACTAACTTCAGACTGGTGGTCTTTCCAGTTACCTGCACAAATTAGCATACTCGGTGATACAATAACATCACAAATGATGTGTATTGGGTTTTTGGGGCCGACCTGGAATTGTAACCATTCAGCATATTAAACCCTGTAAGTGTATTTTAAACCCAAAATAGAATACATAGATTGCATTGTCCGAAATGCATCATACTGGGATAAATGTCAATTATTTGGCAGAAAGACAATTGAAACTATCTTCTCTTCTGCATTCTTTTCAACTAGCAGAATAAACATTGTAAATACTACAAGCACAACAAATACATGGTAATATAATACAGCTATCCATCCTAGGTAACGAAGACTCGGATTGCTTTACCTCTGTGCATGCAAGTGGGGTGCATTTGAGAGAGCTGAACTGGAGGCCACGTAAGCACCACGATGGAAAAGGGTAGGAAGGTTATCACGAATTCAGCCTAAAGCTGGATATGACTGTAGTACCACGATGGAAAGGGTAGGAAGGTTATCACAAATTCAGCCCTGAATATGACCGTACTGACTCGTGGCAGAATAAGAAAAATAGATATGCAGTAGAAAGAGAAAATAGAGCATACTTAGGGAGAAAAGCTTACTGAGATTAGCCAGTGACTGAAAAAATGTGATTGACTGGTGCTTGATCTAAGGATGAGGGCTCCTTTTTATAGGGCTCCCTAATCGCATTAAATTCTGTGTATTTCATAACAATTGAGACCAATAACCATTAGTAATTATCAGGAAAATGACTTTGGTTACGTAATGGATTGAGATACCGAATATTTCACGCCGCTACCTTAGGTGCCATACGATGAAATTTACTCTCTATATGTTTTAGGTGAAATGATGAAGGAAGCACCCCTCTTGTACCTCCCATTTTGAGTTGTGAAGGCATCCGCCTTAATCAGCAATTCTCTACCTTGCCTGCCAAATCATAAGTCCTACCTAATACGCAATGTTATCTTGTCTTAGGGGTGTAATAACCCATAGTCTGCAAATGACCAATGGTATAACCACCCATAAAGGCGCTAATTTATGGGACAAGGGCCCCACATTCATTAGACTCCAAGGTTTGTTATAGATATCCCTTCAAGTGCAAGGATCCGTTGATGGTGGGACAAGGGCCCTAAATTCATTAGACTCCAAGGTTTGTTATAGATATCCCTTCAAGTGCAAGGATCCGTCGATGGTGCCTTACTTAAGGTACACATTGTTGTGCGAAAGCGTGCAAATATAGTGAAACGAATCCAAAAAACAGTAAACAAATCAAAGCGAACCGAATCGAAGCAAAAACAAACAACAAGAGAGACACGATTTACGTGGGTTGGCAAGATGCCTACATCCATGGGCAACGGTGATCAATAACTAATTCAATAGGAAGATTTACAATGCTCTCACAAACCCTCTTCCTCAATAAACCCTAAAAACGGCTCTCCTTTTCTATATCGAATAAAACCCTAAAACATCTCTTTATATTAAGGTTACAATAAATGGGTAAAATATCCAAAACGGGTCAGACCACTAAACGGGTCAAAATTTCGGCTAATCGGGTCATCAGGAATCCAGGTTGAATTCATGACAACTTTCCAACACACATGCCTTTATGTATAATTTGGCAAAGGATGCAATGACCAGCGTGGATGACACAATGAGTACCAAAGGCGCCATGCCCTCATTAGAAGGCACCAATGTTCCAGGCGTTCGTGTGAATAGAAATGTCTATTTGAGGTGCGGGAGGTGTGAAACCCACTGTCAGTCCCCTTAAAACGCTAGGTTTTATTTAAAGGCAACACACATCGAAAGCAGGGATCAACAAAAAGGTGATGCTTGGGACCCCGGTGGTCCTCAAGGAAAGGTGTGCCCAAGGGTGCCAAATGCCAATGACCCGCTAAAGGTTCCAATATAGTACAACTGTTGGACCGACGGCAGCTTGTGGAGGCGCCACCGTGTTTAGGGTGCAGTATTATCAGAAGGCACCATGCCAATTTTGTTTATGTCATACTCTTAATCCATATCATCTCCACACATGGATGTTTTGCAACATAAGTCAGTAAAACAAGCAATAATAAACCCACTTCTTACACAATTACGAGAAGAGGAAATGCCTGTAATGTACATTTCATAGTTTTTTGGTTAATGGTAAACACAAGTACACAACATACTCACACTTAGGCCAACACACATGGACCAACAGAAGCTGAGCCCAGCACATTTTGCCAAGTACATTTCATAGTTACACAAAGGAAAGGGATGAGAAGCAATAGCTCAACTCGATATCAAACCAGATTTCCAAACCGAACATCATTTCCAAAATTCCATAATCCGTTATCACATCCAAGCTAATTGTTTCCAACAGACCAGAATCCAAATTATCTAAAAAGAAACAATGACAAAGCCTCCCTAAAATCTTCCAAGCCCCATTCTCCCAGCTAGATCTAACATCGTGGAACTCAAATCCATAAAACTATCGTATATATAACTAAATCCTACTCCAAACCACAATCAAAGCATCAAATATAGCAGGTTTCAAACATTAATTTAAGAGCCCCTAACAAAAATAAGGAAAAAAGAACTGAAATGTCACCTGATTAGTATTGATCGAAGACCCAAACCTAGTAGAAGTAGCAGAGACGGCGGCCATTGAAGCTCAAACAGACAAAGCGAGAGGAAACAGAGATAAGAGAAGGCAAAAAGGCTGAAAAGAGTGTGAGCCAGAAAATTGGTATTTATAGGGGAATGGAAATCTCGTAAAAACATGGAAATATCCGCAATTGGCGACCATGCATATTCTCTCTCTCTCTCTAACCGCAAAGCCTATCCACTGCTGGGGGGGTAGGAGTTGTGTCTGTTTTGAATTTTGATTGGTCCTCTTTCAACTTGATGACCCTATGGGCCTCACCGTGCCAGTTGGTGACCTGGTTCTAAGGAAATCAAATCACTTTCCTTGCTAAGGGTTCAGACTCTACATTTTTTTAAAGCAGTGATTAGCATGGGTCCGCTACTTATCTTAATCCCATGCAGTGTTGTCAGAACTAGACCGGGCATCGAACCAGTAGAGTGGCCGATTTCCGGTTCAATCGGTCCGGTTCGAACGTGTACTTTTTACCAAAAAAAACAAGTTTTTTTTTTCATTTTTTCTTAAATTTTTCCGATTTTGACCGGTTCTACCACCGGTTCTTAAAATATCCCGATTTTAAGGGTTTTGGGAACTGGCGAGAGGGGTGGTTCCCGGTTCCATCGGCCGATCCGGTCTGGTTCTAACAACACTGACCCCGTGTCATTTGTGTCCCTTTTAACACCCCTTTAACCCTGTTTAAGGTTTAAAAAATTAAAGGTTTAAAAAATTAAAGTTAAGATTTTTCTTTTTCTTTTTCTAAAAACCAAAGTATGATTGCTTAACCTTAGGAATGAGTGAATCTTAACCACAGTTGATATTTGTTTAATATTTGTTTAAAAGTGAGACATAATGGTAAACCCAGCCTGTTAACTATTATCCTACATTTTGTAGGTGATGTTAAGTGCACTCGAATAATTTATACTACACACCAAACTTATGAGAAAACATTAAAATAATTCGAATAAAAGGGCAATAATGTCCCCTCCTGCTTCCTCGTGTCAATCGGGGCTTTGGCTTCTGCACTTGCAAATACAACACTTGAACAATATAGGACGATGTTGGGTAAAAGTTTATAACTACTTGTAGATCAGCCAGAGCATGATATGGAGGCTTAGATGAGAGGCACGCTTCTAGAGATGGACCATGGACCAGAGTGAGGTTTTGCACTTGCTTGAGTTGCAAGACGCTTTGAAAGCAAAAGTTGCAAAGGCTAGGAAAGCAAAAGCCAACTGATCATCTGTCCTCGCCGTTGCTAAATGATATCTTGTTTCCTTGAGTGTGGGCAATGAGTTTCGGTGTGGGCAAGAATTCAGTCGATGTCATCTGGATTTTTGGATTTTAAAACAGTTTTAAAGATATACTTTGATATGGTTCAAAGTTGCTTGCTTTGGTAATGGTATCTGGCAGGGGTAACTCCTCTATGGAGGGGCAACAATACTCTCATTGAGGGTTCGGCCAGTAGATTGAGATGTCATGATTGTAGCCGTTGTCACCTCAGTCCAAGTAAGAAGGTGAGTTGCTGGAATCGGTATTGGAGGGACATAAACCCTCATTTTGATGGTCATAACATAGGCCGGATGGACACAGACGGCTTCGATTATCCTGCACAAAACCGATAAGAAAATAGAAGAAATGATTACTCACTTTCTATTTTTTTGTTCTTCTTTTATTTTTTATTCTTCATCAAAGATATGATAAGAAGAATGTCCCACCGGACGTGCCAGAAATTTGTAACACGTAAATTTCGTTTGTGTATCAAATTACCTCCATTGTTATATGAAGTTTATTATTTTGTGTGGGGGATCATCCTTCCAATCTAAGTTAACCCAGATTATTAATTATTTTCTCGATTTGGAGAAGAACCTCTGATTAAGAAAAAGAATTAAGGAAGAACAAATATTTGAATAAAATATTTATTTATTCAATAGGGTTGCCCAGATCCCATGTAGGCGTTACAAATACCTCTTTGAAGTTTTAATATCTTCAGAAAAGAAGAGAGAACAGGGGTGACCATTTTATGAGGCTCACCTGATATTCTCCATGTCGAAAGAGTCTTCTTTTTTGACTTGCTTGTTTTTGCTTGTTGTTGCTTCAAGGGGAGAAAACAACTATCTATTTTATTCCCTATACTTTCTGGAGGATTTTTCCTTTCTTTTCTCGTATTTTCTCGTGTGGATTTCTCGGGTTTCTTATGAGAAACTCTCCCTTTATAGGTTTGAGAGAGTCCTTTTTGGGTTTCTCTCTTTGACTCCCTTATTTTAAGGAAGTCAACTTGGGATCTCCTCTTAGAGGAAGCCAGCTCACGGGTCTCTCTTATTTGGGAAATTCTTAAAGCTGAAGAGAGTCCTATTCTTTTGAAGACTCTTGTACTAGGTTTCCTCTTTTTGGGAGGAATCCTACTACCTTTCGAAAATGGAGAAGAAGATAATATATTCTCATCAAAAAGTGGATGTTAAGCCACATCCTTCCTTAGGATATATGACAAAGTCTCAATCCTTTCATGATTATGGGGTGTCATGTGGCAACCCATTGAGTTTTAAAAGAGGGGGATCGTTATCTTGGGATCCCCAAAGTCAGGAGAATCTTCTTTTGAGATTTATCCAAGACGTGGTAGTCAACTATTGATTACCATTTTAATCCATGAAATTTAATTTCATGGACACATGTCAGTCTCTCAGAAACTGATACCTAAATGATTGATCTGTGAGATTTGTCTTCATGGATCATTCACGTATGAACCTCTCGGAGGCTGACACCTAAAGGATTGGATCCGTGAGGTTTATCCTCACAGATCTTACATGTATCAGTCTCTCGGAAGCTATCATTCAGAAGGTTGATCCATGAGGTTTATCTTCACGGACCAGACACATATCAGCCTCTCGGAATCTGACACTTAGGGATGTATCCGTGAGGTTTTTCCTCATGGGACATCCCCCCTGCCAGGCTTGGTGGCATGATAGTCAGCCATCAATATTTAATGCTGACAGCTAAAAAGACTGCACGTGCCATTACTCTAAACCATCTCTTCGAGAGACAATGATCAGATGTATGTCATTGCACACATACATAGGCAATGAATGGTGAGATTTCACTGCCCACAATTAGCAAGTTGGTTTCTTAGTTTTGGTCGTGGCATTCGGTCTAGGGTGAAAGATGTTGTGGCGTAGCTCGATGTTTTTGTCAAGGTGGAGTTAATTGAGGTATGACTCAAACTTGCGGAGAGTGATGGGGCTAACTAGGGGAAGTCGATCAACCGAGTTGTAAATCGGTCAACTGTGGTAAGTTATTTATCTCTTAAGCCGCAAACCAATAGCAAATTCGGTTGACCAGATCCAAGGGTTGGTCGATTGAAATTCATGAAATAGGCTTGACCGAAATTCGCGAAACAGGCTTGTTTAGTCCAGATTTGGAAAATTGCACAAATTTGAGATTTTCTAATTGTCTAGAATTTTGATTTAGGCTTATATATATATGTGTGTGTGTGTGTGTGTGATTATAGGTCTAAGGTTTCTGTGTGGAAATAATAGAACGTGATTAAGCACTCTAAGTCTTGGAGAAAGGTTTGAGAGAAGGAGATATAAATTCTTTTTCAAGTTCTTTGAGAAGGTGACTTAAGAGAGTGTGTATAAGGGTCTTTGAACTTGAGTTGAGAATTAGTTTGAGAGAGGAGAAAGTGTTCTTGTATTGGTTCCTCATGGTTTCTCAAAAAGGGAAGAAGTAATCGGATCTTCGCCCATGGACGTAGGTAGGTTATTTTCCAAACCATGTAAATTCTCGTGTTCTCTTTATTATTTTTTTTCTTTATAGTTGTTCTTGTTTACTTTTCCGTCGGATCGGTTCTATTTCTCCCAACATAATACTTGTTAACTCTAGGAATAAATGTTAAAGTGTTGGGAAAAGTCATGCTTTGGAGGTTAGGGTTTTACAGTTTTACCTATCATTTTCCAATGTATGAGCACAGATTTTGGTTACTCACTGTTTTATGTTCAGAATCACCACTTTTTGATTCGGTAGGGATAAGTCCTAAGTAATAGATAAGGTCTTAAGTCTACTTAGAGTTCTTAGTAAGAAGTTCGGTTAAGCCCGGGGAAGGTGTTAAGCACCCCGACACTTTCGTTTTACAACGGTTCCCTACTTACTAGGTTTAAGTCAAATTAATGTCTATTGTTAGTCAAATGTCTTAGGTTTAGTTTATACTAATCCAATAAGGAAAAAGCTAAATTAGGGTCGAACCAGGATTGGGTTGCCTACATACTCATATTGAGGTGAGATCAGACCGAACGTAGTTCTGGCACATGAGCCCATGTCAAGGCTAAGGAAGTGTTGTGTGTGCATCAAGGGTGGCTTAGGGTCTAGTCGGGAGACTAAGGGTGGTTGACCGGGTTGGTCAAGTGCATGGTATTGGGCCCGGTAGGCCAATGGATAGTCCAGTAGACTAGGATTTGGGTCCGGTAGGCCGAGAGGTAAGCCCGGAGGCTAAAGCTTAGTCTGGTAGACTAAGGATTGGACCCGGTAGGCCAAGATTGCAAGCCCGGAGGCTAGGGTAAGCCCGGTAGGCTTTGAGTTGCGCCCGGTAGGCAAAGGGTAAGCCCGGTAGGCTTAAGGTAAGGCTCGGTAGGCCAATGGTTGTTTAACCGCGGTTAGGATTGCTAACCGGGATTGGGCAAGGTCCAAGGTCAATTTATGGTCCTTAAGTGTGATTTGAATACTTCTTAGGGATTTTCTCTAAATTTTTCTAAAGTTAAATGGGACAAACCATGGTTAAGACATGAGTTTAACCATGATTAGTCTGGATAACCAAGATTGAGCACTCTACAAAGTTGGATTTAGGGTTAGAATGCCATTTTAGATTTCTCATATTTTTTGGCATTTTTCCAAGGTTTAAATGAGCTTAACTGTGGTTAAACTAAATGTTAACCATGGTTAAGCTCATTTAACCGTGCTTAGGCATAAACACACAATCCAAAAATGATATTTCCCATAATTTTAGAATATTTTGGATTTTTTGGGCATTTTTGAGATTTTTTCATGGTTAGTCCAATTAACCATGGTTGAGTTAACCATGGGTTAAGGCAAGACAGGGCCTGGGAATGCTTGGGATGGGCCCCAGGAGCCAGGTCAGATCTCGTGGAGGCCCCATGGGTCGTGGGCCACTGAAAGACTAAGAAAACTCAAAAAAACCAGGCTATCGGTAAACTAATTGCCGACAGTTTGAGCAATTTTTAACCATAGTTTAGGGGCTTGTAACTCGAGTTAGGAAATGAGTTAGGGGGTCCATGACTCATGATTTTGAAGCTCGGGATGAGGGGAGTGCCTTGGGCCTGTTGTGGGCCTCAGGGGATGCCATATGTGGGCCTGATATGGGCCCAAAGGTCAATGCACATAAAATAATAAATGTCGGTAATGTGATTACAGACACTTTGTAACTTTTTCTGTTTTGCAATCTAACCATGGTTAGGGCAATGGTCAGGGGAGCGTTGGAACTCTCAGGTTAAGCTCAAGGAGACCTTAGGCTTCCAACCCAGGCCTTGGAGTGGCCCAGGAGATGCTCAGGTGGGGCCCACAGGCCTTGAAACAGAAAGCTCAATGGGTGTCGGCACTGTGTTTACCGATACCCTGTAAATTTTCGAGAAAATTGAAATGGCCTATGGGGCTGCTGTGAGGGTGCTTCGAGGGATTCCCTCATAAGTTGAGGGACCCCCAAAGACCTCTGAGGCTACTCCAAGTGTTGGTATACCCCTAGGGGGTTCCCCACACCTAAGATCAAGGTGGGAGAGACACTCACGGTGGGTTTTCTGTCAAAACTGAAATGGATACTCCCCTGGAATGGACCAGGGGCTCACATTGGTATTAATAGCAAGGAAAAAGGTGGGTAGGGGGAAATCCTACCCTGCTGCACGTTGGTGAGGCCGGTGGTGGCCGGTGGTGGCGCTGAGGTGATGCTGCAAGCGGTGGTGCGGTTGTGCAAAGGAGTAAGGACAGCTGGGGAGACTGTTGGAGCTTGTTAGGGAGCTACTGAAGGGGCCTAGAGGCCTGAGACTTCGAAATTGAGTATGAGTTCGGGTTGGTGCTTCTGGAGTGGTCTTTAGGCTGAGGAGGGTGCTGCCATTTATAAGGAAGGCCAAGGGGACACCCTTGGTAATAGTACCAAGGTTGGCAAGGGTTCTCATGAGGCGGAGAGGGGGTCTGCAAGTTGGAGGGAGGGGCAGCAGGGGTGCCTAAGCCTGCAGGAGAGTGGGTGTGCTGCAGGAAGCAAATTCAGGGAATGGCGGTAATGCTTTTACCGCAATTCCCAAACCTGTGCGTTTTGGGGTGTCGATAAAGAGATTACCGCCAGGCCTGGGTTTTACCCAACAGGCCTGCCCCAGGCTATGTACACGGTACGGGGGGTTTATTTTGAATTTTTGGGCCCTTGCTTGGGCCCAAACCAAGGTTTTGGCTTTCTAAGGGGTTATGGACCTAGGGTTTAAGCCCTAAGGACTTAGAGCTAGACTAGGGCTTAGGCTAGGGCTTGGCTTTCCTAGGTTTTTTTTTTACTAGGGTTTACCTAGGTTTTGGGTAGGGTTAGGCTAGGGCTAGGCTAGGGCTCAGCTAGGCTAGGGCTAGGCTACGACCAAGCTAGGGTTTACCTAGAGTTTATCTAGGGTTAGGGTCTTGACTAGGGTTAGGCCTAGGTTTAACTAGTGTTAAGTCCTAGGATTAGGCTAGGGTTTACCTAGGGCTAACTAGGGTTTTACCTAGGGTTAGGTTCTAGGGTTTGGTTAGGGTTTAACTAAGGTTAAATCCTAGAGTTTGAATAGGGTGATACCTAGGGTTTGACTAGGATGCACCTAAGGTCAACTAAGGTTTGTCCTAGGGTTAAGGGTCTTGACTAGGGTTAACCACGGTTAGGACAGAGGTGTAAAAATTGAGTGCTTACACAATGTTATAATCATGTTTAAGCAAATAAAAATGCCATAAACATAATCATATGTTTAAGATTTAAAAAAAAAATATTTGTATAAATTATTTTGATAAGATGAGATGGTGGACAGGGATAAATAAGGCGTCAATGGGTCAGGTCAGGCATGTTAGGTTCGATATGGGCCTATTTATAAAGTAGGCCGGTCTTAGTTAAACATTGAGCCGGGTCACAGGCTATTCCATGTCACCCTAAATAACAAAAGAAATATGACTTGGGATTTCCTCCCGTGTATGGTGGGGGCTTCCCGCCAGCATCAAGGGGATCCAACATGTACCCCTATGCAGTGTACAACCCATTCTCCTTTTACACTTTTTTTGTTAAAGCTTTCGTACTTCGTTTTGCAGGAAAGTTCTGGTGGGAAAATACAAAGGGAATGTAGCAACTCTAGACTTAACGTTAGTGGGGTCTCCGTCAGTTAGCCCTACAAGTGATCCAGTGTCAATTTATCTATCTATCTATCTATTATTATAAAACACAGTTTGTTTGTCTCTAAGGACGACACCTAAGTGTTACTTTTGCTGCCACATAAGACTATTCTTCCCTTACGAAGACACATCAGCTATCAAAAATCAACAAGTGGTTCTCTCCCAAATGAAACCGTCGCTCCCCCACGAAAATCTCTCTATCCTTCCGTTTCATTTTTATTGAATCAAACTTATTTACCTCTTCTTTTATAGCCTCCAGACTCTCCATATTAAACTTCATGTGTTCTGCCGAGACCTTTTCGGGAGCGATTTTAGGAGATGGATCCTAACCCTATCCGTTAGAGAATACCCTTTCATCCCTCTTATTTTGCTTTTCCCAAATTTACAGACAACGGTTCACATTTAAAGATACCACCCTTCCACATAGTCGTGAAACGCTTGGATTTCAAGAGACGTAATGCTTGGAAGCAACTTTTTTGTTGAAGAGTGTTCGTGGTGCATAACAACTCTTCGAATCGTTGTGAGGTTTGATCGCGTTGGATGCATGCACCGTCTCAAACCACGATTGCCTAGAAAAGGCGTATACTAGAGGTTGCAACTATTGGAATTTCCAGTTACTTCTAACGCTTGGCCTCTATAAAATGGATAGATAGGACGCCATTTTGGGTTAATCGGGGTGGACATCTGAAGAAAGGAAAAAGAGACTTCTCTTGAGTCTTCAGAGAGAATCTAGCCTCATTTGACATATATACCTCTGCTTCGTACTCGCCAAGAAACTAACGGTACCACCAAACTCTTTTTTTTTTTGGGTATTGAGTACCACCAAACTCTAACCCTATTCATTTTTCATCATATTTCTGTTGGCTTGACTATTTTTTCCAAATTTCACTACGTCCATTTTTAATGTTTTCCTTCTTTTTTGGTGCTTTGTTATTCTTATTTTGAGCTTGGTGTAATTTTTTGAGTGATTTTGTTTTAAAATTTTTGGGATTGCTCATGAGTCATGATCTAATTCTAAAGCGGCTTCAGATTTATTTTACGCAGGAGAGGACGCGTGAACTTCGGTTTCATGGACTGGGGTGTATCGGTTCATGGAAGGACGTGTGGATGGCGGTTCTCTCGGTCTCTTCAATGATCCAATATGGAATTTTAATTACCCGTGTCATAAAGCTCTTTGATTCATCTACATGCTATTGAGAAAGATTTAGTTGATGCAAAGAAGTTGTTTGATAAATGTTCTGAAATGGATGTCGTCTCTTGGACGGAATCAATCTAGCGATCTCACAGTTCAAGATTTCTGCCGGGCTGTTTGCGGGTTCTATTACTTCATGTTCCGTCGATGGTTGGGTACACACTGCCAGAAGCCTGGGAAGCAATGTCCGGAGGTGTTCGCGTACCCATTGGCCGTACCGGGGTATATGGGTTGTACTGTTGGTGAATGCTTGGTACGTTGGAGAATCGCGACGACGGAGATCGGGTATTTGTGCGAGGGTATGTATGGGACAGGTGTTGAGGATTGGAAAAGGCAATACTTTTAATGCTATGTTTAGTTGCCCGGAAAATTGATGAAAACACGGAAAAGAAAAGAAATTTTGGATTTTTAATACAATTTTTAGTTGTGTTTTATCTAATTTTCTTTTTTTTTCCATGTTTTTACTTATTTTCTCAACAACCAAACATAGGGTTATGGTATGTTTGGTTTTTGAGAAAATAGGTGAAAACATGAAAAAAAAAAAATTTAGATTTTTAATACAAATTTTAGTTGTGTTATGTCTTATATTTTTTAATTTTTCATGTTTTTACTTATTTTCTGACAACCAAACATTTAAGAGAAATGCTTTTGAGACTGTAGAAGGGTCAAGACCGCCGTGTATCCATGCATGGGATTTTAGGTGGGGCCTACCATGTGACCGTGGGTCCCACTTGAAATCCCGTGCATGGATGTACGGTCTCAGTGGCAAAGTCTTACTTTTAATTTTGAATGAGAAAGGGAGGAGGTTCTAGGTGCAGTCGGTTTGAATTTGAAGCATGTGCTGGTCCAATGCTTTGGACTGAATCTGCTACACTTGCCTTCCTCCTCATCTCTTATGGATTTTTTTTTCCAATATGATATGCGTTACTGAGAGATGAGGGAAGTTTTGTTTATTTTAGTTTTTTTTTTAAATTATTATAAACAATTAGAAGTAAAAAATAAAGGGTGGATGGTGATGGTAGATTACTTTTAATTTTAATGACATTTTATTAAGTGAAAACTAAAAAAATTGAGAGGGAGAGAGTTTTTGATTGTGTTTTTAAAGAAATGAGATCTCTAATTTTTTTTTCCCTGGATCCACTATGTTTTTAAAGAAATGAGATCTCTAAAATTGTTTCCCATCTTAGATTGGATCCACGTGGGAAGAGCACTGCTATCCAAGCTACCATGATCTTTGGACACTTATTGTTGTGGTTTGTCACATGTTTGATAATTATTTCTCTTTTTTCATTTTCAAGTGAAGAATTAATTTAGATGGAGTAAATATATGTTGTTGGTGTGGTGCATTATGGGAGTTCATAGTCCACCCATCATTGGTTGTCCATCTAGCATTGGGTGGAATTGGATCTACTAATTGATGGCCCGCCATTTGTGATATCCTTAGGTTTAATGTCTCTGCGATGCTTGTGAATATTCCATACTTCATTCAGAAGTGAAATAGGCTTGCAAATTTTCATCCAATTCTTTGCTTTTGTTTTTTTTTGTACTTTCTTATTTGAAATGAGCATAAAACTGAATTTATTCATTGAAATTTCAAAGATTACTAATTATCAAAGAAGAAAAAAAAAAACAAAAATTACTTAGTTGTTTTGGTGGGTGGAACATCTTTATTTTTGTCACTTATCTTTTTCAATTATTTGTATTAGGTTTTTTTTACTTTTGATATGTCCGTGCATCGCACGGGCTTCTTACTAGTACTAATACTATATGCTGGTTGGTGCCACGTGGCATATCTCAATGCTCTCTATTCTCTCTTCAAGGTGATGCCACATATCTATTGACATGGCAAACTTTCCTTTGTTGATCAATAAGATATTGCTATGTGTCTGCTAATTAAATTAGTAACCATTATTTTAATTTCATTCCTAATTAATGAGTCCACTAACCATTTTAATTACTCTCCTAATTACTTACTATGAAACAAGCTAGTTAGGTACCGGACACATGATGACTCTAGACTATGTTAAGGACATGTGGCAACTTTAGACTAAATTTAAAATTTTTAATTCTATTTAGAGTAATTCCTTTGATTCTTTTAAGAAGGTAGATGATGGGATATAACGGCCCAACCAATAAATGCAATTCTAATGGCGAGTCTTCTTAACTCAAGTCTATTTTAGGTTTGTCTCACTCTATTGGGATCGTTTTTAGTAATGGAGGTTTTGACAAAGCAATGAATGCATACTTTGTGGAATTGAAACCCTCTTGAATCTATACTTATTCCATTCTCTAATTTTGATAATGGAGGTTTTGACAAAGCAATGAATGCATAGGTTTGTGGAATTGAAACCCTCTCTTGAATGGTCACGTATTTTATTCTCCAAAAACAACTCTTTAAATTTTAAATATTGTAATTGTCCCTTATCTCACACTTTAAATTCGTAGCCTTGGTATACCCATATTGCCTCTTTAAAAACCAATGCATCTAACTCCTCTCATATAATGCCTCTTTAAAAACCAATGCTTCTAACTCCTCCCTCCCTATTTCTCCCTAGGCATGCTAAATTAGGATAGATGTGGGTTTATGGCTAAGTAGGGGATACCTGCTCGTAGGGTAGCACAGCTCTTCCTCTTTTACCTTTTTCTCTCAATATTCTCCTCTCATCACCACCGAAAGCTTTTATGCACTTCCTATCCCTGCAAAGGTTCTCATCCTTTCACCATTCCACACAAAACATATGATATCCTCTCCCTCTTTTCTTGCTTCATTCTTTCTAAAACCTAGCACGATCTCTATCATCATTGTTTCGATTCAATTATTCCTATTTGTTTTAAAATACTCATAAATTGGATTCTTATTACCCATTTGTTTTTCTCTTCCTCTATGAGGTAATTGTTATGATTTTTTTAATAGCTTTTTCGAATTTTATTGATTCAAGTAAAATTAATGTGTCTCTGTATTATGTTGGAGAAGAAATGTATCAATTGATGGAAGGAGATGCGAATATTTGGTGACAATTCCAATCAATGGATGGGATTGAACCCATTCTTAATGAACACACATGTACAGTGGGAGGACAGTGTCTCTTTAACTTTTTTTTTTGTGAGCTGTGTTGAAAATTTCAAATACTTATTCTCTAAAAATTGAAGCCTTTTTTTTCTTTTCTTTTCTGTTTTAATATATGAAACCTTCAATGAAAGAGACAACATGCCGATTGTATCTTAAGAGACTTCTACAAATAAATTATTTATAATTAATATAGCTTTTCATTAGTGTGACTGTTCTAACAGGGTTCATATAACTGATTTTTCTAGACATTGAATTTATAAGAGAGACTATTGTACTTCCCCTGGATTCACATGTTTTGAACTAGTCTTATGTTCTTCATTTTTTTCCATTTTCCTTTTTTAGCATGAATCATTTATAATTTTGAAAAATGCTAATATTTATAATCATAATTATTTTAAATATATATTATTATTTTAAAAAATAAATTATAGGAAAGGGTAATCATGCATTACTTGGAACAATACTTCTTTATCAACCATGAACACAAGATAAAATTTATGCCATAGAGATTAATGTGAAAAACTGTGTATATGCATAATCAAGAGAAATACTTTTAGGTTCTATTTTTGTTTTAAATTAATTTTTTTGCTATTATATATAATCCTTCGGATTCTTTTCTTTAGACATATTTCATTAAATCACTACTACTTTTATCATTATCCGTGCATTTGCACGGGGTTTTTGCTAGTATATATATATATATATATATCAAGAAAAAAAATTCTTATGGCTATTAAAAGCTTTAAACAAAGGAAAATAGTCATCTCCTCGGTTGATGATGCGAGGAGGGCATCTCGCCTCCCCTTTTCTTGCCACGTGTCCTTTTTAAAACTTCTTTTAATTGTGGTTAAGATTCACTCATCCCTAGGGTTCACCCGCCTATCATTGGTTTTTAGAATTTTTTTGTTAATCACAAGGGTTAGAAAAATTTAACTAGAGTTTATGACAGTTGAAAAGGCTTTGAGCGAGGAGCAATAGTTCGCTCCTTGCCCGTGGAGCGAACTAATGCTCTTCAACAAAATTGAGAAAAAAAAATCTCTAAATATAACTTCTATGAGTAAATGTGTACTTCCTTCTAATAATACTAGTAAAGTTGCATGTGCTTTGCACAATTTTTTTATTATTAATAATAAAAATATACTATGATTAAATTAAAAATTAATATTATATTTTATAATTTTATAAAATTTGTTAGATGAGATTAAAAAATAATATCACCTTATCTTTATTCATGCTTAGATGAAGGATTGGTTAATTAGTGTAAATTATATTATGACTCTCCCAATTTAATAGAAATTTTAAGTAGTTTATTTAAATTCTTAATTAAGTGTGGTGAACCAATTGTTTTAAATTATAAGTAATTTAATTAGAGTAGGAAGCTATAAGTAAAGAATTCTACTGTGTTGAGAATACGAAATATCATTTTTGTTATAATTAAATAGAATTTCTGATGATACAAATAATAAAAAGAGTTCAATGGTACTTACAAATACCTTTAATCCTAAGAGTTAATAATTTTTGAATTTTTTTATTCTAAAAGCTAAGGTTAAAAATATTAATCTTAGGGGTAAAAGAATCTGAACTACAATTAAAAGGGACACTTGATGACTTGTGGTTGAGTTCAATCACAATTGGGTATATGAAACTCTTAGTTTTTTTTATAGGTGGGGGGGTAAAAACTCTTAGTTTATTTATGGGAATAAATGAATCAAAAACTACATCATCACAAATAAAAATCAGCAAAAAAAGAGGATTCTATAGAAAGAAGAATCCGAAAACACAAAACCAATAAATTAAATTAATGCAAATCAATATTTCAATGTGAACCCCGAAATCCAAGTGCATCATCAACATGGAATTTCCCGTAGACCTATTGAGGAACCAAAACATGCACATAGATAGAATATAATTTTAGATTTTCAGTTGCTAATGGTTCATACCTCTATACATATGTCAGCAAAATCAGACTGAACGACATGCATAATGATCATGAATTCTTGATCAACCAAAGACGACAAAAATAATTGTTGAACTTATGTAGTTTGCAAAGTAGATGATTTTTTCCCTGCTATGTGATAATTGCATTATTTTAATTTGTTGATTTTAAATCGAGTCGTGCTTTGGTGATTAATCTCGTTGACATTATTGGAGTGGATTTGTACCATGTTGAGAAGCAAGCACAACAGATAGCACCAAATATTTGGGGCTTATGTTAATTCAGGGAGAGTTAATATCATAATCTTATTGGTAGTGACTGTTGGAGCAACGGCTTGAGACTATAGTTACTTGTTTCGTTACTCGTGATAATTCTGGGATACCCACAAATGAATTATACATTTTAACTGTAACTTTACTTGTATTACTTCTAGGTGAAAGGTAGACTTGTCTGTATTCTGAAGTCTTCCTAGAGCAGATCTTTAATAAACTTTAGTTTCCTATTAGAGAAAAACATAGGACAACTCTATTTAGGTAGGCACATGTGCTCATGATCATACCAATATGTGCTGATGCACTAAACGAATGCATGCATATTGTTTCTTATCTATTTTCTTGTATATCTAAGTATGCATATATATTTTTGGTATTTCTTGTATGTAGAGGATTAATTTTATCATTTTAGAAGTTTGAGTTTATGATTCTATTTTTCTGATGTGCAGGTTACTGCAATTGTTACTACAACTATGAACAAAATAATTGATATTAATTACTACCCCGTTGAAACTGCAAAGAGATCAAATTTACGACAGAGACCAATTGGTATCGGAGCTTTAAGGTCTTGCTGATGCCTTTATCTTGCTCGGCATGACATTTGATTCACCGGAGGTATAGCTAGGTTTTTCAAAAAGTTTAATTTTTCATTGCTTCAAACTGGTTCATTGATGGGTTGGGTGCACCTTAGTGCTTGCTTGCACATGAATGCTTTAATACTTGTTCACCTGTGTAGGGCTTCGCAGTGGTCATATAATGTCCAAGTGTTAGCCTGTCATTGCAGGAGGATAAGAAAATGTTGGTTTCTACCTTTGCACTCCTTGTGCTGCACATCTAGGTGGACTTGGGCTCACCATTAGATGGGTCCTACTTAGGGGATCTCTTTGGCCTAACCGGAACCATCGAAATGATTCCAAATGTATGATTTGATGCATCCTTTTAAAACTTCCTAAGCAATGTGAGAAATAATCGAAGAAAAATTCTAGAAGATCTCGATTGGTTGTTTTCCATGATGCTATTCTCAGGGCATGTAAAAATATTCTCATTGTTCTATGTAGCAACAAAGTTTGATGTCAAGAACAAGCATGTGAAGGCCAAACAAGTTAGTTTCCACCGGAAGAAGAACATGCAATAGTATGAGATCTCTATAAAGAGCAACAACTTTGAGAAGCCTTTCCTATACCTTGCCAGAAAGCTTGCAGGGTAAGGAAATAATAGGTGCTAATCATTTTTTTTTTAATGCTATATTTGGTTGCCGAGAAAATTGATGAAAACATGAAAAGAAAAGAAAATTTTGGATTTTTAATACAATTTTTAGTTATGTTTTGTCTAATTTTCTTTTCTTTTCCATGTTTTTACTTATTTTCTCGAGAACCAAACATAGGGTTAATGTCTGCAGAAAGCAATACTGGAAGATATTTGAGATCATAAATTTCTTTGGTAGTTGTAGGGATACCAATCAACACTTGGTTGAGTCCTCCCGGAAGTGCATATCCACATGGCTGCAGAGCAATAGTAAGCACTTTGTTACTACTGAACTCACTACTTTTTTCTAGCTAATGGTCACCTTATCTGCATGTGCATGCAATCATTTGGTTGGTGTTGTGTGCCATCCCTTTTGCCTTAATCCAAATTGAACATATATAGCTAAAAAATACGCATACATCACTTTAAAAACTATTAATTTGGTTCTTGTATTCTTATACGGTGTATTGGTGATTTTCATAGGCACGGGGCCGAGCATGCAGTAGCTGCCAATTAACCTCTCCCTGATGACAACGATGATGCACTTGAGTAGATGGGTTGAACTGATAGAGGCTCCAAAGTCTTATGCTAAAAAAAATCATTTGCTTGTAGGGGTTTGCTGAAAGATTGAGGGACGTGGTTGATTAGTTAGGATCTTTGAACCATTATTTAGATCCTACCTTTTAGGAAAAGATTTTTTTATCTCTAACTATTCCTAGCTTCAAAATTTTATCTCAGCTGCCATGGGTCATACGTTTCTAATATATATTATTATCTCTTAGAAAGAAAAAAATCATCATTCTTCAATGTGAGGGACAAATTGCATTCTCATCTACAACCAGATGCATCAACAAACACATCATTTTATTATGAAGCTGACATGGCCTCGAAAAACACATCACCTGGGTGAAGCGTCATGGGATGAGTGTGGTGTGGTGTTGTGTATATTTCCTTTCCTTTGCCTACAGTAACACTGTCTGGTGTTTGTGTTAACCAAAAACAAAAGTAATAAGCTTATTAAGTATTGATTTTCTTCTTCTTCTATTTAGCTATATATATTTTTAGTATTTTCTTAATTTCTTTCCCTTCAACCTTTTGGTGAACTGCAGCACGTGCATGTGCCAAGCTAACTAGTAATCATAAAAAGAAAAGATAAGATGTGTTAGAGATGCATCAAAAGGGAGATAGGGTGATGTGTTGAGAACGTTAATGAGTCCCCAACTCTCCTCGTATATGGAGAGAGAACATGTAAGAGAAGGAATTACTAGAGGGGGCCCGTAAATGAGAGAGAGGGGCTAATGAGTGCAGGGTTACAGATGCCCTGCAAATGTATGCACTTCTTCATAAACACACTTTCTTTTCCAAGCACACATGGCTTCTTCTCCGAGCAAAAATTCTTAATATCGACATACACTTACACGACGCCATTGCAAATCATTCTCAAACTCGTCATTCTAAGTTGGTTATAATCCAAGAGTTATAATATATGAGGTTAAGGTTAATATATGAGAAAAAATAAGGAGTTCTTATGGAGAATGGAGTTCTTGTAGAGAATGAAATTCTATACCTAAGAATAGCTACGGATTCTAAACAAATTATATTTATTTATTAAAGTTTTTAATTTTAATTAGTGACATAATTAAAGTTTGGTTATACTTTAAATTATGTATTAAATAAAATAAGTTAAGAGGATATTTATGTCCAAGTAAAGTGTTACATACTTCTTATACTTTTATTAGTAGAATGTTAATATGAATTAGTCTACGGATACTTTCAAAGTGTACTCTTAAATTCTAACCGTTTATCTCAATTATTAAATGGTTAAGATTAAAAATTATGTGACATTAGTAAAGACAAAATAAGTCAACTCAAATTTTAGTCCTTACTCCAGACATTAGAGTACCCATAGACCAACTCATATATCTCTATTCTCTACTATCATAATGAGGGGAGGAGGAGTGAAAAAATGTTGATTGATTTCCTTTTTAATGACCATTATACCCCCCACTATTTAAAGACTTGTGATTATCTCAGTTGTAAGAGCATTCCTAGCAGTCTCATCAAATTTCACTCACCAAAATAGCCAAAACCCACAAAAAGTGGTTTTGGTGAGCCACTTTTTTAAAACACTCCCAATAGCCTCACCATTTTAACCAAAAAAAAAGAGGAGAGAGAAATAATATTTTATCATTTGTGTGGGAAAATGAAAAAGGAAGAGAGAAAAAAATATTATTTTATTATTTGTGTGGGACCAAAAAAAGAAAGGGAGAGAGAGAAACCTTATTTTATTTTTTGTGTGGGCCTAAGGGTGAGAAGATTTAACTTTGGTGAGTCTAGAGTACTCACCAAACTTGGTGAGTACTGTAGACTCACCAAATGGATTTCTTCATTCTGTTGAGGCTGCTGGGAGTCATTTTAACACCTTTTTAGTCTTTTGGCTCACCAAAATAACCAAAAAGTTATTTTGGTGAGGCTGTTAGGAATGCTCACCAAATTTCACTCACCAAAATAGCCAAAACCCACAAAAAGTGGTTTTGATGAGCCACTTTTTTAAAACACTCCCAACAGCCTCACCATTTTAACCAAAAAAAAAGAGGAGAGAGAAATAATATTTTATCATTTGTGTGGGAAAATGAAAAAGGAAGAGAGAAAAAAATATTATTTTATTATTTGTGTGGGACCAAAAAAAGAAAGGGAGAGAGAGAAACCTTATTTTATTTTTTGTGTGGGCCCAAGGGTGAGAAGATTTAACTTTGGTGAGTCTACAGTACTCACCAAACTTGGTGAGTACTGTAGACTCACCAAATGGATTTCTTCATTCTGTTGAGGCTGCTGTGAGTCATTTTAACACCTTTTTAATCTTTTGGCTCACCAAAATAACCAAAAAGTTATTTTGGTGAGGCTGCTAGGAATGCTCTAATTGGGCTCGGGGAGTCTGTTATTCCATTGACGCTGTCATGTATCCCTTTTGACAAGGTTAATGCAATAAAGAATCACCCACATATTCTTGGTTTATAGAAGAAAAAAAATGAGTCCTGAAAAGAGGACCCAGGTCCTCTTCTAAGCTGACCGCAGTGTCCACGTGTCCCTTTTAACACTTCTTTAACAATGGTTAAGTTTAATAAAATAAAATTAATAATTTTAAATAAAAAAAAACCATGGTTAGATTGCTTAACCCTAGAGGGTGAGTGAATTCTAACCACAGATGATGGGTGGTAAATAGGGAGTGTAGACCAATGAGATCTCGGGGTTAGAAGCTGACTTTGGGTCCGTTTTCCATTTTCCAAAAAAAATATTAGAAAAGAAATTTAACCCGGTTAAAATTCAATAACTCTTAAGGTAATTTTTTTTAAAAATCCAAGGATAGATGGGTGAACCCTAGGGGGTGGTAGAATCTTAACCATAGTTAAGAGGTGTCAAAATGGACACGTGATAGTTTTAGTGGCGTAACTGGA
The DNA here is from genome assembly GCA_015143295.1 of Tetracentron sinense. Classification (NCBI taxonomy): domain Eukaryota; kingdom Viridiplantae; phylum Streptophyta; class Magnoliopsida; order Trochodendrales; family Trochodendraceae; genus Tetracentron; species Tetracentron sinense. The sequence continues at coordinate 1,529,749 of CM026573.1, read as the reverse complement.
CTCCCCCGAGTCCGGAGATTGAGAGTTAAATGATAAATCCGGATGTCGCGTATGAGTACCGCGAAGGAGGGACCTGCGAAAACGAAGACACATTTTCTTTGTACCGGTGTCCGAGAGAGATCGACGCTTTTCTAGCGCTTCAAAGCTTTAATTACGTCTCTCTTAAACCGGATCTTCTTCTTCGTCGTCCCTGAAAGGGAAAGGGAAAGGGAAAGGGAATCAATCAAACCCTAAACCAATCCTAATGGCGTTTTCTGAGAACTCTCGCCGATCTTTCATTCCAAGCTTCTTATACTCCACCTCATCGAGCAAAACCCCAGATTTTGAGAAATTATCGAACAGAAGCCCTATCCTGCCTTCATCTCCATCATCATCGGCGAATGGAGTATCGAAGGGTTTCGTCATTACAGCTCCTAGCGAGCCTGGCAAGATCGAGATGTATTCTCCGGCTTTCTATGCTGCTTGTACCATTGGTGGAATCTTAAGCTGTGGTCTGACTCACATGGCAGTCACTCCTCTCGATCTTGTCAAGTGTAATATGCAGGTTTGATCCTGATCGATCTACTCTTTATAATCCTTTCTGTTGGATTTGTTTAGGCATTTCGTTTTATTTGATGGTTTTATGTTAGATTCGTTACGTTATGATGTTTCTGACTAGTTTCTTATGTTTTCATTCATATTCCGAATCATTTGTGGCTGGTTAGGGTTTTCTTATTGATAGGTTACGTGTTAATGAATTAGGGTTTTTTTTTTCATTGATCTGTCAGAATCTCATTTGTGGAGTGCTCTGACTATTTTCCCTTTGGTTGGATCGTCTGAGATATTGAATTATGTATCTTGTTACTGGATAGAATTTTATAGAACGATGTATTAAATTGATCTGTTACTATTTTAGGTAAGAAGTGTTTCATATGGTTCTTATTAGATTCATGAAGTAATCATCTCGATCTGTGAAATGACTATTTGAGTTTGTAATGGAATTATGTTTCTATTGACGTTTGTCGTTATTTTTGAGTGGTATATAGGGTTTTAAACTTTTAATGTTACTGATTTGATTTGTCTCTGTTGTGAACTTTGGTTGTGATTAGGAAGAGCTGAGTTGTATTACTTATCGCATTCTTTTCATAACTGGGTTTCTTCTTGTTCATCTATTTTCATTCTGAAATCTGATTCTCTTTCCTTTCTATGGACGTTTTGAGATCTGAATTTGTTTTTTTTTAATCTATTTTCACATTTTCTTATTAGCATATATAAAGTAAAATTGTGGTTTTCAATTCTTCAGATTGACCCTGCAAAGTACAAGAGCATTTCCTCTGGTTTTGGTGTTTTGCTTAAAGAACAGGGAGTTAGAGGGTTTTTCAGAGGTTGGGTGCCAACCCTACTTGGTTACAGTGCTCAGGGTGCCTGCAAGTTCGGATTTTATGAATACTTTAAGAAGTACTACTCGGACATTGCTGGGCCAGAGTATGCAGCCAAGTACAAGACCTTGATCTACCTTGCTGGCTCCGCATCTGCTGAAGTAATTGCTGATATTGCCCTGTGTCCCATGGAGGCAGTGAAGGTCAGGGTTCAAACTCAGCCTGGTTTTGCCAGAGGGTTGTCGGATGGGTTACCGAAGTTTGTCAAATCTGAAGGCGCCCTTGGGTATGCTTTTCATCTCTATGTTCATACCTTTTGTTTCAATAGTGATGGTTAAATGGGTGCGTGGTAAAAGTATAATTTCCTAATTGCATCCAATCTTTACAGGTTGTACAAGGGGATTGTTCCTCTTTGGGGACGCCAAATTCCATGTAAGCCAAAACATTCCCATTAATTGTTTTTTGTTTTATTTATCTGCTGTGTGGGAGCATCCTTAGTTTCTCTATTCACTAATGCTATTTATTTGATTGGGATTTATATGTGAATTGTAATATACGTAGAGTAGTGCCACCATGTTTCTGATGCAGCCTTTGCAGTTCTTTCATTGTTTTTATTTCTGAAAGATTAGTTGATGTAAATAATTTCTATGATCTACTTAGGCATGCATGTTATGGTGTTGTGCATTTCTACCGGTGGTGGGTGGCTTATTTATTTGGAAGTTCCTACCAATGGAGGATGTGTTGGTGCAGTGTAATCTAAGCAATCCCTAGGCAAGGTGTTGCCTAAGCGTTGCTTAGGCATGCTTGGGGACCAAAATTTACCTTCTTCTGTTAAAATTATAAAATGAATGAGTGCCCGCCTAAAACATGATTAGGCGATAAGGATCCTCTCGTTAGGTGAGGCAGCAGCCTAGGCGACATTTTGACTACACTGATTTGGTGCCCACCATCAAAACCACACTACATTGCAATCTCTACTTGTCTCAGTGGTCAGCAAAATGTCTGCAGTGGGTAAAAAAGTAGCCAGTTATAAATGTTCAGTCCATGTAAAAGGCTAAAGGTCAATCCACTGGGTATTCTGATCAATAAGGCATCATATTTGTTGGTCCACAACACTTGTCCTTATCTCCTTGCATAAACTATCAATAGATTTATTTTGAGAAATTTCATACATGGATAAGCAATTAACCACAGGGTGTCTCTTGCCTCTTAGTAGGATAAAGATTGCTGATATATTATGTTCATCTCATCCACAGTTGTCTGTTGTGAACTTGGGAGGTCGAATTTTATCAATATCCACTGGATCCTGTGTATTACTTCTCACTTGTATGGTTTATATTTTTTCTCCTCTCATTCCTTTTCAAGAACATGGTAATTATTTGATTAATTGTTTGATATACAAATCCCGACGTTACTATTATGAACTGCTTCAGTAGTTTGGGTGTGATATGCTTAGCTTTATTTTATTTGTTTTTTACTTTTGCACTTCAAATTTTATTCCCACCTAGCAGTCACAATTCGTCTTGGAAGTTAACTATGATTTCCAAGAATGAATGTCTGGGTATTGAAATTTGAAAATCCTGTTGTTTGAGTTTTCTTCAACTGGGTTTAGATGGAGGTTTCCAATAAAGTTGTTTTCAAATTTGTCTCCCCTTCTCGTATGGCTTTTACATTGTTACTGTTCAGTGCATGGATGTGGAATTTCTGGAAATTGGTATCTGAATGTGAAATTGCTGGAAATTGGTATGGAGTAGCTTAGTCATATGTTCTGGATACAAGAGATTCATATGTTCTGGATACAAGAGATTCATGGTAGGCATCACTAAGATGGCCAGAAATATTTCCAATGCTGGTGAACTTTTATCATGCTTTCTTTCTTCCTCCAATATTCTTCTATTTATTTTGCATTCCGCTTCTCACTTGAATTACATCTAGTATGAGTCTCAATTTCTTAGAAGGCTGTTGATTATCAAAATGGTTATTTTGCAGATACAATGATGAAGTTTGCATCTTTTGAGACCATTGTAGAGAATTTGTACAAGTATGCCATCCCCACCCCGAAGGACCAGTGCAGCAAACCTCTGCAGCTTGGTGTGAGCTTCGCTGGGGGATATGTGGCTGGTGTTTTCTGTGCCATTGTGTCTCACCCTGCTGACAACCTTGTCTCTTTCCTCAACAATGCCAAGGGGGCAACTGTGGGCGATGTGAGTTGTCTACTCCTTTAGTATGGCCTCTGTGTAGTTCTGCATTTTGGTCTTTCCTCATTTTGATGTAATTATTTTTTGTTCTGCAGGCAGTGAAGAAGATAGGGTTGTTGGGTCTCTTTACCCGTGGTCTTCCACTTCGCATTGTCATGATTGGCACTCTCACTGGAGCCCAATGGGGGATCTATGATGCTTTCAAAGTTTTTGTTGGGCTGTGAGTTTCTCTTCATTCATTTTCCAGCTTCTTTTGGATTGCAATTAGTCTCGTATTTTTCTGACAACGTAAAGCTTCTTTTCATGGCCTCACATTTGGTGTTCTCTTTTAATTTATTTAAACTGATAGTGTTTTTTTCTTTTTCATTATTTTTTTGGCCAATTTCAGGCCGACTACTGGCGGTGTTGCTCCAGCTGCTGCCCCTGCTGCTACTGCGGAGCTTGTGAAGATGTAAAACTTTTGCTGATCGTTTTGTGGTACTTGATACAGAGTATGCTTTTCAGAAAGATCAATAATTTTGGGATTGCTGACACTGCGTTGATGGGTCCGAGATAGTAGTCTATTCTTTTCTTTCCCTTCTTATTTTTTTTTGGCTATTTTTGATGTTTTAGGAGGATGATTTTGATATTATCCTTCAAATCCTTAAAAGACACTTATAAGAAACCAGGCATTAGGTGGAGAGATCTTAGGATCATGGGGGTTCTTCCATTAGGAAGGGGGAACCAATAATAATGGAGAGATGGGGTGGGGATATTCAGTTATCCGTCTGTACTTCATTTTTTAGATACATTTCTTGAATGCAGATCAATTATTTCTCTGCCATGCAAAGGCATGGGGAGTTGGCTGCCTCAAATATTCATCTTGTGTCTCATTGTATTTGTGATTACCTTGCTTTCCAGGTTCCGAACAAAATGCACCAACTCCCCCCCCTCCCCCCAAAAAAAAAACTGCAGGGAATTGTGTGCTGAATTAGATGCCAAACAGTTATGTTTATATATATATATATATATATATGCATCATGTGTTTAAGGGGACATATGAGTTTTATGTGTCGTGTTCAAGAGACATATGACACTCCTTTAGTTTTATAAAAAAATCAATGTACTCCATTTTGGAACATGTGGCAAAGGATCAGTTTAATCGGAGAAGTCTAACTGTTCAATTAGATGGTAGAAATTGTAATATGGGTTTTGTTGTATGAACACTAGGAGAGTTAATGTTGATAGATTAGATTTAACAGAAATGCTAGCCTCAATGCAGTCTTCCAAAGATGCCAAGGTGGTGGCAACACATGTCAAACCATCTCCTGTTGCATCCACCCTGCATCTTTGGAAGAAATTTAACTTGGTGCGTATGTTGCTAGAACTCTTTTTAGAGTTAATGGTGGATGTTTACAACATTTAATAGGATATCCTACATATTTCTAGAACTCTTTTTAGAGTTAATGGTGGATGTTTACAACATTTAATAGGATATCCTACATATTTCGTATCAGGGAAGGTGGATTTGCAACTCTTTTTTTGGGCATCGGATTATCTCTGGTGCACGCCGGAGGCTCAACCTCGGGCGTCCACTCATCACCTGCCATGTGATAAAAAGGGGAGAAAAGAGGGGAGAGATACCAATGCAGGAGAAGTCAAAAAACAGGGGAGAAAATGAAATGACTTCTCCCCTTTTAGCACCACATGCCGGATGATGAGGGGATAATGATGAGACGATACCTGAGGCTAGGCTTCGGGTGTGCACCAGAGGTAATACAATGCCTTTTTTTTTTTTGGCTCAAGGGAGTGTCAGATCCCCAACCCCAAACTTATCCATGGGTCATGCTTACGCTATATATTTAAAATAAGATTTTTTTTTTTGGAAGGTAAAAAATTGAATATTGTATATGTGCATCGCAAGAAATTATGGTGCAAGAAACATATGTGCTATACAGTCTACACCATGTATATAGGAGCCTTTGAAAAAGCCATTCAGAAAGGTAACAATATTAAAACGCTGAAATCGAAACATTGCAAGCTGCTACACAGAAGACTGAAACTGTGCAGAGGTCAGGGAACTTGCTGGAGTTACAGTCCGCAGCTGATAGGCAATACACTGCCTACGAGTCTCAAGTGACTCCGGAAACTGAATTAAGATTCACACACTAGCTTTTTTTTTTTTCTAAGAATATCTTCCATCCCTCCCATGTAGATCTAGTCGGTCATACACTAAAATTAAGAGTGTTAAAAGAACAGAAAAAAAGTCATTGCACTACAATGAAATGAAGGATGAGATGTCCGTGAGCAAGGGAATTGCATAAAATGGAGAACTAATGGCACATTAGAGGTTACCTTAGGTCTGATCGCGTACGTGATAGGTGATATATTATCTCTTACCAAAAAAATCAAATCTGTGTTTGCAGCTGTGTATTACTATCTCTCTTTAATCCCACGTTGACTGGGTATTGACTTTGTAGGGGTGCATAACAGGTCATCGCCCCTCTATTAGGTAGGCCCTTTTGGAGCGGTTGGTTGTTTGAACTCACCCTTATGGCACCTTAACAGTTACCTTAGGTCTGATTTTGTGTGTTAATTGTTATATATATCATCTCATACCCAAAAAAAAAGGCCCCGTTCTTGTTCTTGCTCTTTCCGTAGGAATAGGTAAGAATTCATAGTTTCTAACAATAGCCAATTTTTATGTTGTTTACTTCTTTTTTGTAGAGATAATAATTCGAATTCAAAAGTCACAAAATAAAGGATTTCAGGTTTAACAAAAAATGATTGGACTTGAAATCTCATGATGGAAGGACTTTTGTGTTATCCAAACCTTGCACTCAATTAAAAGAACAAAAATATTGCCAAGTGATGGCAAAACTCAGCACTTAAAAGCCTCCATACTTGCAAAGTCTTTGTCATGGTAGTTCACACTTTGTCATGATAGTTGATAATAGTTGATAGGAAATTGAGCCACTTTGTCAAGGTTTGATAAATTCTTATCAAGTCTTATCATTTTTTTTGAGATTCGAAATCATTCATTTTGCTAGAGTTAAAGTCTTAACACGACTTGCAACCCAATAGATGAATACATTTAGTTCTCAAAAGAAAATGCATATTGTCTATTGACAAAACTTGCAAAGTCTCGGACTTTAAAAGTCTCCGTAGAAGAACGGATCCTAAAAGGCAATGGTTTTCAACTTCCAACAGTTATGTACAAGTGTCAAATCCAATAACCAGTTCATCGTAAAATCCTGCTGCAAACAATTCCTCCTGCCAATATAATCAACAGATATGCGCAAGATGGTGGCAACAAATGCCAAACCATTTCCCTGATCTAGGGTAGCAGCACCACATGTTGCACTCACTATGTGTTTTTGGAAAAAAAATTCAAAGACACAAGGTGGTGGCAACAAGTGTCAAACCATCTCTTTGTTATAGGGTAGCAACACCACATATTGCACTCATTCTGCCTCTTTGGAAAAAAAATTGACTTAGTACTGGGGCTAGCACTCCTCATCTAAAAAGAGAACACCGTGATGAGGTCTACAAAAGCCCAGCCGGCAACTCATTGGTAGAGGCCCAGCCTGGTATGGGCAATGCGGGCTGTAAAGACCAGGTCTATGGGGTTAAATCCTCTAAAAGATGTGAAAATTTAGGTTACTTTCCTAGTAGACCTCAGGTGCTTTTGGCCTGCTAGATTTCCCCTTCCCCTACCTGCAGAAAGGGCCGGGAAGAACAGCTCGGATAATTTGGACACCTGTTGTTACTTAGAGAAGATATTGTCATCAAGGCAAGGTGCTGACCATTTCCTAGTACCCAAACAGGCCTTTCCAAGGATAGTTTACATTCCCAAACTCCCAAATACGGCACAGGTTCAAGAAATCTCACTCTTTCTAATTCGACAGAGCCGTTAGTTGAAAACGGTCTCTTAATGCTCTGTTTGTTTTGACGTAAAATAGAAGAAAACAAATTAATTTTACAAAAAATGTCAATTATGTGTGTTTGTTTGTACGTAAAACCTTACATAAGTAAAATGTTTAAAGAAAAAAGAAGTTTTCCAGAAAATGTCTTACATTTCAAAAACACGTATAAGTTATTTTCCGGTAAAATACCAACTCTTTAAAAATATATTTAAAATTATAAAATACCCTTATTCATAATTTTTTATTTATTTTATTTTTAATAAAAAAAATTTCGCTTTATTTCCAAGAATACAACCGAATAATAAAAATTGAATGAAAAAATCATCTTTTTCCGTAAAAGTTTTTCTTTCAAAAATGATTTATGCCGAAAAAACTATGTACGTGCAAACAAACTCTGAACATTATGTCTTTTCCTTGAGAAAGTGAACTGAAAAGAAAGCGGGGCTTCTATTAATGGATATGACTTCGATCAAAACGTGTATTTTCCTCACTATTCGCCATTCATTATGCCCTTAAAATATTTATGGTTACTCGGTGCACCTTGATGTATGCCTGGTTAACCACCATAGATAGAAGGCGCATCTTTTAACATGTTTCCGTCTTCCTAAATCTCACTTTTTAATTATTTTTAGCACTATGAACAACTAAATATAATATAAACATAGAAAACACCAAGAAATTGAAGTTGACAATGGTTCGATCCTTACTCAAGGCTTCTGTAGCCCGTGTGAATCATGATCATCCTGTACTGACCCAGCAGAATGCACCTCATAGCCCTATTAGCGTCTGAACCATTTACAGCCATACTCTTATCCTTATCCTAACCTGCTCACACGTTAAGCCCTGGATTAGCTCAGTTGTTGAGGTTGGAACCAACCATGGACACTAGGTCTTTTTTTTTTGGTTCGAGATATACGTTTAGGCCGCAACGCCGGTTAGGTGTTAGTATCTGCTCAGTTAGTGGGCGGGTGGAAAGTATATATGCAAACTCCCACCTTCTCGGGAATAGAACCCGGTACCTCCCCCCAAAGGAGCTACCACTGGGACAAAGCCATGGTGTACGTACCATTGGCACTAGGTCAAAAGTCATTCTAAAAAGGAAAAGGGGAAATGCTTTTGAGACCGGCAAAGGGTGGAGACCGTGCACAAATGCACTAGATTTCAGGTAGGGCCCTTATTCACATGGTGGGCCCCACCTGAAATCCTATGCATCCGTGCACGGTCTCGGTACCAAAGCCATAAAAATCAGGGAAAGGGAAATGCTTCGGAGACCATCTTAAGGCCGAGACCACATAGACCGTGCTGTTGAGCACAAAATTTCAAGTGGGGCCCACCATGTGAAAGTAGGCCCCACCTGAAAGCCCATGCTCAACTGCACGGTCTCGGTCCTAAGACGGTCTAGTAGCAAAGTTCAAAAAATTATCCACAATTTATGTGGTACTATAAATTAAGAGACAATCCAGGACAAAGTGTTTAATGAAAAAATTCATTCCTCTAAGTATGATTTAACTGCAACTGACCACTTATATAACCTTTAAAAAGAGAAAAGTTAAAACCAACTTGCAAAAAGTTTAAAATCTTCCTCAAAACAGTGATTTCTCAACCACTTGGTACCTTATTCTTGGCCATACAGTAGTAAATTTCACTGTATCCAACTTGAGCGTTTTGTTTTTTAGCTTCGGATATTTCTTGGTAAGGAAAGCTACCACTAAAACATCGCAGACCTTGCATTTATAAGCTTAGCTATTCTAAGGCTGTCATGCTCTAAGGGAACTTGTCCCAAGCACGGTAAGTGTTATTCATTTTGGGAGATAGACATTTACTAACGACTATCTAGCTCAGGCCAATCCACCCTCTCTCATCTTCCTTGCCTACATTCGCAAACTTCATGGCTGTCTCTGTCTCTGTCTCTGCACCCCTACCTCCTTTATCACTGAACGGTCATTTACGGGCCTTAGCTGGTGATCGGGGCTCACTACTTGGAAGTTTTCATTTACACTGATCAGATCTTTATAAAAACTTGGACCCCCTGCAGTAGTTTAGAGGAGTGTTGGTGCAATGTAAAAAAAAAACCCTTACAAATGAACTTAATTGTGATTTGGACCAGCCGGATAAAATCTCGCTAGCAGCTCCGGGCCGTGGTGGGGTCCTAAAGCCACCTATTTCGCGATATAGGCGTGCACTCATATCTAATATAAAGTGTTAGTAATTGGATGTACAGTGACCTGTTTGTCTGTTCTCCGAATGTTTACAGTGTTGCTGATCATCTTCTCTTCCTGTTCGATTTATAATGACATGCAGAGACCCATCTTCATCAAGTACTTCTAGTAGGTGATTTGCTCTCTTTCTTGTTTCTGATCATCAAGGACCATGGTGAAAATGTAAGGCATTCGATTAAGAGAGCGACGTTAACAACTAGTCCAAATTGTATATAGCTTGACAGAATATCTGGCCATCTGATCTGAATGTTTTTCAGTCCCAACAACCTTCAACTTGTAGTTTGTCAATTCCACGACATTTAATTGATGAAACAAAATCCTCTACGGGCAAATCCGGTTATCACCTCTGAGGTCGCCACGTGTCCCTTTTGACATTCCTTAACTGTGGTTAAGATTCACCCACCCCTAGGGTTAAAAGTGATTCATTGCCATTTTTCATGTTAAAATTAAGAGATTTAACTATCAAATCGCTTTGTGCATTATACATGTAGAGGCAAATGATGGGCCTCAAAGAAATCAAAGAGTTACGCTTTATAACGGCAGACTCAATGATCTCTTAATAAACGAATGTTGACCTAATTTAATTAGGCCAACTTAAACCCAAACTACTAAATCAGTATCCTAAAATACAAGTAAATAATCCGTAAAATGCTTAATTTTTTTTTTAATTAACTCAAAGTATAAACTTAATTTCTAAACAAATTTGCGAGGTGTGGAACCTATCCGTCGTGTGGGAACACCATTAGCCCCATGATTAAATGTCAAAATTCAAATGCAAGCAAACAGGCAAAACGTGATAATTTTTAGAAAACATTTAAAAGAGATCAACTTTGAACAAGAGCTCCGGCTGAAGAAATAAATGAGCATTCCAAAATATGCCTCAAGAGCAGTTTGGAAATTACACTGATGGACATCTGCCAAATAAAACTACACATATGAGACTTGTGTGAAATTAGCCTTACGCGCGGTAATAAAACAAAAAAGACTTGGGATTCTCTCAAGTTATAACTGGTCTCTAGAAATGACATTTGTTCTTACTGTTAGTGTGTTGTTAGTGTTCTATTGGCATTGAGGTTAACATGGATGAAAAAAGGATAGGTGTCATCTCCGGGTTATAATTAGAAGACCGCTTATATGTGTAGTCTTAGGCACAATAAAACTACTCCTTGAATCAAGTCGATTTCCTAACCTCCCTCTTTAGTCTTCCTTGAGAAAAATCAATTGTTGACACTTTCTTCTTCTTCTTATTTTTCCTTGATGTCACTGGTTGAAAATCGTCTTCTTATTCAAATTCTTCAATAGTAATATCGTCACGAACTTGCTCTTGAATATCAAGTCCACTAAGAAGCTCAACATCCCCTCGACCTCCAAAAATTTGACTCCTAAAGTCAACTACACGAGCTTCTATCCCATTTTTCACTTCTAATTCTTTCATCAATTTGGATTCAAAGAAGCAATCTGACTCGCCTTGAATAATCTCCTTAGATTGGAAAAACTCTTTTTTGAATACTTATCTAGGTTTTGTTGTTAGTAAAACATTGGGCAAGTTTTGATGTTCCGCCAGAAAAGGATCCATGATCATCTCTCCTCCATTATTATTGATATTATTGATAAGATTAGAGGGATTATCCCTTAGCCTGTGACTACTGTTATCATTATAGTCCAAGCAAGAAGATGTATGATTTTTCGGGGAATCCGAAGATATTACCTGAGTCGAACTTGGAGAGGGAATCAATCCTGCAGAATCGTATTTAGGAGTGATCAGTTGGTTGTTATCCATAATTTGTTGATACTTAAGAGATCTTTCATTTACATTAGAGTTTACACCAACTTCTTTCTTTTGGAGAGAAACCACCTACTGATTTTCTAGGAAGAGAACAGGAGGAGAAATTTTCTAGATTCTCATAATGTTCTCCAAAATCTGAACTCTCCACTACATTCATAATTTCCTTGGTGGTATCCACAAGATAAATGGATACCCCATTCCCGGATTCATTACCAATAGCTATATGGTGGTTCTCATCAATATTAATAATGTCGAGGACACCGTTAGTAAGTTTTTCATCTACAAATCTACCACCATCTTCCTTGCCCTCGGTGCCGCCGTAAACTTCATTGCCAGAATCCTTCTTGTTCTAGGATGACGGTTATAACCTTAGAGAATTCGTAGTAAACAAAAAATTATAACATGTATTTTTTGTGGTCTCGTTACCTGAAAGGGGCGCATGCAATTGAAGAGAGAGTGGGGCTAGCAAAATTCACATGATCAATTGGGACATGACCAAAAGTTAGGGAGGAGTTTTGTCGTCTTTTTTACTGCAAGAGGACAACATGGGCCTCTCTTATTTGGATGCCGCTTTTTTTAGGAGAGGGATCACTCTGCATCATAATAACACATTTGCCACCCGGTAGTGTAAAAAGGGAGCTTCGCATGATGCAGAGCTCCGCCTGAAAATTAATCTCTTTAAAAAATATACATTTCTCACATAATCTCAGAGATTAACCATTAATAGGAGCTCTGGTTGAAGAGGAACCAGGAGCAACCCAAAAACATGCCTTGATGGGATAATTTGGAAATTACCCATTTTTTAGCCAAATAATAGAAAAAGGCGAAAAAATTTAGTTGATAAAAATAGGGATAAGTGCCGTTTAGACCATTCTTAGCAGCCTCATCAAATTTTACTCACCAAAGTATCCAAAACTTACAAAAAATCATATTGGTGAGCCACTTTTTAAAACACTCCCATAACCTTACCAAAATAGCCAAAACTCTCATTATTTTATCATTTGTGTTACTTTCACAATTAAAAAAAGGGAGAGAAACCTTTATTTTATTTGTGCGGGCCCACAAAGGAGGGAAAGAGAGATTTTTTAACTTTGGTGAGTGTACAGTGACTCACCAAAGTTGGTGAGTACTGTACACTCACCAAACCGAAAACATCAAATTAGTGAGGCTGCTGGAGGTGTTATTTAGCACTTTTTAGCTATCTAGCTCACCAAAGTGACTAAAAGGCAGCTACGAATGCTCTTAGTGAACCTAAGTCAAAAATATCACCTAAAAGGGTATGTTTGAAAAGTTTTGCCAAATAGGGTATGTATTCCAATATTACCTTTATTAGTGTTTGGGTTTTATATGCATTGCCAAGGGGGAAGGATTAAAATCTCGTTGGGATTTCGCGAAATCCTGGTTTCGTTCAACCTCATGGATGTCGATACGGTTAGGATTTCAGCCGGGATTTCAAAATTTTGATTTTAAATAGTTTCTATATTAATTTTTATTAAAATTCTGAAATATTGTGATATTTTAAACAAAATTTTGTGAAATTTATTTTTTTTATTTTAAAAATAAAATAATAATATTTATATAAATATATTAAATTTTAATAAAATATTATTTTTAACATATATATTTTTAATAAAATATATATAAATAAAAAAAGAATCCAAAATCCCACCGAGATAACCGAAATTTTCTAGATTTCGATTGAGCTTGGGCGATCGAAATCACCAATAATATCAGGATTTCAAACCTTGCTAAGGGGTAAATATTCAAAAGCATACCCTTTTAGGTAATAAAAATGCAAAGCATGCCTTTTTTAATTGAGTTCGTCTATGGGTACTCGCAATTATACTCTCTAATCTTAACCGTGTATAACCAACCACTTAGGGATATGATTTGAGTTGACTTATTTTGTTGTTTATAATGTCACATCAACTCTAATCCTAACCCTTTAATAATTGAAATAAACCGTTAGGATTTTGGAGTATATATGGGAGTACACTTTGAGAGTATTTCTAGAATAAATTTATTTTTATAAATATGTCAAAAACATGCCCTTTTAGGTAATAAAAATGCAAAGCATACCTTTTTATTGGATCTTAGGTGACAACACTAATCTAAATAGGGAGAGCTTATTTTAATATTGTGCTTAATTGGATTTTAGATTGTTAAGTTGAAGGTTAATTGAATGTCTACAGCTTTTTGAAGTAGGGGTTTTTACCTCTTATTAAAAAATTAGTTCACTAGCTATTTTTTTTAATAAGTTTTACTTTTTTTTTTGGTTCGAGATATACGTTTAGGCCGCAACACTAGTTAGGTCTTAGTATCTGTTCAGTTAGTGAGTGGGTGTAGAGTATATACAAACTCTCATCCTCTCAGGAATGGAACCCTGTACCTCTCCCCGAAGCAGAGGATACACTAAGCACCTTAATGTTGACTCTATTAGAATTTGGACTTTGCTACTGAGACCGCAGAAGGGCCAAGACCACCGGGACCGTGCATGCGTGCACGGGATTTCAGGTGAGGCCCACGTTCACATGGTAGGCCCCACCTGCAATCCCGTGCAACCATGCACGGTCTTGGAGGTCTCAGCCCTTTTGCGGTCTCAATAGCATTTTCCTTAGAATTTTTATGAAAACGTGTAAGATAGCTAACATTAGGGACAGGTATCTCAATTTCATTGGTTAAAGTGGGCCTGGTGAGGGTCCTCGATCCAGACCATTTGCTGAGTAAGGAGGCTGTTCACCACGCGGCGAAATATTCTGCATGGACTTTGCAAGATTGTATGATTTTCGACTCTGCTGAACTTTTATATAAACCTTTCACCAAAATAAAATAAATTAAAATAAACTTTATATAAACCTGGCCTGATCGCTTTGTTTGTCTCAGACCGACCTTCTACCTCCTCCATCAATTCCTTCGCTTCTCTCATTTTCTTGACTACTCCTTATTTAATTCCAAGCTCTCCAATGGCAGCCTTTTGTGACCAACACCCCCCTTTTGTTCATGACTCGGTTTTCCTGTCAAACACTCCCATTAAGATGTCTGACTTATTAAAGGAAGGAAACATCAACACCACCTCTTTTTCTCCTTTTTACCCATCTGAGCCTCTTCAGGAGATTTCATTTGAGCCTAGTATTCGTGAAAGTAGCTGTCTTGACAACAGCATAGAGGTTCCTCTTACTGATCATGATGAACCTACTGTGACCGAGAAACAGAATACTGATTCTTCATACATGGTTGTTGAGCTTGAAACTGGTGATCAAGTCACTCAGGAACTGACCCCAATGGAGAAGAGAGATAGGCATTGCTTGAATTCTGCTCAATCTAAGGTAAACCAGTGGCAATTAGGCTTGAAAATTTGGTTCTCTGACTTGTTTTTATCTAATGTTGTTCATTTGGTTTGTTATGTTATGGTTCATTTCATTAGGATGCAGGAGAAGGTAAAGGCAATGGCAAGAAACAAAAGAAATGCAATGGTACTGAAGAAAAGAAGCTCAAAGCTGATAAGATGAATGAGATGAAACTCTCAGAAGTGGCCCCAACTGGCTACATTCATTTGAGAGCAAGGAGGGGTCAAGCAACAGACAGCCACAGTCTGGCTGAAAGGGTACTCCAATACGCCCCTTCAAAACCCAGTGTTTCATTATTTAAACCCACCAAATTCCCATTATACCCCTGAAAAAATAATCCAAGTTTCTGTATCCCCCTCCTATAAAGAGAACCCCAAATTCAAATTATACCCTCTTCAGATCTCCTAATTATCTTTCCTCTAAATGGGTTTTCAGGTAAGAAGAGAGAAAATCAGTGAGAAGATGAAGCTATTGCAAGGTCTTGTTCCTGGTTGTGACAAGGTGGAATTCACCTCTTAGTTTCATCTATTTTTTTTTTTCATATGATTTCCTTCTTATGCGTTTATTTGGAAGGAAAATAAATGCATGAAATTATTTTCAGGGAAAAAACTAAATGTTTTTGTTTTGTATACTAAAACTGAGTATTTTGTTTCAAATAATTCTCCAAAACTGCTTTTGTGATTGATTGAAATTTTGTTTCTAAAAAACGAGGATAAATTATTTTGAGAACAATATTTTTATTTTTTATAACGTTTTTCCCAAACAAACTTAGCCTTAGGAGAATTTTCTGACAGTTTCATGTCGCTTGATTGGTAATAGGTAACTGGCAAGGCCCTTATATTGGAAGAAATAATCAACTATGTTCAGTCCCTACAGAATCAAGTAGAGGTAATAATTCAAAAACAGAGATTAGATTAATGGCTTCCTTAACTTTGTTTATCTTTCTTCAGACGAAATTTAACAAAACATGGGTGTTTTCTCATTCTCAGATCCTCTCATTAAAGCTTGCTTCTGTGAATCACATGTTCTCTGATTTTGGAATGGACTTGGATTCATTTATGGTTAAACAAGAGGTATGAAAACCCCACAAATCTTGATCATTAGAAACAAAGATCAGTATTTTCTTTTTCATTACTTATATTTGATCATTTTACTTCATTGAAACTAATGGTTTCTTTGTATCTGACTTGAAATTTCAGAAACTAAGTAGCTTGGCATCACCATTGCCATCTGTGCAACAACCCATCCCCATCCATCCCACAGATTTTGCTAATACTACAACCACCTTCACCACTACAAATAATTACCCTCTTCTGGACTGTTCAGCTTCCATTTTACTTCAACAGGGGCAGAGACCCAATGCCTTCTCTCAGGTACTCAAAGAAATAGTCATTTCAATTAAACCCAACCCGGCCATCTAGGCTTAAAATATTCAAAAAAAAAAAAAAAACGAATAATGAACACTAAGAAAACCCATCTCCTAACTTTGACATTGCATTATTTTTAGGATAATGGAAATCTATTTTGGGGTGTGGATGACCAGAGACAGAAGTTCATCAATCCAACCGAGTTGAACAACTTGTGCTCTTTCCAGTAAAATAATATGAAAAGCTAGCTAGCTGCCTGGTAAGACCCTGAAATA
This sequence comes from Tetracentron sinense, assembly GCA_015143295.1. NCBI lineage: Eukaryota > Viridiplantae > Streptophyta > Magnoliopsida > Trochodendrales > Trochodendraceae > Tetracentron > Tetracentron sinense. The sequence goes on along the minus strand of CM026573.1, from coordinate 1,513,294 downwards.
CTTTTGAGTTACTTTTTTCTCATTATCCTGAACTTTCTTTCATGTTTTGGATTTGCCTTTACAGTTTGTAAGGAGAATTAAAAGCAGCAAAATCGGAGAATTAAAGAAACCTCACATGAATCAGTGCCTTATTACTCAGTATCAAATCCAGTGGAGTGGGTTTCTTCACCTCAAAGCTCTGGTTCCAACTAAGTTGATTATAGGAGTATTAAGTATGAATAGAAGGGAAGAAGAAGAAGAAGTAGAAGAAAAGGACAGACACAATGGACAAAATAAAACCACATCTTTTGCAGATCCTTTGTTGCTGTGCATTTGGCTCCCAAAGTCTCAAAGCACAAATTCCAACAGCCTGTGGTGGTTAATCTTAGGTGAAAAAAATATAATATAATATTGGAACACTTAAACTATTAGAAAATTATTTTAATTGTTATAGTTAGTCTGTTATTAATATGGTTTGATCTATTACCATTTTAACTGAGAAGTAAAGAAGATTATTTTAGTTGTCGTCTATTGCAAAGGCTGCAGATTTGACTAGCTATGCTGTTGTGAGTTTTGTTGGTTATTTTGAGGTTGGCCTTGGCTTGTCTCTGGCGAAGCCAGAAACTCCTCTCGGGGTTCCGTACATTGTGCTCCAGTTTTTTGACTTCTCCCCATGTGATATCTCTTTCTTTTATTCTCACACACTTATCGTCACATGTCATATTATAGGTTGAGAAGTCAAAATCGTAGTCCCATGATTTTGACTTATCTACCACTTGTCACCTATTCTATGGATCCCCCCAGATAAGTCCTTTCTGGCTTAGAGACAATCCCAGGCCTTTAAGGTTGCTAGATAATCTCTCAACTCTTTTTCCTAACAGATCCTCTCGAATACAACCACTGGTTTTGATTTTATCCCAGTAAATTTCTCTATCTCGGAAACGCTACCCAAGATGGTGATAACAAGTGTTAGCCCATCTCCCTGGTAGCAATGGGGATTTTAAAAACAAACGAAAATCCATTAAGTGCGTATGGCGATAACACTCCGCTTCTCATTTTTATCTAGAGAAATGCTATCCCCAATCGCATTTTTCCATTGACACAAGAGGGTGGCTACAAAATTACAAATGTCGGACAACTCCTGGTTTTTATTTTGTTAAAATAACAAAAATCTCCGCGTGTTGCATCTTGTCTTGTGTCTATGGAAAATTTTGGAGTTAATTCCATGAGTGCTAGCTCCTCTTTTATCTACTAATAAGAGTAGTGGTTAACTGCGACAAGAGAGTTTAGATTTTGAGGAGTGCTAACCTTACTCTAAGATTTTTGTTAAGGCATGAGAAGAATTCTTTGTAGATTCAGGAAAGTGCAACACGTATTAACTCGGAAGCAATGCTTTCGCTTTTCCTATTAGGTGGGCCCTGTGGGGCAGCTGATTCTTATTTCTAATTGTCCCAGTAAAAGTGAGTGGATTAGCAACAACCTTTGTTTTAGCCCGGGACCTACAGCAGGCGTGTTATTGGTCCCTTAATTGAAAAATTAAAAGAAATAATTTTTCATGTGTCACAAAATTTTTAAAATATTATTTATTTTTAAAAAAAAATAACTAGCAAGACCTTCGGTTGATCATTCAACCGGAGCAATCCAAAATTTGTCTTGGAAAGTGATAGTTTGGCAATTACGAACACAAGGGAGGATATTTTTAACACAAATTTTTTCCATAAATACCCTTTCCCAAGACAAATTTTGGATTGCTCCAATCAGTCAACCGGAGAACTCCTGTTCATAGTTATTCTCTTATTTAAATATTTTTATTGAGATGGACTAATATCAAACCTGCCAACACGGATGTTGCTAATCTACACTCTGTAAAAGCTAGCGTTAAATGTAACAACAGAACTCAGATTTACACATTGTTGCTCGCAACATGAAGATGGCTAGCAGCTGACAGTTAAATGAGAAAAAACAGGGAGGCTCTCCCACTTGTGCTTGGCCAAGTTGCACTAAGAAACAAGTCATTGAATGCACAATAACCAATCACTATTTAGAGAATATAGGAATGCTAGACATACTCGTAACAATTCAAAAGAATTTCATACTCTCTCACTTTTGATAATAAAACAAAATATTATATTTTGTATCATCCACACTTGTGAGCCTCACACCATTTCATTTGTTTTAGTATCTAAAACAAATGTGAGTATGGAAATGCCAATATGGCTAGCAACATTCCAGAGGATGTAATGCTTGGCGAGAACTTTTGTGCCATGTGGCACTTCCCCTCCAATTGTCAAATGTCCCTTCCTTGTGATCTTTGAATGCAGCAAAACTTAGCAATAATGGTATTTGTAGCTTGAGACTATAAAATATCAAAACATGAAAAAAAAAATGTTAGATATGCAGAATTTTAAATTCAAGCAAAAATAAGAACAATTTTTTATTTTTTTTGATGAGTATATATAGATTACATAACACACATACACAACTCACACACACTCTGATGCAAAAAAGCACAGCACCATACAACTCTTAAAAAAGAGGGTTGTATGGAACCTTAAAGGGTACACAGAGAAATATTAACCCACCTATAAGGCCCCATAAGGGTTTTGTGAGTGTAAGAACAAAGTTTTTTATTTTTTATTTTTGTAAGTATCATTTATCTACATTAGTAGGGTCAGTACGTCAGATGTGAGATTTTTGCAACTTATTGTCCTCCACCAATTAAAGACCATTGTTGTCAAGATTTGCTTGTCATAATGGATCTAGGCCTCATTCCGAATATTCTAGGCTTAGATGTATTATTGGCTGTAACTAGGATGACAACGTGTTGGATTGGGTGAAAATACTGACGTACAACTCAATCCATTTATAAACAGGTTGAAAGGTGAATAAGAACCCATCAATCCTAAACCATCCGCTTAGCCCATTTAATTAACCCTATTTAAGTTTAAGTAATTTTTAATTCCTAATTATGGTTATATATTTATTAATAGAGAGAAAATACATTTACAGCCCTGAGGGTTGATGAAAATATACATATACCCCTCAGGTTTCAAAAAATACATTAGGTACCCTATTTTTCAAAATATTGACACTTACTCCCCTTTCATTAGTTGATCGCTAGTCAACTCACACAATGGTGATATCATGTAATAAAGTAGTATGAAGTAACAAAAATGTCATCTACTAAAATTGTCATTTTTCACTTTTTCATATATGAAATTGCCTCCTCATTTTCAAATAAAGTCAAATTTTCTAAGGGTGGCCACATGTCATTTTTAACAAATTTTAAATAGGGTTAGATTCACACATCCCTAGGGCTCTCAACGGAGCGGATTCGAAGCAGATACCACACTATCCATATCCGCTCCGATTACTAATTTATGTTATCAGATTCCGCTCCGTTATCCGGCGGATAATTAAAAAGTAATTCCGTATCCGTATCCGCAATATCCGATCGAATCCGTCCGATTATACAGCTAAATCATCCGATCGTCTAATTAAAATATCCAATTACAGTATTCGATTTCGAAGTTCATCCTACAAATTTGTACTTCAATACCCTAAAAGTTCGAAATCCATTAAAAAAAATTTAAAAAATAAAGAAACTAGGTAGAGAATTAGAGATCGATTAGAAAAAATCCCTTACGGCCTTGTACCTTGGATCTCATCCCCACCAGCCACCTAGCCAGTGATCTGCACATGGTTTTTGCGTTTCTGCATACTTGCATATGATCCAAAAATTAAAAAAAAATGAAAATAAAAACATTAGTAAAGATGGCTGCACATGCTTGCATATTATCTAAAAAAAATAATGGTTGAAGTCTTCAAGATGGTTGCACGGCAGCACAGACATTGGAAATGGCGGTGGACCCCTTGCACCTTGATCTCATACCCACTTACCCTCTTATCATATGAATAGGTAGAGAAGAAACTCATTCAGATGAGGAGAAGAAACCCCAAACCCCATACTTGTGCGAGAAAGAAGTCTTCCCCTGTTTATACCGGAAGCAACAAGACTTGCTCAGTTGCTTGCCTCCGTCCATGTGCCCTTGATCCTCTGCTTCCGTTTCAGATGCAAGCAAATGGAGGCCAATGGTGCGGCTAAGGTTTGAGTTGGAGAGGAGACAGTGAAGAAAGAGTAAAACCGAGTTAGGGATCTAGGTTTGGTTTTGTTACGATTATAATATTAAATTACATATTTAACCTTCTAAACTTTAGATATTACATAAGTATTATATACATTTAAGGGTAGTTTAACGGAGCGGATATGTAGCGGAGCAGATACTCCGCTCCGATTATTAAACGGATAGCATTTTAGTATCCGAATTCGCTCCAACGGATATTTATCCGGATAATTATCCGACTATTCGAATACAGATTCAAATCGGATCCAGATAATATCCGCATTCGAATCGGATCCGGATGATATCCGGATCCGTTGACAGCCCTACTCATCCCTAGGTTCACCCGTCTATCCTTCGTTTTTTTTCCTTTCTAAATATTAATTATTTTTTTAATTTAAAAACTGTTTTTAAGGTTTTTTAATATTAAAATAAATTTTAAAAAATTAATATTTTTAAAAAAAACCAAGGATGGGCAGGTGAGCCCTAGGGGTGTTAAAAAGAACACGAGACTACCTCAAAGTGTGTCAAAAAGGACACGTGGCCACCTCAAGGTTTCCAACGCTCATCCTTGGTTTTTTTTAAATATTAATTCTTTTTTTTAATATTTTAATATTAAAAAACCTTTAAAAACAATGTTTTAATTTTTTAAAAAGAATTAATATAAAAAAAAAATAAGGATGGGTGAGTGAACCCTAGGGGTGGGTGAATCTTAATCACAGTTAAGCGTGTCAAAAGGGACACGTGGCTACTTCAAGGGGTGTCAAAAAGGACACGTGGCCACCCCTAGGGTTCACCCGCCCATCCTTGGTTTTTTTTTTTAAAATATTAATTCTTTTTTAAAATATGTTAATGTTAAAAAAGTCTTTAAAATAATTTTTAAATTTTTAAAAAAGAATAAATATTTAGAAAAAAAAAACCAAGGATGGGCAAGTGAACCCTAGGGGTGGATGAATCTAACCCTATTCAAGAGTTGTCAAAAAGGACACGTGGCCACCCATAGAGGATTTGACTTCATTTAAAAATGAAAGGACAATTTCGTATATGAGAAAAATAGAAAATGACAACTTTATAGATGACATTTTTAATAGTTCATACCATTTTATCACATGACATCATCATTATGTTATTTACTAACGGTCAACTAATGGAAGAGATGTAAGTGTTAATATTTTGAAAAATAGGGGTACCTAATGTATTTTCTGAAACCTGAGAGGTCTATATGTATTTTCATCAAACCTCAGGGTGTAAATATATTTTCTCCTAAAATTCATTTTTTTCATTAATTTATAAGAATGTCATTTACGTTTGTGATAATTACAAATTTGTCACAAACTTCCATCCTACAAACTTTTATCCTACAGGAACATTTAGAAAGTCACGCACTACATCTAACTTCTCCCTTGTTAATAACAAATTAAGGTATCATGGCCATATGCTTGAAGTACTGACCAAAGTCCAACTGGATTCTAAACGCATCGCTGCTAATAAAATATAAGTGGGCAACTCTAACACGGTTGAGGTTAAAAGAGTAGTAGAATAGAATAGGAGCTCCCCCGTTGAAGAGATAGTTGGAGCAACTCAAAATATGCCTTTGGCAAGAGTATTTTGGGTATTACAGAAAAAAAATTTGTTGACAAATATACCCTTCTTTTATATATCACTATAAGAAATTTATCTGGCAGCGATGAAAATTTTCCGTTACTAATACTTGATTTTCTGTCACTAACACTATTAATGACGGAAAATCATCCGTCGCTATTCCGTTACTACTGCTTCTGTGGTTAAAGGTTTTTGGAGACGGAAATATATTTTGTCACTTCCGTGGCTAAAGGTCTTTAGAGATGAAAATATGTTTTCGTCGCTAATTAGCGACGGAAATTGTCTGTCACTAATAATGACACATTGAACTTCGATTTTAGTGACGGAAATGAATTTGTGACGAAAATGTATCCGTCGCTATTAGAGCCGGAAATATTTCTATCACTAATACATGGATCTCATTAGTGATAGAAATATTTCTGTCACTCTTAAGGTAGGAGTGACGAAAATGTTTCCGTCAGTATTAATATTATTAGTGACGGAAATATTTTTGTCACTCTTAAGGTAGGAGTGACAGAAATATTTCCATCAGTATTAAGATTATTAGTGACGGAAATAGTGTCGTCACTAATGAGAATCAGGTATTAGTGATGGACATATTTTCGTCACTAATATTGTTTCTTTTTTAATTATTATTCTGCACCTAAACCTGTTTCCATTCATGCACCTATATAAACCTGTTTCCAATTCACATTTTCAAAAACTATGTACATTCATTCACATTTTCATTTACAAAACCTATACATCCATTTACATTCTCATTCACAAATCCATTCATTCATTCGCATATCTATCCATAAAACTTGTATAAACCTGTTTCCAATTCACATTTTCAAAAACCCTGTACATCCATTCACATTTTCATCTACAAAACTTGTACATTAATTCACAAATCCATTCATTCATCCACAAAAGCTATACATCCATTCACATTCTCATTTACAAATTCATTCATTCATTCACATTTTCATCCACAAAGCCTGTACATCCATGCACATTTTCATGTGCATCATGAATGATAAATAAAGTTTGTAACTTATTTGGATGTTTTTACTTTGGAAAATTCCTAGAAGTCCTTACCCTAAATAATATAATGTCAGCAAAGAATAAGATGCAAAACTTTACTAAATCATAGAACTGAAATTCAAACATAGATTTGTGTTGATATTAGTAAAACATTGAAAGTGCAGATAAATCAAGGATAAACAATACCACAAATGTAGAGATATAGAATCAAATTCAACCTATAATCGAAAAAATATGAAGACTAAACTGATAATCAAATTATAATAGAAGTGATTGATGACTTAACAATCAATAATTAATAAATAAATAAACTACTCCCAAACCAACATCTAGAGAATACAAACCCTTAATTCGCAATTTTGCAATGAATTGAACTAATTGATTCGAAACAAACAAAATAAGAATACCTATCACAGAGAGAGACAACAAACAAATTTTGCAAAAGTAATTTGTTCGAATGAAGTTATTAAACAAATTACTAGATTAATCATGATTACTAAAACAAGAAAGCATCCATCACTGCAGAAACCATTCCACCAAAAATTTAAAACAAATAGGCTTTACTCCAAGTAAGAAACCCTAGAGTGATGAAAAATCACTAAATAGTTTTTACCTGTACTCGCAATCAAGATTGAAATTGCTCCAAAAACTTGAAATCACAATAATCAAGATAGAAAAATTAAGTTTCAATCTAGAGAGAGAGTGAAATGGAGAGAGAGAGAGATTGGCTTACCGTGGTGGCCAGAAGGAGGTCAGAGGCGAGGAGGGCGGGAACCTATATAATTTTTGGGGCAGATAGTTTTCGCGAGTTCTGATTTGCCCCTTTTAATATTAAGATTATTAACGACGGAAACAATTACGTCACTAATAATTTTTAACCAATAGTGACGGAATATGTTCCGTCACTAATAATCTCAATATTAATAGTGACGGAATATTTTCCATCACTAATAATCTCAATCTTAATAGAAGTGAAAAACTTTTGTCACTGTAAATCACTTCCATTACTAATAGCAGTAGCGACGGAATATGTTCCATCACTAATAATCTCAATATTAATAGTGACGGAGTATTTTCCGTAACTAATAATCTCAATCTTAATAGAGACGGAAAACTTCTGTCATTAGAAATTACTTCCCTTACTAATAGCAGTAGTGACGGAATATTCTCGTCACTATTATGTAATCCCTATTAGTGACTATAATAATTTCATCACTACTACTCGATTTAATCGGAAAAAACTTCATAAGTATCAAATTCCCTATTGGAGACTAATCATTAGTGACGGCATACTTTTCCGTCACTATAAGTAATGTATTAGTGATGGAAACGTTTCCGTTACTACTATTCCATCACTGCCCGGTAAATTTCTTGTAGTGTATGTAATTACCAATTTATTCCAATCACGACGCATATTTTGAGTTGCTCCGGTTATCTTTTCAAACAAACTGGAGTTCCTATTTCATGGTTAATAGAAAAACCAAGAAGTGGCATGGTTTGGAGTTTGGACAGCCCATGCCTTACTGCATGAGGTCCATGAGGAAACCATTCCAAAGGCCAATTAAATTAATGTCACCTTCTTGATTGTTCAGCACCTGCTGCTTCCTTGCTCTTTCCTTAATTTTGGTAGGCAAAGGAGATAAAGGAAATTGAATGGTGCATGTAGGGTTGCTCCTCCTTAACCGAGTGGACAAAGCTGGGCTGGGCTGGGCTGGGCTGGGCTGGGCTGGGGCCCGGCAGCATTGGCATCAACTGTACGAAGCTGGCACCGCCCCAACAACCGTGTCCACTCCCGACCCTTGTCTACATTTATGAATCTCATAATCCTCCGTCCTTATCCCTTAGCCGAAAGAAGGAAGTAGAGAACTCCATAGAGTGAATGCTCCTCTTCTAGTCACTCACCTCCCTATGGTTTTCTAGTCTCAGCTGACCGAGACAGCCCGAAGGACATGACCCCAACCCTTGATGTCCAGTGTTTGGTGTGGTGTCTGGGATGTTTCTAGAAAGGAAAGGAGATGCAATTGTTAAGAAGCTGATATATTGAGAATTCTTGGATGGATTAAAATAACCCTATAGAGGGTTTAAATAAATGATCAGTCCAAGACTCCTAACTTATAAAGATAATCTTAAATATAGTCTAATTCCATTAAAGATAGTAATTCAAGTTTGTAATTGTGATTGTGATTGTGATTGTGACTGTGATGAGATACATTTATGATCCACTGTATCTCATTTACATTTATTTCCCTATTTGTAATAGCTTAGTTTGTGCTGAAATTAGAGAGAGAGAGAGAAAACAGTGTAGAAATCATATTTAATAGAGCAGTGATTAGCAGATCCCGGGGTCTTCGTGTCCCTTTTAACTCACCTTTAACTCTAGTTAAGTCTAACTAATTTAGAGTAAATTTTTTGTTTTTAAATTTTCTAAAAACCATTGTTGGATTGCTTAACCCTAGGGAGTTTGATGAGTGTTAAAAAGTGGGGCGTGGACCAATAAAGACCGGTCATTTCATTACATAATGGAAATCGCTCGTAAGTTGAGCATTTTCCTAGTTTATATGATCAAATAGAAATTTGTTTAGATGGATCGATACAATCATCTGTCGTATGTTTGTCATAGACTAGAAAAAGACACTTCAATGAAGAAAAAAACAGGAAAAAGAGAGAAGAAAAGCACAAGATACATTTTAAAAACGTGTACCATTGGACTGGATATAGACATTCACATTTATTTATTTTTCGTTAATCAGATAATATTAACAACATTCACATTTCGGCATACGTATGGTTTCTGTAATTGCAAATGTGTTAATTATGTTGTGACCAAGGTGTTGATGGTAAACTGCCTTATCCTAATTATTTATAGTTAGCATTCGTGTTTCCAGATATTATCTCTTAACAAACACACAAATATATGTCTATAAAAAAATATATCAAAATATCCTTCTTTAATAGAATAATATTCAATACATCCGAGTAAAAAAAACCACCCCCCCACCCGCCCATAAATATAAATATATACATATATATCATTGTACTAATAAAAGTACAAGGAGTAACCTAAACTTTATTTGGACATGAATGCCCTTTAATTAAAAATATTTACTCATTAACCTATAGTATATATTAAAAATACTTCATGTGAGGATAATCGTACAACATTAGTAGTTAACTAATATAATAAGGACTCTTTATACGAAAGGACTCTTTCTAGAGAGAAACCATATCTCCACTAATAGAGTCCTTACTAATAAGGACTCTTTAGTAACTGTTGATATTAAACATTAGTAATCCACTAATCTAATGGATCATTATTATTTTTTTATTATTAATAAGGACTCTTTATACGAAAGGACTCTTAATAGAGAGTCCATACTCATAGAATTACCTCTTCCATATAAAACTCTCGAGGTGTAATCTCCGCTATCCTCAACAAATAGTTTGTGCGCCTTCATACTCTTGACGAACAGAGAGACCATGTAGTTCTTCGCCGATTTTGATAAGGAGGAGGAATGGATCAACTAGATTGGAATGTCCATCGTTTAGCACTCTCGATCTATCACCTATTCTGAAGTTCGATTACCATAGCAAGCGATAAGGAAAGATGAGATTTATGTAAACAAGGTGTGCTCGAGTCCTCGAACCATAAGAGCTTTCCTTGCTTGAGGAAGAACCAGCGGCGACTCCACATCTTGATGTACTCGCCTTGTATTGTTAGCCAGCCGGTGCGCACGGGTTTTGACTAGAAATTGACACCTTTGTAATCTTCGGTCTTTGGAGAGTCTTTATAGTAATAAGGACTCTATTGGTGGATAATACTAGATAAGAAAGATTTTAGCTATGGGAAGATCCTAAAGATCTCAAGAAGGAATTTGGCAAGTAATACTGCGTCCTAAAAAGTCCACTGTGTGAGGAATCTGATCAAGAAGTTGTCGGTTTTACATACTATGAGAAAAGAATCACTGAACTTCTTACAGTTAGGAAAGACAAGCGTGCATTGAAAGTAGCAAAAAAAGGAAGGTGGACACTGATCACAAGTCATAAGAGGGCAAAGAAGAACCGTGAAGAGATGCCCAACGTTCTCCGCAAGATGAGGCAATTCTCAACTATACTCTATTTTTCTCATCTCATGTTTGTTTATAGACAGGTCCAAATGTGACATTAAGATGAGGAGCAAAATCCCAATGCAATGTGGTAATCAATGATGTTGCCAACTCTTAACTTTAATGTTTTTATTATTAAGTCTATTTCCGTAATTAGAATTTTAATGCTTTTAATAAGTAGGACCCACTACAAAAATAGTAGTATTTTTTTTCTATTTTGTTATTATTATTGGTAAGGACTCTATGAGTGGAGATTTAGAAGGACTCTATTAGTAAAGATTTGAATATTTTAAGTGATTAAGATTTTTTTAAGATAATCCTTGCTTAACTTAAGGAGGTTTGGAGCATTGTTGAATTCTAATATATTTACTTACCGAAGGTACAAATGGGTAAAGTGTAAAAGTTCTAAAATTAATAGTAAGAATACTGCAACCTCTTTGTTATTGCTTCTACCTTTTAATTTAATTTTGGATGAAGCTAATGTTAGATTTTCTTCTATTAGTAGGCTTTTGCAAACCTTGGATATAGTGGTGTTTGAAAGATTCTATGATATCATAATTATATATATATATATATTGGTAACGGGGCAAAGACAAGATTAATGGAGAAATATAGTATAAGCAAGCACTATAGACATCTCATGTATGTGGAGGCATTTTGGTGTAGTGCAATCATATGAAATCATTTTCTGGTTGATGGAGGACATTCAACTTCGCCAGATTGTGAGTATATTTGAGGTTTTTTTGTATGTTTAATTCCACATTGGAAAGTGTCCGTAGTATGTTAAGAGAAATTGATCTCCTCTAATGACTAACCCAATGTTGATTAATGTTTGTGTTTCGTGCATTTTACCATATTCACAGTCAAGTTTGTATACACTGGATGTCATGTTCGTCTATCCCTCAAAAAATATATTTTTTTATTAATAAATAATTAATTCATGCAAAGCACGTGCACCTTACTAGTATATATATATATATAAACTAGTAAAAATGTATGTGCAGTTGCACATAAATAATTTCACAATTTAATTTTGAAAAATTAAATATAAGTTGAATGGGAAAAATATATTTACCAATAATTACAAAAGGTTTGGTAGCAAAAAATCACATATATTTATTTTGATAGCAAAAAGAACTTAAATTCACAATCACATATACGCGTAAACATTATCAGTTAAACAAATAAGCATAGAACAATAAAAGATGATAGGAGATCCACCATTTGCAACATTCCCTGTAGTAGATGCTACGTTAACTTCTCCACCCCTGCCAAATCAGTTCAGTTTAGCCCCAGTGCCCCACAGCACACCTATCCTTGCCTACCCCATGCCCTCTTCCAATCCACAATCTGGTCTACGACTTGCCTTGTACTCGATCACCTTAAAGGTCTTATTGAATCACACCACCATCTTTTTGTTTTCCTTTCCATTGGAGCACACCACCATATCCTTGCTTTCTCTCTATTCTTAGGAGTATTTGCAGTAGCCACAAAGAAGTCAATCGAAGATTATAGAGTAAACCCCATATTTCATTACAATCTTTCCAATCACCCAATTGCAACCTCAATGGGAAAATATTATTTGGTGACCTCGACACCGGTACAATTTATCAGATAGCGGTGATAGCACATAGAATATTCAAAAGAAAACATTTTAATTCTTCTTCATTAAAATTATTTATATAGTAAACTAACAACCCATTTAAAAAGATCAATTCCTAGGAAACTGAAGTCTCAACCGCACTCTCCTTGGTGCCAAAATATGATCTTGATACCGGAAAATACAAGGCTAAGGCACTAATGGGCCAGCCCAACAAAAGCAAGAGCAGCCCACTAGGCCCTTTATTTTGAAAGCCCGTTCTAGCAGATTTTTGGCTCTTTTTGAATGCTGGAATTTTCAGTTTAGAGGCCCTTTTAAACTCCTTTTTAAGTTTTTGAAGCATTTTTAAGTTTAGTCAAATGATTCCTAGTTTTCTTACCTCTTCTTGCTTGAAATAGTATTGTCTACCTAGAAAATATTAGTTGTTTTGGTACTCTATGGATGGAGGGTTGTTCCATGCCTATATAAACTCTAATTCTTGTAAAAGATTTCAAGAATTTTGAATGAAAAGTTATAGTCATTGGCTTTTAAGAAGAAGTTCTTCTTAGTTTCTTTTGCTCTTATCCCTTTGGTGGATTCCGTAGGGTGGCAAGCTGAATACCTCTTATCCCTTGGTGGATTCCGTAGGGTGGCGAGTGTGCATTTGAGTTTCACTTGTGTTACCTCCTCTCTTCTCCATTTTTCCGGCGTCAGATCTCCTACCAATTAACCTAGTCACTCTCTCTGCATGTCTAGAATCTAGGGAGCTATTTGGTTGGTGCATCAGGCAACTCTTATCTTTGGAAGAAAATCAGCTATTTTCAATACCAGACACCGTGCAACTTGCTTCAATGGTTGGGTACGGCCTCTCTCAATAGAGAGGTATCGGGATCCATTCCCAAGTGATGAGAGTAGTAAGAGCTCCAATCCCCAGTGCTAACCACTAACCGTTGTTACTAAGCGTAGTTAAATGATAACCCGGGCAAAAAAAAAAAAACAACCCCATAAAAAGGTGAAGGACTATCCCCTAAAATTGTTATTATATATCCATGGTGTCAAAGGGAATGATTTCCCAAATATTTTTCATTGGCTTCCTATACATTCTCCTCCCTACTTCTTCTCCCACTTAGATCCAATCACCAATAATAGAAGGATACTTGGAACCAACTATTCCCACCTTCCCGTTTCTTCCTCTGTAATGAACAAACACGGTCTCTCTCCAATTGAACCACCCGAACTCTGTAGAAGGTATATGATTTTAAGGTGGAGGTTGAGTTGCAACGTTTTGAATGGTTTGCATAGATCGAGAAAATAATCGTAACGATTTGGGCAGACATGTCTCTACACTAATTCTCAATATCGACAACCTCAAGGGCGTACATGTCGTATCTTGGTACACGTGAAGGACTCTTGCTGAAAAAATGCTTTCTAGGTTTGTTGTGTCTCCGTAAAATGGTCCATTTATTAACCGAACTCCAACTATGGTTAGGATTCACCCACTTATCCTTTATTTTTAGAAAAAATATTAATTTTTTAAAACCCTGATTAAAATTCACTAACTCTTAGGATTAAATTTTGTTTTCACATATTTTTAAAATCTGTGGATAAGTGGGTGATTCCTAAGGGTGGGTGAATCTTAACAACAGTTAAAAAGTGTTAAAAGGGACACATGGCGACCTCAGTGGTGTAATCAGACTCCTCACTCTCTTGGCAAAATGTTCCGAAGGAAGAACATCTAGCCAAGTCCTGTCTGCTCCTTTGTTTGTTATACCCAAAATGCTCCTAAAGCTTTTTGGTTATCAAAATGTCTAGACGTCATATTTCTATAACCAACGTGTCCCTCACAATTTTTTTTATCCAAAATGTCCCTCTAAGTTTCTATACCCAAAATATTCTTTATATTTTTTTTCCAAAATGCCCTCACTAGGGTCCCTCTTCCCCGTCTCTCTCCCCTTCCCCTCTCTCTCACATGCATCATCGCAAGTGCCACCCACTAGTATATATATATATATATAACTCACATGTAGTATCTAAACGTGGGATATCTCAAGCATTTCCATGCTTGTTTGCCAATAAACTACCTTGAACACTAAGAGAGAGAGGTAGATTACAGTTTACAACCACGCTCTGCGTGAAACCACTGCTAAATAAGATTTCAGAGTGAGAATGGGACCCTATATAGGAAGTTCTAGGGACTGAGACTGAAACTCGAAAATGGTAAAAGTCGGGGTCCAAATGGATGATTTTCACCAACCCTATTGTATATTGTAATTGTAGCTAACAGCGAACATGAGTAGCTGTAGCTGTGCTCTTTGCTTTTGATAGAATCCAATAGCGGAATACTTGCCGCCCCAAAAATGAATGGATTGAGGAACTAATGATAATGATGATGAGTAAGGGGATCTTCTTCCCAAAGAAAAAAAAAGGGATGTCTTCTTTAAATCATGTATATACTTTAGGAAATGATACTTGTTCTAATGTTTGATAGGGAAAGTAGAGGTTTAGTGGGCCAGGTTGGTCCTATGGGCTTTAGGGCCGTTTCCCTCTAGGCACAAGCTTGTATAGCGCTTATAGGTCCAGCAGGCAGGCTAGGGCCCATTAACGAACTAGATGGGCTTGGTCAAAAAATAGTAGAGGCCCATAACTGATAAACTGGCCCACACTGACCTGAATGAGAACTTGCCTCGTTGCATTAACTTGGAGAGGAACATACACCAGAATCGGATTCCAAAGGAGTGAGAACAGGTCCTAACCAAGAGATCTAAGTCAAAGATCACCAGGATTCAGTGGTACACTGGCAAGGTTGCTTGGAAAGCACTAGATCAAATGGTTGCCATCGTCTGAAAAGATTTGAATTTCAATGAAGGAGATCTCCTAGGATGGATTCGATTGAATGGTCTACCTGCTGCTTGTGTACTAGCATCCTGTCCGGTTATCTTTCTTTTTTTGGTTACACACACAAACTCATATAGCCAACACACACACACTTGTGCAAAATTCATCATAACTTAGTTATCATAATTCCACCGGAAAGAGGTACAGAGCATTTTGCATTACATTTTGGGAAATCTGATAAACCCCAAAACAAGTCTTAAAATACAAATTCCAAACAGTGCCAATAAAAGTTTACCCCGCATAATCAAAATTTAGCCTAGAATAAGATCTTATAACCTGTATATTGGTAAATAAATAAACGACCAAAACAAGTGGGCAGTTTACTCTAATATACAGTAGTTCCGACCCCCTTGGATATTATTGCAGAATAAAAATAATTGACCAACTTGGGATTTAAATGGACAGTGACATTGAACCTCATTTAAAATCAAATGAGATTGACGGTGAAGGAGACATATGGATGAGAATCTGCATCGCCTCCTAGAGTGGCCATTCCTCCTATTTCATCTTCGGACTTCCAGTAGGTACTGCAGCAACATGCATTCAAAGCACAAGATCAGTGACAATTAATCTAGAAGGCAAGCACATAACAGTGTGGAAAACCGTATACATAGATATATGCAGACATGTACATTTAACAAACATGTATGTAATGCATCTAAGTGTATTTGGAGTCTCTTGGTAAACTGAATTTTAAGCTTTTTCTTCGAATCCTTCGACATGTGGTGAATGGTTATTAGCAAGCAGATCTTCTTACCAACCAGTTTTAGACCTTTTTGCTGGACCATTCTGATGGTCTAAATAATGTGATAGATCATCAAAGTGAGTTAAAATTTCAAGTAGAACTGTAGAAGATCTTATAGGTGGAACACAGTAGGAAAGACGCTTTCTTCCATCCAGGAAAGTTTTCTTACTTCATTATCAGGATTATCCCAATCTATTTCATTATGAGTTATGCACTCAGCAATGCAATAATGGAAAGTAAAGCTACCGATATTCATGAATTACCTATTTGAACTGTCACACAGCCCTTCCAGAATAGAACGCACTTTCTTCTCACTTTTCACAGATGGAGCTAAAACAGCTGCCTGAAATCAACTCCAAAACCAATGCTTCATTAAAAAAAAAAAAAGCATTGCTTAGCCAAAAAGCATATGATAAATTTAAGATAGAGCTCGAACCAAAAATAAATAAGATGGAGCTACTCAGCTTCCTGAAATCAGCTCCACAACCAATGCTTGATCAGAGAGCAGAAAATGAATTTATGAGGCATACAAGAAAAGCCTAATTACCAAGAAAGATGGTGGCAAGCCGTATCTCAGAATGCTCTCTGCAAAGACACGTACAGCACAGAAATGCATCCAGGAGCTGAAAACCTGCAGGGAGAATTCAAATTAAAAGCTTAAAATAAATAAATTTTAAATATATATATATATAGCTTCAGAGGGATGCAAAATATTAGTACTAATTATTATAATAACAACAATAACACATCAAAGTGTAGAATAATAGTAATAGTAAAAAGGAAAATGTTAAGAGTGGTCCTTTGGATAAGAGATTCTCTATCTGTATGCACGTTCAAATTTCAATTCAAACTCAAGGACATCTTGATGATTTACAGTCCAACAGATTATAAGGATCAAACCACAACATGGTCCTCAGGATCACCTTAGCACAACTCTGGTAAGTGGTAACAACAACAACTAGATAAAGGAACATTTCTAGGGTTAGACGATAGATCAAGCCACCAAAGGTTCTACAGAGAGAAGAGGTTGAAAGAAAACTTAAGAAGATATAATCAGGTTATAGGATGTTATGGTCTGGTGTGTTATACTATTAGTGAGCATTTTCATTTATCGGTAAGCAGTGATTATATTAGAATATGAATTAGAGATACAAAAAGAGTTTACAAGTATATAAACTCGAGAAAAGAAACACAAAAACAAACAGAGTTCTCCCTAGACTGAAAGCGAAATCAGCCTAACTGCTCAACAAAAACGAAAAACTCCATATCCTCCATTGCTCGCCAAATGGAACATCATTCTAAGGTGAGCAATTTAATGCATGAACATAAGCGAGATGGGGAAGAGAGAGAATCCTCAAAAAACGCTTATTTCTCTCATTCCATATTGTCCACGATATGGCTCCGGATAACACCGACCAAATTGTCACTCGAGCATTAACCATACTTACCAGAGACCAACAAGATAAGAAGTTGCGAAAGGAAAAAGGAAAGACCCAGTCCACACCTACTCAGGAAAGGAAATACTCACAACTCTCAAACACAATAAGATAATGCAAAAACAAGTGACTTATTGTCTCTTCCGCAAACAAGCGCAGGAAAGACCCAGTCCACACCCTCTATTTTTCAAGTGGTTATAGGTAAGAATTTTATTCACCATTGGTGAGGGTGAGCATTTTAGATCTCAAGTGTAGGAGTATTACAATCCCTATGCAAGAAAAATAATAATCACGGATAGGGCCGCACTCACGCCAAGCTGGCTCGTCCGCTTGACTCAGCTTGGCTTGTTTGAGCCAAGATCAAGCTAGCATTTCAGGCTCGAACAAATCAAGGCAAGCTTTTATTTTAGCTCGAATGTTTAAACAAGCCGAGCTCGAGCCAGATCCTGTTTGATTTGGGCATTCAGCTTGGATCGTTTAAGGCTCGGCTCGGCTCGAAATATTATATATACACACACAAACATATATATATATATAATATTTTTAAATAATGTTGTTTCATGTTTGTATTAATGTATAATAATACTTTTTAACTAGCTTTATCATAACTTATAATAGATAAGTTTAGGAAATAATAATAACAAAAGGAAGTTGAGAAGTTAAAAGCAAAAACCCTAACCTGAACGACTATCCTCAAATATTTTTTTGAGTATGAATGTATTGATTTTGTCTAGTTTCTTGTATTGTCATTTAATAATAAACGTTTTTATTAAAATCATGTAAAATTGAAAAAAATAACCCTATGAATCAAACTTGAGCCAATCCGAGCTCGACTCGGCTTGAATCAAGTACAAGCTTGATCAAGCTTGTTCAAGCCGAGCTCAAGCTTGGCCAAGCTCGGCTCAGTTACGTCAAATACAGATCTAATCACTAATAAGCTCGGTAAAAATCAACTTTGTTGTTATATAATTTTCTTTAGTTGGAAATGTAAGAGAAGGGGATTACTCAGGTCCAGAAAGGTGAGAAGAGGCAACCTCTCTATTTGTAAACTGCAGATGGTGCATATGAAAGGGAAAATGTAGTTGCAATTACAATTTCCTAACTTGAAACACACGGATATGATCCTAAACAGTCAATCTATCGAATTCTCTTAAAAGATCGAAAAAGCATGCAACAGATTGTCAGGATGATTAAGATCTTCCGATCAATATGAAGTTTGGCCTAGCAGATCTGCTAGGTTGGACATAATGAATGGTAGTTCTTGACCCAGCTCTGTGTGCATCATGTGTAGGACGCATCCTGGAAAGGAAAACTTCTTCCCATTCTCATGTCTTGACTTAGTATAAAGCTCTTTGGACATTGGTAATCAGATTTCAGTTGAAACAGTTTACTTGGAAGAGCTCTACATTACAAACATGGATAGTTTAATATTTGAACCTTAGGTAGTCATGACATGGATATCATCGCTTTTAAATGTTCGCAACGAAATAATCATGCCCAGACATCCTAGAAATGCCAACACATGATATGCATATCAATTTTTACATCACAAATTACAAGTAATCATTCCCTTCATTAGGAACCCAGTCATAAATTTGTTCCTGGGAAACTTTTAGCGACGATTCTCCGGTCAGTCGACTCTGCTTACACTCATACAATATATTGAAAAAACCAAAACCTTATGAAGATCTTGCAATAGATTTAGAAGAAGTGTTTATAAGAAACAGAAGAATAAGTCTAGCGCAATACTATATTTTTGGCAACTTATAGTTTATACCAAATCTTTGAAAACCTCAAAATAGATACTGTGACATTTTCGAAACTAGCAAAGATAATGTGTCAGAGCACAAGAATAGCTGCAAACAAGAAGTGTACCTCCCCATAACTGGTATAGCACCATTGCAGAAGAGAACTTTTCAAGGTTTCCTGATCTTGCATTAATCTTTCCAACTCCTGGTTCCGACTCTCTTGCGCATCGGGACTATATTCGAAATCACGAATCTGAATCAACATAATTATACAAACAGCAATTGAGAAGAGATGTTCCACCAAAATCAACATCATATCAAAAGTAAACAAAATTAGATCCAAATTATTCATACATTCGAAAACATTCCTCTGTAGAATAGCAGCAAGTAGATTTTAAATAATACAAAAAATGAGGTGAAGTTATTTCGGTAACATCCTCATACCAAACATGAGCTGTTTAAATAAAAACTCGCCTGAAATCCTTTTTCACGTGCACTCGTTTTGAAATTGTCAGCAACACGACCAAATAGTGTTACAGCATAAAGAGCATATTCATTATCCTCGTGCAACTTCTTGGATGACCTAGGGACCTAAAAAGAGTTTAGCTCAACTAATGAGTAGAGATTATTGAAGCAGAATGAACAAAATAAAGAATTAAAACCATATAAATTTAATTAAACGGCCATTTTCAGAAAATATGGACTTGAGGTGAGTCATTCTCAGTGAACCTTGGTCAATTTGTCGGTAATCTTGCAGTCAGGCATCGCCGTTCTACAGATGAAATCCTGCAGATCATTTCTTAATTGAAGTTAAGAGTACAACGAGAATATGGAGATCTTACCACATAGGAAGTCAGTGTTTCATAGCTTGATAACCAATCCTTCTGGGAATACTTGGGAACAACCGAAAGGAGTGTTACAAGATGTTCTGATGCAATAATATCCTCTGGCTTCACCAAATTGGAAAGATCACGGATAGCTAAACTGTAAGAGCACAGAAGTAGATCATGTAAACATATCTTGACAAAGAATACCTTTTCAACAATCCTAAGAACAAACTAAAATGAGATAATTGCATCCAGCTCAATACATACAAGCATATATATATATATATATAAACATTGTTATTAAAATCTTAATATTTATGTTTCGAATCCAAAAGATCAAATCAAATCTTTTTTATAGATAACTGGAAATTCATTAAGAAGCAAATGAGGGGATTCCCGAAGAAAAATAACAAAAAAAAAATCAAGAATCAGGAGTCACAAAATAAAATGACTCCATTTGTACCAAAAATATAAATAAAAAATCACTGCTATGACATTCAAAAACTCTTTAGATGCCATCGTCCAGTTTCTCAAACTCCAAAAATAGATGACCAAAGGGATGGAATAGAGAAGCCTGAGTCATCGAAGATCTTTCTGTTATCCTCCTTCCAAAGGCCCCAACAAATGGTAGCTGGTAACATCTGCCACAGGGTGTTGCCTCTAGCACTAAAGACACCATTTGGCCATTCAAGAATGACCTCCTTCACATCCTTTGACATAGCTAGAGAGACCCCAAACATAGATAGGAAGACGAAACTCCACACATACTAGGAGACCAAGCAGTGGAAGAGAAGATGAGTTACGCGTTCTTTGTGTCTTGGCAAAGGCAACATTTGGTTGGGATGAGCATCCCATGGTTCCTCCAACCGTCGACAGTGAGAATCTTATCATGCGCAACCGTCCACAAAAAAGCTTGCACCTTCAAGGGAACTAAAATCTTTCGAACTTTTGCAAAATGAGAATATCTGACAAGATCTTCCACCTCCTCCAGTAGAATATCATAGAACTCCCCAGTAGTGAACAGCCCCTTCTTGTTGCATAGCCACACCCTTTTGTGTTATGATCTGGATTGATCTTGCCATGTTGAGCCTGCCTGACAACAATATGCATTCTTCAAGCTCTAATTCCCTAGGATTTTGATGGAATCTAGGGCACCAAACCACCTCCCAATTAACTCTATCAAGATGCTCATTGACCAAGGCATTCCTCTGAGGGACAAGTCTATAAATCCCTAGGCAAATATCACATAAACTCCCAACCTCGCACTACCCATCCTACCAAAAGCGGATCCTAATACCACAGCCAGCCACAAATCTGACCTGCTCCAAAAACTAATCATGGCCATTCACGACTCCCTTCCACATCCCTACCCCATAAGAGTAAGAAACCTGCCTAGGCTGAAACCCTTTTGAGAAAAAATCCTACAATTTTTTACTCGAATCTTACGATTCATAATTTGAATACTATATTATCATACAATTATGGTGGAAACAAGTGTTACATTTTTTAGTGAATTAAAGAAGTTTCCTGCATATATGTTGTCTATGGTACTCTATTATACTTATTTTTATTTTTACACTAGTCAAAAGCTTATTTGTATGAGTTAAACTATTTTGTAAATTATTTTCCAAAAACAATATGCAATTGGGGGTATAGGTACCTAAAAGAAGAAACCATGAGGAGTGAAATCCTATTTGTTTATCCAACATTGAGTGGGAAGCTGAGTGGATTGTGGAGAATGAAGGTTCACTCCTCCCTGCTTATCCAAGTTAGATGGATACCAATGAGGTCTTTGAAGAAGACTAGCAGGAAACCTTGGTGAGAGTGAAACTCATGGAAAGAAAAAAAAAATTGTACTTTATACTTTGGGAGATGCTAGTAATTTCTGAGGTCATAATAAAATTTCATTATGGATGAGAGGAAGGAAAGAGAGATAGGTTATCGAAATTGAAAAAGAAGTACTTGATGTCTTGATGAGGATGAGGATGACGACGATGAAGATGACGGACATATACCATATATGGATGACCTAAATGACAATCTGGATAATAGAAATGATGATGACAAATACATTATCAATTAAGCAGATTCTAAAATCTATAACTTATCTTTATGCATTTGGACCTCCTATATAGTTGGTAGCTTTTTGAAAGACTTCTTGTGTTAGTGAAACAAATGAAAGGGCATAGGAATTAGTTTAAGTTGCTAATATATATTTGGGCATATGATGCTAATATTTTAAGGTGCAAAAATAAAATATGTTTTTATATGAAGGATTATGGATGATTTGTGCACATATGATTCTTCAGATTTTTTGGATATTGTTTTAGATATTTTCTTAATTAATAGGAAAAATATTTAGAATCCTACAAATGTATGATTATGATTCGATTCAAATCATACCTGTTATGATTTTTCAATCCCATTTGATTTGACGAAAACATTGCATATGAATATATATATATATATATATATATATATATATATATAGATTTATCCTTGGAATGAGTGAGTTTCTCTTTTTCTTTTTCTTTTTCTTTTTCTTTATCTCTATGGTGGGTCCTAACCATGAGCTTTGGACTCTTTTCTTTTGAATTATTGCTTTCTTTTTCCTAACGGATAGAGGAATAGGCAACTTGGAATACCCAAATTGACTACAGAATGAACCTAATTCTTTATGACAACTGTCACGTTCTTTCTTGATCTGTTGTTGCATTTTGAAGTCTCTTCAATAAGCAATTCCTTCATTCTGGATTATAGCAATAATATCACCATAAGTCAAAAGATCATATGGAATATTACCAGTATGCTTTTCTCTAATTTTGGTTCTAATAACTTCTGAAAATATCCTAGGGAGACCTGTGATGAATCTTTCTTTCCAATATGACTGGCTGCAATCAGTCCTGATCATAACCTTGGATAAGAAAGTATCTTTATACCATCTAAAATCTGAAAGTTGTTTACAAGAAAGATTACTAAGTAAATCAGCTGATCTATATTTGAACATGGAAGGATCATCTAACCGATGTTTATAAATGGATAATAGTAAATTAGCTACTGCATCCTGAATTTATTGACCATTAGCATCTTGTATAAGAGTGTCATCAGCATTTTTCTTATAAGCACTAAGAATAATTCTTCTATTTTCAAAAGTAAGTCAGTTATCCCACCAGCCTTTGAGTTGACCAGTAAAACCGGCAACTAAAGATTGAGCTATAGCATAATCTGAAATGTTGTTGACTTGGTAAGCATTACTGACCATAGTCATTTCTTGAAGCCTATTTAAAATCTGGTGTTCTGACATACCATCAATGTTCCATTCATAAATGGTACCACTCTTATAAGAATTCTAGCTATAAGGATGTAATTCTTCAAATTGCATATTTGAAAAAGTAGGTCTAGAATAATAATTTCTAGTATGGGAAAAAGGTTGATCCCATTCTACTTTGTTTAAACTAGAATTTTGACTACTAGAGATTAAAGGGTTTTCTGGGCTAAAAGCTTGTTCTATTCTATCTATTTCATCTCCATCGTCTGAATTAACTAATTCTAATGGACAAGCAGATAGAATATCTTTTTGAGGAATCTTGATTAATTTTAAGGGACAAGCAGATGACGCATCTCCTGGTTGGGGAGTGTCTGAAACTTCTTTATTTATGACTGAACTAATATCAAGTTCTAATTCTTTAAATCTGTCATTTATTCTAGAGATGAGATTAGATCTGGCTAGTTCTTGATTATATTGTTTAAGGATTTCATAAGGACTAAATAATGGAGTATCATCTTGTTTAGAGAAAGTGACTGGAATATCATAATTTCTGCTAGAACTTTCTGGAGTTTGGCTAGCTATTTGTTTTGTGGCTACGATGTGCTCTACTCTAGTCATTTGTTCTCCTAAAGTTTTAAGATGGATATTGGTGTAATTATTTTTTCCATAATTCTTTTAATATCTGAAGAATCTACTGGTTTATTTTCATCTTTTTCTTTAAGAAGTGCACAAGATAGAAAAGTATCGTTTCCTAAAGGGAGTTTTATCTTGTTAAATGGAGGATGTATAGCTTGTGTTTTGGTACTACATTCATTATCTAGAATCCAAATGGTCTTTACTAGTGGTGATAGCACTAATAGTAATGTAATTACTACCTTTGTAAGTGGAGGGAACATAATCATGAGTATCTTGGATTATTTTATCATAATATTCTTTAGTCTTTCTAGCTATCATTTCCTGGCATCCTAAGCATTGTAAATAGAATCCTAGGGAATAAAATTCTTTACAATATGGATTATTAAATCTTGGTGGAGGAATATTAAAATATATAGATTTTCTAGTGGAAGCAAAAGAGAATCTGGAAAGATTTATACTATTGTTTTTGCTATAATGAACTGTAAACCATGGGAAGAAAGTGAGATGCCTTCTCTCTTTCATGATATCTTGTAAATATTCTTTAATAATCTTGTCTATCTCTTTTTGACTAAAGTTATCTAACAACCAAAATCTTTTACTTTTGTTGACTGAAAGATTTAAATCTTTGTCTAGTTTATTATAATCTATCTTGTAGTCTGTCGTAATCTCTAACATGTTACAAGTGTAAACATTAGGTGGATTCATGTCTGACTATGTCGGAGATGGACATGAAGAAGTATGAATATTTAGACTACTCGTATTCTGGAATTTATCACTATGTTCTGTATAATACGGTTATGGAATAAGAGAATTTCTAACTCTTTCTAAATTTGTATGGGAAACCTGTACAAGTGAAGTTCTGACTGGTTGAGTATGAATGTACTCTGGAAGAGGCGTATCTATGGAAGTCTGTATTGGATTATGTACTGAGTTATCAGTAATAAATACTGGAGTATGTAGCGGAAGTCTTGAAGTATTTTCTAAATATACCAGGTATACTAGAACAAGATGATCTGGGAGGTATATTGTAATGAGTATCTCTGGAAGATATCTTGTAAGAAGGATTCCTAATTAATCTAGGAAATATTAATTCTACATTACCATTTCTATGGTCTATTATTTGGTTTGGTTCCTAGACTGGCATAGGAGGAGGTTTAGTAATATTAACTAAATTCCAACTATCTGGAAACTCAATATCTTCCCGATTAATTATTTTAGGTTTGATTTCATTATCTGGATAACAATCAAAATGTACTAGACCATGTGCAGTACTAGTCTGGATGGCTCCTAAAAGGCTATTTGAAAAGTTTAAGAACCTACAATCTCTAAGACATAGTAAAATAGAATTATTTATTCCTAATCTGGTAAGTGGCTTGGCTGCCACCTGTATCATGCCAAAGTGAATAAAGTTGTATTTTTTCTTAAATTTATCTATAATATCTTTATCTAATAATTTATAAGTATTAAAAGTATGATTTTTTAAAGGAAGAGTACGTTCAACTGTTTTGATAGAGTATGAGGAGAATAGTTTAAATGTACCTAGTATGTAGATTTCTTCTACTGCTACTTTAGGTATATTCCAATTATTTAACTCAGATTCACAATTCACAAACATGTGTTCTTCGCTATTCATTATATTATCTTGACTGTTGACTTCTCTAGAGGACATGGTTCGGGGGAAGAGATGATGATTCATCTTACACTATAGTACACTGAAGAATTTCTAGATAGACTAAGTTTACCGCAGTATGTAGCTTCGGCAATTGGCCCAAAGTGACTTACAACGGCTAACGGCTCACACCACCGCCTCAACGCCTACTGCACTCACCAAAGCTTATCCACTTTCTGCATAACCACCAACTCCAGCCAATACTACAACAGTCCGACTACACACAACACCTACTACAACCCTCTACAAGGCTCTGATACTACAACGGCTAACGGCTCACACCATGGCCTCAACGCTTACTGCACTCACCAAAGCCTATCCGCTTTCTGCATAACAACCAACTCCGGTCAATACTCCAGCGGTCGGACTACACACAACACCTACTACCACCCTCTACAAGGCTCTGATACCAGTCTACTATTGACCGGAGTTTGTGGTTATGCAGAAAGTGGATAGGCTTTGGTGAGTGCAATAGGCGTTGAGGCCGTGGTGTGAGCCGTTAGCCGTTGTAAGTCACTTTGGGCCATATTGCCGAAGCCACATACTGCGGTAAACTTAGTCTATCTAGAAATTTTTTAGTGTACTACAGTGTAAGATGAATCATCATCTCTTTCCCCGAAGCATGTCCTCTAGAGAAGTCAACAATCAAGATAATATAATGAATAGCGAATAACACATGTTTGTGAATAGTGAATTCGAGTTAAATAATTGGAATATACCTAAGATAGCAGTAAAAGAAATCTACAGATTAGGTACATTTAAACTATTCTCCTTATACTCTATCAAAACAGTTGAACGCACTCTTCCTTAAAAAATCATACTTTTAATACTTATAAATTATTAGATAAAGATATTATAGATAAATTTAAGAAAAAATACAACTTTATTCACTTTGGCATGATACAGGTGGCAGCCAAGCCACTTACCAAATTAGGAATAAATAGTTCTATTTTACTATGTCTTAGAGATTGTAGGTTCTTAAATTTTTCAGATAGTCTCTTAGGAGCCATCCAGACTAGTACTACACATGGTCCAGTATACTTTGATTGTTATCCAGATTTTGTTTTAGATTTACATGATTCTCATATCTTAAAAGCTTTAACTTTAAATGTTCATACTAAATGAATAGAAATGCTTCCAAGATCCAGACCCTTAGTTCTAGTTTACAGAATAAACTATAAGGTTATGAATACTATTTTAAATCCTAAATTAATCCATCATTTTAATAAAGATAACAAGTTTAGTGAGATCATTTATGGTCATCCAGATAATGAAATTAAACCTAAAATAATTAATTGGGAAGATATTGAGTTTCCAGATAGTTGGAATTTAGTTAATATTACTAAACCTCTTCCTATGCCAGTCCAGGAACCAAACCAGATAATAAACCATAGAAATGGTAATATAGAGTTAAGATTTCCTAGATTAATTAGGAATCCTTCATATAAGATACCTTCCGGTGATACTTATTATGGTATACCTCCTAGATCGTCTTGTTCTAGTATACCTAGTACAAGTACAATCCATTTAGAAAATACTTCAAGACTTCCGCTACATACTCCAGATAATCTACATACTCCAATACAGACTTCCATAGATACATCTCTTCCAGAGTAAATCCATACTCAACCAGTCAGGACTTCACTTGAAAAAGTTTCCCATACAAATTTAGGAGTTAGAAATTCTCTGATTCCAGAACCATATTATACAGAACATAGTAATAACTTCAAAAATACGAGTAGTCCAAATAATCATATTTCTTCATGTCCATCTCCAACACAGTCAGATATGAATCCACCTAATGTTTACACGTGTAATATGTTAGAGATAATGACAGAATACAAGATAGATTATGATAAATTAAATACAGATTTAAATCTTCCAGTCAACAAAAGTAAGACTTTGGTTGTTAAATAACTTTAGTCAAAAGAGATAGACAAGATTATTAACGAATATTTACAAGATATCAAAAGAGAGAGAAGGCATCTCATTTTCTTTCCATGGTTTACGGGTCATTATAGTAAAAATAATAGCATAGATCTTTCCAAATTCCCATTTGCCTCCACTAGTGAAAATAAACCTTTAGCTAATGATTTACACATTACACCTCCTAGATTTAATATATCTTGTGAATTGTGATACATGTTACTCTTTAGGATTCTATTTTCAATGTCTAAAGTGTAGAGATATGATAGCTCATAAGACTAAATAATATTACGATAGGTTTCAAAAAGATAATGATTATGTTCCCTCCACTAAGATAGATAGTAATTACATTAGTCACATTCCATTAGGATCTCCTGTTCCTCCAAAAACATTAAAAACTCCTCAAGAAATCATCAAAAGATTAGATAACATGATTGCAGAATGTAATAAACAAATCAAACAAAAGAAACTAGAATCTTTTAAAGAAAAGCTTAAGATAAAGAAAATAAATAGTTTTTCCACTCACATAAAGAACCAAAGATATCTCAAAAGAAACATTTGAAATTAACAAGATTCCAATTAGAAAACCCTTCACTTTATGCTCAATGGAAAATATGTAATAAACACAAGAAAATTGTTAAACATCTTAAACATAGTTATAAGAGAAATCTTCTTTGTTCTCATTGTAATAAGATAGGACATAATTCTCTTCATTGTAAAATCTTTAGGTCATCATCTTATCCAACCATTAATGTTTTAACAAAAGGTTCAAGTGAATTATTTTCATTATTAGAACAGATTAATCCAGCTAAAAATCTTCCAGATAATAACCAACAGTTGGTAAAAAATCCAGAGAATAGAATAACTACACAAGATTTACAATACGAAATTAACAAATTAAAAACTAATATTCAACAAATTAAGGATAGCCAAAATAATAGTTCCATATCCACTATTGAAAATCCAGAGTCTTCGATTATCACCTTCCAGAAATGGTATGCCCAGATTACTCTTACAATTCAAAAATCTTATACTATTAATGTTACTACTTTAGTAGATTCAAGAGCAGATTTAAATTGTTTACAAGGACTTGTCCCTACAAGATATTTTGAAAAAACCAAAGAAACGTTGTCTGGTGCTAATGGAACTAATATGAATATTAATTATAAACTTTCTCAAGCTTTAATTTGTAATGAAGGAATTTGTATTAAACAGCCTTTTATTGTAGTACAAGATTTAAAACAAGAATTTATCTTAGGACTTCCATTTTTACATTCTATACAGCCAATACTTAAAATTAATACTAATGCAATATTTACTAGATTATTAGGAAAAAATATTATATTTAGATTCGTAACAAATCTAGAAACCAGACAGTTAAATTATTTAGAAGAAACTCTTCAAAGGAAAATAACACAGCTAGGATTTTTACAACAAGAAATAGAATATAAAAATATTGAGACTTAGCTTAATAAATCTATGTCATTACAGCAAAAAATTACTAACTTTAGAACTAGATTAGAAAAAGAAGTTTGTTCATATCTCCCTGATGCTTTTTGGCATAGGAATAAAT
Organism: Tetracentron sinense; assembly: GCA_015143295.1. NCBI lineage: Eukaryota > Viridiplantae > Streptophyta > Magnoliopsida > Trochodendrales > Trochodendraceae > Tetracentron > Tetracentron sinense. The sequence goes on along the minus strand of CM026573.1, from coordinate 1,484,161 downwards.
ATATTGTTCAATTACCATACATTCTAGAATTTAATGAAAGCAAAATTCCTACTAAAGCTAGACCGATACAGATGAATCAAGAACTCTTAGAATATTGCAAGAAATAAATTCAAGAATTACTCAATAAAAAAATTAATTCGTAAAAGTCAATCTCCATGGAGTTGTTCAGCTTTTTATGTCCAGAAAAATGCAGAACTAGAAAGAGGAACTCCCAAATTAGTTATTAACTATAAACCATTAAATGAAGCCCTTCAATGGATTCATTACCCCATTCCAAACAAGAAAGATTTATTACAAAGAATTTATAAAGCAAAAATCTTTTCTAAATTTGACATGAAATCAGGCTTTTGGCAAATTCAAATCTCTGAAGAAAATAGGTATAAAACAGCGTTTACTGTTCCTTTTGGCCATTATGAATGAAATGTTATGTCATTTGGTCTTAAGAATGCTCCATCAGAATTCCAGAATATTATGAATGAAATATTTAATCCATACACAGAATATTCTATAGTCTATTTTGATGACGCATTAATATTTTCAAATTCATTAGACCAACATTGGAAACATTTAAACATATTTATTCAGACTATTAAACACCATGGATTAGTTTTATCATCCTCGAAAATTAGTTTATTCCAGACTAAAATCGGATTTCTAGGTCATAACATTTATCAAGGTACAATTATACCTATTGATCGTTCTATTCAATTTGCAGATAAATTTCCAGATGAAATTAAAGATAAGAAACAGTTGAAAAGATTTTTAGGAAGCCTTAATTATGTTTCAGAATTTTATAAAGATCTTAGCCAGATTAGTGCTCCACTTAGACAAAGACTCAAAAAGGATCTTCCTGCTTGATCTTCAGAACATACCAAGATTGTTAAGTTATTAAAGTTAAGAGTTAAAGATCTTCCATGTCTAGTCCTAGCTGACCCCACAGCTTTTAAGATTGTAGAAACCGATGCCTCTGAATTAGGATTTGGTTGTGTTCTTAAACAAAAATTAAATAGTTTAGAGCAAATAGTAGATATACATCAGGCACTTGGAATCAAGCACAACAAAACTATTCTACTATTAAAAAAGAGATTTTATCGATTGTTTTATGTATTTCAAAGTTTCAGAGCGATTTGCTTAATCAAGAGTTTTTAGTTAGAGTTGATTGCCAAACTGCTAAAAGTGTTTTACAAAAAGATGTAAAAAAATATAGCGTCTTAAACAGATTTTTGCTAGATGGCAAGCTATTTTATCCAGTTTTGATTTTAAGATCGAATATATTAAAGGAGAGACTAACACTATTCCAGACTTTCTTACTCGTGAATTCCTACAAGGAAATTATGGCTCCAAAGAAAGATCCAAAAAAGAAGGTTATTCCTAACACTCCAGAAGTATCCTCTGTCCCTTCTACTCAAACTTTAGCCATCCAACATACTAATGCAGATTCTTATTGTCAGTCTTCCTCTACAGATATAATTATTCCACCTTCTTCAAATCCTTTCCAAATTCTCCAGATTAATGATTCTGAGTTTCCAGCCATTCCATCAAAGACTTATGCTAATATTGTTTCATCTTCCAATAACCAGCCCATTGTTTCTTCCAATTTCTAGAAACAGAAAAATATCCAAACTCTTCCAGAAATTAAGAATTCAGTTCCAATTTCTTCCCAATATATTCAAAAGGTTAATATTTTCCCTATCTTTGCTATCGAACAAAAATTTTATAATGCTTCTCCCATTCAGGTTGTGAAAACTTCTTTTCCTCCTAATTGGCATTATATTGAATCCGGTATTAATAAATCCCAGAAGTTTTATGAGTATATTCTATTTGATACAGAATCTTGTAAATTCAAGCATTATCCTGATCAGCAGGATTCCAATATTATTTCTTATTCCACATGTCAGTTAATCAATGTTCTTACTCTTACTGCTTGGGGACCGTCTCCATCCATTTCCAGACATTTACCAAAATTCCATCTCATAAAGAATTTCCTTTTTCTTTCAATTATTGGGATAATCAACGTGCTTGGTTTAATTGTTTTTATTTCAAAAATAAGAAGTTTTAACATTCTTGGACATTTTATTTTAAACAAGGTCTTAGTCCAGATGTTCCAAATTGGTTTCTTGATTGGTGAAACATCTTTGGCCCTATTCCAGAAATTTTCCCCAAACCAGTTGCAGAAGGTTTTCATCTTTTTAGCCAAAGGTTCTCCATTCCAAATACATCCAAATTTCCATTATTTTATTTCTTTAATGTCTTATTCTCTCTAGCTTGGATATCTCTTTGGGATTATACTATTTTTCCAGGTCCTCTTTTCCCTACTCTAGGAAGAAGAGTTTTTGTCAAATGGTGGGATAAATGGGATATTTCTCCTTCTTCTCATGTTGTTTTACAATTTTTTCAACAGAAATATTCTACAAGACCAATTTCAGATAAAAGATCCAATTAGCTCTCCAGAAAAGCCAGAGTCAATCTTCTCTTGCCTTTGCACAATCCAAGAAAGAATTACGTCAGAAATTTTAAGAACAGTTAGCTAGCCTCTCAGATAGTGACAGTGACAGTGGTTCAACTAATTATGCTCAAGATAATGAAGATGACTGTTATGGTATTAATTTATCTCAGATTTAATGATTCTCAAGACTATGGTCAAAAGCAAATACAGTCTTCTACTGTTCACGTTTTGACTTCAGAGTTACTTTTCAAGATTCGGTTCTACTGTTCAAGACAAGTTACCAGAAGTTAAAGTTTTATTCTCCAGTTAAAGACACCGAAAAGAATCTCCTTTCTTCATAAGGCAGAACCCTCCAAATATCAAGGCATGCTTTCAAGATTCGTTCAAGATTATTTCAAGATAATACTCAAGTATTCAAGATTTACTTTTACCAAAGTTTGAAAACTCCTTTTGAAGATTCGTCCAGATGTAATCAAGTGTGTTACTTTTATGTTTTATTTAAGGCATGTGCCTAGTCTATTGTAAGCATCTCGAAATTAGCTTTCATCTTGAAACTAATCCCGTAATGCAATCTCTCTCTTCTCTTCTCTCTCTTTCTCTTCTATAATCCTCAGTCCTCAGTCCACTGTCCTCAATCAGTCCACTGCCTCAATCCTGAGTTCTCTCCAGTTGTAAGTTTTTATTTACTGTAATAGTTTTATGTTCACTGCACTTCAGTTCAACTGAGTAGATCAGTGTAAGCCTCAGGATATCCACACTGGAATATTAGAGCGTTGGATCAACCATCTCAGTAGTAGAACTAATAGTTCACATTTAAGCGTACTGTTTATGTATTTCATTTTCAATAAATATATTTGTTGATGTTTTGTTTTCTCATGAGTAACTAAACACTTGATAGTTAATGTACTCTAGGATGTAGCTCTTTCTCTCATGCTGCTATGTTAGTGTATCTTTCAAGTTCATTAGTTTAGATCACTAGGCGGTAACCTGTCTCTTAGTTTCATTGATTGGTCTTATCCTGGGTATAATGGTGAGGAAGAGAAGCGGTTACATATGAGGTAAGTTTCAAGATGAAAGCTAATTTTAAGATGCTTACACTGGATCACGGTACCTTAGCCCCACTCATAATAAAACAATAAAGTAAATGCACTTGATACACTCGAACGAATCTTCAAACGGAATCTTCATCTTTGATTAAAGTAAATCTTGAATACTTGAGTGCTATTCTTGAACTTTGAATAATAATCTTGAATTAATCTTAAATGAATCTGGAAAGCTATCTTAATATTTGGAGGGTACAGTCTTTTGGAAAAATGAGATTTCTTTTGGCGTTTTTAACGGGAGGATAAAAACTTTAACTTTGGTAACTTGTCTTGAACTATAGAAACGAATCTTGAAAAGTAACTCTGGAAGTCAAAAGGTGAACAATAGGGAACTATAATTGCTTTTGACAATAATGTCTGGAGAACCATCTGGATCTAGTTATTCCAAATATTTAAGACATCTATAATTTCACTATTCTGTGTAGTATTATTTTCCATCCTTGATAATCAAATTGAATAGAATTTTTCTTGAAATGTCACGTAGAAGCCTTTGTGTTTGGCTAGAAGCTGAAAACCTGCAGGGAGAATTCAAATTAAAAGCTTAAAATAAATAAATTTTAAATATATATATATAGCTTCAGAGGGATGCAAAATATTAGTACTAATTATTATAATAACAACAATAACACATCAAAGTGTAGAATAATAGTAATAGTAAAAAGGAAAATGTTAAGAGTGGTCCTTTGGATAAGAGATTCTCTATCTGTATGCACGTTCAAATTTCAATTCAAACTCAAGGACATCTTGATGATTTACAGTCCAACAGATTATAAGGATCAAACCACAACATGGTCCTCAGGATCACCTTAGCACAACTCTGGTAAGTGGTAACAACAACAACTAGATAAAGGAACATTCTAGGGTTAGACGATAGATCAAGCCACCAAAGGTTCTACAGAGAGAAGAGGTTGAAAGAAAACTTAAGAAGATATATCAGGTTATAGGATGTTATGGTCTGGTGTTATACTATTAGTGAGCATTTTCATTTATCGGTAAGCAGTGATTATATTAGAATATGAATTAGAGATACAAAAAGAGTTTACAAGTATATAAACTCGAGAAAAGAAACACAAAAACAAACAGAGTTCTCCCTAGACTGAAAGCGAAATCAGCCTAACTGCTCAACAAAAACGAAAAACTCCATATCCTCCATTGCTCGCCAAATGGAACATCATTCTAAGGTGAGCAATTTAATGCATGAACATAAGCGAGATGGGAAGAGAGAGAATCCTCAAAAAACGCTTATTTCTCTCATTCCATATTGTCCACGATATGGCTCCGGATAACACCGACCAAATTGTCACTCGAGCATTAACCATACTTACCAGAGACCAACAAGATAAGAAGTTGCGAAAGGAAAAAGGAAAGACCCAGTCCACACCTACTCAGGAAAGGAAATACTCACAACTCTCAAACACAATAAGATAATGCAAAAACAAGTGACTTATTGTCTCTTCCGCAAACAAGCGCAGGAAAGACCCAGTCCACACCCTCTATTTTTCAAGTGGTTATAGGTAAGAATTTATTCACCATTGGTGAGGGTGAGCATTTTAGATCTCAAGTGTAGGAGTATTACAATCCCTATGCAAGAAAAATAATAATCACGGATAGGGCCGCACTCACGCCAAGCTGGCTCGTCCGCTTGACTCAGCTTGGCTTGTTTGAGCCAAGATCAAGCTAGCATTTCAGGCTCGAACAAATCAAGGCAAGCTTTTATTTTAGCTCGAATGTTTAAACAAGCCGAGCTCGAGCCAGATCCTGTTTGATTTGGGCATTCAGCTTGGATCGTTTAAGGCTCGGCTCGGCTCGAAATATTATATATACACACACAAACATATATATATATATAATATTTTTAAATAATGTTGTTTCATGTTTGTATTAATGTATAATAATACTTTTTAACTAGCTTTATCATAACTTATAATAGATAAGTTTAGGAAAAATAATAACAAAAGGAAGTTGAGAAGTTAAAAGCAAAAACCCTAACCTGAACGACTATCCTCAAATATTTTTTTGAGTATGAATGTATTGATTTTGTCTAGTTTCTTGTATTGTCATTTAATAATAAACGTTTTTATTAAAATCATGTAAAATTGAAAAAAATAACCCTATGAATCAAACTTGAGCCAATCCGAGCTCGACTCGGCTTGAATCAAGTACAAGCTTGATCAAGCTTGTTCAAGCCGAGCTCAAGCTTGGCCAAGCTCGGCTCAGTTACGTCAAATACAGATCTAATCACTAATAAGCTCGGTAAAAATCAACTTTGTTGTTATATAATTTTCTTTAGTTGGAAATGTAAGAGAAGGGGATTACTCAGGTCCAGAAAGGTGAGAAGAGGCAACCTCTCTATTTGTAAACTGCAGATGGTGCATATGAAAGGGAAAATGTAGTTGCAATTACAATTTCCTAACTTGAAACACACGGATATGATCCTAAACAGTCAATCTATCGAATTCTCTTAAAAGATCGAAAAAGCATGCAACAGATTGTCAGGATGATTAAGATCTTCCGATCAATATGAAGTTTGGCCTAGCAGATCTGCTAGGTTGGACATAATGAATGGTAGTTCTTGACCCAGCTCTGTGTGCATCATGTGTAGGACGCATCCTGGAAAGGAAAACTTCTTCCCATTCTCATGTCTTGACTTAGTATAAAGCTCTTTGGACATTGGTAATCAGATTTCAGTTGAAACAGTTTACTTGGAAGAGCTCTACATTACAAACATGGATAGTTTAATATTTGAACCTTAGGTAGTCATGACATGGATATCATCGCTTTTAAATGTTCGCAACGAAATAATCATGCCCAGACATCCTAGAAATGCCAACACATGATATGCATATCAATTTTACATCACAAATTACAAGTAATCATTCCCTTCATTAGGAACCCAGTCATAAATTGTTCCTGGGAAACTTTTAGCGACGATTCTCCGGTCAGTCGACTCTCTTTACTCATACAATATATTGAAAAAAACAAAACCTTATGAAGTCTTGCAATAGATTTAGAAGAAGTTTATAAGAAAACAGAAGAATAAGTCTAGCGCAATACTATATTTTTGGCAACTTATAGTTTATACCAAATCTTTGAAAACCTCAAAATAGATACTGTGACATTTCGAAACTAGCAAAGATAATGTGTCAGAGCACAAGAATAGCTGCAAACAAGAAGTGTACCTCCCCATAACTGGTATAGCACCATTGCAGAAGAGAACTTTTCAAGGTTTCCTGATCTTGCATTAATCTTTCCAACTCCTGGTTCCGACTCTCTTGCGCATCGGGACTATATTCGAAATCACGAATCTGAATCAACATAATTATACAAACAGCAATTGAGAAGAGATGTTCCACCAAAATCAACATCATATCAAAAGTAAACAAAATTAGATCCAAATTATTCATACATTCGAAAACATTCCTCTGTAGAATAGCAGCAAGTAGATTTTAAATAATACAAAAAATGAGGTGAAGTTATTTCGGTAACATCCTCATACCAAACATGAGCTGTTTAAATAAAAAATCGCCTGAAATCCTTTTTCACGTGCACTCGTTTTGAAATTGTCAGCAACACGACCAAATAGTGTTACAGCATAAAGAGCATATTCATTATCCTCGTGCAACTTCTTGGATGACCTAGGGACCTAAAAAGAGTTTAGCTCAACTAATGAGTAGAGATTATTGAAGCAGAATGAACAAAATAAAGAATTAAAACCATATAAATTTAATTAAACGGCCATTTTCAGAAAATATGGACTTGAGGTGAGTCATTCTCAGTGAACCTTGGTCAATTTGTCGGTAATCTTGCAGTCAGGCATCGCCGTTCTACAGATGAAATCCTGCAGATCATTTCTTAATTGAAGTTAAGAGTACAACGAGAATATGGAGATCTTACCACATAGGAAGTCAGTGTTTCATAGCTTGATAACCAATCCTTCTGGGAATACTTGGGAACAACCGAAAGGAGTGTTACAAGATGTTCTGATGCAAATATCCTCTGGCTTCACCAAATTGGAAAGATCACGGATAGCTAAACTGTAAGAGCACAGAAGTAGATCATGTAAACATATCTTGACAAAGAATACCTTTTCAACAATCCTAAGAACAAACTAAAATGAGATAATTGCATCCAGCTCAATACATACAAGCATATATATATATATATAAAACATTGTTATTAAAATCTTAATATTTATGTTTCGAATCCAAAAGATCAAATCAAATCTTTTTATAGATAACTGGAAATTCATTAAGAAGCAAATGAGGGGATTCCCGAAGAAAAATAACAAAAAAAAAAATCAAGAATCAGGAGTCACAAAATAAAATGACTCCATTTGTACCAAAATATAAATAAAAAATCACTGCTATGACATTCAAAAACTCTTTAGATGCCATCGTCCAGTTTCTCAAACTCCAAAAATAGATGACCAAAGGGATGGAATAGAGAAGCCTGAGTCATCGAAGATCTTTCTGTTATCCTCCTTCCAAAGGCCCCAACAAATGGTAGCTGGTAACATCTGCCACAGGGTGTTGCCTCTAGCACTAAAGACACCATTTGGCCATTCAAGAATGACCTCCTTCACATCCTTTGACATAGCTAGAGAGACCCCAAACATAGATAGGAAGACGAAACTCCACACATACTAGGAGACCAAGCAGTGGAAGAGAAGATGAGTTACGCGTTCTTTGTGTCTTGGCAAAGGCAACATTTGGTTGGGATGAGCATCCCATGGTTCCTCCAACCGTCGACAGTGAGAATCTTATCATGCGCAACCGTCCACAAAAAAGCTTGCACCTTCAAGGGAACTAAAATCTTTCGAACTTTTGCAAAATGAGAATATCTGACAAGATCTTCCACCTCCTCCAGTAGAATATCATAGAACTCCCCAGTAGTGAACAGCCCTTCTTGTTGCATAGCCACACCCTTTGTGTTATGATCTGGATTGATCTTGCCATGTTGAGCCTGCCTGACAACAATATGCATTCTTCAAGCTCTAATTCCCTAGGATTTTGATGAATCTAGGGCACCAAACCACCTCCCAATTAACTCTATCAAGATGCTCATTGACCAAGGCATTCCTCTGAGGGACAAGTCTATAAATCCCTAGGCAAATATCACATATAAACTCCCAACCTCGCACTACCCATCCTACCAAAAGCGGATCCTAATACCACAGCCAGCCACAAATCTGACCTGCTCCAAAAACTAATCATGGCCATTCACGACTCCCTTCCACATCCCTACCCCATAAGAGTAAGAAACCTGCCTAGGCTGAAACCCTTTTGAGAAAAAATCCTACAATTTTTACTCGAATCTTACGATTCATAATTTGAATACTATATTATCATACAATTATGGTGGAAACAAGTGTTAAAATTCATGTTTCAATATCACAAATTATAAACCACAACAAGATGCCAAGAAGTGAAGTTATAACAAATAATCAAGATTATTGATTCCTGAGATGGTGAGATGACATCTCCGAGTGATAATGTAGATACTAGGTATATCAATATAACTAAGATTCAACGTCACAAGAAGATTAATCAAGTAATTCCTCTTCCATTAGCTAGTGACTGAATGTTTAGTGTAGCAGCACCATATTTGCTCATCTGTCTGCCCACTCAAATCAGCTATGTGCCTGCCTCAATAAATTCAGCTATGATTTGGTTGTATATATGTAGAATCAAACCATGGGCAGAAAGCCTGAGCAACATAGACTTAGGCAAGCACTTATGCTTCCATGAGGTCACCTAACGAAACCTGCATGTAAGAATCAACAAACCTATCCAAAAAAAAAAAATGTGACCCCGCATGGACTGAGTCCCCACTTAAAGACTCGATGCGCAACAAGAATCACCTAATGACTCATTAAGTATTAAGCTAGTATATATTAAGTACAACTATTTAAATATTGATATGTTTCATGAGTCACTTAGTAAGTGGGAGGTTTCATTTAATGCTTAATGGTTTGCCACCACATATTAGTACTTGGAAAATACTCTAAAGACCTTATGAAAAGCATAAATATGTTTGGCTTAGTTAAAAGAGACTTAATTGCACTAAGGACTGGCTCTTGAACTAATCGCATCATCTAGCTAATGTATACAACTATACAAAGGGTTTTAATCATATATTTGATTATACATTAATTATGAAAAATAAAGAAACTCTGATATCTAGGTATAATTTTTGTTAACTTCCCAATGAAGTTGAAATCATGATTAAAAATCATGCATATATGTGTGTGTGTGTGTGTGTGTGTATGTGTGTGTGTTTCTTTTAACTTTATGTTAAAATTCAAAGTTTATAAACATAGCTATTAAGTGTACTAAGTACTAACATAAAATTTATACATAATAAAAGTTTGCATACCATATGCAACATACATAAACAAAGAATTACTTAGCCATAAACCCATGTCTATAAAGTGAGTAAAAGAGGTTAATGAACTCAGATATTTGACATGCGTTTTTTGTTTTTCACATATGACCTTTTCTTAAAGACGAGTTTAGAGACAATCAAATTCCTTTCCAATTTAATTCAAGAACTATGATTGGACATTAGAAATGAGGCAGTGACCCTTGTTTATAGTATTGGGTTTGGAATCCAAAGTATTGAGTATCTTTGGGTTGCCTCCAAAAAATTCTCTCACTTTCCTCCATTTGATGATAGAGGGGGTTTAACCGTGTACCCATAAAAAAATAGATTTTTGATCTTTACACCAATTGATTTCTTCTCAGAATGCAGTTGCTCTCTTTTTTTAATAATGACCATAGTGCTATGCAACCGCATGAGGATATCGCAATTGCATCTAGCTGAAGCATAAGATGTTTGAGTCTATCAAGTTCAAAAGCTATCTTCCTCAGTGGAGTGAAAAGTACAATAAAACTACCAATTTCTATTATCTCCCCTTGATTCCAGCCAGCATTTGATGGTTCATTAATATTACTTACATTACATACTAGTTGGGGTTGTAAGATCATATAAATGGCAAATTGCCTTCTACTTTCAACTTCTTTCTAATAAGATTTGATTGAGGAAACTAGAGAAATGCAGAATAACTATTACCTTGAGATCATCCTCGATCTTGGCTACTTGAACATGAATGCTATCAACGGTCTCCCTGAGAGGTGACATTGTAGGGTACTTTGCTTCATCCCACACAAATCTGCCAATGCGGAATCAAATTCAGTTTATTTTTAATCATAATTCTCATAAGATCATAACTTAACACCTCTTTTAAATTCAGATTATATTCAACTGTCATTACCTCGTGAGATAGGAATCAACGGGAACTCCATCAACTGTCAGAGCACCGTTCTGAACACCCGAAACCCTCTCCAGTTCCTCGATCTGACGCCTTATCTTCTGAGATACTCCTTCCACAAAGCTATTGGACTGCACACTCCACAAATCAAAAACTGTAAAACCTCAACACAATGGGTCAAAGATTCGAAATTCTCATCCGCATATAGGAGGAAAATTCACCTTCGAAAGATCGTCACTGAGTGATAGAAGAGAGTCTAGAGTTCCTACACGGAGATCGGGCGTATTGAACTGCAAAAATCGATCAAAATTTTAATTTTTTACGATAAGATCTGATTTTAAAAATCCTTAGATTCACTGATTTTGTTACCCTGTAGAGAGGAGTATCGAAGGAATGCTTGGAGATCGCTTCCTGCAAACGGCTCCATAGAGACGAAGCTGAGGTTTGAACTGGAAGAGTAACCACCCAATATCTCGTCGTCATTAGAGCTTCTTCGGGCTCTAGGTTTGGGGTAAAAGCAATTTGCGCAAATGAGAAGCGAACGTACCGCAGAATCACAGATACTGGTTAGCAATGGCGGAGATCGAAAACCCCCATTTTCTAGCACTTCACCATGATCATTTCTTGAATGAAACTGAAACATGTATCTCTAGTTACTCTCTAGGGGTGTCAAACCGGCCCTCGGGTGGGGAGGCCAGACCGGACCGGATATTCCAAAGTCCTCTTCGAAAATCATGTGTCCAACCGGTTGAGATTTTACGAAATTTCGGTTTCGTTCCCATACCCCGAAATCGAAATGAGTCAAATTTCGAATTTGGCATGAAATTTTGGAAATTTATTCTTAATAGTTTTTTTAAAAAATAAAATTTCAAAATATTCTGCAATATTTATCAAAATTTAACGAAATTTTGAGATTTTTAAAAAATATAAAATAATAATATTTATATAAATAATAAAATATTAAAATTTATATAAATATATCAAATTTTAATAAAATATTACTTCGACCAAATTTTGTGAAATATCGAGAAAATATTTAAATTAATAAAATATTAAAAAATAACCGATATAATCCAAAAATTTTGAACTTTTGATATGGGTTGGAGGACCGAAATCACCGGTATAAACGCAATTTAACCCCCCCTCCAAAAATAAACATGCGTTCATAGTTGACAAATCCATGCAAATCCCTATCCGATTCAGTTTTCATCCATTACTATACATTATAATATTAGTATTTATAGACATAATATATAATTTTTATTGTAGTATTTATAATATGAAAATATGGTGATAAGTTCAATTAATTCCCACTAATATACATATTTAAAGTTAAAATAGATGAGGGCTGCATCAAGTTGACAACAGGCACAAAACCCCATAAATTTCTTGACTTCCCATGATGGAGGAAAAAAATTACCATTTTATGCCCTGACCCGACGCTAGCCCTTGAGTGCATGGCTTGGATCTAGTCAGTTCCTCTCCAAGGGCTTTCACCATTATCAGTATGATACATAAGACTATAGTATGGGTCTATGGGACCCATCTTGAAATTGTTGTTTGCCAAGCTGGTTAACCTTTGTAGATAGGCCAAATTAAGATGGAAGAGAAATGATGGCAGGAACTCCTCTCTTCAAGCTTAGCTCTGGTGGAGCAGTGTTAGCTGTTAGCGGTGTCAAAAACCAAAAACATCCAACAAGCATACACACCCAGTGTATGTGATTGTTCTGCAATCAGTTTGTAGAGCTCAAATCTTCTTATGTATGATTACTAACCAGTTTCTGACATTGCTTTGCCTCGTTTGCTCATCCTAAACTTGAGTTGGTATAATATTGGGCGGCTACTGGGCCGGCTCATCCATTAAGCCATCAAAGCCCGTGCTTTAGGCCCAAAAAATTGAAGGTCCCAAAGCGTGGGCTTTGATGGCTTTATGAACCTGATTTAGTGAAAAGAAACCCTAAAAAATACCCCATTTTATAGCAAGTCCAATTTAAAAAAAAAACGTCATTTAGAATTCACGCTTTAGGCCTCCAAATGGCTTGGGCGATCCTGGGCTGCTAGTAATTTTATTGAGCAGCAACCAATTGGTTTTATGGTTAGGGGATCATATATTGGTGTAATTGTTGTAAACATTTACTTAACCTTGCTAATTGGAGTTGCGGCCTAACTGCATATTGGTCACCCAAAAAAAAAAGGTAATAAAGAGGTCCTATCAATTATCATAGTGTAAATGGATGAATTTTCTAATGTTTTTATAACATTTACCTTTGCTTTATTTCTGGAAAATTATTGGATTATTAGTAGCATCAATTGAGTTCAAACTCCAAACAGGAGCCATGCCAGGGGCAAGGGGGAAGGTGCCCCACTGAACTTTTTCTAAAAAAGATATATGTTTTATACATACATTATTTAATTTAAGAAAACATACCCATGGGGCAAGGGGTTTACAAAGTATCTGGGATAAGGCATTAACAATAATGATGACCACCTATAAAGCCATATCAAAGTCTCATGTGAAGCTAGAAATTACTAATTCATTCAACTAACATCAACCTATTGATATCTTCTCATCTTCTACTTTCAGCTTGCTTCCTATTTTCTTTTTTCTTTTACTGAAAGTTTTTTGTGTGTGTGACTAGGGGTGTCCCCAACAGTTCGGATGAGGACTATTCCCCAAGGGGTGCAGCTTAAAAACATGATGTCAATAATGTACTATATATGTTGATATTTAAAAACGTCAATTTATTTTACAAATATATCAATGACATAATCTCTTTCATTTTCTGTATCTTAAGAAATGACTAATGAAAAAATGGCCAAAATAAGTAATTTTATAATAAAATCTTAAGATTCCAAAGTGTTAATTGCATTAGATCTGTTCAAATAATTAATATTCTCTAAATATACTACCAACATTTGCATACAATGGATTGAGCCCACAGCTCCATAGGAAGGTGCTTTGTATTGCAACCATGACATAAATAGTTCTACCCAAGAGAGAAATATAAAACATGTCACAAGTCTTTCACTTGCCACTTCTTATTACATATGTACACTCCCAGTTCCATAGAGAAGTCAACCCCCACAATTATAAGTAGTATATAGTTTGCTACTATTTGATACCATGAGATCACTGATGGGGGCTGTTAAAAGTCATCGAGATACAAGTTTTCAACAGATCCAAAGTTTGTCAATGGGTCAAGCCTTGGATAGTCCGATATTGATCCGCCCGAAAAGTTCATTGGGAAGTCATCTACGATGGTGTTGTCGTATATGAATGACGTGCTCGCATCATCCATTTTGGGGAAATTTACAAAGTAACTCGATTCATTTACCTCAACATCGGGAATAATGCGCTCCTTGATAGCGTTGGTATCAAATAAGTCATTCCTTGCATAGTTGGAATATATATCAGTATCAAATAAGTCATTCCTTGCATAGTTGGAATATATATCTTGGTCTGAAGACTTCCTAGCCCGAATTACCTGAGAAATAATCAAACCGAACACACTTGAGTAGTCAAGAGTTGCTAAGGCAACTGAAATGGAGAAGATTTTAGGAAATATAGAATAAAGGATCTAGGATAGCAGTTACATATTTCTGATTTTGGTCATCTTTGTACAACATTATAAAGTCTCCAAGTTGTAAGCCGTGTACCCTAACGAACTCTCCTGAGAAATTTCAAATTCCCATAATTCTGATAAGACCAACAATAGAAATTAATGGCCACTGCTTGAAGGTTAGAGCGCTAGAGGCAATGGCGAGCTCACCAGTATTCTCTAGTATATACATTCTGCTGTCATTATTAGGCCAAAACCTGTATAAAAGAAAAGAGATATATGGATCAACCACAATTATATCAGGAGAGAAGAAACCTTGTGATGGATTTATAAACCTGACACTGCCATATATGCCACAAGCAATCTTCTCATTTCTGGGGGAAAAAAAACCTGCACGAGAAGTTAAACAGGTCCTCCAGAAGAAAAAGGACTCTTCTCAGGGTTTTTGGCCATTCAGGACATCTACAAACTTCGATGGGCTGAACTGAACTCTGAAGTATCCATGGAGATGTATGGGTACAGCTGGATAATTCCACAGTTACACAGTGTAAATTTTAATGGGTATAGCCCATAATGCCCTCAGGGGCCCACATGTTGTTGCTCGCACATGCATGTATCTCAGTCATTGCATCAGTATGGGCATCAAAGTGAAGCAGAACTCAAACCTGTACTTGAAGCTCCATACTCGCAGACCGTCCATATCATCCATGCCGATAAAGATCCCTTCCTTGGCATTTAGGTTGGGCAGGCTTGCTTCAGCAGCTCTCTGAAATCCAAAGCCCCGCGATATCTTTTGTAAGGTTCCAAGACCAAATGAAGTCTCGTCACAGGTGTATTAGACTGTGCTGATACATTTATATTGTGAACTGCAACTAGTAGGTTAATGCGAAACCACCATAAATTCAACTCTTGTGCTGTTGTGAAGCCAGAAATTAAAGGTGCCACGTAACCCAACAATTAATGTGCCTTGATGCATAGTATCAAATGGGTCCACTAATACTCATTCTCAAAGTAAAGAAGTTAAAATGCCAAACCTTTGGGAGTACAATTCTCCCGAGTGGGCTCACATCACTGTTCTTAAGTTCCTTTTGGAGAAGGAATCTCAACTTCCTTGCATCAATTTCCTACAGCAAGATCATAACAGAGTTATCAAACCAAGGGCAGAGCAAAAGCATGGAGGTGAATCATATTCCCCATATAATATGGTAATAGAGAAGAAGTGTCTAAAAGGAAAAATAATGAGCTGGAAAAATCAACTAAATATCCTCAATAATCAAATGAAAATGAGATATCTTCAACACAAGTAGTGCATGCAGCTCTGTCTGTAAAATAGGAGCCAATGTATTTTAAAAGGTCGGCGGGTCTTCCATTTACAATCAAAGAGTGACAAGATAAAATCATCTAATGAACAGTGTATCTGAAGAACGATGAAGTACATCTCTTTCCTCTAGTCTAGGCAAGTAAACAACGCTTCCCTTGTGCATCCTACTTTGTTATGGAATACAATCTCATCTAATTAAATCTATTTAGAGTCATATACTCATATTACTAAATCGAGAAAAGAAATCACACCATAATTAGCATGAAAGTAACTAAAAAACTAATACTAATGGAAACTGGATTCCTTGCAAACTATATGATTTCCATGGATTTCATTTATGATGACACTATTAATAGAGCAGTTGGTAACATATTCAGATTCAAATCCAACATCAATTACGCTTCTTTTTCCCGAACTAACGAATAATTCCCAAACGAACGAATTATTCCGAACTTATTCCGGATGAAGATTTCTCACAAATTATTCGTTCATGCTTATTCAGAATTCTAAAATAAAAATGAGGGTAAAATGAATTTTCTATTAGCAATAGAATTATTACTAATAACTCGAGACTTATTTCACACTGAGAAATCTTCATTTGATTGAAATCGCCAACTGATAGAAGAATGAGAAAACTCTATTCGAGTAAGCTATTTTAGGATTTTGATTACATTCGATTGAATTGATAGAAATAATATAATTTTGCAAACTGGTTAGTCTGGTTGAATTTCCACTAAACTAAGAGAAAATAATATTTGTGTTATTTATTCTGAGCTATTTCAATATTTTGCTAAATAACTATGTTATGTCAAATAAATACACTCATATATTATTTTTCTGATTTTATCTATTAAGATTATTTTTCTCGTTTTTATATATTTTTTAATTGCTTATATAATCCAATTTAACATTAATCAAGACTTTTGAAAAAAAAATACTACAGATGCTATATGACATGTTCTCCCACAAATGGGACCAGCATGATGGAAACAAGGAAAACAACACAGAAGTTTGATATCATATTTCACCTTTCTGTGTGGGATGGTGTTTCTGCTGGTCTTTGAAGCTGCATCAGATCATTTTCCTTTATCCTAATCAAGCATTATCAGTCATTTTGACCAGATGAGAGCCCCATGTCCTAACTGCTACAAGGCTCACACCTGTGTTGCAGATTTATTATTTTTATTTTGGTGAGAGATTACGCATAGGCCGCAACCCCAATCAGTAGGTTAGTATCCGTTCTAAGTCATGGGTGGGTGGAGATGACAACACTCACACCCTCTCGGGAATGGAACATTGTTGCAGATTTGAACATGGTTTACACGCCAATTATAATACAGAACAGTTCTGCATCTAAGTTATTTTTTATGGAATATGTGATAGGAATGACCCCGGCTTATGTCACATAGTTTAGGTTCCCATGATAGATTCCCAACTAAATGACATAAAATAGAGAATTTTAAATCCAAAACCACTTTTCCAAATTTTGCATCTTCCAAGTTGTGGGTAGTAAAGACAAACCAGATGGCATACTAATAAATGTACATTGTTGGTTATTCTTTTTAGTGTTGATGTATGATGGTTAAATGGCATCTGAAATATGAAAAAACTAGTATCTCTGCCTTCAGATAAAAACCAAAAGCATATAACACAGTGAGAATGCAACAGAACAGGAAAAAACTAAACTAGTAAAACTAAAAGCACACAAGAAGTGCAGCAGCCTAAATAGATCAAAGCTTCGCACAGACTATGAACCAAAGATAACAAGAACAAAAGATAATTATACTTTTCCCCTACAAAACTTGTATCTTTTAATAAAACGGAATGACGGAATAGTAGTCACGATGCCCACGTCAGGTGTTTGGGATAAAGGCATTGATGATGACCACAACACACTTACACACTTTCTCCTTAAACTACAATATATTGTTTTTCCCTTCTTTGAAAATAAAATGAAATGATCAGTAAGATCCAATAATTAAGAGGTTATTCAAATAAAATCCGACTCCACTATACATATACTATCCAATACCTTACTGAGGGATATTTTTTGAAAGTTGGTAAGGGATAATCTAAACACACACACATTATCAGACTTGGATCTCCTTCTTAAGTTGAATCAGAAAAAATCAGGTCATATAACGAGAGAAAAATAAATTAAAAGGCAATATTAATAAAGCTTACATGTGCGTGGAGAGCTGAACGGTCTTGGACGCGCAAAGTTTGCACGTGCGATCTGGAGGAGGCGAAAAACAAGGTGTTGATGCAGGTTCGCCTCTGCCTCGCCATCCGTTTCTTCCGATTCGCACCAAAACTCGTCGCAGCGATAAGGTCACGGCCCGCGTCGTTCCGATCCGACTCGTCATCGGTCTTGTCTCCCTGCATTGTGACAACGTTAGGTTTTCCGGGAATACCTGCCATTAAAGCAAACGCCTCGATTTCCTGAAACGGTTGATCCGTCAGAGCGTTAGGGTTAAGTTTTGCATTTACATATGAGAAAGTTTCTCTCTTTTTAAATTTTTTGCGAGAGTGAGAGTGAGAGTGAGAGTGTGTGTGAGTCAGTGAGTGTGTGGTGGAATCGAGTGGTGATCGACGCTCGGCAATCACGAAATGGAGGTGATACTAAAAGTTTCGGATTTGGTGGGAGTTTTCTATTTTTAGGAGAAATTGAGTGATTACAGACTCTGATTTGGAGGACATTTGTGCAATCTGCATTCATTTTTGCTTTTTGATCTTTTGTTTGTATTTCGATTGGCTTTGGATTCTAAGAATAAAACTAAAATTGGGGCTGGGTTAGGGTTTATAATTTGTTAAATCGTTTTTGGTTTGGAGTGAATAGGGAGAAGATAGGGTTTCGCCAAGGGACGAGCGACGGATGGAAGGAGAGAGAGCTGAATTGTTCTGGTTTGGAGCTCCAGGTGTAGAAAATAATCTGATATTTGCAACAGAAATCAATGCCGTTTTAGGGTTTCGGAGAGTCCGTCTTCCCAGTAAAACGTCTCTCTCTCTCTCACACACACACAGTTTGAGCAGTGGTTTTGAATTTGAAACGGGAAAACGAAACCGCTCTTTTGTTTTACTTCAGTGCGCGCTTCCTTTAAAGTTAGTTTTCCCGGTTAATAACGGAGCAGGTTAGTTGGCAGCAAGGTACCCACTCGCTGGTGGAGCTTGCGTCTGGCCCTCCTTACACAACACACACTCAGCCCTCCGATCTCAACTGAAGCGTATAACCACACACGTGTCTTTTTTTTAACTCTTTTTAAATTATGGTTAAGATTCAATAACTCTCCTTCTTTCAAAAAAAAAAAAAAAATACATATACAATAACTTCCAAGGTTAAAACATCTGACCTTAATTTATAAAAAAAAATATTTAAAAAAATTAATTATAGAAGTTTAAAACTTGATAATCAAATTTCAAGGCATTTGAAGGGGCTTTGTGAGGGCGAGGGCAATAGTCCCCTCCCCACTTGAGGAGAGGATCATTGCTTTGCACACTGCAAATTTTTTACTATAGAGCATTCCCAGCAGCCAAAAAGTTGTTTTTGTGAGTCAAGTACTAAAAAAATGCTTAAAAAGGGTCCAACCTCTTCAAAATAACTTCAGTTTGGTGAATGTATAGTATTAAGTATTCACCAAGGTTAGTGAGTGCTCTAGACTTGCCAAAGCTAAATATTTCCCTCTCCTTTATTGTGGTCCCACATAAATAATAAAATAAAGATTTTTCTCTCCATTCATACTATTGTGGTCTCACATAAATAATAAAATAATATGAGTTTTGACTATTTTGGTGAGGCTATTGTTGTGACTGTTTTAAAAAAGTGGATAGCCAAAATAGAAAGGTGAGTTTTGGCTATGGGTAAAGCTTCTGAAACCCTCTTAGGGCCGAGACCATGCTCTAAGAGAGCAGGATTTCAAGTGGAACCCATTATGTGTAAATGGGTCCCACCTGAAATCTTGCTCTCTTAAAGCATGGTCTCGATGGTCTCGACCCTAAGAGCATTCCTAGCAGCCTTTGGAGAGCCAAAGTAACTTGGTGAGTCCTGTACACTCACCAAACCAAAATATTTCTCTCCCTTCCTTTATTGTGGCCTCACACAAATAATAAAATAAAGGTTTCTCTCTCCATTTGTACTACTGTGGTCCCGCACAAATAATAAAATAATGTGATTTTTGGTTAGGGTTATATTCGGGCTGGGCTTGGCCAAGCCTAGCTCGGCTTGAATAGGTTTGATCTAGGCCCGAAGCCCGGCTCGGCTAGGCCCGAAATGAAGCTTGAAAGTGTGGCCTGAAGCTCAACCCGAATTCAAAAGCCTGGCTCGAAGCTCGACTCGGCTCGAATTGATTCAAGCTCAAGCTGGGGTTGGCTTGGCTGGAGCTCGGCTTGAATTTTTAATAATATTTTATATTATTTATATATATAAATAATATTTTTCTTTTTTTTAACAATATTTGGGCCGAATCGAGCCTCAATCAAGCCGAGCCGAGCCGCATAGGGGTTGGCCCAAGTTTGGCTTGATTGAGTTTTCGGGCTTTTTTTAAGACTTGGCTTGGCCTATTCGAGCCTAAATTTTGCGATCTCTGGCCGAGTCGAGCAGCACCAACGGGCCAATCAGGTTTTGTGCAGCCTTAGTGTAGAGACCCGAAATTTAATTTCTTGGTATTCGTATCAATTATTTTAATATTCTTGGTTGTCATGATTAATTTATTACATAAGTTTAAAATTGGAACAATTAAAGTAGCATGAGGGTGTTTTATAAATTAATCAAGTGAAAAATAGACGAAATCTCCTTTATCATAAGAGGGGCATTTTGGTCATTTTGTGCAATCCAAAATTTATGAAAATTTTAATGTAGATTCTATATGACCTAAAGTAGCTATGGTTCAAATTTCAGGTTAATCCGATAAGAATTGAGCTCTATAGAATTATTCAAAGTGCAGTGGCAAAACTGTAAATACGATGAACAGTAACCGCGTGAACAGTACCGCGTGAACAGTAACCGTGAATAGTGTTTTAGCAGTTCTTATCACTTTCTAACTCTGGTATTGCCTATATAAAGACCCTAACTCATGGATTTTAGGTATTTCATCATTCTAAAACTTATTAGAGAGAAAAATAGAAGAAAAAACCTATGAGTTCTCATTAAAGAGAGTGAGAGAAAAAAGTTTTGGAGAGATCCAAGAGGAGAAATCAAAGGTGTTGCAAGGAAAAAGTACAAAAAGGCTTAGATCCATCTCATTCGCAAACGTTTGATTGTAGGGAAGCGATCGTGAGAGGTAAATACGACTTCCTTCCTCTCAATATAGGGATTATTGATACAAATATGATGAAGAAATAGATCTAAAGTAAGAACGACAATAGTAAATATGTTTTTATTGTTTTAAACTATGATGAAAATTATATATGAGGATTTTATGATGTTTATACTCAGATTTTCTCATGGAAAATTATATATGATGATTTTACGATGTTTATACCCAGATTTTTTTTATGGAAAATATATATGATGATTTTTGTAATGTTCTAAATCAGGATTTTCCCTTAAAATCTATAGACGATGTTAGAAAATTTTAGATCTTGGTTATCTGATGGATAATATATATATATGATGAATAGATAACATTTTAGATGGTGATTTCCTTGTGATAATTATTTGAAAAATATGTTGTTTATGATTTTTTTTTTATTCTATATCAATAAGGGGAATGAGATTGATTTTGTGGTGTATGAATGATGAGAATGGAGGAAGTGGATGATGTTCAGAATTAATGAAATTATTATAAGTTTGTTTGAGATCATTATGTGTTGTGAAAACTAAGGCCCTGTGAGACTTATTTGATTATAGATGCGTATTAAAAATTTAGACGCGGTAAATAAAATTATCCCTTATTTTATTTGACAAATTATGCTTTATATTGATCACTTAGGAGAACCCTTGCATGTTTAAATCTATGCATGATTTACAAGTATTTTATTTCATTCACACGGATTCACGAAATCTATATATGAACAAACATGAGAATAAACAAGATGACAAGTAATATGCAAGTACACAAGGACACAAGCATTATGCATGATTGAGTTTTGCACTGACCGAGTACCCACAGGCCTATGATCAAGGCAAAACCAGCCGTATGCACCGGCGAATGTGTAGACAAGCCGTATACACCGGATAATGTGTAGACAAGCCGTGTACACCGGATAATGTGTATATTGTGTGGTACCTCGGAAAGTAGGGTATATATTAGTCTCTACCCGATATATGGGGTAGAGTTATTTTAAGTTATTGCAATTGCATGTTGTTGAATAAATTCATGAACAAAAATATGCAAGATAAATAAGAGAAATAAGCATAAGTAATCAGGTGTAAGAATCAAATTTAATTATGCTTCCGCACTTTGAAATATTGTGAGTTCACTTGTGATGTTGAATCTTAAAATATATTGTTATCAAATCTCGTATATTGTTAGGCAGGATTTTGTATATACGCTGGGTAACTTGTTACTCAGCCGATGACTGTTGTTGTCGGCAGGTGCTAGATTTGACATTTGTGCCCCAGGACCTTGGGAAGAGGAAGAATACGAGGAAGAGCAGGAAGAGCCAGCAGGTGACTATCTTGATGGAGAATGGAATTTGGATTGCTGGCCATACACAGGACACTAGATCACTAGTATATTTGGATTTTGAATTTTAGAATTGTAATAGACAAATTATGGATTTATAGTTAGTTTGAGTTTATGACTGGAGATTCATAAATGTTGATTTTAAATTGATTATGAGGTTTTAGTATTTATTTCAGATATCGGACTTGATTGCATTTATTTAAAGAGAAAAAAAAAAATAAAAAATTTTAGGTCCATGTTTTTAGAATTGCCTTAAATGCTTATGATAAGAAGTTATGGAATTAATGATTAAGTCACGTGCCAAAGTCTCACATTAAGTTAGGTGGGATTTTGGGGCGCGACACCTAGTTTTGGCTATTTTGGTGAGGCTGCCGAGAGAGTGTTTTAAAAAAGTGAATAATAAAAATAGGAAGATGAGGGTCGTGTAGGGTGTGAGCATGTGTGTATGTATAGTGGGTGTGTGAATTCTTGTGTGTCGTGTGAGAGTTTATTGTGTGTATATACCCGAAAAAAAAAAAAAAGTTGCTCGCACTAATAATCCAAGGTACTTTTTCAAAAATGTGCTCAATGAATAATTTATGATAACATTGATGATTGTCGTGATGTTCTATTGTCCACCAAATGGCTTGCCATGAATGAATAAACTCACCGCGAAGGAAGAGGGTTTTTTCACCCGTCGTCACCATGAATGCAAGGTTTTAAGAAAAATGTCTAAGAGTTGAGTGTGCATGGAAAAGAAAATTTCTCAATATAAAATAGATGTTTTTTTATGCATGGGAAGAAAATGTTAAGGTGCTCCTAGTAACAATTTAAATTTATTATTTTAATATTATAAACAACATGAATTTCTATTCAAAAACGAATGTCCTACTGTGTATTGAGGAATGCTAAGCATATTCTTGCAATTCAAATTTTTTACATAACGTTAGTCTTAATCGCATCGACCATTAATGTTACCCACAAAAAATAGCAAACATATTTTCAAAGTGGGATCCATTAAAGGTGTTTCGACTTTTCCTTAAAAGGGACTATTAGTAGTTGTCGCGCTTGGGGTAGCACTCCAATTAAAAGGGTGAGACAAGTATGCTTGGCAAAATTCTTGTGTATTTGTAGCTCATGTTTGCAAAGTGTATTGTTGTCAAGTATGACTTTTTTTTAAAAAAAAAAGAAATAATAATTGAGAACTGCTTACAACATCCCTAAGGGGCACAAGAGCTTGGGCTACTAGTAAAAGGCTAACAAAACCAAGAGGCAAAAAAGGCTATCAGCAAGGCGTAAGAGTTTGTTGTGCAACATTGTGGGCTAGCGAATTAGCAATCCTCTTGATGGATTTGAACACAATCTGATCCATAGACCCATAAGATGTGGAATGTTTACAACAATAGTGAGGGTATCCCAAATTGCTGGTCAAGGTCTCCGAGAATGAGCTCCACCACGTATCTGGAATCGGATTCCATTATGCCAACGATTTGAAACTGCTTGAAGTCCCAGACGGATGACCTCCACTCCTGCAACTCGTGCAAAGTCACTAACGAGGGGTTTATAGAACTAGACAAAATTATGCACCATTACCCTAGCACCCGCAACTTTCCCGTTTGGAAGAGTTGCACCATCAACGTTTGCCTTCAGCCACTCTAGGGAAGGCGGGTCCCAAGCAAGAGAGCCAGTGGGTTGGCATTGATCCAGGCTGAACATGACCTGAATTTGGAAAAAGACTCTTGCTGTCTAATAAACTCATAAGAGAGGTCTTCAATCACAAAGATAGCATAGTGCGCGCTTGAGAAAGAACCATTAACAACCGCGTAATTGCAAAGCTTCCAAATGACCAACATGGTAGTAACTTGCTTGAGGAGAGAGATTTATCAACAGTTGCAAATTCGGGGGTGTTGATCCATTCCATCCACCACGATGCTAGAGACAAAGGAGCTAGGCTATGAAGCTTGAAAGACATCTAGGCCCCGAATCAAATGCTCCTTGCGCAAAGGCATTCAAGAAAAAGATAGGTGATAGTTTCCTTCGATCCCCTACATAAAGGGCACAGTTCGTCAACCATTACATTTCATCTTGGGAGGTTGATCGCCACAGGCAGGGCATTGTGGTTACATTATCCACATGAAAACTTCAAGTTTTGTAGGCAAAGAAAGTTTCCAAATAGACCTCTAAGCCCTACTTTCCCGACCACTGATGCTAATACTTGAGGAAGATGCTAATACTTGAGGAAGCAGATTGAGTGTTCATGATATGAGTAGCTAAGTGTAGCTAAGTGAGACGCGGAGCTAACTTTGAAGAGACCGAATTTAGAAAGGTTTCATATATTCCAAGCTATTCGGGTTGTTGCAAGAGCTAATCGAAAATTTCAAAATTTCCTCAACTGAATGGGTGGGGAATAAGCTAGTAAGCCGAGTGGCATCTCATTGGCATGAGACTGGAAACTCTAACATAATGAAGAGAAATGTCCTCCAAAAGGGAAGGCTTAAAAAAGAGGAGAGAAGAGACGTAAGGGTCCTCGCCAGCCCGAACATCCTCCATGACCACCTTATTTACCACCGGACACCCTGCCCAAGGACCTATCGTCTCGAAGGATACTCTGCCAACCTCATGAAGGCCGATGACCTGTGCTAATGTGAGGGAGGCTCACTCACTGAATAACACTATTAATTAACAATAGATAAATGGTATATATCCACGCTCCCATGGTGGCCCAATCAAAAAACACAAATGATGATTTTATCTATTAAAAAAAATAACATGCTAAAATCCATTTGGGTGCAAATTAGAAAAAAATTTAATCAGCGAGAATATATATTCGTTGGTGAATATAGTAAAAAATTTTGGTTGTTGATATGAATTTTTCAAAAGTGCTTTGTATAAAATTATTTCCTTGATAAACGTCTCAACATTGCATATTGTTTCTCAATAGTATGCATCCAAACATATCCCAAGTAAATCTATGCAAAAAAAAGTTCTTTCAATAAATGAGAAAAATTGAAACCTTCTAAAATAAAATAGTTCATTGGATCAAAATTACTACTTCTTAATATTGTATCATTTCATATTCAATATGAGATTCCTCTATGTATGTCATTTATTGATATGGTGTTAATTGACTAAACCATAGAAGAAATAGAACTACAATTCTAGATGGATATATTGGAATCTAAGGATATTAGAATGAGTTAAACTATAGAGATCATAGTCCAACTTTAGTCTGGACACATGTAGGGTTGATGCAATAGTTAAGATTGATAAGTATGAGATATCCCGAAACAACAAATTCAAATAGAATTGTTCAATTATTCGCAATAAATGAGAGATTACAGATGATGTTGCCCATAAATATATGACTGGATTGTTAAAGTGGAGATGTGCATTTTTCGAGTGCTATGTAACTAATGCATTCTGACCAAACAAAAAAATATATATTTATAAGAAAAATATATGATCAACCACACTTTATAGAGAAAGCTAAGTGAATAGGTGACTAAGAAGCAACCTTTTTTTTTTTATAATATATTAGTTTAGCCAAAATGAGGATGCTAAGGTGAGTGAGTGGGAAGACTATGAACTATATACCAAATCTAAGCACATTTGAAGGAATATGATAGTATTTTCAATATGTGGTATAATAACACAATTTTTAGCTAAGGTGATTTGGACACTTTTGATGAAGACAATGCGCAATACTAATGTATATAAGTTAGTTAGTATAAATTGAATGTTCTAAAATGATAGAGAAAAAAATCAAAGAAGATGTGAGTGAAGATAATGGGAAAAAATTTCAATAGCACACAATATTGAAGTTATGACTTTGAATCAAATGAAATGACAAAACATCATTGATGTTACGGTCTCCAAATCAAGACAAAACATTGATGGTAATAAATAATCTTTTTTCTTAGAAAGAAAAAGACAAATTTACCACTGAAGTCTCCAAAATCATGACATAAATAAGAAGCGAGTATTTTATGTTAATGTTTATAAATGGGAGATAACTACAATCAAAATTGGAAATATAATTCAAATGATGGTAATTTTTCATGAGATATGTGTCAAGATGCATATTAATCACTTTTTAAGAAAATATTCTATAAAGTAATATTGAAGATAAGGGTCACAAGATATTACACCACAAACCAATTTAGAAGTTTATTACAATCGTGTGATGGGTTTAGTTCAATGAGGTAATGCTTTTTGTTGCTTGTAACTATGTAAACCACATCTAGGGCTGTCAATTAGCCGAGTTTGGGTTAGGCTAGGGTATGTCACAGTCCAGCTTGATTAGGAAATTATTGAGCCGTAGCTCAGCCCAGACCCAAGCCTAAACAGGTAAAGTCCAAGGTCTTTCATAACACGTGTGGCTCGAGCTAAATTCAGCCTTAACAAAAATAACAATTATACAAATGCCGAAAATTTAAAATTACTTGTTTATACATAAATATAGCATGTAAGTCATTAGAATGAAACATGTAAATCACATCCCTTATTTGAATCCAATAAAGTGAAGTGGACTGTGGAGCACATCTATACGACCATACCACCACTAAAGTGTTGTATATATTATTTAAGTGCGTGTGTATATATATCTTTACTATTATAATTGGAGAGGTAGGCGTAGCCTAATTTTTCCTAAATTCCCAAAACTAGCCTTATGTAAAACAAAACTTTGATTTAATACATTTATCTTCTTCTTTTTAGATAATAGAATAACAGATAGCTCAATCGCATCTACGGGTTAACACGTGCCCTTTTAACTCCTATTAATTGTGATTAATTTCTTCTCCTCGCTCTCACGTGCATCGCACGTGCCACCCACTAGTATATATTAGTAAAAATGCATGTTCCTTGCACGTACAATTTTTTCATTATTAAAATACAGTTTAGAAAAAATATAATTTTTAATATATTTTCATTAGAAGTCACATTACTTTCTTTACATAAAATAATTTTTTTAATATAGTATTATATTTTATATAATTATAGTTGAGTAATTAAATTTAATATTTCTTCTATTATTTTAAATTTAATATTAGAAAAATTATTAATCTTTTCTTGGTTGCTCCCCGGGTGCCAATCTATAATTTTTTTGTTTCATCTCATAAGGGTCGATCAATAAGAATATGAAGATTATAAGAAGATATTATTCTTGATTGTCTTCCCTAAATTATGGTAGTCTTAAATCAACTTTCCTTTTTGAGAGACTCTCTTTCTATAAAAATAGAATTATTCCCTAACATATGGTAGAGTCCTAAACCAACTCTCTTTTAATAATGGATCTCATATAATATTAAATAACGACTTAATTAAAATTTAGTTATATTATGAGTTATGCATTAAATAAATTAAGTTAAAAATATTTACGTCAAAGTAAAGTTTTGCATACTCCTTATATTTTTTATTAGTAGAATGATATTTTGGTATACTTTGTTAAGTAAGCAAAAAGCAAGAAAGAGTGTCTTTTGGTGAGATGGGTGCATGTGAGTATGTATGTTTAACCCTTAAACCAAAAATAAAAATAAAAAAAGAAAAAAAGAAAGAAAAGGAAAATGCAAAGGAAGGAGAAAAGAAAATAGAATAAACTTTGTTGCATGTGCGTTGGTTAACAAAGAATGTGGAAATTTCCTCCGAGCAACGCAAGAAAAGTGCAATTCCCATCTCAATCACGAATCCATCTAACACATTACATTACAGAACCCAAAACAATTCCTTGGACTCCACTGCAACCATCTCTCTCGCTTCGTTAAAGTGTCTACGACGGAATTAAAGTAACCAAAAGCTTCTCGATGAGTGCGGTAGCGGTAGCGGTAGTGTGATTCTTATCCTACGCAGCTCTAGACTCATTAGTACCATAGCAGCAGCATATACGCATCATCGTCGCTTTCTTATCCTGCGCACTCTCCATCACTCGGTCACACCTCTCTCTCTGACCGGAATGGCAGAGCTACAGCCACCGGCACCGGAAGGGCCGATTAGCGGCGGAGCAATGGTCGTATCTGAGAATCTGGGCCAAGGTTTAGCTTCAAAGCGGCAACGCCGGCCCAGCGTCCGATTAGGCGACATCGGCGATCAACCGGCGACAATCTCCTGCGACTCGTACCTCCGGCGAAGCAAGCAATGGAAGCCCCCCGCAGCTGAAAACGATTTCAAGTTCCGTCACCCTTCTCAGAAGGACACCACAGCATCCGGTAAAGCCTCCAGGACTCGTCCTCTAACGAATTTGGGGAACGGTGGGGATTGCCACGAAACCCTAGAGACTGAAGATAAGAATCTTTCCGGTGATGGAAATTTGGATTCGATAGCGTTTGGGATTCGAAAGGGGAAGGATTTGAAGGCTAAGAGAGGAGGAGTAACGAAGAGGGTGAGATCAAATTGGGTGTCCAAGGTCGACGAAGGAGGAGAAGTCAATGAGAAATTTAGCGGCGGAGAAGATGGGTACAGGGATTTTGATCCTGAGGGTTCGGAAAGTCCTCTCAAGGAACAGAGCCCGACTCACTCAATGGAAAATGGGACTCCCGATTTTCGGCAGACATCTGATAAGGGACTTGGAAATGAAAGGGAAGGAAATTTTCCCGGGCAGAGAAGACCGGCTAGGGTTAGGGTTTCGGAGAGTAGAGATCATGATGCAATTGAATTGGATGGACCCCCCTCAGATACTGATGCTAGGGATTGGAAATGTGGGACAAGTGTGGATAGAAACAGAGTTAGCGACAGGGGGAGGTGTTGGTCTCTAGAAGATGGACTGCGGATGTGGCTCAATGGATTGGGGCTAGGTCGGTATGCGCCAGTTTTCGAGATTCATGAGGTGGATGAAGACATTTTGCCATTGTTGACATTGGAGGATCTCAAAGATATGGGGATTAATGCTGTCGGTTCCAGGCGGAAAATGTACTGTGCTATCCAAAAGCTTGGGAAGGGCTTTTGACGAGTTTCGACCTAGATACGCTGAATGTAATTGCCAAAAGAACCTCGGCCATGGCTGGAATGAAAAATGCATGTCTGAGACGGTTCGGCTTTCTATTTTGGACTTCCTAGTTTTGGAGTTAAATGGATTTTTCTTTATCTTTATATTACCCTTTATATATATATATATATATATTAATCCAGTGTTTGCTGGTAAATATGCTCTAATAATTTGCTGAAGTAAATGAACTGTAGCGGCTGACCAGATAAGGAAACGGTTAGATAATTAGTGAAAGAATGTATGAACCATCATTGAGTAGCATAGGCCTTACAAATTTCTCTCAGGAAAACATTTCTTTAGAATTTGTATGAAGAAGATGCTAAGTCATTCAAACGTAATTCCATGTCATGCTCCATCTACTGTTTGGAACTATAGTATGCATTTAATTTTGCTGAGGATTATGTTTTACTAGTTTAATCTGACATAGTTGGGAATGTTACTCTGCAGTCCAGCTATTGTGAACTTTCCAATTTAAGTTTGAGAGGCGTGGTTCATGAGTGTTAAATTTGACTCATGAACAGGATATAGCTTTAGTGCATGCAGTTTTGAGATTCCGTTTTGAGATTCCTCATAGTTGTTCACTATCTCAGATTAGCTTCTACTTTTAACTTCCTTTGTCTTGTTCTGATAGATCGACAGAAGCTCCCATTTTTTTTTGGGTAGATTGATAGTTACTCTTGTAATATCAATTTATAGTGTGATTTCCTGCATCTTATGTCATGTGATGGTGCTTTACCTTTTCTTGTTTGGAGTGTGGGTGCCTATGGCGAACCTTATAGTGTGATTTCCTACGTCTTATGGAATATTTTTTTGATCGGTAAACATAATATATATAAACTAGAAAAAGAGGACAATGCAACTCAAGGCTCACAAAAGTAAACCAAAAGGGTACAAAAAGGGAAAAAAAGCCAATAACGATTAAAATCCTCACCATATCACATGACTACAAGGAAAATGTATCCCCCCAAAGGTTCTCCCTATTCCCCTTAACGGAGCACCAAGCTGAAACTAACATTCGTGCCCGTGCCTGGATTCAAGGAATGGTCAAGGATGTGTTCTCAAACACCCACCTATTCCTCTCCTTTCAAAGGGCCCAAGCTATCGCCTTAGAAGGACAGGTCAAATTACACCCGCAGGAGATGGAAACGACACTGAAAGTCAGCAGGATAAGAAGCTTCGAAAGGATCTAGGGAAGATCCACAAGATGCTAAGGTGTGAGAGAAAATAGGACCAAACTTCTCTCGCAATCGAACAATGCAGCAATAGGTGGTCCACTAACTCCTCTGCTAATAGGCACATGAAATATCTATTGGCCAAACACCAACCTTTATACTTGAGGTGATCGCATGTTTGGATTTTATCTTAAATCGTTGTCCACAAGAAAAAGGATACCTTAGTGTTAGATATAAGAGTCCCATTGTGAGTACACCACCTTATGATAGAGTTTCACTCTATCACAAACACCTTGTAAAGATAAGATAACTCTTATCATCTTGTATGTAATCTCAATCTAGTAAGGAGGAAACCGATCAAGGTACTTCAGCCAATTCAATAATTCTACATGGTATTAGAGGAATCCACCGATTCTCAATCATCTTCTTTAATGGCGTCTCCACCACCACCCCTTCCATTGTTCACCATCCTTACCATCAATATCTCCAACACCTCCCACCTTGTTTCCATCAAACTCGATGGATCCAATTACCTATTATTGAAGAGCCAATTGATACCAATCTTACTATCCCAAGATCTATTTGGCTATGTCGATGGAACCGTTGTTCCACCTTCTCCTCTCGTTAGAAACAACATTAACCCAGATTTTCAACAATGGTGTCGCACGATCCTTAGTTGGATAAAAGCTACTCTCTCTGAAAGTGTCCTCACCCACATGGTCGGGTTACTCACATCACAAGCAGTTTGGAAAGTACTTGAGATCAGTTTTGCACAACAATCTCATGCCAAGTCGATGCACCTTCATGGTCAGCTTCAATCCATCCAAAAGGGATCAACCTCCATCTCAGGTTTTTTCTTAAAAATCATAGGACTTTCGGATGCTCTTGCGGCGATACACTAACCGGTTTCGGACGATGATCTTGTCAACCACATCTTAAATGGTCTCACGTCCGATTATGAGGCTTTCATTACAGCCATCACTAATCGGTTTGAATCTATCTCCTTCAAGGAGTTGCGAGCTCGGTTACTCCATCCTGAGCAGTGGCTGGCTCATCTCCATCCTTGGCTTCAACAGATGCTCAACCTTCCGCTCTTTATGCCCAACATCCAAATCAGCGTGGCTCTCGCTCTAGCATAGTTCAAAATATCGGTATCGGGTGCTGTATCAGTAAATCCAAAATAAGATACGTATCGGCGTATCGGACCGTATCGGATGGATACGATAAAAAAAATTAGGACATGCTAATAAATGCTTGGATACACAAGGAAAAACTTGGATACCTTGCATAAAACTTCTTTTAATTCAAATAGAAGCTAAAAACAAACTAAATGAAGACCTCCAACTATATTTATAACTATGCATATAAAAGTTAACAATTTTATAAGTTAATAAAGGTGTGCATGCAAGGTATGAAAATAAAAAACATAGTCACTTAGTTAAGTATAAGAAAAAAAATTTAGATTTTAAAACCTTAAAATAATAATGTATTGAATTACAACCCTAAATTTTAAGCTTAATAAAAGTCTTTTTATGCTGAATAGTTACACACTTACCTTGTTAGTTGACTTTTGACCCTATAGATGAGAATGTTTTTTAAGACTAAAATATGAGACTTTTTTTGCTAGACTTTTGAGTTTTGATAATTTTTGATATAATAGAATTTATGAAATTTTAATATTTGATAAATACTCGATCATTTGAAAGTTTAAATTCTGACCTAATCCCTAAAAGACGCTAAAAAGAGGGTTCTGTTTTTGAACTGGAAAGTTGACTTTTATTCTTTAAGAATTTGTATCCAGGATAATTTTTAATAAATTCAAATAGGGGGATAACCTTAATTTACATATTAATATCTAAAGTAAATGAAAGTAGAATAAAGTTAAAATCATTTACTTAAATAATATTTTATGTAAATAAGTTGTGTGTATCGGGTCTATATTGTGGATCCTATTGTAAATGGAAGGAAAAAAAAATTAACTACAAAATCTCGTATCGGGCCTGTATCGGTCTGATATAGTGATTTTTTTTTTCCAGTAGCTCCAAATAAGATACGTATCGGCCCGTATCGGTCGATACGTATCGATATTTTAAACCATGCGCTCTAGGGGGCGTGGAGGCCGCGACTTCCACAACGGAAATTCTAGGTTCCAAAACAATGGTGGGCGATACTTTCGAGGTTTTTCCAATCAGCAATCAAGGAACTACAATGCCCCACAACAACCTCTTCCGATCCCTAATGCTCATTGCTAGATCTGTGGCAAGACGGGGCTCTCTGCTTTGCAATGTTGTTATCGGTTCAATTATGCTTTTCAGGAGGAGTCTCTATACCACAATCCTTTGCTGCCATGTCCATTCAACAGCCCTACGATACCAACTGGTATCCCGACATCTACAAGCCATATGACAAATGACTCGTCCAACCTCCTTCTATCCATCCCCTATGATGGAAATGACTCTATTCAAGTCGGTAATAGCTCTACTACCCCCATCGCTCAAGTCGATAATTCCCTTCTCCATACTTCTTACTCTAATTTTCAACTTCGTAATGTTCTTCTCGTTTCTCAAATTTGCAAAAATTTATTCTCTGTTGCTCACTTTACTCGAAATAATAATTGTGTTTTTGTCTTCTACCCTTGGGGTTTTCGTATAAAGGATTTGCAAATGGGGAAAATCTTACTTCAAAGACCGGTTGATGGGGATCTCTATCCGATTCGTTCAAGCTCTTTGCATCCTAAAATCGCGTTGTTTTGCAAGAAGGCATCAACTCCGGTTTGGCACAAGTGCCTTGGCCATCCCTCCGCTCTTAGTCATTAGTCATTTAATTTCCAATAAATGTATTCCTTTGAATGCTATGATCAGTAAAAGTTTTATTTGTTCTGATTGCCAGATTGCTAAAAGTTCTAAAATTCCATTTCCACATAGCATGCATATTTCCCCACATCCCCTTTTCCTAATTCATACCGACGTTTGGGGACCTTCCCTTATTGCGATTTGCGAGTCATTCCGGGTTTCGCTATTACATCCTTTTTTTAGATGACTTTAGTCAATTTTCCTGGATCTATTCCATGCATAAGAAATCTGAGGGGGGCCTCGAGTGCTTTATTCATTTTCAGAAAATGGTCGAGGCCCTATTTTCTAGAAAAATAAAGCACCTCCAAAGTGATGGTGGAGGAAAACACACTAGCACCACTTTTGCTACTCACCTTTGTGACCGTGGTACTTTACAGACTTTCTTGTCAGTATATTCCCGAGCAATACAGGATAGCCGAAAGAAAGCATCGTCACCTCATTGAAACGGCTAATACTCTTCTATTTCAAGCCGGAATGCCAAAATCCTTTTGGCTCGAAGCCGTCACCACAGCCGTGTACCTCATTAACCGATTACCCTCCACGATGTTGAAGTTATGATCACCGATCCAATCTTTATATGACATAATTCCACATTATCAATCTCTCCGGACATTTGGGTGTGCTTGCTACCCATTCTTGGGTCCGTATTGTCAATATAAACTCAGTCCCAAGTCAGTTAAATGTGTATTAATTGGATACAGCAATTCCTACAAAGGTTATCGATGTTTGGATCCCGTTAATGGGCGTTTATTAATCTCTCGCCATGTTATTTTTGATGAAACCTTGTTTCCCTTTTTGGAATCTTGCAGGAATCCATCAGTCTCGGCTACTTTGGTAACTACAACAGTCTTTCTTCCCGGATCAATACCTCATTTGCTGCAACAACCACCACCTCTTGTTCCTCATGATCCTAACAGCTATGCCTCCCCAACATTTTCTCCTGTTTGGCCATCATCACCAAGCATAAATGACTCTCCAACATGCCTCACTGATTCTCCAATAGGTGCCACACATGTGCTGCCTCCTACAGATTCCTTCACGGCTCCACAAATCAAGTTTGTTGTTGATCTCAACAAGAAGCTAGCTACTACTACAGGCCTCTCTGATACGGCCCCTCCACACATGGATTTGCAGCTGAGCCATCCTCCAACAGCACCACAACTCATGGTTGGAAGTCATCCCATGATTACACGCTCCAAAACAGGTTCCTTGCCTCGTTCAAAGAGTAGTCATATCTCCACCAAGCATGCCATACCTGCTGCACTAGTTACCAGCTTGTGCTCCATTCCAGAGGCACCATCTTGCTTCACCAAAGCCAACTCTGTTCCCCAATGGTGAGTGGCTATGGTTGACGAGTTCAATACCCTTCTCAAGAATCACACTTGGTCACTAGTTCCATATCATCAAAGGATGAATGTTATAGGTTGCAAATGGATCTACCATATCAAACAAAAGGCAGACGGCACCATTGAACGCTTTAAGGCACACCTTGTAGCTAAGGGATTCACCCAACAAGCCGGACTCGATTACTATGAAACATTCAGCCCGGTAGTAAAGCCGACAGCCATTCGCACTGTCATCACCATCTCCATTACTTGTGGTTGGATGATTCGTCAACTTGATGTCAAAAACGCCTTTTTACATGACGAATTAAATGAAGAGGCCTACATGACTCAACCCCCTGGGTTCATTGACCAACATTATCCACACCATGTTTGTCGGTTACACAAAGCCCTATATGGCCTTGAACAAGCCCCATGAGCTTGGTTTCAGAAGCTAAGCTGCTACATTATCTCCTATGGCTTTCGCAACAGCAAGGTAGACCCATCCATGTTCCTATTCCAGTCATCCGATGAAATGATGGTACTACTTTTATATGTGGATGATATAATTCTAACAGGCAGTCGTCTGTCCATGCTTCTTGACTTTATCTCCTCCATCGGCCATGTCTTTGAGATGAAAGACTTGGATGATTTGCACTTCTTTCTCAGCATGGAAGCTGTTGGAACAAACAATGGTCTCTATCAATACTTGAGAAATTTGGGATGATGGGTGTAAAACCATACTTCACTCCAGCTACATCCGGCTCCAAGCTCTCACTGCAACAAGGTGATCCTCTACCTGATCCATTACCATTTCGGCAACTGGTCGGGGCCCTACAGTCTCTCACATTGACACATCCCGACATTACTTATGCCGTAAATCAAGTGTCACTGACTCACTCTTCATGCATAAGCCCACTACAGATCATTTCATGGCAGCCAAACGGATCATACGATACATCAAAAGCAGTTGGGATCACAGTCTCACAATCCACCCTTTATCCTCCCTTGCAATCACAGCATATTCAGATGCGGATTAGGCAGGCAATTTGGATGACGAACGTTCAACTGGTGGGTTGTGTATTTCTCACTCCAAGAAACAACCCACAATTTCCAGATCTTCAGCTGAAGTGGAGTATCAAGCCTTGGCCACAACAACAACCGACATACAATGGATTCGCTCTCTACTTTGTGATCTTGGCTCCTTCCTCTCTACTCCATCAATGATTCGTTGTGATAATGTCAGTGCCACCTACATGATTGCAAACCCAGTTTTTCATGGACGAACGAAGCACATTGACATCGATTACCACTGCATTCGTGAAAATGTTGTCATTGGCGACATTTGTGTCCAATTTTTCTCCACACACCATCCAATGACTGATATATTCACAAAGGGGCTACCTAGGACCAGATTTAAATTCCTTAAAACTGCTGGTGTCTCCACCATTGATTTGAGGGGGCATGTTAGATATGAGTCCCATTGTGAGTACACTACCTTATGATAAAGTTTCACTTTATCGCAAACACCTTGTAAAGATAAGATAACTCTTTATCACCTTGTATGTAATCTCAATCTAGTGTACCAGAGGATGCCACACAACCTGAGGAGGGAATGTTAGATTAGGCTCAGATTGTAATGCTTGTACAAAGGTCTCACTAAGAATTGCCCCTTGTTGTTCAGGTGCCACACCCGTCCCTGACCAATGGTTTTAAGGTAACTAAATGGAGTTGTGCCAATAACCTCAAGAGGTCCTGAATTTCCCAATCGAGTAGGTTACGCCTCAGATTGGGGGTCCAAACAGTTGCCCCTTCTCTCTATTCTAAGTACTCTGCCACTAAAGCTTCCTTATTTGATGCTAGAAGAAATAGGTTGCCAAAAGTTTACCTAAGAGGGGCTGGGCCACAACAAAGATCATGCCGAAAGCTAATGCTCTCCCCATTCCCCACCTTAAGTCGAGTAAATTTAGAATAATCAACCCAACCATGCAACAATGCCTTCCACACCCCTACTCCCAAGGGGATTCTGTTGAGAGAGTCACCACTGACTCTCCTTCTCTCTCTCCCCAAGTTTCTCTCTTCTTCATCTCTAGAATCTTCCCTCTCTAGTTCCCTCTCCCTCTCTCTAGATTCTTCCTTTCTCTAGAAAATTCTTGTTTCTAGAATACCCTCCATTTAATACACCCAACCACCTCCACCTCCTATCCTCACTATAAATAGAGGGTTGGGTCCTCTTGAGTGTGCATAGAGGCAACACACAAGCTCTTAAGTGTGTGAAGTCCTTAAGTGTGTGAGTGAGCTCTAGTGTGAGTGTAAGTGAGTGTCCTTTGAGTCCCTTGAGTGTCCCTTGAGTGTTGTACATATTTGAATTAGTGCATCAATAAGAGCTTCTTTATTCGGGTTCCGTTGCTACTATATTCAATAATTTGGTATTAGAGTAAAGTTGTTGGGGGTCGATGTTCTAGCGCTACGAAGGAGAAATCTTGTTCGTGCACAATCCGGGACTGCGAAGCTGATTGATTTGGGATCAAGCTTGCTTGGTGGAGTACGTGAAGACATACCAAGTCACGATGACAGATCTGGCGAGCACAACCAGTGGAATCAAGAAGCTTAATAATCAAAACTACAACAACTGAAAATTCTGTATAGAATCGTATCTACAGGGACATGATTTGTGGGAGGTTGTTAATGGTAACGATACTAATCCACCGCCTCAAGAGAATGTTGATGCATTGAGGTGCTGGAAAATTACACCGGGAAGGCTATGTTTGTGCTTAAAAAAACTATCGAAAAGGAGTTGTTTGAGCACATCAGGGAAGCAAACACACCAAAAGCAGTACAAGTCACCTTTGTAGCCCTCTTCTCAAGTAAAAATGATGAAGGCTTCAACTACTGGAGAATGAACTCATGTCAACCTCACAAGGAGAAATGACAATCAACCAATACTTTATGAAGGTAAAATTTTTTTGTTGTGAAATTTCACAATTAGATTCGAAAGCTAATATTAATGAAGATAGGATGAGAAGAATCATCATCCATGGCCTGAGACCCGAATATAGCGGGCTCATCATGTCAATTCGTGGTTGGGCAACTCAACCAACCATTTTAGACTTGCAAAATTTATCGGTTGATTAGGAAACTCTAGCAAAACAAATGGTTAGGGTTTCATTAAAGAATGAGGAGGAGGCTCTCTTTAGTAGTAGAAGAAGAGGTAGGCTAGGAGGTCAGAAGGTTGTAAGACCCAAGAAGCATAGTCACCAAGTACGGGTATGGGTATTAAACGACAATGATACGTTCGGGAAGTACGGGTTTTAAACAGTAAAACACGGGAAAAGTACGGGGAGTTAAAAATAATAATAAATAATTTAAAATATATGTATATATATATATGGGCAAAACTAAAACTCACGCAGTGCGTGAATTCTTTATCTTTCACGTAGGCAAACAATGATGGCAATTTGGTAATTATAGAGAGGACTAAGGATAGTTTTAAAAACCAATGAATTGTTGACCCCAACATAAATGATGGCAATTCGGTAATTATAAAGATAACTAAGGAAAGTTTTGAAAAATAGTTTTACTGTATAATAACAAAAATGCCATTGATCATTATTAGAATTACAAAATTGCCATCAGATTTTCAAAGCCGTGAATGATAAACAGTTCACGCATTGCGTGAACTGTAGCAAGTCCCTATATATATATATATATATATAAACATAATATTAACTACTAATCATTTAACTCATAATTTAAGCTTACACAGTTGCAAAACGAAGGCAACCACACAAGATTTAAACTACACAGATGCAAGGATAACGAGGAATACCCATCCCCAATATATACTTAAACTGATTAACTCATATACCCCTAGACATGAAGCTCCCAAAAGCAGTACAAGATGGTTTACGCGTTAAAAGAATTCTGCGTATGAAAAATAGGTGATTCTTGGGTAGAATCGAAGCTAGTCTCTCCTAGTCCTAGCTAAAGAGATAAACCATACATTAAAGGGGAATAACCAGAGAGAGAGAGAGAAAGAGGTTCCACCGGAGAGCAGCCGAGAGAGAGCTGAGACTTGAGACCAGAGCGAGAGACGAGGTATTGACGTTTTGCCCTAACACATCGTCTCATAACTCTTAAACCACGTTTTGACTTTCTTCTTTTTTTTATTAAAAAAAGTTTTAAACGCGTATAAAACGGAGTGCGTGTTTAAAATGCGTTTAAAACGTATTTTAAAGTTTAAAACGGCAAACACGTTTAAAACGAAGTTTAAAACAGCGACCCCCTCTAAAAGTTTTAAACGGTTTTAAACGGGTACTTTGTGACTATGCCAAGAAGGAAGAAGAAGAAGGTAGATCGAGGAGGCCACAAGAGTGGACTTCTCAGATAGGGGGAGCTTAGCATGGCCGTGATAGAGACACACGATAGTCCAGACGGCATAATGATCAATGCTACAATTGTGGTAAGAGTGGTCACTTCGCGTGAGATTATTGGTCAAAGAAAAAGTAACCAGAAGTTGTAGAAAAGTAACCAGAAGACAACTTGGTGACTTCCAACAATCACCAAGGTGGAAGCAGTAGTAAAGAAGAGTGGGATGCTGAAGTATCATTTGCCATGATCGAGTCAGCTGAAGAAATCTGCTTAGAAGATGAGATTGACTTCGATGACAAGAAGGTAGAAGATCAATCTGGTACAGTCACAATCGAAATAGCAACAATCGTGACTGAAATAGAAGACGTGACACTTGCTGCAATACAAAATCTTGGAGCAATCGACTACAGTAAAAATTGGATCGTTGACTCAGGATGCTCTAACCACATGATTGGTGATAAGGATAAAGATAAATTACTCAATATGTTTGAGTATAAAGGTGGTTGAGTAGTGGTAACGGCCAACAACTCAAGGTTGCCAATCACTCACATTGGCAAGATAGTGATCGTGCCTCGTTTCAATCCCAATCAAGTTCAGCTGCAAGATGTCTATCATGTGTTTGAGATGATGAAGAATCTATTGTCAGTATCACAACTGACATCCTCAGGCAACTATGTGGTCTTTGGGTCAGAAGATGTCAAGGTGTATCGAAGCTTGAAGCCATCAGATACACCTATCATGGAGGGACGAAGATTAGAATCCTTCTAAGTAATGTTAGCAGAATCGGTATACGTAGATAAGACTCGAAGGAATGAAACTGCAGATCTATGGCATGCGTAGCTAGGGCACGTCAGTTATCACAAGTTGAGAGTAATTATGAAAAAGTCGATGCTCAAGGGTCTTCCTCAACTAGATTTTCGAGAAGATACCATCTGTGTTGGGTGTCGATATGGTAAGGCTCATCAACTACCATATAAGGAGTCAAAGTTTAGAGCAAAAGAACCCTTAGAGCTTATTCACTCAGATGCGTTCGAGTGAGTAAAGCAGGCATCAATTAGCGACATGCGATACATGGTGACCTTCATTGACGACTATTCAAGGTATGTGTGGGTATATTTTTTGTAAGAAGAGTGAAGTATTTACTAAGTTTAAGGAATTCAGAGAGAAAGCTGAAAGCGAAGTTGGTCAAAATGTTCGGTGTCTACGCATTGATAATGGGGGAGAATACACATTGGATGAATTCTCAGCCTACCTTAGAGAATGTAAAATCCTCCGACAACTGACTTGTGCTAGCACCCCATAACAGAATAGAGTTGCCGAGAGAAAGAATCGGCATCTTGGAGAAATCTGTCAGAGCATACTACATGTGAATAATGTGTCTGGACGATTTTAGGCAGAGTACATGAAGACGTCGGTTCACGTGATCAACCGGCTACCACAAACAAGATTAGGGTTTGTCTCACCATTTTAAAAACTGTGGAATATCAAACACAGTAAGTCACTTCCGAGTCGTTGGCTGTGTGTGCTACGTGTTCGTGCCTGATCATTTACGGAGCAAGTTTGACAAGAAGGCTCTTTGTTGCATCTTCATTGGATATGATAGTAAGAGGAAAGGGTGGAGATGTTGTGATCCCAAAACCGGGCGCTGCTACATATCACGAAATGTGTTATTTGACTAGGCTTCATCTTGGTGGTCATCACAAGATGTAATATTGCCAGATTCCAAGGATTTGGAGAATAAGCTGCAAGAGAAGTTAGTAGAGTCAACTGAGGAAAAAGAATTACAGTCCAGTCAAGAAGCTTTGCAACAAATTCACTTGCCACATATTGGAGAATTAAGTAGGGAAGATCGGCCTACAGAATTACAGCCTGACTCGCCAAAATCACCAAATAGGTCTGTAGATCCATGGAGAACTGATGTACATCGCAAAACATCAGAATTGTTGCCTAGTCAACATGAAGATGCTGAAGAAGAGTCAAGGGCACAACTTCAGAGGTCTACCAGGCAAAGACGGCCAAATCCGAAGTATGCCAACGTTGGTCTTGCTGAAGAAGATGCTGTAAGGGAATCATCTACGTTCGTGGAAGCACTCAGAGTCTTGAATGGAAAAAGGCAATGGAGAAAGAGATTGTACCACTAAAGCAGAATCAAACCTGGGACTTAGTCCCAAAGCCCAAGGACGTCAAACCCATATCCTGTCGATGGGTTTATAAAGTGAAGACTCATCCTGATGGTTCCATAGGGAGATACAAGGCTCGACTCGTTGCTCGAGGGTTTCTCAGCAATATAGGCTAGACTATGATGAGACCTTCAGTCTAGTGGCAAAGATTACAACGATACGTGTTCTTCTAGTACTAACAGCTAGCAAATCATGGAAGTTATGGTAACTGGACGTGAAGAATGCTTTCCTATATGGAGAAGTAGATCAAGATATATACATGGAGCAACCCAAGGGCTTCAAAGTAGAGAATATCCCAACTACGTTTGCAAACTAAGGAAAGCTCTTTACGGATTAAAACAAGCACCAAGAGCATTGTATGGTAAGATAGCAGAGTTTTTAGTGCAAGTGGATACTCAGTTGCGCCAGCAAATTCGAGCCTGTTCATCAAGAATAGAGGTAGAAAACTAGCAATAGTGCTGGTCTATATGGATAATTTAATCATCACTGGAGATGATGAAGAGGAAATTCGAAGAACAAGGGAAAATCTATCAATACAGTTTCAAATGAAAGAGCTTGGAGAACTTAAGCACTTTCTTGGTTTTGAGGTGGAACATACACAAGATGGCTTGTTTTTGTGTCAGGAAAAGTATGTGAGGGATTTTTTTTGTTGAAATACGACATGATGGATTGTAAACCAGTTTCTACTCCTGTGGAGGCCAACACCAAGCTATGTGCAGAGGAAGGCAAAGACTTGGAGGATTCAACCATGTACCGTCAGTTGGTGGGTAGTCTTTTACCTATCGTTGACACGGCCCGATATCTCTTGTGCGATTGGAGTAGAAAGCCGGCTCATGCAAAACCCGAAGAAACCTCACCTACAAGCGGTTCAACGAATACTTAGATATGTGAAGGACACCTTTGACTTTGGTATCCTTTACAAGAAAGGAGGAATATGTAAGGTGGCTGGCTACTGCGATGTAGATTATGCGTGTGAACATGACACGTGTCGATCAACCACCGGGTACGTGTTCAACCTTGGCTCGGGAGTAATTTCCTAGTGTAGTAAAAGACAGCCAACTGTATCACTATCAACTATTGAAGCAGAATACAGAGCAACAGTAATGACAACTCATGA
The DNA here is from genome assembly GCA_015143295.1 of Tetracentron sinense. Taxonomy (NCBI): domain Eukaryota; kingdom Viridiplantae; phylum Streptophyta; class Magnoliopsida; order Trochodendrales; family Trochodendraceae; genus Tetracentron; species Tetracentron sinense. The sequence continues at coordinate 1,441,866 of CM026573.1, read as the reverse complement.
GAGTACATGGTTGATGGAGCTAATGGAGGATCTACATCAACCTGTTGACTATCCAGTGACATTGCATTATGACAACCGATCAGCGATACAGTTGGCAGATAATCCAATGATCCATGTCAGAACCAAGCACGTGGAAGTGCATCACCATTTTATTAGAGAGAAAGTCCTTCAAGGAGAGATAGAGATGCATCCAATCAAGACAGAGGATCAGGTAGCTGACATATTCACGAAAGGACTCAATCTTTCCAAGCTTGCTGAGCTTCGAAAGCTACTAGGCATGACTAGTAGAAGAGTCGATGTTTGTTGAAAGAGTCACCACTGACTCTCCTCTCTCTTCCCAAGTTTCTCTCTTCTTCATCTCTAGAATCTCCCCTCTAGAATTGTCTCTCTAGTTCCCTCTCCCTCTCTCTAGAAAATTCTTGGTTCTAGAGCCCTCCATTTAATACACCCAACCACCTCCACCTCCACCTCCACCTCCTGTCCTCCACTATAAATAGAGGGTTGGGTCCTCTTGAGTGTGCATAGAAGCAACACACAAGCTCTTAAGTGTGTGAAGTCCTTAAGTGTGTGACTGAGCTCTAGTGTGAGTGTGATTGTCCCTTGAGTATTGTACATATTTGAATTAGTGCATCAATGAGAGCTTCTTTATTCAGGTTCTGTTGCTACTATATTCAACAACCTCGACCTTGGTTAGGATACCACCTATTGGACCCCCATGTCTAGCCACTATCACTGCCCTCTATAGGCTATCCTGCTCCTCACCGAAACACCATAGCTGCTTACCTAGAAGGGCCTTGTTCACCAACGATAGGGGTTGGATATTGAGGCCACCCCCACTCTTAGTCAAAGAAATGGTTTTCACTTTTCCAATTGACCACACACACACACACACACACACACACATATATATATATATATATATGTATATGTATGTATTCATGTACATTATGTGTGCTTGTGCGCACACATGTACAGACACAAAAAATAATATATAAATTATTTAATTATCAAAAAAATAAATATAAGAAGGGCAATATATATATATATATATATATATCTATATGTATGTATTCATGTACATTGTGTGTGCTTGTGCGCACACATGTACATACACAAAAAATACTATACAAATTATTTAAATGTATGTATTTATGTACATTGTGTGTGCTTGTGCGCACACATGTACATACACAAAAAATACCATATAAATTATTTAATTATCAAAAAAATAAATAGAAGAAGGGCAAACAAATGCTTAGCTTTTTTTGTTTGTTTGTTTATACTTTATATGTATATTGAAGATAATGTTCAATCATCAATTCATGTGATGAATTTAGAATTTTAGCAAAAAATTGCAAAGAAGCCATGAACTACATTGTAGGACAGTGGCTCAAAATCATTGCAATGTCTACTAGGTAAATTAGTGTGAATTAGACTCAAAGGGTGTTAAAAGCATAAATACGTTATACACCATAAATTAAGTGTTAGTTGAAGCTTATGTCATCATGATCATCATCATAATCATCATCATTTGTAGTGGCTTATCCCAAATAAATAGTGTTATTTATTATTAGTTGAAAGAAAAAACAAAATTCTTTTTAAAGTCAACATTTGAGTCTCAATTATGTGGGCTAGAACCCTAATTTTAATTTTAGTTAATATTTGAAGTGCACACCACAGACATAAAGCAAGCCTCAAGGCGTGTGGCGTGTGCCTCACACTTTGAGGTGTGAGCATCATGAGATTTAAGCCTAATTTTTTTTTTGGTTGAGCCTCAAGGCTTAAGCCTCACACGCCTTTTAAAACACTGCTCAATTTTTTTTAAAAAATATTTTTTTGTACAGTTTTCCTTATTTTTCTTGGTTGAGGACTGCCAAAAAGTTCTCTCTTTAACATAGGGAATTAGTTTTTTTATGAGCAATTGTCCCAGCTGGATTTACATTGCAGCTTATTAGTGTGGTAAGGACGTGTATTACCAATCATTGATAACAAAATTTTGTCTATGTATAAGAAGAAAGGTGATGCACCTCGCAATGTGGTAAAGCTGCAAATATGACAACAAAACCTTATCTGTGTATAGGAAGAAAGGCGATGCACCTCGCAATGTGGTAATGCTGCAAGTATAAAGTTATATATTAGTTACAAGTTGGAGTTGTCAGTGCGGGCCTTCTCCCTTGAAGCTTGTGTATCCAACGATCTTCTCTATTGCCTCTGAAAGATTGGCAACAGTGGCGGATTTGTTTGATTGGGCTACAGGGGAAGGAAGTTGGAGTCCTTCCTTCTTACGACCGTTGAATGATTGGGAGGTGCAAGATTTGGCTCAGTTATTGGGAAGGTTAGATTCGGTGCGTTTAATGGCTTCGGCGAGGGATAGTCGGGTGTGGGACAAGAACTCTAATGGCCTTTTTTCTGTTAAATCCTTTTTGCAGGTGGTGAAGCCTATTCCTCAATCATACTTCCCTGTCAGGGCGGTGTGGTATCATGGAGTGCCGTCCAAGGTTTCTTTCTTTATGTGGTCGGCTGTTTTAGATAAGATTTTGACGCTTGATAACTTGAGGAAGAGAGGATGGAGTCTCCCCAATCGTTGTTTTTTGTGTTTAAGAGAGGAGGAATCGGTTGATCATCTGTTGTTGCATTGCACTTACGCGAGTCAGCTTTGGGGGCACTTTATTTTCCAATTTGGAGTTGTCTAGGTCTTCCCCTCTTCTTTCCAGGAGTTGCTTTGCATTTGGTTGTCGGTTCATCTAGAGAGCCCTTGTAATCTCATTTGGGCGTTCCTCCCGGGAGTGATTTCGTGGTCTTTGTGGCAGGAGAGAAATAGGAGGGTTTTTGATAATTCTTCTCTGTCTATTGAGAGGCTTTGTTCCTGGTCGGGGTCTTTGTTGCAGGATTGGCTCTCTTCTAGAGCTGATGTGGGGGAGATAGGGTTCGATGGGTTAATTTCGTAGTCAGTGTCGGGGTTTTTTGTGAGGAGTTTCGGGGTTTTTTCGGTGGGTTGCCTTGGGTTGTTTGCTGATTTTGTACTTTGTGTGCTGGTGTGGATTCACCTGTTGTGAATCGTTGTTTTCTCTTCTTTTCTTTAATAAAATGATTTTACCGATCAAAAAAAAAAAAGTTTTGAAATGTTGTTGATGTTTAGGCAATGCTTAGGTGATGTGTAAGTGACCTATAGGTGATGAGTAGCTTAGTCAAAGAGGTGTGGACACTATACAAGTATACATAGGTAATGAGTGGATGATGTTCAGATGTTAGGTAATGTGTAGATGATGTGTTGGAGATATAACTGTTTTTGTAGATTCATTATCTACCAATAAATTGAGGTAAATGAAGTTCTCCTTAACTAGTGGAAATGAAGTTCTCCTTCATTGTCTGAGCGGGGAATTCTCATCTCAGCCATCCGGTGCAGGAGAAGAGGCATTCAACAATGCTGGCTCTAGGAAGGGAGGGAAAGCCGCAATAGTTCGTCTCTTATGCTTCAATATATTATATGACAGGAATTATTTATATGCTGTTAAAATATATATATATATTTTATGACATGAGTCATTAAATTAGAATGCGATGTGATTTGTTAGTGTTATCAACACTGAAGTTCTCTTGAACTCAAGGCACCAGGGATCGTAAAAACTAGTAAGTGATGTGACACTTGCAACAGATCAAGGATCAGTGCTTTTCATGGGGGTAGTGTGCCAGTGGAGGGAGCATGGGGAAGAACAGACTTTGATTTAGCCCATTGCCCAAGCTTCTCCATCATATAATCCTTATTAGATAGATCATTCATCATTATCCATTAAAGAAGATCTTGAAGACATAGGCCTGAAAAGACTTATTATTATTATTATTATTATTTTCTTATTTTTTAGGAATCTTCTTTGAATTTTTGGACTGATTTAGTGGGTTTTGAAATTCCATGTTTTAGGGTTGTATGGTCATATTAAGGCTGTTTTCGTCATATATTGGAAATATGGAACATGTCCAGGATTGTTTTTTAAGATATTTTGAAGGGTTTAGTTGGCCCAAATGGAGTTGAGACCTTGAAAGACCTAAGGCCTTATAATTTCTCTCTCCCCCCCTCCCCCTTTTTCCCCTATTAGAAGCTATTTGTGAACTATCTTTAGATTTGCAGACAGTGGGTTTTGAAACCCCACATCTTAAGGTTGTATGGTCATAATTGAGGCTGTTTTTGTTCTATATATTGCAAATATGGAACATGTCCAGGATTGTTTCTTAAGGTACTTTGAAGGGTTGAGATTAGCCCAAATGTAGTGGTACCTTGAAAGAAATAGGCCTAAAACTTTTTAAAAAAAAATCTATTGGTGAACAATCTATAGATTTGCAGAATTTTTTGTGGGTTTTAGAACACCATAGGGGGCTTGCATGGTCATATTTTGGGTAGGTTGTTTCCATTCATACTCTTATATATTGATAGTTTGTTTTTTGACCAGGAAGCAGAAATTCATAAATAGAAAGAAGCAAACAGATTCACCAATGGTAAACCTAAGAAAACAAAGAATAAAATTCAGAAAACTATGAAATCTAAAGACCTAGAGGAAATTCAACCACACATGCAGTACAGTCCGAAATTAAGAGATGAGGTTAGGAGCCCCCCAATTCTTTGAAGTCATCCCTGATAGAGGCCCATTCTAGAACCAGACTTCGCGCCCTAGAACTCATTCTCTATAGATACAGGAGAATCCTCAAAAATCCATTCCATTCCTCTCTTTCCAAATAGACCATGAAATAGCTCTTGGTAGGAGGGCCCACAAGGAATCCAATTGGTCTCACAACGAGACCAAATGAAAGCGAGATAAGAAGACTTGGAAAGAAGAGAGAAAGACCCAGATGACTCCAAGTTGTAATAGAATGTACAAGGGAGCAATCGCGAAAGGGCAATGTAATAGCATATGATTTGTCGATTCTTCCGCTGCCTGGCACAAAGCACAACAATTCGGTAAACTTCAGCCTCTGTTTTGCAAGTGATTGAGAGTCAAGATTTTATCTAGATATGCTGTCCATAGAAAAAAAATGATACTTTTGAAGGCACCCCGAGGTGCCACACAACCCATCGAGGAAACAAAGGACAAAGACATCATTGTAAACTGACCTTTGTTGTCCTTAGATCAGACTCGGCAATCCCTAGATGACTGAACAAGAGTGACAGACTCCAGATGGGACAAATACCTTATGAAAGTACTCACCTCCCAATCATTTAGTGAACGCCTAAATTTAGGAGCCCAGGCTATAGACTGACCCCATGTCTCAAACATAAACGCCGCATATGTGTGATGATCTAAAGAGATCGAAAAGAGTCTTAAACTCTTGTTGCAAGCTTTTGTTATCACATCAAAGATTGGTCTAGAATTTGACCTCCTCCCCAGTCCCTATCACAAACCTGGTTTGTTTTTCAAAGTCCGGCCAATCCATTAGGATCCCTTTCCACAAACCTACCCCAAAAGGAACCTTAGGACTCTAGGTTTCCATTTATCTCATTCCCCATGGCGGGCCACAATTACCTCTCTCCACAAACTGTTATCCTCTACACCAAAATGCCACAATCATTTACCCAGCAATGCTTTATTTTCATCCCTTAACGCCTACAGATTAAGTCCTCCCGTCTCTAATGGTCTGCAAACTGAATTCCATTTTACAAGGAGATATTTTTTGGTGCCAACCTTCTCATTCGACAAGAAATTACATTGGATTCTTTCTAGTTTAGAAGCCATTGATTCCAGGAGGCAAAAGAGGGAACGGTAGTAGGGTGGGGGATTACAAATGGTGCTTTTCAGTAGTGTGAGTCTCCCTCCTTACAATAAATATAAGGATTTCACCCTTCTAATATGTTGTTGAACTTAGGACGAGACATGTTTAAATGTTTGTTCTTTCTTAAATGTAATTTGAATAGATGCGATTAACCCAATGAATCATCATCATCAATGCCTTATCCCAAATATTTGGGGTTAGCACGAATCTTGATTCACCATTCTACTCTATTGAAACATAAAATGTTAGCCCAATGAATAATGTTTTATTTTATTTATTATTATTTTTTGGGAGAAGAGGGGGGGGGGGGGGATTTTGAGTTTTCATTTTCTAACTAGAATTTTGAGTTTGTTGAGTTTTCAGGCTTAATTTCCTGTTATGCTCTAAATTTTTTGCTGTTGATAATTGATTGTGGGATTTTTTTGATCTTAATTTGATTACTTGGAAACTTACTTTCATAAGTCCTCTACGTTGTCACGGCCTTTGATCCGTGCGGCACTTGTACCTACGATCCTTAATAAACGAGTCAGCTTAATCCTAAAAACACTTGAGGTACTTGAGACCAAGAAGAGGAGAGAGAACAAGGGAAGATGCAGGAAGAATACATCTATTGCAAATGAGAAGGGAGCTTACAAGTTGAGAGGTAGGTTTACAAATGAGGAGCTCATCCATTTATATAGGCAAGCTCTCTAAGAATGAGTGGCAAAGATTTAGTCAATTGTTACAAATCCTATGTTTAGGAACACCGATCAATAAAATAAAATAAAATCCATGTTTAGGAACATTCTAGGATTTTGGAATATTATAATTCTATGAAAGTTTGTTCAAGGAATATCCAATAGATATTTGCAGAGTTCATGTGTATTTGTTTATATACAATTCCGGAATATTCCATAGTCTTCAATTCTCTTCTAGTAGCTTCTAGAACAATCGAGATTTCTCTAGATTTTCTTCTATATCCAATGATAGTTTCAAAATTACTGTGTGACAACGTGCTAATAATTCATGTGATGGATATGATGTGGGGGTGAATGGAGTGAGGTCATGGAAGCTTAGAAACAATAATTATAGTTATTGATGATCTTGCATGGAGTTTTATCTCCATGGACATGCTATGTGGGGGGATTTGATTGCTTAGACTGTTTTACTTTTACCATTATAAAGCACTGAATGAACAATGCTGGGTGAAGATTCAAATTGAAAAAGCTCTACTACTTATTTAGGCAGTGATTCAAGGGGGAGAGTTATGTGAGTACTTCAGCGTAGCTGTCTTCAAAATAGGCTTTAGTTTCCTTTGCTGCTTTATGAGTAACAAATGACGTCGATTTTTAGCTCCTAGAACTTCTTGGCACAGTACTTCCTCAATATTTAATGGACTAAGTATTCATAATGAGATTCAATTTGATGATTGGTCTGAAATGATTGAAACACCAGTAGAAGTGTTTTCAATAATGCTTGGCTAATTCAAAATTCACCAATGGATGAAAGGATTCAGCGGATCATTGGATGGATCAAATGACACTTGTAAGATAGATGGCAGGGCTCACATTAAAGGAGGAAGGGTTGGCCTCTATTTGAGAAAGCAAAACAAATTGCTTGACCAAAATCACAATCGAGGTAGGTGAAGAGCTGAGAGAGATGACAACAGCTTAAGCATTGGGCAACAGTTCCATTAAATAAGTGGAGAACCAAAACATGGGAGGTTTTAGACATGTAAAGCCTAATTGATTGAAGATGGGAGGTTATAGAAGTAACATTGCCCTTGGTTAGTTTCCATGTAAAAAGGGCTGAAGGAAGTGGGGGGGGGGGGGGGGAGGAACTCAAACATCATTTGCAAGGGAAATTTCTATCATGTGGATAATGTAATCCTTGACATTAATTTAGAAATTCCTTATATGACTATTGGTAGAGATGAAGTTCATCTTGGCTAAGTTGAGGAAGGAGATATCAATGTAGAAAAAACTTTGCCTATTCGAGACCCCCCCCCCCCCCCATCCCTCCTCAAAACTTTGCAGAGCCGATGACTAGGCCTTGGGCGAAGCAACCGAGACCTCAATTGCTTGCAGCCAATGTAGGGAAGTGCCTGGCTATTAAAAACCACTTTTCTTGAAAGAAAAAATTTTAGAAGTAGAGAGGGCTATTCAACTGATTCAGGAACTGAAAAAAAAAGTCACTTTATATATGAGGTGAAATAATCGGATTTTGGGTCAGTTGTTGCATACTTGCATCTTATTCTTAGTGGAACCTGCAAATTTAGTTCCCTGATCCTCCTACATAGGGTGTTTGTCACTCCCACTCCGAAACCTCAACTAGGCGGTTTGGGAATTTGGGAGCATGGTTCTAATTTATTTGACTTGCACTCCCACATTTTAGAGCAAAAGTTCTCTCTTATGGTCAAAGAGTTATTTATTTATTTGTTAAACAAGATGAAAATATTAAAAAACATTATAAAGTGAGGTTTTATCCTTTTTTTCTGGCTTCAGATATCATTTACATATGTTGGTAGGGTTAGTTGGTTAGTTTGGGGATTGGAGCTCTTGCGGACTCATCACCAGGGGGGGATTGGATCCCCATACCTCCCTCAACAGAAAGGCCACACCCCACCACTTCGCAAGAGGTGGGCTGTAAGTGAGGTTTAATACATGATATCGAAATATAGATATGGCGAGATAGAAAAAAATAAACATATTATAGGGTTGAGGGTACAAGTAAAATCAAAGATTTGATAATTCATGATTTAATCGAAGTTATGGCTTTAAATAGAACAAAATGATAGAACAAGATTCGTGTTGCTGACCCCAACATTTGGGACAAGGAATTGATAATGATGAGATGAACTTTGAGCGTAGAAAAAAAGTCAAGTTATATGTTTTCAATATAGAGTTATGGCTAAAAGCATAAAAAAAGAGTGATTGCAAATAAATTGAATAGTACAATTACATAAAATGATTAATATATTCTTGTGATTCTACGAATTATCATCCAAAGGGACAAAGCATCATATTCATATATATAGATAGACGCTCCGGAGGTGCTCCAGATAATAGGGTAACTTCAAATTTGGCCCTCCCATGCTCTTGCTCCCCGCTCTGGGAACTTAGCCTGCGAGTAGTCAACATAAGGGTTAACAAACTAAAGTTTACAGTTTGACCCTTCTGTAACAGGTTTGTTTCCCCTCTAATTTCTTTTATTACTGTTTGTGAACAGTGCTAGGGCGAGATATTAGCTTTGTTATATATGTTGGCTCTTGTGTTGCTTCGCTTGGAATCAATTATGGTGTTTTTTTGCCCTTTCTTTAGTGACTAATTTTTTTTAACCCTTTGCTCTGCTACTGTGTTCCTCATTTGAGATTGTGTGACATTTGTCACTTCACTCTGTCTCTGAAACTGAATCTGTTCTTGAAAACCTTATTAGTTGCCTTCTCCTGGTTCTATTAGAGCTCAAAAGCTCATCTATGCTTTGACTTTATTCATTGGTTCTACAATAGTAGTTCCATGTTTATCCTTAATTGTTTCTTTTGCAGGTAAGCTATTGTTGATACAGCTTAGGGGTTTCGAACCCAGAAGGACGATACGATTTGAAGATGAGTAAGTATAATGGAGCTAGTACACCATAATTGACCTTTAGTCAGCATCCCCTTTTGCTACATCTCATGACCAGTACAAATCTGACTGTCGTGTAAGTAGTAGACTTATGAGATCATGCCCCATATTTATGATTAGTATACTCCTCCGTCTTGAATTTTTTTTTTGACCAACCTTTATCCTCGTATATAGTTGGAGGTTGATGTATGCTTTGGGTGGGGCCTTTTGTACTGCTTTGTAAACACCTATCGGTCTCTTAGTTCTTTTGCTTTGCTTGTATCCATCTTATGTTTTATTAGGAGGATTTGGCATATGACATTGATTACTCAAATAAGAAGAATTGACGCAGTAATGCTTGGTTGGGACCGGACAGTACTGGATATGGAGTCCATCTGCTAGGTAAACTAGAGCAGTTACATGCTGAAAGCGGGTAGATGGTGACATCACATGTCATCACTATTTAACTGGGATCAAATTATAGTTTCAATCTTCAATGAACAGAAAACCATGAATTAGCTTTTAGACTACAAGTTCATAAAAGTTGGGTCTATTTTCTTCTCCAACCTAACTCTCTTACCAACTTCAGGGCTTCTTTTCCATTGAATCAGAGCTTCGAGCACATCAGGTATGATTCAAATTCTCTTCCATTTCCCAATATAAAAAAACCTTCCATTTCCCGTATGAAAGTTTTGTTGAAGGGTATGATGCACATGAGCACATGGACAACTGTGCCTTTGTACTACAATTGATGCTCTGTTATTTGTTCTTCATGGTTCTTAGGCTGAAGCTCAGGCAAAAGAAGTGCCATAGTCACTCTTCTCGAGGTTACTTTAAGCATATGGGTTTGATAGTAAGTTAAATCTATACAGATTGTGTACAATGGAATATCAGGATGCTTCTTAGAAGTGGAAGCAAGTGAAAGGATTTGGATTCACCAGATTGCACCCTTACCCAGGAAATCAATCCCTTTTGTTAAATATCCATTTGATTGGGGACCATTACAACCAGGGGGCTTCTTTGATTCTCTTGAACGGTAGAAAAATATCTGGTGAATGGTTCATGGACAGATGAAACTCCTCTTACTGCACTTGACTAAATCCCCCGGGCATGTGCAAAACCCCCCAATCCACATGCACTAGGAAAGAAGGGATAAATCTTTGAGGGTGGCTAACATGGGGAAGGGAATCGAACTCATGACCTCTACTTCCTACGTGCTTTGTTGGGCTGTTAGTTCCTGCTTGTTTTCTTCTTCATTTGCCATTAAAAGGTGGACACGATAATGGGCATGAGATACAAAGGATCTCTGAGAGCCTCTGTACTTTGGTTGTGACCAGGACATATGAATCATTTGTCTTAGTGACCAACGCATCAGGATCCCATCTCTTGCTTACGTCCACATGCACGAAATAAATGAGGGATTTGGGCTTGAGGTGTTTAAACAAACAAGGTGCTCGCTAACAGCTTGATCTTGGCTCATTAAAAGCTTGAGCTCGTTCGTTTATTTAGTAACAAGCAAAGCTCAATCTTGATTTTCAAGCTCAATTATATATAATATTTTTAAATTATTAAAATATTTAAATTAAGTACATAATTAACATACTTAAAGGACAAAAAATGGAATCCTATTCTTTAGGGAATACTTTTAGTCTTCAGGTTTGTAGGGCTAAGGATTGTTTTTAAATTAATAGTATATTACATGTATAATTTTAAACTAATCATATTTTAACCGAGCTCGTTAAAAGCTTGAGCACAGTTTGTGTTTGGCTTGAGCTCGGTTGTGCTCGTTTATGAACGAGTTGAGCCTAGCCAACCTTGAGCATCTTGAAATATTTACACTGTTCAATAAAATGTTCGATAATATCTCTGCTCGTTAGATCGGTTCTATACCCACCCCTAGTTTGGGCTCTCGCTAAAACATGAATGAGTGCAGAAAGAAAGACGAAACAAAGATGCATAATCACTGTAATCACAATAACTGAAATTGCAATTAGTTAATATAAAGAAATAAATAAAACAAGAAGCCGTGATGGCTTGGAAATACATCTGAGGTGATGTTATTATCCCTAATACATGACATAAGTTGGGATAATTCCAAACTAAAATCTCAATCAATTAGGGAAGTTAGAAAAATGAAAAAAAAAAAAAGAAACAAAAACAACAAAACCCTATTAGGAAAAGAAAAGAAGAGAAGAGAATGAAGAGGGTTGTAATTTAATAAACTACAGATCCTCTATGGCCCATGCCTGAGGCACTTACATAAACGCAGCATGTCTTACATTTTCAATTTTTTTTTTTTTAAATCTAGTTGGATTGACATTAATCCTTAAATTAATGTAGATCCAACTAGAATTAACATGACAAGTACTGCATTTCTATGAGTGCCCCCACAAAAATCCAGATCCTATGTAATTAAATAATTATTTATACAACATGGGGGGTGGATAATTATCACTTTAAACACTCCTACCGTAGCGTAGAATCATGACGTGATCTGTGGTTGAGGAGTCTGGAAGCAAAGTCACTGCTTCCCTCGAACTCCATATGTTATCTCTTACATGTTGCAACGTCAAGCATGGTAGAAGCTGTTGCTCTCTACATGTTATCTCTATCTGCTTCAACACACACAAATACAGAGAAAGAACATGGACGATACGTATTAGAGAGAAATACAAGACAGTTTCGAGAATATAAAAGAAGGTACGTAGTATCAGCACTGTGAGATTCATGATCATCAGATAAGAAAATGGATAATACCCATTTCTCATCACCACCTAATAATAATGCATCATCAGTTAGTGGTGAAGAAAAGCGACTTCCCATCACTCTGTCAAAGATCTATGATGACTTTTAATAGACAGAAGCTCTTATTCAAATGGTGACGAGTTGTTTTCATGGTGAAAATGGATAAAAATAAGCATGTTTAATTGAGGGCCCACACCTCAAGATATCTATAGGAAGCTAGATTTTGAGTCGTCCAAACCATGTCCGAAACGGAGCTCCGGTTCATATTTAAACTCATTATTATTTATTTTATTTTTCAGGTCGTCATCGAAGTCATGCACTGTTGAAAGCTTACGTATTCTCCATGCCATCTTTCTCTCCATATGATATATCTCTGTAACGTCTACTTTACCCATAGAATTCCTCTAAGACGTAATATTTCGGTCAGCGGTCACCGACGGAAACCGACCATTTGAGAGTGCCCGTCCGTCCATGATCTCAAACTGCCCCATTTTAATCATTACGGGACACTCCTAAGACTTTAATCGTAAGCTAAAATCATGACCCCGTAGACTGACTATAGCTTATTAACACTCACTCTTAATAATAGTGTTATAAAATAAATAATTTAAAAAAAGAAAAAAGAAAAAAGGTGAAGGATCCAAAAGGCACGGCGAGGAATCGGGACGATTTATCTTTTTCCTATACTTCTTATACCTAACACATACATCTTTCATGCACGTCTCCTTCACGTTGCTTTATCCCTTCAATAGTCAATATTCCTCCATGAAACCGCCATTTTTTTTTCTGTTTCAGATTTCAAGTCCTTAAACCCTCCAAAAACCTCATTGGTTATGGGTTCTTGTTCACATCAACTAAGGGATTATATTGGTATTTTATTGCTCATGCATTCCATCACCAACTCTTCTATTTTCCACGCTTTACCCTCATCGACAACTTGGAATGATTCTGTTGCAGATTTATTCCCCATGCATCGCTTTCCTCTAGCATAATTTATATGATTTTTATTTTTTTCATTTTTTGTGGTAGGTCGTGGATGGGTCCTTAATATTCCATCAAAGTGCACCACTTAGTGTTTTGATGGGTCCTATTAAGCACAATCCTTGGGGGAGTGTAAGGACAATGTTAGCTGTCCAAAATAGCTTAGTTGAGACAGGCGAAAGCATGACGAAAGGAGCGATAACTACGCATGCAGAGTGACAGGGTCCACGTGTGAATTTGGTGTCCCTAGGATAGGATTTTGGAGTGTGTTTTGTGTCATCTTTTTATCAGACTTCGCTGCTGAGACCCCTTCAGGGCCGAGACCGTGTTCTAAGAGCACGGAATTCAGGTGGGGCCCATTTCACATGATAGGCCCCACCTGAAATCCCGTGCTCTTAGAGCACTGTCTCGGTGGTCTCGACCCTAAAGAGGTCTCAGTAGCGTTTTCCCTTTTTATCTGTTAACGAATGTGTCAAGGGGGCCAACATAATCGATCAAAGCTGAAGATCATCTATATTTATGGCTCAAAGTCAATGCACTCCATGTAAAAAAGGAGAGGAAGACTACCCACCTTGAAGACATCTTTTTGCATTTCTGTATTGATTATTGCCCTAACCTGTTATTCATGGAAAGAAATTCTCAAAGCTTCTCATGCATTTATCTCTAATCATCACAAGATCCTAGAAAATATTTGTCAGACTAGTATGAACACAAATGATCATTCACTATGTAAGGTCAGCAACTTGGTTGATTTGAGATCTAATCATCTCGAGATAGTCCATGAAAGGATAGAGATGGAGTGAGAGACTCTCCGAAATTTGCGCAATAACATAGGAGACCTATTATTTATTTATTTATTTTAATTTTTTTCTAAAATGTTTAATTTTTAATGCTTGTGAGTTGCATCTCATGTTTCACACCCTTACAGACCTAATCATTGGGGGTACTTAAGTTGCATATCATGCGTGAAAGCTGATGTTCCGCACTCCGAGCGATATGACAATATTATGTCCTAGGTTTTAATTCATGCATCCTATGATTCATACCACCTGGGAAGAAGATCCCAAAAGTCATAATCAACGGCATATGGGTTGACCTTAGTAACAATATAAATAAACTATTCGATTATATGAGGCAAATTAAAGGGTGTAATTCATCCTAACTAGCTAGAATATTTTTAAGTTAGATGTATATGGAGCCTGGTTAGAGTACCCCCCCAAGACGTTGATGGGTTTTGATTGCAAGAGAATTATCAGTGTACGAGGATCTTCTAATGTTCATAAACCTAAAAACCTTTTATAGCTACGAGATAATTCTTCACAATGGCATGTCTAGTTGTAATAGATAAACAAATATGGGTAGAAGTAGAAAACTAAATATCAATATTTTGGATTCACATGAATTAGTGGTATACGAAATTTAGAGAGTAAGTCCTATTTCTTTATTTTCCTCTCCCACCTTCCTTTCCTCAAGAAATTGTTTGAATGAGATATATGTTCACATAATCAAATATGAATTGAACTTGTTTGTAGTTGAAAACACACTCATACATACAAAATGATTTCGAACGTGAAAAACAACAAAACCTCCCATACTGTAAGTATACCATAAATTGAATATATGAACCAAAATTGCTGGCATTGATACACTATAATAGATCTAAATCAACACTTAAACCATAAGCTCCTCTTGCGCGCACACAAAAACAGGTTCATTATCAAACTTTTATGCAAGTTAGCTGACTCTAGGATAATAGTCTTTGTTTCTGGTGTCAATCTATATGTACAACAATTTTGAAGTTCATCCATTTTCCCTTTCTTTTGGTGGGCATGATTGCTAGATGTTCAACAATATTGCTGCCACCTTGATATTTTGAGAACTAAAACAATTCCGTTGGCTAAATATGAGAATGTCATAGATATTTGAACTATTGAGCTGCCAGTCAAAGAATAATTTTTTTTCACTTCTCTTCATGAACATAGAGAGATGAAATTTTGGAAAGAATATCAGTAGGCTTATACTTATGTACAGTTTTTTTTCAGCTTCATGTACGTGTGCTTCGTTTGTACTTATGTACAACTAGCTATTGACTGATTCATAAGTTCTTTGAATTAGTATAATATATTTCATCTTGCAGTAACTATGTTATGATGGCGAACCCAATCATAGATACTTAATTCTATACACAATTTGCGTACACACACAACCTTAGGCACAATCATAATTGCATTAACTAAGATGGACTTTTGCAATGGTTTATATGGTGATAGAGGTGATTCAAGGACACCATGTTGGAGAAAATACCTTGGAATACCTCATATATGTAACTATGTATGCATATTTGTATAAATTAGGAACAGATAGAATTATCATTAGTATATTGATGAAGAGAGTATCAAGGTTCCACCAAGATTGATGAGAGAAGGAGACATTTTTGTGCACACGGTGTTTATAAGGAAACACAAGGACCATGAATCTGTAGTAATTACTATTGTTACCAGTCTTTGTAATAGATTAGCAAACTTGATGAACGGAAATTCCCAATATCATCTCAATCAAATCCAGTTAGAAGGGATTCAAGAATAGGTGTTACGCTCTTGAAATGAAAAAACGGGACAATGTTCTTCAGACCCTATTTGAACTTTTATTATCTGTTATTGATGTCAAAAGAGGAAACAAGGCCTAGGTAGAATGCATTTGAAGGGGGAAAAGTGGTTTCTTCCATTAAAATGAAAACTTCCCTCAACTTAAACTTCATTTCAGTTGCACTTCATATTGTTTCTAATTGATCCCTAATGATGAGAGATAACTTAAAGACTATTGAGCTAATCTTAGACGTATGATAAGGAGAGGGCTAGTCTTTATCACCCACTTTCTCAGCTTAAGTGCTACTGTGCTAGGGCAAGGCTGTAATACTATGAAATAACTCAACATGTATAAGGCCAATGTATTGGGAATGCTCCCTACTGTGATTAATATGTAAAAGGAAATTAAAAAGAAAACCTAATCTTATTCTGCATGACTGCCGATCTTGAATAGTATGATATATATTAGCAGTAGCAGGTTCATAGAATACACACCTTCAGTTTCTATGAGTACTCACTAAGCATAATAACATTTATGATAGGTTTCATATTTAGGAATTTCATGAAGTTTAAAGCAACCATATGACATGTTATTTTCTATATTCCCAAAGGATTACAAGAGGGTCATTATTGTTTAAGAGATTACATTTGAGAATATTAACAAGAATGGCCATGACTTCCAATTAATGTTTGTGTATTTTAGGAGGTCTTCTACTAGACGTTTTTTCCTTTGGTACATCAAAAACTTCCCTTTTTTGGTGTCTAATCAATATCTCTACATTTAGTTGGATTGTTCTATTTGGTGGGACTTTCTATTCCATTTAATGTATGTAGCCTAACACAATAATAAGTTATTTTCCTGTTTATAAGTGATTTATGGTAACTGTTAAACCCATCTACTTTGGGGAAGAAGGGGGAGATCTAGGGGTATTTTTCTCACACTCTCCACATTATCCGCTTAAGCCATCCACCTAAAACCCTCCACTAAACCATTGACAACTAGCACTAACATTAAGGATCATGACAATCTCAGAACCCCCATTTCCTCGATTAATTAGACCAATACTTATTAGCTTTGGCCTCTTACCGTAATAGGTTATTACCTCGTTTTGATTGTAATAGCGCTAAGGATCTGATTAGGCTAGCTAATAATATATAAAGAGGGTCACCTGAAATTGGAAATATACGTCCCACCTAAATATGATGTTGTCGGAAGAAATAAATCTCTTTAAGAGAGGCCTTTTTAGTTCTGAAGTTTCTTTCATGCATGTTCCTAGCACCGACCATGTTAAGATATATACATGAAAATGAATAACTGGTTGACGAGTTGGGTTGGTTTTTCCATTGGGGGTTCTCTTATGAAACTATGTTTCGTCAATCTTACATTAGTGAGATGGGAATTCATATGCGAAATACCAAAGGAAACAGAATTACATAATACCCACCAACCACTTCTATTAGCATTCAAAAAAAGAAAGATAATAATGCCTTTAAATACCTCTGATTCGCTATCCAGTCTCAGCTTGTTAACCAGATACTTCATCAGCAATCGAACTGTCATCCTCCCATCTCTGAAGAATTTAACAATTTAAGGAAAATAATAAGTAAGAAAATAAAATGGAAAAGAAGAAGAAAGAAAAATAGGTAATTAAAATTACTTGATTCTAAGGTAGCTCTTGGGTATCTGAGGCAAAAAGGGTTCTTTTGCTCTGCATTGAGAAACCAAATGCAATTCATTCAGAATGAGAATTAAATTATTAGAACAACAAAGAAAAAAAGAAAGCACAGGATTTAAAAAAAAAAAAAATAATTATTCTAAGTTTCATTATTTTTCTTCCTTACTGATTTTGTGATGCTTGGAGGACAAACCAAATGCCGGAATTTGGTCTCCGAGGGGCATCGACAACTCTGAAATCGTAGCTTGGACCGGCTACATCTACACCTGTGTGGAGTTGAAACGGAGGGGCAATATATGGCCCCCGTGGCATCGATGAAGAAGAAGCTGTTATATTCCATGGGTTAGGCCTATATCCCCATGTAACCTCCGGCTGAGGAAAAATTGAGCTAGTTCTTGGGTGTTGGAGGAATAAAGGTGTACTAAAACTAGTAGCACCTCTAAGATTGGTAGCGGCGCAGGGAGCTCGAAACTCAGGCACATGGAAGATAGGGGCTAATGGCTTCACATGTTGTGTAGTACCACCTGGTAGTAGATTGAGTTCGACCAGTCCACCTTTTGGTGCGGTCGGCTTGACCGGATCATGCTTGCGGTCTCGACTGTTCGTGTAATCACCGATACCCAATTGAAGCCACCCTTCATCCCTCTCTTCTTCTTGGGCATCTTTCGAGCTTGAGCCTGCTTCGTTTAGGCTGTTAGGCCTTGACTCGTCTTCGGCCATGTGACTAACCACTAGATCGGATCCTGAACACGCTTCACTACAATAGTCATACAACTCTAATCGGCTCATAAGACCAATCCTCTCTGTGTAACTGTCTCTGCAACCACCATAACCGTCGTAGGGATGCTGTTTAAAGAGGTTTTGAGCAGGAACCATGGTCATATCCGAGAACCCAGAAACCAAATCTGCAACCCTCGATTTTTCTCTTCTTTTTCTGTAATCTCGAGATAAGCCATCGATCAAACGTTTTGAAGCGGCTCCTTAAACTGGAAAGAAGGATCCCTTATTGCCATCAGTGTGTTTTGAAGTTGGAGAATCAACCAAAATAGAGATACCCATTAACAAAATATGAGAGGTTTGGTGTTTTATCGTAATCGTATCTGAAGATAGCAACGAGAAGAAACCTCGCAAATCTCCCTTTCCATTAATTGTCCTTGTTTGGAAGTTTGTGGACATGAAATGGTTGGAGAGAGAGAGAGAGAGGGTTACTCAATATTTTTCCTCCTTCCCCTTTCGGGACAAATGCAAAGAGGGGAGAGCCTAACTAAGCAAAAACCTTACCATAATTCATAATTTGCCTTTTTTTCTTTTTTTGGGTACAAGGCTTCTTGGGAGTCCATGACTCCATGTTAGCTGGATCACGGAACCAAATCGTCTGTGCTCTTTCCTGGGTTCTACCCTGTGGCTGAGTGTTTGATGGCTAGGATTTCTTGTTCGTTATATCCTTATAGCCAATTTGACCTTAGCCTTCAAACACTCATGACCACAGGGAAGAACATTTGCTTCCAAGGATCACTCAGGGATATTTTCTCCAAAAAGGTTAAATCCGCTTTAGGGTTAGCATTAGGTTAATCCTAACCTAAAGGTGATGTCGCATTGCTGACAAGATTTTGAGTCAAATTCCTCTTGCAGAGGATTATTGTTGTTCTGTGAGGGGCACACCTTGCTATTGAGCGGAAGCAAATCCTATGTGTTCTTTCCTAGGCTCAGTATTCACGAGTGTTGGAAGGCCAAGATCAATTTGCATGTAGGGATTAAACAGGTAGTTAGTAACCACCTGTTGGAGAGATCCTGACTTTCAAAAACTCTGGCTACATGGAAGAACTCAGGGAAGAATTAACACAGACGATATGGTTCCCTATTGAGCTATATACACGTGGGTCTTATTATAATGAGCAAGGATTCGCTGCAAAAGGCCGAAAGGGTTGCACAAGTCCTAAATCCTAATCCTAGATAATTCTTTTGGGTGTTAAGTCAGTATTTTCTAAAAACTGAACATAAATTTTAGAGTTAATGCTCATGTGTTAGAGTGGAAAAGATGGTTCAAACCCTAAAATTTTAGCATCACTCACTTAAGGTTCATCGGAAACCAGCTAGTCAACTAGTCTCCAAAACCCTTAAAATGGGACTCTCTTCAAAATTGGTTGAAAATTGTGAACCAAAAGAATAGGTCGGTTCAACCGAAAAAGAAAAAAGTAATAATAAAAGGGCACAATCAAACTTAGGGCTGTAAACAGATGCAGATATTATCCGTATCCAAATCCGTTTAGTCGGATAATTATCTGGATAGGTATCCCGCGGAGCGGATTCAGTTAGTAAAATATTATTCGTTTATAATTAGATACGGATTCAGATACTGTTATATCCGATCCGATAAATATTCGTCCGATTATATAATATATATCAATAGTATATTTTAAAATTATAAAAACCTTTAAAATATATTTTTTAATAAAAATTTATATATTTTTACATTTTTTAAATATTAATTTTTAATTTTTTTTAAAATTAATCGGATAATTCGGATACTATCTGAATCCGAATATTTTAATTGGAGTCGGATACAGATATCATATTTACTATCCGCCGGATATTATTTCGAATATCCGGATATATAATCGGATACGAATTCGGATATACCAATATCCACTCCGAATCCGCTTCGTTTACAGCCCCACTTGAACTACACTGGTTGAATTGATTGAATCGGGAATTGATCACCCAACTGGTTCGACGACTAATCCAGTTATGAAAACATTTGATGTGTGATAACATTCAAAAAACAAGCTAGGATTAGGATTTGGGTCATTTGCAACCATATCTCCCGTGAATTTTTGTTATATTATAATAAAAGGCGTTTTACCTAAAAGGGCATGCTTTGCATTTTTATTATCTAAAAGGGCATGCTTTTGACATATTTATTAAAAAAGGCATGCTTTGCATTTTTATTACCTAAAAGCGTATGCTTTTGACATATTTACCCCTTAGCTATGCATATAAAACCTAAACACGGATAAGGGTAATATTGGAGTACATACCCTACTTGTTAAAACTTTTCAAACCATGCCCTTTCAGGTGATTTTTTTTATTTAGGGTGACTAAACGGTACTTATCTTTATAATAAATGAGTTTTTTTCTTTTGGTTACACGGCATCATTGCCTTCCAAAAAAAATTATTTACCTACATTAGTGGAAAGTTAATGGCAGCCAATCGCGATTGAACTTAGGGAGAGTTCAATTGCACGCACATGTCAACATGTGTCCTTTTTAACCCCTATTAACCGTGGTTAAGTTTCATTAACCATTGGGATTCAACAATCTAGCCTTAGCTTTTAGGAAAAAAAATAACCTAGGGTTAAGAAATTTTAACCCCAAGGTTAAATTTTTTAAAAAAAGCGAAATTCTCAAAACCAAGTTTAGATTGTTGAATCATAAGGGTTAAGGAATGTTAACCACGATTAATAAGGGTGAAAAAGGACACGTATTGACCTGCGCGTGCGACTGAACTCTCCCTAAGTTCAATCGCTATTGGCTGTGATTCGATCTCACATTAGTGACACTCAAATAGTACTATTTTGTAGACCAGTTTTAAATTGGAAAATATAACTCTAAATCCTGGTTCCATTGACAAAATGACCATAAAGGCTCCCAGTTTTGAGGAAATCACTCAAAGGAAGGGTCCTTTTTAGTACTAATAAAAGAAAAGGGGACTATTAACCTACACTTTAAAGGTGTAAGTTAGAGACAAGGCCTATGCATTATTTGGTCTCATGACCACTAAGACACCAATATGATCAGGTGAATGCGCCCATCAATTAAGAACATTATTTGGTCTCATGACCACTAAGACACCAATCTGATCAAGTGTATGCGCCCTTCAGTTAAGAATAAATTTGGTATCATTGTCGGCCCTTCGATCAAATATCATATGGTTTTATGTTGTTCCTTGGATCAATTTTAATGCAGATTTTTATACAACAGCATCCTTTCGGTTTTTTTGTGAGACACAGAGATCAGCATCCCTCGTACATGTTTTAGGTTGCAAGTCGACCTTAACACACACATATATATGATACTTTTATAAATTCAATAATTATAAACAAATGAATACACTTTGATAGGGGGGTATGCAAGTCTCAATCGGGTCAACCGAAGAAAAGTCAAATATTTAGGTTCTTTCTTTTATGAAGTGAATGGTAATAGACGCCTTTGGAAGGAAACGCAAGGAAATTGGACCAAGCAGTCCTCCTCGTGCCGACGGTGTATCTATGGACTATGATAGCGTTTTCTCTAACCCCAAAACACAACGACGTGGCGGTGTAGGAAAAACGTCGGAAAGCATGTCAGAACTGTACGATCACTGAATTGTAATTCCTCTCTCTTTCTCTCGCGCGCGCAGAGGCAAAGTGAGCCTTTTGGTTAAATTAAAATTAAAAGGGTATTTGGTTAAAAGAAGAAAAAGATTAGCTCCTGTCTGCCTGAGCTAGGCGCTTGGGCATCCACAAAACATTGGACACTTGACGATAATTTAAGAGAAGTCATTTCATTGTCTTCCTATGATTTTGACTTCTCCCCATTTGATATCTTTCCAATTTTAAACGCCATCTGCCCACTGCTTTGTGGAGCCCGGGCAGCCACCAGAACTAATCTTTTTCCCAAAAAAAAAGAAAGAAAGGCTATCGGACGACTATTCAAGAGAGAAACCTGGCAAGAATGATGTTTCACTCAGTGTTCAAAGAGATGATATTTAATGGGGAATAGTTGCTTCTCTTCGCTGCCTGTCTTCCTGAAAAGCTGATCGTTTTCTTTCCAGCCCGTCAAACATTCTCTCTCTCTTGTTTCGAAACGATCATGACTGATTTAGTTGAAAACTTTACAGGCAAATATCATACATCTATATTCTTATTTTTATCTTAGTGGATTGAAATATCCTTTTTATTTTAAAGACGAGATTTATATTTGTTAAAAGGAGTTGGGTAGTTTGCCCTTTGATGCCTTTGCATGGGCATGGAATGATTTAAGCGTAGGATGAAAGCATGAAGGAAAGGGCCTTTGAGGGAGATATCTTCCTACCAAGAAGTCGCCTTCAAGTGCAAGCTTCTTAGTGCACCACATTTCCTTCTACTTCAAAGCGTGCTAACTCACAAGTAGCACGTGTGTACTTGTTTGTATGCTTGTGTGTAGCGGCTCATGTGTCTAATTACTTATTATGAAACCCGAGCAGTTGGGTGGACACATGGTGGCCTTAGAGAATGTGAGAGATACATGGCAGCCTTAGATAAATTTAAGAATTTATTTTACAAATTTCTTTCAATCCCATTTTAAAAAAAAGTGAGAGTGGTGCTTAACCGTTGCAAGGTGAGAAATACATGCCTTTCAATCCCAATTAAAGGGGCGAGTGGTGCTTAACCGTTACAAGTTGCATGTTGGGAGTTTCCCACCATTGTTTTTGGTATTATTTCAATCTCAAATAAAGGTGTTTAACCGTTAGGAATGGGAGGAGATATGACTCTCACGACTCTTGGCCACTTAAAGTTTAAATCACTCCCCTAAATCTACTCCTATATATTTATCTCTTTGTAATTTGTTTTTAAGCCCTTACATTCTCTTAATCTTCCCCATTTGTAGTAACCTCTTTATTGGTTTCTTTTCCAAAGACATTCCGGTCTTTCTTATTTATTAGATTCATTACATTTTTCTTATATTTGTCTTATACCTGAAAGTGAAAGACATTTGAGAAACTTGGCCTCCCTTATGATTTTGAGTGGGATCAGTTGAGATGTGAGAGTATGGAGCAGTCTAACAGAAAATATGGCAAGGTTTATGTGTTTATGTTTTAAGTCTAGATCTATAGTTACTACTAATTTTGTTTTCCTTCAAATAATTTGTCTTCCCCATCAACATTTACACAACAAGATCATAGGTGAAACGGGCTACTACCATTAGTAGTGCTAATGGGAATCGGGCAATGAGAGTACCCATGATGCCATAGCCTCAGACCTGATACGGATATACGTGGGGAGCTAAATTATGAACTTGAAAAAAATACACTGTACATTGCTTTTTTCCCGTTAAATTGAGTTGTGTTTTCTTTTGCAAATTATATGTATTTAGTTTTTCTTGGTTAGAGTATACATGATTAGAAAGTAATAATTTTATCTTTCTTATTTGTTTCTTTCTTTCTTTTCAATTCTATTAAATTTTTTGAATTAATCAGTAATTTTTCGGTAATTAATTAATTAATAAATAGTCATTATTTACCTTAAAATTTAATTCAATTTATAATTACTAGATCATATTACTCATATATAATGTAAAAGCCTTATCCAAGAATATCATAAACTAAATTTCTATTATCAATTTACATATGATATAACTAAAAGTTTATTATATATACAATATTTTTAAATTTCCTTCCTTGATGCCGTGCATGGCACAGGGTTTTTCACTAGTGTAATTGAACGAGCACTACTGACACGTGGGTTGTACCCCTTCCCCCCCCCCCAAAAAAAAAAAAAAACCCGTATGATTGTTAGAGAGTTAGCATGGACTGGTTTGAGTCTTTCGACACCCCTCCGGTCCCAACGAATCAATAACGTAGCTGAACTTATCATGAAAAAAGAAGAACACAGTCTTCGACCCAATTAACCTTTGAATCTACAAGAAACCTTAAATCTAAATGAATATAAGAGAAATCCAAAAAATATTGTATTGATAAAATTGTCTTTGTTCCGTGGCTTACAATCCTATAAATGCAAAATATGAAAAATTATTAAAAATGACAAAATTGAATTAACCACAGAAATTACTAATACTAAAGACTGAAATCAAGACAGAAACGATGATGTGTGATTATGAATTCTACAACTATAGTTATTGCTAAAACAAAACATTCCAAAAATAGCAAAATTGTTGTTTCAGGTGTTTAAACGAATAAATCTGCCCCAAAAGTGAAAATCTATGGATCTTGAAGATCTCGATTTTTCTATTCAGTCGTGCAAATTTTGTACGATTCTGACTCCAGGTTCATGATTTTTACTAGTGCTTTTATGTCTCCTATTTAGACTTTTAACGGTCCAAGGACTTCATGAAATCTTCTGTTGCTTGTTCTACATCAGTCATCCCAAAAGAATTATATCAAAAATAGCACGGATTACCAAAAAGTAGAACTCACTGCTACACATGGTCATAGAAGGGAAACTTCAAAAACAAAACATGAGATCATAAATTTTTGATGGATAATGTATCATTAGCTTTCATCACTAAGTGGTAAAAATATACGATAAAGGCAAAATTATGTTAGAGAAATACTGGGTCAGTCTTAAACTTTAAAAGTCTCAAGGTGGTGGTGACAAGTGTCACTACATCATCTGGTTACCTTGAGAATCGGTGCAAATAATAACTTTTTTTGTTTGAAAATTTTGCTTTTTAACCCGTTGAAAGGATAACACTACCACTTATTGCTGCCAACGTGAGACTTTTAAAAAAAATTTGAATTGTGAAACTGGGACTACCAAAGGTTTATTATGGCAAAAAAAAAGCATGTATATGACGAAAATTTAATCAATGAGATGTAAAATAGGTGGTGTGAACTTAATAACTATAACCGTGCAATACCCCATGTGCTCCGGCTCTCCAACAATAGTCCTGCTCCGTGATCCTCTTAACACTATGTTATTTAAATTAGACACTCCTGTTCTTGCTTCCGCTTTAGTTCTCGCTCTCACTCCACACAATGGTTATTTAGGATGTGAATAATGATGATATCAATAGAAATGAGAGAAATGGGCAAAAGTGATATTGAATACAACCTAAGCTAAATAGTCAACCCTATTGCACCATCACAATTAACAGTTTCAAGTATTAGAAATAATTTTAGAGAATCAATAGAGTGGTGCAATAAGGTCTAGGTAGATTTGGATTTAAATTTGATTTAATAGGATTATGTAAGATTTCATGATATCAGAGCAGGTCGATCGAACGTTAGTTTAATTTTTTATATTTATTTATAATTTCAATCTTGTTTTTTCGACAGGTGATAGTGCCCCCCAATTCTGCCTAAACCTCTTATCTTCTTTTATTTTTTTTAGTTCCAAAGCTATAGCTAGCCATTACCAAAGTCTAGTTGAAATCTCTCTATACATTGATACCTCATAGTTCTTTTGTTTTTCAATGTCCGACTTCTTTTTTATGTTCTATTGGGAGAGATCATGACAGTCTAATCTAGTGGGCCAACCACTCTGACAGATTTTAAAATGAGTGAGTATGCGACAATGATGGACTTCACAGATAGGCGGTGACCACCAACATGTTGGGGAAAGTGAGCGCGGAAGCGATGCTATCAGGGTATTCTCAAGAAAATACGACAAACACACAATACACAAGATATATCGTGGTCCACCCATCTAGGGCTACGTCTACACTAGCTAGAAACGGTCCAAAAAACATTCATTACTAAATAGAGAGATTATAAGAGAACAGATAAACAAAGAATACACACTCAAAGACTTTACCACAACCATTGAAAGGCTCTCACACAGCCTATATCTTTGTTCACTTTCTCAAATCCGAACACAATTAGGACAAAGGAGACACAAAACCCGAACCCTTCATGATTAAACCAATATCCTCCACCATGAGAGCACACCGAGACATAGCCGCGAGAATACTCTTCTTCACCCAAGAGCTTCACTAAGGCTTTCTATGGGAGACGCCCTCGCTTTCCATGAAAGTCCTACCATACCTCACATATCTGTGACTTTCTCTATTCCTCTTAGGGTTCTTTCTTGTTTTCTAGGTTATCTTTATAAGCCTCCACCCTTGGCTTATTTATAGGCAATGAATGAGTCCTAACTCAATTAGAATTTCTCAAATTCTAATCTCCATGAAAAGACAACTTCCTAGTCAAAATAGAAATCTCCAAAAGTAACTCAAATTCCAGCCCGTCTAAAACTCGTCGACCAACGATCGATCACCTATGTTGGAGTTTGCCTTATTCGAGCCAAAAATCCCTATACAACATGCACGATTGAATGTTCTGGTGACTTACATATCATCGAATAATAAATGATTACATGTTTAATTTTATAACAAATTGCACGATCTTTCTTCAAAGGACCATGTAATTACTTATGAGAGGGTATTAGAAACAATCTTAGAGAATCAATAGAGTGGTGTAATAAGGTGAGATGAGATACAATGTATCCTATGTCAGATAGATTTGGATTTAAATTTAATTTAATTTAATTAAGTAAAATTTGATTAGGATTAAATTTAATAGAGTTCTTGGGATGATGTAATATCTATATAAACCCTTTATGTGGCCATTATAAATCATCCAAGAACTATCAATATTCAATTTCTTTTAAGAGGGAGGTGGTGAGGAGGGATGGAGCCATGAGAAAACGTTGACTTTAGGTGACCCTGAGATTGGCAAGGGGAAGAAAATTGGAGCCTAACAACTGAGGGCATAAAAAACCGGAGAACTTCCTCAAAGTTCATACCCAACCCATCGAACCTCCTCCACGCTGCCAAAACACAATTGCCTCATTCTCCCTCTCAACAGCATGCCCGAAGGCCATGATGGGGTTTGCTCTCATTACACCACTTATTGTTGTGTGGAAAAATGGAATCTTAATTAGGGTTGGATAATAATATGACAAGAATGGATATATAAATAACACAAGGAAAATACAATATACACGTGGTTCATATACACTAAGAATACATCCACGGGCAAAGACAATCACGAATGTCCACTATACAGACATTACATGATACAAGGACATTAACTCTCAACACATTAAGTTCATTCTCTATTAAATTCAATAAATTCAATGGGATTAACCATGAGCCGGCTCTTCTTTTCAAGGGCTACCCATTCTTTCAAGAGTCACCACTCTTTTTTTTTTAGAGAGTCAATTGGTCTTCATGAAAACTAAGGGCTCTGCCTGAGAACAACCCGATCCTTGAGAGCCCTCACTCACATCACATATCCTCAGTCTATTCAATAAATCTACACCCTATATTTATTTATAGATATTTAAGACTCACAATCAGATTTTAAATCAATTAGGATTTTCTCAAATTCTATTCTCAGAAAATAATTCCAAATAATGGAGTCTACATCATAGAATTAGATCACAATACGTACATAACGATCACCAAAGCACATGAGGATAACACACTCTAGAGTCTAGACTTGGCACCCGATGCCAAGAGTGAACTTACGTAAGGATCACCAATGCACCCTAGATATGGCATTCGGCACCATAAAAGAATCCACGTTTAGGGTTTTGGGCCCTTTGAAGCATGACTTTATTTTTTATTTTTTAAAAAAAAACATGACTTGCGGAGCGGATCCTTGTTCCATTAAATTTGCTCCATCAACAAAGAAATACTTGGGAGGGGACGTGTGAATAAAAAGCCCAACAACAACCAGCCAACCAAAAACCAGGCCCCTTACATATAAAAGGGAAGGAAGAAGATGGAAGCATGCATGCGTGGTACGTAATGCATGGAAACAAATTGTCTGTGCCCATCCCTGGTTTCTTCCCGGTGGCCTAGATATTTGATGGCTAAGATCACTTGTGAAGTTGTTAAATCCATACATCTCATTTAATCTTAGCCTTCAAACACTCGTGGCCACAGGGAAGAACCCAGGGTGGGGCACAGACGATTTGCTTCAGTAATGCATGGCATCCCTCATGTATATGAGTGTGAGAAAGAGAGAGAGAAAGCGCATTGATTGGGTGTATCAAAGTCCACGCAACATATATGGCACACCAGCACAGTCACATGAGGACCATTTAGTGTGAAGGTTTTTTGTGTGAAAAACGCCATATCTTTTCAGCTATTTGTAAATACTCCATTTCTTTTTGTGATTTTTTATTTTACCTCACTAACTTTTAAATCCACCTTCCATCCATAACTTAGTTAACGGATGTTAAATTTTTTTTTTATATAACTTTTTAAACCTTTTTTTTATCCAACCAGATTTGTATAACTTTTTACAAGTGTTTGAACCCATTAATTGTGGATAAGATTCACTCCCCCTTAGGATTCATCCATCTAACCTTGGTTTCAGAGAAAGAAAAATATTAACGTTAGGTTGATTATGCTTAACCACAGTTAAAGGGTGTTGATGATGATTATCGGAAAGCTTGACTTGTGGAATTTTAAATTTAAGAAAGTTATTCATAATTTAATAAAATAATGACACGTGGCTCAATGGACATTCTGACATATTATATACTAAAACTCCTATTTGGAAATTTGGTTAACAGAATTCCATGTTTATACGATAATGATCACTGATTTTCAGACTCTTATGCTTTTAGTCCATATAAAGGATTCTGCTCCTTGATGACATTTTTATCCCTATGTCATTGATAAAAAATTGAAACTATTGCGCTTTTAATGCTATTGATGCTGATTCAGGCTCTAACGCCTTTAGATATTGATTTAGGCTCTAACACCTTTGGATATTGTTTCAGGCTTTAACGCCTTTGGATATTGATTCAGGCTTCAACGCCTTTGGATGCTCAATATGGCTTCTGTACCTTCTTCTGGCTTTCAAACGCCTTTCTGATGATGAGGGGCATGGTATGGATTAGTACCCCCCTATGTACCTTTCTGATGACCTATACCAGAAAGAAGATTTGTTTTGTCAGGGGTGAATGATATGGATTAGTACTTCCCCGTGGGAATGAGTGTGGTTGTTTCCCCTCATTACCTATTCCATTGAAGCATGGATTACTTCCTGGGCTGACAGTCAGGGAGAAAGTATTGAGGATGAATTTTTCCTCAGTTTCTCTTAAGGCCTGACGGGATGGGTGTCTTCATCCAACACCTCCGTTTTCCCTATTGGACTTGAGATGATTATTATTATTATTATTATTATGATTATTACTTAGAGGAGTGTTGCTGTCTGAACACGTATACATTACCTTAAAAAGACAGTACACCATGAAAGCGTATGACCCGCTTTCACGATGTAGTTACCAACCGCTTTTGGGGGAGGATGATGAGTTGTGGTTTGGAGGGCTTAGAATAGAATTTATTAAAAGATGGATATTATGAATACCGCTTTTAACCTTTGAAGAATATATCCGAAGGCTGTGGTCATAAAAGCTTAAAGGAGATACGGTGACAAACGCCTTTATCTTAATAAAATCCAATATTTTCTCTCTAAAGTCGGTTACAAAAACGGTTATGACAGCTGTACAAGTTAGTTATGATTTCTGTTGATCGCCTATAAATAGAAGTGACCCCCTCTTATTTAGAGGAGATTTTTTTTACTTTCTAACAAGACTTCCTGGAGAAATCAAATTCTCAACCAGAATTCAAAGAGAGAGAAAGTAAATGATTCATCAAGAAAAGTCATTCTGTCATTATTGTTCTTCACTGTTCTTTCTTTTTTCCCTTTGAATCATTTCCTTCTTTCTCCCATTTCTTCCTTGTGATCTCTGAATCATTTTATCAAAATAACTCAATTTAGAACGGTCTGGATATCGGATTTAAGCTAGATTAAGGTTGCAGTAAACCCCATTTCTTCAAAAATCAAAAACACCCCTCTACAAAGGGGGCTCTAGAAACTGCCACGTGTCCCTTTTAACACCCATTGATTGTTGTTTGAGACTCACTCACCCCTGGAGATCATCCATCTAATCTTGGATTTTAGAAAAAAGAAAAGAAAAAAACAATAACACTAGGTTGATTATGCTTAATCATAGCTAATTACAAATAGCTAAAAAGATAGGGTTTTTTTGCAAGAACCCCAAAATATTTTTTGTTTGAAGGGGGTGTACCTCCCCCGCCTCTTGCGTGAGTGGTAGGGGTGTGGCCTTCCACGGAGAAAGTTTGGGGATCTAATCCCCTTGGTGTAAGGGTTGCAAGAGCCTCAATGCCCCCAGCTAACTACTGATTGTACTGACTCTACTTATGTATGCTGATACACCCCGTTCTCAAGAGTGATTGCTGCCCATATGATCTCCTCGTTCACACACAAAAGCACACCCCAGTCCCCATATATAGTTGACGACAAACTATCATTACAAAAGTAAACTGGGTATATTGTAGAGACACTTAGAGCCCCTTTTAATTGTTTAACATCCGCTAACTAAGTTATGGATGGAATGATGGATTTGCAAATGATTTAAAAGTTAGTGGGTTAAAATGCAAAATCACAAAAGATAAGGGGTGTTTACAAATAACTTAAAAGATAGGGGTTTTTCACAAAAAAAAGAAAAAAAAAAGAAACCCTAGTGTGAATCTTCCCATTACTCATTACGCAATAAAAAAAAAAAATCTTCCCATTAGAGAAAGTGGCTCTCTCTTCCCTTATCGTAATTGAAAGCAAGGAAAAAGGAAGGAAAATAAGAAAAGAGAAAGGCTTTAATCTCGTCGACCTAGTGTTCATCATACCATCATCATTGCCATCAGCATCATCACCTCTCCACAAATAAAAAGTGTCACTCAAACCACCAATACTCCACTATTTCTCTCTGTAGTTGAGTATAGGGATGAACCCTTTTTGAGAGAGAGGTTAGTTGCATGTGCATGTGGTATAATGAGTAAATTTGCCAGTCCATGCATGTGAGTGTATGGAAGGAACAAGGATTCGCTGAGGGTGGCTTCAAGGGATTGCTGCAAATGCACCTAAACCTTATCCCTCTCCCTATCTTACTTTGGGGTGGTGGTGGTGGTAGTGGTGGTGGTGTTACCTTACCATTTTCTAAAACCTTTCTTTTGGTTAAGGCAATACTTGGGCAATACTAACTTCACTTTCTTTCAAACTCACTTTGGGAAAAGACTTACTGTCTTCCGTTGAGTTCTAGACACGTGTTTTTATCTAACAATCTTTACAATAATTTTTTTATTTAAAGAAATGCTTTTGAGACCAAAAATTGGTGGAGACTACCAAGACAGTGTATCCGTGTATGGGATTTCAGGTGGGGCCCACATTCCAAGTCCTTAAAAAAAAAAAAAAAAAAACAAAAGTGTCTTAAGATGCTAGTATTATCCCATTACACAATCCAGACACATAGCCAACCACACCCTCCGACCACACAAGACTTGGACCAACTCATCTCATCAAGAGGGCTTAACTTAAAGAGCGGAGGATGAAGTTTATAGAATTGATGCCGATGTGTTGTAAAGGAAGGGTGTTTTAGGATTAGGATTTTCATTTTTTAGGGTTTGGGCTTAACCCTAACCCTAAAACACTCTGTTGGCTTTGACACGCAGCATTAATCTCTAAGATTCATGCCCCCTCCTTAAAATTTTAGAAACTGTTGATATGTTACCCCAAAAAATAAGTTAGGGTAAGGGTTTTTGGCCCTTTTATAGTTTAAAAAAAAATTAAAAAATTATTGAAGTCAATTATTGTTCAAGGAACAATGGGATTATGTTAAACATTGTAATTAACCGGACGTACGGTCAGGACTAAGATCATCTAGGTACTAATTGGGGGGAGGGGGAGTCAAACGTACGTACCAATAATAGTCAATAGAGAGGCAGATTAAGATAAGAGCTTAACAAGAAATTGGGGTACCTTTTTTTGTTTCTCAATAGATCTAGGTGTTTGATATTTTGTCCATCTAACAAGGAAAACAATCAAAGAGAGCTCTTAAAAGATTACCAATAATGCTTTTGAAGACATTTTTAATATGGAAAATACGTGATAATCAATGTCCATTTAGCCCACATCCTGTATGTATTTATGGCCCACCTGTGATGGGTCGATTTGGATTGCTCAAATATGAAACCACCTATTTGGATGGAATCTGCAGTAGATCACACGAAGTCGACGATCACTAAATTTTTAGTGCGGCGATGGAGCAGTTATCATCTTCTTCTTGGCTAACACATTGAGAACCATGCTCGTGGTACCATCAGATCTTGTGGAATGGCTATTGTCACTCTAGCCGTTAAGGCATAATTAAGGATAACCCTTATTGACGTTATGCGTTTGATCCCATCTCACCCACCATTCCAATTTCTTTAAATAACAAGGAACGTGGGCAAGATGCACCAGTTTTGCCGAGTTAGATATAGAAAATTATTATTATAGGAAAGAAAAATCACAATCTCAATTAGACCATTTAGATTGATTGCATTTAGGATTTGGCTTGGTAGGCTTAGACGAATGATCATTGCTTTAAAATAAGAGAATAACTATCGACGGGAGCTCCGGTTGAATAGTCAACTGGAGCAACCCCAAATTTACTTTGGGAAAGGGTATTTTTGGAAAAAATTCATTGTTAAAAAATATCCTTATTACTATTCATAATTACCAAACTATCACTTCCCAAGTCAAATTCGGGGTTGCTCCGGTTGACTATTCAACCGGAGCTTTTGTTGATAGTTATTCTCTTAAAATAAATCATCATAATATTAAGGATAAGGACTTTGCGACTGTGACCCCCTTAGGGCCAAGATGGTCTCGGTGGTCTCGACCCTAATGGTGTCTCAGTAGCGAAGTCCAAATGTTAAAGTAAGGAATATTAAGCCCGAGGGGTACTGCCTCAGTGGTTTTGGGGTGAGCTGTAAACTCGAACGTCCTAGGTTCCACTTCCCATGCCCTCTCGGGGCCAGTCCTGCCTGGTTTTTCGAACTTTTCTGGTGGGGCGGGTTGCGGGCCCTCGTCACTACCTAAGGATTTAGTCCTGTAGGGTTGGGGACACCTCGGGTTACCCAAAAATATATATATATATATAGGTTGTTTATTTCAGATTAATACAGTCATTACACAAGAAGCGCTGCGTGAATAAAGCATTGTTGTGAAATGTCCTTTTTTTGTTAGCGGTACTTTGCCCTAATAACTAACCATTTTATAATATATATAATTTGATTATTTTCAAAAATAGAAAGAATATTTTGAGAAATGCCTTTCCCAAGCTTAACAGGCCAAGGCGTTACTAAGTACAAAATTTGGTACGCACAATAATTTTCACATATTCATAAAGGTGTATAAGCATTATGCACCATAATCACTAGAAGCAGAAGATTATATAGTTGAAAACTTGGGTAGCGAAATTAATGCAAGCTTTTGACAAGATCTCACACTATGCAGAAGTCAATCATGTTTCAAGCTTTTGTATATAACTTGTTTCTAGGGAGCAACTCGTAAGCACTAAGCTTAAGATGACCTTTATCATGTTTTTAAGTTATTCCCATGCACTTGATATCATGTGTTACCAATCAATGTAGCATGAGGAGGAGAGCTCCCTCTCTATATCCTAACATAAGTTAGATCAAATTGTTGTCTTCAACTGTAAACAGAAAGAACCCCCCTCCCTCTTGCGTGAGTGATATTGGTGTGGCCTTCAATGTCGGTCGGTCGGGGGATCCAATCCCCCAAGGGTATAGTTGCAAGAGCTCCAATGCCCAAAGTAACATCTGATGTACTGACTCTACTAGCGTAGATAAATGATGCCTACACCATAGAAAAAAATAAATAGAAAGACATGGTTTTTGAGGAGAGCCATAGTCACTCCTCGCCCTCACAAAATCCCTTGAACTATGGTTAACAAATTTTGATATTCGTGGGTAAGTGCTCCTCGCCCTCACAAAATCCCTTGAACTATGATGGTTAACAAATTTTGATCTTTGTGGGTAATTTTTTTCTAAAAACCAAGGTTAAATATTTTAACTCTATAGGTTAGTAAATCTTAATCATAGTTGAAGAGAGTTAAAAGGAGAAACGTTGCGAGATAAGGGAGGAGAGACCTTAATTCCTTTGCTCCACCAGCTAGGAGGTGATTATTTTCTTTTCGAGTAATCATATCGTCTAGCACCCACGCGGCCTCAGATTGTCTCTAGGGAAGCCAGAAAGGGCTCTCGGGTTCCATACATTGTGCGACAGTTGGCGTAAAAATGGGGATAAGTCATTTCATTATCTCCCCATAATTTTGACTTCTCCCCCCATTTGATATCTCCCACCCTTATTCTCACACACTTATCGCCACATGTCTTATTATAGGTGGAGAAGTCAAAATCATGGTCCCCATGATTTTGACTTCTGCACCACTTGTCACCTATTCTATGGAACTCTGAGACAAGCCCTTTCTGGCTTCGCCGAGACAATCCAAGGCCCACGCGGAAATGTTTGTGCCCCCCTCATATGGGGATCCCTTCCAAAATGGGCAAAAAACAAGAATGTGAGTAACCATTTCATGCATGAATTTACACATCCACATGTGTATGCATGCGTTGCTAATTAAGCAAAAGTGTTAGTGGTAACCTGACACAACCCTCCTTTGTCCAGGCTTCAACTACCAATGCGATGCAGAACACAACATTAGTGAAGTTTCTCGGTGAGCAAGAACAGACTAAGATAATGCTAGCATCATTTTACTCTCTTTTTAATTGGAGAGTGTTTGTCGAAAATGGGCGTCCTTTTCTTCATGGAAGACAATAACACATGTTGATGCTTGCATCACTATTTAACACACTTCACACAAAATCTCGGGGCTTCACCCAAAAGCATGGTCAATTTTCATAGCATGAACCAATAGAGGGCGTTTGGTAACTCTAAGAATTAGAACTTATTTTTCGAAAATAACTGCTTATTGAAATTGATCCAATGTCTAGATATTTTAACATTACATCCAAAATATAATATCTAACCCCATGGTTATGCTTTTTTGAAGTTATTGTGCTAAAGCAGGTAGGGTTTACTTGAGGGTATGCGCATTTGAAATGAACTTTTCCGTCTTTAATACTTTTTTAAGTGTCTGTTTTTGTCCTTATATTTTTTGCAAACGCATATTTTATCCCACACAGCAAATGTCTCTCAAATAAGTGTTTATTATTTGTATGTTTTACCAAACAAAATATAAGAAACAAGAAACTGTTTTTTCTCCGAGAGTTGACTTTAGAAACGAACTATTGTAAAACAAGACCGAAGATAAACATATCTTATTTTCTATATCTAATCTAATTAGTTCTTACTATATCATAAAAGAGTTGCCAAACACCACCTAAATAAGGAATTTGTTGGCGATTAGGAAAGGAAAAGGTACACATACCTATAGATAATAAACAACATTTTTGGATCCAATTCATCCCCAGTGTCCTTTATCCATATCTTCTTCTCCCCTTAATTTACTCTTACCTTAAAATTTAATAAATTTAATTCTATCTGAAACTGTAAAGAAGGGTTTTTTTTTTTTTTTACATTATTATTAAAAATAAAATAAATATATAGATAAATAAATAAAGGAAATCCTCAGTAAAATCAATGACCTCAGGGTTACAACATAAAGCATCATTTCTTTTTTTATTGTTTTTTTTTTTGGACACAAAGTTTCATCTAGTTGGTTTCCTTCAACCTTTCAAACTAGGTTTTAATATGAAAAGGGTACAGTTATTTTTAAAAATGTGGGCTACCCCCCTCTCTCTCTTTCTCTCTCACACACACACACCCATACACAACCATAAAATAAGCTTTATTTTGCAATCTTGTGATAGAAACTAGTCTTTGGTTCCTTCTACTTTAATGGCAGAGGATGATGGATAATAAAATGAGGGAAGAGATGGCTTTTGTTGGATAGTTTTTGGCATTAGTGGGAGTGTGTGGGTGATCATTCCACAGTGAAAAGGGGGCCAACTTTCCAAAACCCTTCTTCCTTTTGGGTTTGCATTGCATGTTCCTTCAATGGGAAAAAGGCCTCTCACGTCTACAGTATATTCACTTCTCTGTTCATCACTTTTTGTTATATATATATATAATCTTCTTATTCTTCTAAGTGATCTTCTTTTAAGAAGAAAATGAAGAAGAAGAGCAGAGGCACGCTTAGCAGGCATTAGATAGAAGAGTTTAATAAAGAAATAGAAAAAACGCACGCACCCTTTGCATGTTACATCTCCCTAAATATTCGCATTGCCTTTTCTTCTTCACTGCTCCCCACTCACCATTATCACCGCAGCCTCATCATTTCCAACTTCATTTTCTTTTTCCCTTATCTTGCTGGTTGCTTATCAGATTTGCTTTCTTTACAAAGCCTCCTACTTTCTTCCTTTTATCATTATATGCATCTCTATGTGATTATTTGCTTTACTACTATAAAGAGTAATTGCAATTACACTCAAATTGACTTGGAAATCACCTTCTTTTTGCTTCTCTCTCTCTGCTAGGATTGAACTTGAGACTTGGGTGTCTTCTTGTCGGATGCCCGTATATCTTGATCTGACCCACTTAGAGCCCTAGAGTTCTAAAGATAGATATATGCAAATCAAATTAGTTGGATCTATCAAGTGATTGGAACAGGTCCAACTCAATTTGGTCATGTATAGGATACCCTTTATATATGTTAATGTTCACATTGTTTTTGGCAAATTCTGGTTATAAGGTGTTATTATCTGTTTCAGGTGGAGTTAATGATCACATATAGTTGGTTAAACTTGGTTATGGACCACTAAGATTACACGTAGAGGTATAAATGGACCAGGTTAGCCCGCAACACGGCCCTATCTGGCATAGTTAAGTTGTTGAGTGAGTTTGGGCCCAGATTCTTAGGGGCCGAGGCCTGTTTGCCATCAAGTACTCAAAAATCCATTAGAAAACTAGGGGTGGCAATGGGCCAGGTTTGGGCTTGAATTTGGTAATTTTTAATTGGTTCAGCCCCGATTTGAAGCCTGAACTCAGCCCAATTTCCCAAAAACCCATCAATTACTCAAAAAACATTGCAAAACCTATGTTAGTCCCAACTCAGCTATTAATAGGGCTAGGCTTGGGCCTGCCCTCAAGCCCAATTAGTAATCTAGCCGCAAGTTTCCAGTTGGTATGTCTAATTGCACTTCAGCAATTTTAATTAAATTGAGAAAAATAATCAAAGAAACCTTGAAAAATACGTCACAAAAAATCAACATGATGTTTTTTTTTGGTAACCGTGGATATCCTGAGCCTTGAAAACTCAGACTAATCCCATGGGCTACATAGGGAATTCCCCCACCCCATGCAACTGGAAATGAGGGAGCCAGGAATCGAACTCCAGACCTCCGGCAATGACTTCTTCAAAGAAAGGAAGGCAGATTCTTGCTAGTTTCAGGGATTGGAACCTCACTTATCCCAAAACATTTACCAAATGCCACTAGTGTTCATTGGAGGTAGGTTGTACCAGTGATAGAAAGTGTGTCTCAGGGGGAAGACTCGGGTTGGAGTCCTTGAAATGAATGTGGAGGCTTGTGGGCTAACCTTGTGTCATGTAGCAAAAAAAATAAAATAAAATGGAGGCATGTGGTATATATGATTGACATTCTATGATACAACCATGATTTACATTAATTATATCAAGCCAATCAATTCATTTGAAATCGTTATTAAATTACTTTTAGGTAGACAACGAATGCAACGTACTTGCAAGATATTTCCTTTCAGTAAAACTCATAGGCCTTCGAGCCCTCAAAACAAAAAAGAAGATGATTCCTAATCTCAAAAATGGGAGGATGACTTTGGAGTAAGCAATCAACGCCATGCCAATGCTGTCCTTTCGAGATAAACTTCATTATTCCCAGACAGCTCTCGCCATAAAATTCCACACTTGCATGGGCGTGCGTGCATAGTGGGCCCAAATCCTGACTTCGCGTGCAAAGCCCGAGTTCATTTGGGTGGTGGGGCGTCTGGAAACTGATTTGCACTTAAAAATGAATAATTTGGGCGACTACAATGAGGGCCTATGCCTCCTGGTTTGCTCCTTAAGTCCGAAAAAACGTATGTCCGCTATGGGGGGACCCCGGTTCCGGTTCAAGTTCGAGCGTTCTAGGTGGTTGAGAAGCCTACCATTTGTACCAACCTAACTCCTAACCTACACCTATTAACCTCGATAAACGAGACACCTATTGAGAAAAGAAAAAAAAAGATGGGCAGGTGGTGTAAAATTCCACGTTGGATATGAGAACATTGAGATAGCCCATAGCCCATCCAAGATATGGGAATTTCGTACCTCACCCAGGGATGGCCATATCTTACCGGACTTGTCAACCTATCTAAAATCACCTGGCTTTCATTGGTTTAGAGTTGAGGCTTTGGACCTGTGTACAAGGCTCGGGCTAGGCTTTCATAAGCATTATATAATTGGGCTAGGTTCGGACTAATCGAACCATGCGAGGTTCAGGCTAACTTGATATCCCCAGTGTGAAGAACGATTAGAACTCGCTAAGGTTGCAGGAAACAGTTAATTTCTTTACAATCCAAAACACTACCTGCTCATCAACCTCCGAAGAAAATCTCCGAGATGACTGCGAATCCAGCAAACCGATTGGGTAGACATGTTTAAAATCTACCCCGTTAAAAATAAAGAGTACAAAGCTCTCCTCTATCCTGCGACAGTCCATAGGCGCCATGGAATAGTGTTCTTGTGCGGCATGCCATCGATGATCAACTCTGAGTCTCCGTCAACTTGTAGATGCTCAATAATTCAAAATGGAGATCGTTGGCAAGCATTAGCCCCAATCACAATGCCTGGCTTTGTGCTACTATTTTGTCATACTGATGCCTGTCCCTGATAATGCTCCCTGTTGCTGCATGGCTGTTGTTATGAACTAACTCATCAAAATTTAGTGTATGCCAGGGTGGGTCAGCAGCATCCATCTGAGCATGTGCCATGTCGTCCTGCACTTCACGTTGCAGGAGGAAGTTACACATGTTCTAACGGGAACCGAAGAAATCAATGCACTTGGTCTCTCTTGAGAAAAGAAATATATATATCAAATTCTCTTCTTATCTATAAGCCCTTGGGCTTTTTAATACTCGCCGCTTTCGTTCTCTTTGTACTTAGTTTCCGTTTCCAAGCATTCGAAGAGTATTGGTTAAAATATTATCAGATTGGTCTTGATCATGATTTTTTATGATTGTCAAACATGACATTATCGTGAATATTCTCTCCTTGCTGCAAATTGTTAGTGTTGACCTTGTCAATAAATGGTTGAGCAACTAGAGATAAATCAAGCTCCATTTTGTCTCAATAATAAAGTTGATCTTGAGCTCTACCTTGTCAAATCTGAAAACAAATGGTGCCATTAGCAGTGAGTTCAGATCCATGGATGACTCAACCTGTTAGCAGTAGTACCACTGACCTGACCTGGAGGTCAAATATAACAATCGAGTTAGAATGTTTGGAAGAGAAATGTGGTGCTTTGGACTGTAATTAGAGTGATGAGAACCCATGATAAACCATTAGTGAAATCCTGCCGTGAGAATTACTGCACTTCAAAAAGATGGTTGATATCATTATGGCTAAGGTAAACCAAGCTTCTAAACAGAACAGAGATTCAAAATTCTGTAATTTTAATGAAGAGACCAGTTTTCTTTAACATTGGCCTGGGATATTTTTGTAATTAGATAGAATTGTTATGATAGGCTAAATGGTTGTAGTATAAAGACCACCTGACAAAATTTCCCTCATTTGTTGGCAACTATGCAAGAAAACAGTCCTTGATACGAATGTTAAACTTAAGAGGTTAGTTTGGTGTTGCTCCTTATGGAAGCAAGCAAAAGTTAGTTGCATGAACACTTTAACGAGAAAAACTTCCTATTTTGTCCTTTGGAAAGTTCTCAATTAACAGGCTTGGTGGGAAATGTTTAGTAGATCAGTAATGACTAAGATAAGATGGGTTTATTTCTTAGGATGGGGAAGGATCAGATAATATTAAAGCCCATGGATCAAATTCCTTTGCAAGTAAGCTGTCACTGGAAATTACTGGGGCAGCCCCAGTTGAGAGTACTAGCTCAAAGATTAATCTCACATGGACCAAATCTTATTCTGGTTATTTAAAATTAAATGTGGATGGAAATGGGAGACTAATCCAGGTGGTAGATGTGATGGAGTAATTAGGGAACTTTGCAGTTGGTATGTCAGTTTTCTTCCTCGAGGATGACTCTACCAATAAACAGAAACTATGCTCTGTAAGATGAACTGTTGCTTTCTTGAGGTTAGATTTTTCAGAAGTTCTTGTACAATGTGACTCATTGTTTCTCAGGTGATCACCAATCAAATTTCCTCTAGGAAGAGTAAAATGCATGCTTGGTATGGGGAAAGTTACCGACACATGCATAATGCATATCACTAGAAAGAATAAAGATGACGTGTGGAAATGTCGGTTTGTACTTAGTAGACTGCCTTTGAAATTTTTTATTATGTTATAAACCCACTTGAACGTCCTTGTGGTGCACAATAAATGTGATTGTCGCCAGCACTCCCCTGGTTGGTACAACATGGGTTTTTCAGAGACCTACATATTTGATTGAACATCTATTTACAAAAGATATGGTATCATTAATTATCTTGCAGGTGTGTTCATTAGTCACTTGTATAAATGGTTTATTTTTTTTTCTTTTCTGAACGATATTTTGAATCTCTCTCTTAAATAACACGCTTAAGTTTCATGTAAACACAATTACCCACTACAAAGGAGAAAACTACTAGGTTAATAAAATATTTACAGAGGTAGGTGTGGGATTGTCATAATTTATTAGGCACATAAAAAAAAAGGATATATACATACATACATACATATATATATATATATATATGGGTGTATCAAAACAAAAAAGATTATAAACCAATGTGATCAAATATAAAGCGAAGAACCTCTAGAAAACATGTTCAAATTTCTATTTTGGGGCTTATGGGTACAAATGAATATGCTCTACACCAAATCTCCAGACAGTTTCTCATAATTCGATATATTAAATCACATATAAAGCAAATATAATTTTAGTGAAAGCCTACTCTTCCCTTCAAAAGATTCACGTAGACTTTCCAAGTCATCCACTGAGAGGCTAAAAGCCTCTCTAAATCCCAGCCTCGACTCCTTAAGGAGGGATTAGGAAACAAAAAATATATATGTTTCTTCCTCCAAGTCATTTTGCGAAAGGACAATTAAGTGCAAAGATTTACTAGACTATCCATTTCATTGATAAGGACTTCCCTTGATCTATGAGTACCTATTGCATAATCACTAAGATGAGTGTTAGGATCTTAAAATTAGATAACTTCTGAAAATTTGATTTTAACCCACTACTACTACTTTTAGAAGTGGTAAGAGTTTCAAGCAGGCAATTTACTCATAATGGATTGAGTGATTTGAACTACCATTCCCTCCAACTACTAAGAAAATTTGATCGTCTTCTTTAAATGTTCTCTTTAATTGTTCACAGTTAGTCCCATGATAAATACAGATTTCTTCTCTTCTAGTGTTAAAAAACAGAAATCTAAGGAGAGCATAAAGATAAGCAGATCATTGGTATGAATCGGAACCAAATGAAAAGCTTTTATTGATACCAAAAAAGACATTTATATATGCTGCTTTTCATATATACTACTAATACATTAATTAAGGGAACACTGTTCACTTCCTTATACAAACATAACAAGGGAAAAAAACACTTTAAAACCGAATTAAGGAACACAGATAAGTTTTTTTCAGCAGCAAAGAAAAGCAATTTTGAAACCATTTCTCGTAGAATCACGACATCAAGCTTGTGGTCACTTACGGATGATCACGATAATTACTAAGATGGTAACAGTGATGAAGAGGAGAACAAGAACCCAAACAATCCAGAGAAGATGCAGTGGGCAGGTCATGCAAGTTCGTAGAACAAAAGTTAGGGAGAACATACCGAGTCCGATCAAAACTAGCTTTGAACGAATCCACATAATCATTCTGTTTGAACTGGTAGGATTGAGGATGAAATGCCCGGACAGGCCGACTATCCATTTCATCAATAAGGACTTCCCTTGATCTATAAGTACCTACTGCATAATCACTAAGATGAGCGTTAGGATCTTAAAATTAGATAACTTCTGAAAATTTGATTTTCACCCACTACTACTTTTAGAAGTGGTAAGAGTTCAAGCAGGCAATTTACTCATAATGGATTGAGTGATTTGAACTTCCATTCCCTCCCTCCAACTACTAAGAAAATTGAAATTTTTTAAAATACAGAAAAATAAATAATTAGGAAAAAAGAAAAATTAGGAGCATATGAATCACCTGCTTTAGCGGCAAGACTCTGGTGGTGATATAACTCTTCTCAAATCAAAGGCTTCTCCAAAAAGGATGGATCTAAGGTAATTAGTGTCCTAACTCATAGTTTATCTGTCAAAGAGGAGAGGAGTATTTAGATTGTTCTGCAGACACCTTTTTAATGAAATAATACCTTAAGACGCATTTTTAATAAGTAAAGTTGTGTTGTTTATTGTAGTTAAGTCTCATAAACTACAGCTGTAATCTATGTCTTCTATAATTTTGGTCCCGCCAAAATGTTAGCAAGGTATACATTTCAAATAGTGAAGGAAAAATATATAATAAATAACAAACGAAGAAGGAAAGAGCAATGGAGATTGATCCATAAACAATTTAGAAAATTAGGGAGGAAATTCTGAAGTAACATCCATGATTCATCTTGATGAAATAAAATGACTAACATCCGATGCTACTTGTGTCTGAATGCGGAAGAGACTGTGAACCACTTGTTCCTGCACTGAGCGGCTGTCTTTGGGCTCTGAGCTTGGTTCTTGGCCCGCATGGGTGTGGAGTGGGTCTTCCCCTTCTCTTTTCTAAGCTTCTTATCGGGATGACGCTTGATGACGAGGGTGGGTGCCAAGGAAACCATTTGGACTTTTTTGCCTGGTGCTATTTCGTGGGTTGTTTGGAAGGAAAGGAACGGTCGTGTATTTGACAACTCTTCTTCTTCTCTCCTCCGGATCCGATCCCAGGTGCGACAATCGATTGTGGATTGGAGCTCTACAAGTTCGGTGGGCCAAGATGTGAGTCAAATTTGAAACGGCAGCCGCTTAGTTTCTTTGTGGTTTTTTCTTCTTATTTAGGCTTGTGTGCTTCTCTCTTTTAGTTTACGCCTCTGTAAACTGTTCCTTCTTTTATATATATATATATATATATATATATTTGCTTTACCGATCAAAAAAAAATTCATTAATCTAACATCCCAA
The DNA here is from genome assembly GCA_015143295.1 of Tetracentron sinense. NCBI lineage: Eukaryota > Viridiplantae > Streptophyta > Magnoliopsida > Trochodendrales > Trochodendraceae > Tetracentron > Tetracentron sinense. Next base: position 1,398,580 of record CM026573.1, on the reverse strand, counting down.
TTTCTTAGTCTTTCACTAACACTCCTGGTTAAATATAACTATATATATATTATGTTTCTTACAACATTACACGTGGAACTTGAATGACATTTTCTCTCAACAATTTTCTTTTTTCTCTCTGTTTTGTTTTATGTCTAAGATCCCAAGTTTGTCATTATCCCGTTATGTAATTCCATAATCCAAGGCCCATAACACAATTTCAATTTTGTAGAACTTCTTCAAAGGCATACCGGAAAACGTGCACCCACGTGAATATGTGATCTCCTATGCAAAAAGTATTTCTCCAAGTCAGATGAATGAATCAATCTTATTTATCACACTTTTCTTGGTTAGTCAAGATGTAGAGGGACAAATCTAGAAGAAAGGCTGTATAGAATGGATGGTTAGGAGTACTCAATCTGGTGAATTTTTGGTCTGAAGGATCTCCTTGAAGGGACCTGCATAATAGTAGGTCAGACCTACATGCCCCATGTATAAGGATTTGCCAACGGTAAACCATTTTCTCAAGAGTGTAACCAGAGGTCGACCCAGTGGTTACCATAGAAATTCTTGTGCCATATAAATAAGAAAAAGAAAGGCGAAGTTAGCAGATCTGTCAAAGTAAGCACACAGATTGTAGAGAAATTTTCATTGATCTTATGAAAAAGATGCAATGCAGAGTCGTCTTACCATTGAGTCTCGCACAGTACACCTTCCTAAGTGGAGGATCGATAGATCCACTATGATGGATGCCCAGCTGCAAATTTGATAAAGATATGGATTTATAAATTATAAGTATAATACAGAATCAGGTTCTAAATAACAATAACGATAGACTTTAGAAAAAGTACACAGTTGATTTACCATGAAAATCCAACAATAGAGCTACCTGCAAATTCAGCTTTACCTTATTTGGCAAAATATCTGAATCTGCAAAATTAAGCAGACAGAATTCAAATAACATAAGCGAATAAAATATTATTTCACATAGAAGGAAAATTATCCATGAAAAATAGTCCTTCACAAATCATGAGGCATTAGTAACAATAGAAAGTTGCTCTTCATGAGATGTTCAGGCCCTTAAAGTGTAAAATAGGTCATACAATTCCAAGCTTTCTGACATGATCATGAATGGTGGTATTAGATAACAGTATTTCATATCATTAGACTAAACCAAACAAATGTCTAGGCCGGTGTGCTGTCTGACAAACATGCCAGTCAACATGGTGCTCATTCATGGAGTGGGGATCCACCAAATGAGGCATCTCACCTAGGCGATGAGTTGATTCTCTAAACCGGCTGACCATTTTTTTAAAATGGTCATAAAACAAACCTGGCAAATGATCCAAATGAGAGGCAAACAGGACAATCTTTGAGGTGGGAAATTTGTTAGATGGAATCCATTAGACAATGGCGGAACATGGTGTAAAATATCGAGTGTATCGATACATTTGGTACGAATGTATCATTTTTTAGGTTACTGTTCAATACACTCAAGTACTAAAAACATACATTTTTAAAGTATAGTACCGTGTCAGTCGTATTGGAACCAATACAACATATAGTTTACAGTATGTATCGAACTAAAGCTTATATCCTGAGTTCAAACTCACTATTGAGCTCTTCTTTGAGTCTCATTGCCAAACCCCTTCTAACCCTAAAATTAAACACCCTGTTGCTTTTAAACAATCAAAAACGAGATTCAAACAACATGGAGATCAAATTAAAATTATTTTTTCACTATTCATTAAGGTATATTTAATTCTCTTTATGTTCTTTTTTACGGTGCTATATTCTTTAAAATAAATTAAAACACGCTTTTAGATAATAAATCTATGGATTCGTAGCCAAATCCGTGGATCTATGATCTACGTAAAGGAGATTTGAAGTATTTTTTTGATTTTTTTAAGAATCCAAAAATAAATATAAAAAAATTCATTCTAAGCCCTTTATACTACTCATTTAGGTTTAAAATAAATGTTAGTATGGAAAGAGTGATCTATCAGATCCCACACTAACCCTATTTAGAAAAAAAATTCTTAATAAAAATTAATATTCTAAATTAAAAATTATTAACTTTGAACCTACATTCTAAGTATTTTGGTTAGAAATAATTATATAGGATTAGTCAATGTATGAGCTATTTGGTCCATAGATTAATATTTATTTATGTTAAGTAAATTCCTTTTTAATAATTTTAAGCTAAAAATATTAAACACTTAAACTTTTTTTTTTGTTTCACTTGTTGTATTCAGTGTTGCATTGGTTAGATTCAACTTGAATCATTTTTCCTTTATATTAATTTAAAATACTTGAATCATCAATCCTGAAAATATATATTTGCATATGTACCCACAACGTATTAGCGATTCTAGGAAATAAAGCATAGTAGAACTCATATAGTTAGTAGAGATTCTAACTACCTTTTTTATATGTTATCTCTGTATTGAAATAAGTTTGGGTTAAAGTTTCCATGAGTTTCCAATGTTTCTTGAATTTATCTTTGCATTGAAATAATTTTGAGTTTCAATGTGTTTCTAATGTTTCTTGAATTTTTTTACAGTGTTTTCATGCATATCCTCAATACGTATGAATACGTTTCCTATTTTGGACTTACCAGTACTTTCTTCGATATCAGTACTTTAAACCATGGCTGGCAGGTGTTACCTGTTTGCGAGTCACATGAAATATGGCATTCGTAGACCATATTTTAGTCGGATTTACCTCAGATTTCTAACATTATCACCACATTGGGGATGTGAATCAACTTCCAATCATTTAATTGAGGTAGTACGATGCTGACTAGAAGGCAGAAAGGTCTCAGCCAACTGCTCTAAATTAGCATCTATCATTATAATCTTCGTCACGGAACTGACCATTTTAGCACCAGGAGAATAGATGCCTCTATTGCACAATAGTCACCAATAATCACCACAGGAACAAATCCCAGCTTCAAAATGATGAAAACGGTTCATATCTCTCACAATAATTTCACGCTGGACGACTATTGATATGAACTTGATTGCAGCATGACAATCTGCACATATTCGCAGATTCTTAATGATACGAATGGTGCTTCCCGATGGTGTGCTAATTAGCCCAAAAGCAAGGGCCAGTCTTTCACTATGTACCCATAAGAGACGCTCCTTTTCATCATCCTCTACATCAAGCAAAACAACATTACAGTTGGGAACATATCCTACCTCCTTTATCTTTTTTTTCAACCACTCCAGCATCCCATTGATTGCACTTATCTCAGGGTGTGATGTATCTCCCACGGTGAAATAGTGGACTTTACTCTGGTTCTCAATCCAGCTAAGGCCTGGTTCCTTCTTCACACCTTTCCTTTTCATATATTTCCTGATGGAAGCTACGTTGTCCCATCTTCTCGAAGTGGCATATATGTTTGACAGTAATACATGGGCTGCCTCATCTTGGGGTTCCATCTCAAGCACGCGCTGTGCAGAAATTTTTCCAAGCTCAACATCATTGTGAATTACGCATGCACCAAGCAAAGCTCGCCACACCATAACACTAGGCTCAAATGGCATTTCCTCGATCAATTTCAAAGCCATACTGAGACGACCTGAACGTCCTAAAAGCCACACAACACAAGTATAGTGCTCTATACATGGTTCAATGCCATAGTCTTGAATCATGGAATTAAAATAAGATTGCCCCCGGTCTACAAGTCCCGTGTTGCTACATGCCGACAGGACACCAACAAAGGTTATCTTGTTGGGTTTAATCACCGTTTCCTTCATCTTCTCAAAAATCCATAGAGCATCCCCACCCAGACCGTGCAGAGAATATCCTGAGATCATAGAATTCCATGAAACTTCGTCTCGTTCACTCATCATGTCAAACACTGCTCGGGCATCTTTAATACTCCCGCACTTGGCATACATGTCAATCAAAGCATTGCCGACTACTATATCTTTGTCAAAAATGGTTTTGACAGTCAAAGAATGGATCTGAATCCCCGGCTCCAAGGCTGCTAAGCTAGCACAAGCACGGAGAACACTGGAGTAGGTCACTGGGGTTGCCTGCACTTGGTCATCAAGCATATGGGAGAACAGTCTCAGTGCCTCTTCCCCGTTCCCTAACTGCACATGGCCAACAATCATCGTGTTCCAAGTCACCTCATTTCTATTTGGTGACTTCAAAAATAGTTCCAAGGATTCCTCTATCCTACCACATTTCGCATAGACATCCATGAGGGCATTTGAAACAAAGATGTCTGAGTCGAGCCCAACCTTCAGAACATAGCAATGGGTTTGCTTCCCCAAATCTAGACCTTCCATAGTCGCACATGCTTGTAACACACTAGCAAACGTAAACTGATTTGGGACTACAAAGGCTTGCCTCATCCTACAGAACAGCTTCACGGCCTCCTTGCTCCGGTCACTCTGAGCATAACGTGCAATCATGAAACTCCAGGGAATCACATCTTTTTGAGGCATCTCCTCGAAAACTGCGTGAGCATCATCAATATCTCCGGACTTGGTGTACAAGTCAAGCAGGGCAACACCCACATAAGGATCCAGCTCATACCGAGTTTTTAATGCACACCCATGAATGGTCTTGCCCAAGTGTTTGGCCTCCAGGCCAAGACATGCCTTAAGCGAACCAGCAAAAGTAAAGTTATTCGGCTTCAAACCGACTTTCCTCATTTGGGAGAAGAGTTCCAAAGCCTCCTCAAAATAATCATTTTCGGCATAACAAGCTACCATCCCAGTCCAAGAAACCATGTCCTTCTCGAGAATCTCATCAAATACTTCCCTAGCACCATCAACGAGTCCACACACAGAATAAGCATCAATGAGAGCAGTCCCAACAAATGCATTGGAGTCATGACCAAGCTTATAAACGCAAGCATGGATCCGCCAACCAAGCTCTGCAAACTCCATACTCACAAGCAACTTTAGAATTGTTGTGAAAACAAATGGATTGAGCTCGTGACCCTCTCTATGAATTCTGATAAATAACTCAACCGCTTCAACGAACCGGAGGGATTGCGCATACCCCTGAATCAAGGTAACAAATGAAATAGTATTTCTCTCCAGCATTTCATCAAACAGTAGACGTGCATCAAACAAAAGATCTAATTTTACATACAGATTGAGAAGAATGTTCCAAGCAAATAAATCCAAACAGACACCCCTCTTCAGGATATCACAATGTAGACCCTTTCCTTTGGTTGCATCACCATTTCTGGTACAATCCTGAAGCAGGCGGGCGTAAGCATGAGAATCAAACTCCGATAGTGGCGGTCCTACATAGTTCTCGCGTTCGTCGGCAAATTGGGCAGAATGGGCTGAGAACCCACAATGTGGGTAACGGACTAGAGAACTGGGATTACCATAAATTGCAGAATTCATCCATGGCAGCTTTCTGGAACGAAAAACTCTAATCATGCGTTCTCGATTTATCCGGGACTCCAAAGAAGAGATTTTCGTTTCTTTTCTTCAAAACAAATGGATTACAAGCTTTCCGAATAATCTTCTAAATCAAATGCCAAGAATCGATATTTTTATAAGGAAATTTGCAACTATGATCTCAGGCTGCCCACGAGGATAGAGCGAAGAACTAGATTGTTTGATTTACTGACGCGCTAATTCAAATTTTGCCGGAGAGTGGTGACAACAAAGAGCGATCAAAATGAAACGAGGCACACATGAAAGTTGGGAGCCACCAGTGCCACAATCTGATGATCCTTTCAATTTAAGGGGTTTTTACATATCAGCTGTTGTGTTATACCAGCTTTGCTAATACACAATTATCAGTAGCAGTTTTGCAAATTAACTCATAGTTTTGCAACTGTTAGACAACAAACTCAATCCCCAATTTAATTTTCGTTTGTAATTGTTACAAAAAATGACTATTATGTCATTTGATATTTTATAACCTCACAAAGCCTTTAACAATCCTTGAACTATGGTTAATAAGTTTCAACCCTTGTGATTAAGATTCACACCATTAAGGATAAAGCATCTAACCCTGGTTTTAAAAAAATTAAGGTGTCTCCTTTTAACTCTTTTTACATTAGATTAAGATACATTAAGGATATCCTTAGAGTTAAAGCATCTAACCTTAGTTTTAAAATAAAAATTTAACGTGTCCCCTTTGAACTCCCTTTAACTGTGATTAAGATTCATTAACCCTTACACTTAAAGCATCTAACCTTTGATTAAAAAAAATAAAAATTAACGTGTCCCTTTGTAACTCACTTTAAATGTGGTTGGATTCACTCACCCTTAGGTTTAAAACATCTAACTGTCGTTTTGAGAAAAAAAAAAATCAAATTAACGTGTCTTTTAACTCCTTTTAACCGTGTTTAAGGTTCACTAACCCTAAGGGTTAAAGCATCTAACTTTGGTTTTAAAAAATTAAAAATTTAAGTTGTCCCCTTTAACTCCCTTTAACAGTGTGGTTAAGATTAACTAACTCTTAGGGTTAAAACATCTAACATTGGTCTTTGGTATTAAAAAAAAAAAAAACATGTCCCTTTCCATAAGGGTTGATGAACCCTAACCACAGTTAAAGGGAGTTAAAATATAAGTTTAATTTTTTTAAAAAATTATTTAAAAAAACCAAGGTTAGATGATTTAACCCTAAGAGTTAGTTGATCTTAACCACAGTTAAATGGGGTTAAAAAGGGACACTTTAATTTTTTATTATTTAGTTTCTAAAAACCAAAGTTAGATATTTTAACCATAAGGGTGAGTGAATCTTAACCACAGTTAAAGGGAGTTAGCAAGGGACACGTTAATTTTTACTAATTGTTTTCCAAAAATCAAGGTTAGATGCTTTAACCCTAAGGGTTAATAAATCTTAACCACAGTTAAAAGGAGTTCAAAGGGGACATGTTAATTTTTTTTCTTTTAAAACCAAAGTTAGGTGTTTTAACTCTAAGGGTTAGTGTATCTTAACCAAAGTTAAAGAGAGTTAAAAAGAGGACACATTATTCTTTTTTTTACAAGGGTTAGATGTTTTATCCCTAAGGGTGTGAATCTTAATCATAAGGGTTAAAACTTATTAATCACTGTTCAAGGATAGTTAAAGGATTTGTGAGGTTATGAAATATCATAAGGGCATAATAGTTATTATCCTAACAATAACAAACGGAAGCCTAACGAAGGTATCGATTGAGGTTGTATGGCTAACGGTTGCAAAACCATGAGTTAATTTGCAAAATTGTTACTCATAACAGTGTATTTGCAAAGCTGGTAAAACATAACAATTGATGTACAAAAACCCCTAAATTTAAATTTCTTTACCGTTTCAACGATGTCGGAGCAAGGATTAAAAATACGGGTTCAAGAGATGCATCGGTTGCAATCAAAACCTATACGTTGTTTCGGACGATATACAATTTTATTTTGTAAGAAAAAAATATAAAATAAAATTTTAAAAAAATCAAATGAGTTATAAGAATTAAATATAAAATCATAGGAAGCAACTCAAAAATAAAGTAGCAAACACAATTACAATTACAATTACAATTACAATTACACATTAAATTAAAACATAAATAATTAATATAAAAAAATAAGTATCGCCCATTTCATATCGGTATAAATTTTATATAGGAGACTATTGATACCTATACGTATCACCCGTTTCGTATTGGTTTCGGTGATTTTTATTTCCTTGTGTCGGAGGCTATTATAATAGGCAACGGAGTTCCTCTGGCGGATAACACTTGGGAATAGCCTCTTGTCATACGCGTGCAAAGGTGTTTTTATTAAGGATTAAGGAGGTGATAGTATGCATGCGTACACCTCCCCAGCTTGCCACGTGCCCTCTTTGACACTTATTAACAGTGGTTAAGATTTTCTTAGTGATCTGTATTAAAATAATTAACCTTAATTATAATTCAGTCACTCATATGGTTAATTACTAAGCAAATTTTTGTAACTAATTTTTTTACATATGAATTTCTTGTGTGTTAGGGTAATAGAAAGATAATTGTATTAGATCAGTATCTTGCCGTCCTGTGGCGTTAGATTCTCTGTGCATACATGTGCTGCATCTCAGCAGCAAAATACGAATTGGCAAGCATCCCGTCCTGACGTCTCATCTTTACCACTCAACACAAAAAAGCAAAAGCTCGAACTAGAAACCCTAGTGCCACCATTGAAGATTACGATATGATACCTATGATATAATGCTGTAAGAGGCAGGAAGAAGTTTCTTCATTAATATTCAAGAGTGTATTCGTATGAGGAAAAATGACATAAAAAAGTTCAAACCAAGCTTATTAATTAAGGAGCTTCTTACAAATGGAAAACTAAGGTGGAACTCGAGAAAGTCGGACAAAGAACAATTGTCTAGATGGCAAAGGAGGCGGCCAAATGGTGAAAATGTAGACTTCTGACTTCTCTTTACAAGGCAAGGCCACATCTATTTTATGAGGAAATGCTCCAAGCAGAAATCGATAGATGAGAGGGTCATCAGAAAAGAAAAATTGGACGAACAACACTACCATGCCTGAAATGCAGGCCTGATGAGCGGCATCATACCGGAATCACTATTCAACAAGAGAGATCAAACCCAACAAGATGTTAGGTGAAGCAGGCGATGGATCAACCCGCTCTCATACCATGAAGAGAATTAAATATTGAGAATTTTATGAATTATTACATAGAGACCCAAGTAGGGTTTAAATAAATAATAATCTTTACTATTATAATGCGAGAGTCTTGCGTAGATGAATTTTCCAAAATTCCCAAACTACCCTTATAAAAAACAAAACAGGATTTAATGTTTTACTTTAATTCCCAAATTACCCTTGCTTTTGATTTAATGTTTACTTTAATTCCTAAACTTCCCCTTGCCATTTATCTATTTAGAATCACAGCCAATCCCGATTGACCTCGGGGAGAGTTCAATCACACCTGGGTTAACACGTGCCCTTTTTAATTCCTATTAACTGTGGTTAACTCCTTTCACTCTCTCTCACGTGCATTGCATGTGTCACTAGCATGTTCAATTGGGTGCCGTTAACTCCTTTCCCTCTCGCACGTGCCACCCGCTAGTACGGATAAAGATAGAAACTAAATCAAACTATTCTTATTCAAATCACAATATCAATCTAAATCTTTTTAAATGTGATGATGGAAATGATATGGTGTGTCTCACGCATACCATTACCATAAATGCTATATTAATACTAAGTACTAACCCTGCTAAAATCAGGCAGCCAGAACCTAACCCCTTATCAAAGCATGCATGCTCCCTATTCTTTTTACATCAGTTGTTCTTCCTCGAATTAAAGAGTGGACTGATCACTAGCAGCATTGATTATGTCTGGGTGGAGGCCTGGCAGATGCAACTATTTTATCCGTACTCAAACCATTGCCATGGATAGAATAGAGCTACCCATTGAGTTCTTTTTCCCTAACGTTACCAAAAACAAGCAGCCCAAGTTTCCGAGATGTCCCTCTAACACAGTCTGAGGAGATAGAGGGCTTAATTGCGGTAGTGTGAGGTTTTCTCAACGACCTTGTATTAGGATTATTGCACACGCATGTAAAATCAGCATAAATCTAAGATAATCATCTCCAGTTGTAACCGCATGCCATTGACGCTGCTATGTGTCCCTTTTGATGCCTTTAACTGTGTTTAAGATTTACTTACCCCTAGGGATCACCCACCTATCATTGGTTTTTAGAAAAAAAAAATATTTTAAAAAATTAACCTTAGGAGTTAGTTAAATTTCTTTTTAACATTTTTTTTCTAAAAATCAAGAATAGGTGGGTGAACCTTAGGGGTGGATGAATCATATATTTTTACATTTTTCAAATTTTAATTTATATTTTAAATTTTTTTAAAAAGTAATCGAATAATTTCGAAACTGTTTGAATTCGAATATGCTAATCGGAGTCAAATACGGCAATAATATTTCACTATCCACCAGATATTTATTCGGATTTTGATATTCGAATATATAATCAGAAAAATATTCGGATATACCACTATGTACTCTGAATCCTCCCTATATAGCCCTACTAATAGTGAACACATGTCGGATTACACCAGAATGTTGGCCAAGTAGTCTGCCAATACAGGAATTTGAGCTGGGCCCAATGACACTGCACCAAGTATCAAAAATCATGAGTTTGGTAAGACTTGAGATTTTATAATCTAATTTGTGCTGGTGACGAGAGTCACTTTAACTGTGATTATGATTCACTCACTTGTAGGGTTCACGCATCTATCCTTGATTTTTTGAAGAAGAAAAATTAATTTATTGAACCATAGGAGTTAAAATTTAACTAGAGTTAATGGGAAGTTGAAGGGAGTACTTTTGAGATCTCCTCGCCAGAACCCATGAGTAGATTTAAGGCTGTAAATGGAGCGGAATCGGAGCGGATATTGGTATATCCTAATTCGTATCTGATTATATATCCCGATATCCGTATCTGAATAAATATCAGGTGGATGGTGAAATATGATATCCGTATCCGACTCCGATTAAAATATCCGGATTTGGATAGTATTCGAATAATCTGATTATTTTTAAAAAAAATTAAAAAATATAAATTAATATTTAAAAATGTAAAAATATATAATTTTTTATTTTAAAAGTAATATTAATTTTATAAATTTAAAATATATTATATTTATATATATTATAATCGGATAGATATTTATATTATAATCGGATAGATATTTATCGGATCGGATATATCAGTATCCGATTATAAACCGATAGTGATTTATTATCCGAATTCATTCCGCCGGATATCTATTCGGATAAATATCCGACTAAACAGATTTGGATACGAATCGGATATAGATAATATCCGCTTCCGTTTACAGCCCTAAGTAAATTATCCATATTTTTGAGTGAATCCTAGATATTCTCCATTGGATTATGGAGTGAATACTCATACTAATGTGTAAAAGCACATATATGCTTTTTTTCCAAAATCAAAAGAGCAATCATGTTATAAAAATAAAGGACTAACGGAAGAAGATCCCGTGTTCGTTCGGTAATGTCCCTGGTGTTTGTTGTTTTCCTCCAAACACCACACTATCACATGGATACGTGGCATGCTGTAATTTCCATGGATGAGAAAATTCTTGTTAAGATTGTCAGGTTAGGAGCAGACTGTAACACCCCTATTGTCAACAATTTGCCTTGCCTTGTTGAAAGAAAGGTGTTTTTTCTAATAAAAAAATGGGTGTAAGAATACGCAATTGAGAATTGGGGTTTGTTGGAAGCAAGGGCACGAAATCAATTGAGAATCTCTCCAAACTTTCTTGTTTATCACGATGCTCAACGGCTCATTAAAATTTGGAGTGACCTCTACGGTGATAACCGGATTCGCCAAATCCGGTTATCACCTCTAGAGGTCGCCACGTGTCTCCTTTGACATCCCTTAACTGTGGGTAAGATTCACCCACCCATCTTTTTTTTAAATATTAATTCTTTTTTTAAAATTAAAAAATTGTCTTTAAAGTTTTTTTAATATTAAAAACAGTTTTTTAACTTTAAAAAAAGAATTAATATTTAAAAAAAAAAAACAAGGATGGGTGAGTGAACCCTAGGGGTTGATTAACCTTACCCACGGTTAAGGGGTGTAAGGAGACACGTGGCTACCTCTTGGGGTGATAACCGGATTTGCCAAATCCGGTTATCACCGTAGATGATTTGGTTCCTTAAAATTTTTTGCCCTTTTCAAAGGACTTTGCCTGGAAAGGCATGGACAAGGCATCTATGATCACTATTTGGCATACAACGAAACTGGAACAACATAACCGGTTAATCATGGTAAGAAGGCGTTTTAAAAGGTGGAACCTACACATAGCAACTCTATGTGAGTGCGAGTTGATCCCACCACGTCGCCAACGAAAATGGTTAGCCTATACTGTTGTCCCCCACAGGGGAGGAAGGAGGACTCTAATTTCTAAATGTCCTCACATTCAGACTCACAATGGAGAACTCAGGGTTTTACTTACAGATCTTAAATATGAGCCGGAGCTCTACTTCACATTTGAATGGAACTCCCTTTTGTGTGTACATTGCCACAAGAGAAATATAGTGACAATTCTGCAAATATTTTTCTATAAGATTAGCTAAATACTGTTGTGTAAATTTGATACAAAGCTCTCCTCCATGGCATTTGAGAGGGACTCACCTTTTAGTGCAGTGATAACCTTGTAATTATAGATAACCAACTACAGTCTATTGCTATTACATCTCTCTACCTATTATGATATGAGGAATTGAAAGAGAATGTAGAGACTATTGTTCCATTGGAGGGATTATAGGGGATTGTAATAAAAGAGATTGAAATAACTATGATGTTTTTAAAAGTAACCATTTAAATTACTTTAATCTTATTTGATTTATTATCGATCCATGCATCGCATGTGGTCTTTGCTAATATATATATATATATATGGTCAAAGTCTCCCTAACCCCAACTTATCTTTTTAAAAAAGAGGAAAAAAAAAGGACCCAAACCAAAATGATCTGTTGATTGCTCTCTCTACTGGTAGGAAGTTTGTCCCTTATAGGAGAAGACTCTAATTGTTTCTAAATATCCTCAAAATTAGACTTACAATGGAGGACTCAAGGTTTTACTCGAAGAGTTTTCTTATGAGTGGAGCTCTACTTCAAACCATTTGAGTGAAACTCTCTTTTTAGTGTGTAGGTTGTGAAAATATGAAAACATTGTAACGACTGTTATGTAATATTTTTCTTTTCATAATTACAAAATCAGAAGGGCATTCGATAAAACTTATTTAATAAATGTTTTTACATCATGCTCTAAAATTAAGAGCCACTATATAATGATAAAATAATGATAGAATGTTATCCGTACAAGTAAAATAAATTCTTATTCAAAAAGTAATGTTAGATCACTAATATTAATTCAAACAATCTTATTAGTAAATAATAGTTTAATTTAATAGAATAAGTTAATAACTCTTATTTTAAGTTTTATCAAATGCCCCTAATCTAAATGATGCCACATCGTTTGACTGGAGCCGTCCTTTTAGTGTGCAGTATGTGGCTATCTTGTAATTACAGAAAACAAATGTTTACAAAATTATTACATATCCCAAGATTTACAAGATAGTCACCATCTACACATTAAAAATTGGAGTCCCGCCCAAACACATTCATAAATAAACTTTAAAAAGGGAAAAAAAATTAAAAAAAAGTCCCATGCTCAAGCTTTGTGGCCACTCCTCTTGCAACAATTGTTCATCATAAAATATATTAAAATAAAGAAAGAACTTCGTGTACATATGTATCCAATGAATTGAGTATCCAAATCACTTTTTAAAAATAAAAGGAAGGTGAGAGGAAGACGAAGACGAAGATGAAGAGGACGTTGAACAAACTTTACTATTTAAAAGACCACCACCACCACAAGGTTAATGTACCAAAAGCAATTCCGTATTCTATTGTCTATCTAAATATGAATATATATTTATATTTAGTGGTCGGTCAAAAAGAGTCAGTCGGACAACCCTATGAAGCAGATAACCCACTACAGTCTACCGCAATCTGTCTTTCATTAGGCCCATGCCATCTCTTTAGCTTTCTTGTCCACTACGCTATCGCAATGACTTGCATATGGCGACACCCAAGTCAACCTGCACGCATTTTAAAACCACGTGTTTGTTACTACCCCCAACCACTCCAAATTAAAAGTAGATATAAACATTATAGCCACGAGGTCAAAAACTCAAAAGCAGAGCTAATAAATTATAAAAATTAAAGTGTTTCACTTCAATAGAAACACGTGTTCCAAGTTTCGACAAGCTTCTTCCGGTCAAACAAGTACTGTTTCCCCAGGTAGCACGAAAGACATGAGTTACTATAGTGTAACAAGACTGCACAGGGCTCAATAAGCCAATGAAATCGGAACCACACATTTCGATGCTTCTACGTGTAAGACAGAAGTTCCATACACCACGCGAACGAATGTCGCCGATTTCATTGGGGCACCGAACCCGGAATGCTAGAACGTTTTTTAATAAGAGATTGGATCCGCAATTGAACTCCACGTCTCCACCACGGGTCAACACGTGTCCTTTTTAACTACTATTAATCATGTTTAAAATTTATTAGATTAATCCACTCTAATAATAGACCAAAAACATGCTGTGTGGCAAATCTTACCATTTACGCACGCATATACCATCACATAGGACCAAACCCATCATATAAACCTAACAGGTTCGGGAGATAATTCGATTAGAGTTCCGTTTTGAAATTGGTATGGGCCCCAAACTTCAACCCCGCCTGCGAAAATGTGGGAGCAGTTGGCGTTAGGGGCCGGAATACGTATAACATTCAGCGAGGAGGTTCAGGGTTCAATTCTGGTAACTCCTGGAAAAGAAGTAGGAGTTTACAAGAGTGAGCCCTGAAGACCCACTCTTCATTAACATAATCGGTATATTTTTTTAAAGGATTTTTTTGGCACTCACAGTAAGGTGGCATTTGTCAACACTACTCTGAAAAAAAAAAAAAAAAAAAAAGCTTAAGTTGAAGGTTAATTGCATGTCTACATTTTAAAGATTTTAGGAATAAAAACCTCTACTTTAAAAATGTAACTCTATCTCTAAAGTCCAATTAGACATAATTTTCAAATAAGTACTTTTTAGACTAATGTTGACAAACACCACTTAAATATAACATGCCTTTTGAATTATAAAATTCTCAATGAGGAATACCATTCCATTAGCAAAATGAGAAAACAAAATTACACATTTCCAAATACTTGTGTTGTTATTAAAATTACTCTCTTTCTTTTAAGATCACTATGTGATTACCGGTTAATGCAAACACGTATTGACTAATTTCTAATTAAATTTTGGGAGTAGAGCAAGCATGGACAAATTCTAATTTAGTTCAGCCTAAGGAGTAATCCTAATAAGAATAGGGTTAAGAAAAGTAGAGCTGTAAATGGATCGGATGCTGTCAGATCCGCAAATCCAAATCCAATATGAGATCAACTCTAATTGAGTCAATATTAGACAATTAATCCTAGTAAGAACAGGGTAAAGAAAATTAGGGTTGTAAGTGGATCAAATCCGGATTTGATTTGAAATCCGTTAGATTATAAATTGGTTAATCTAAGTTTGAATCAGGTTATATAGTCAAGACTCAAATCCGATTAATATCACATTTTAAAAATTGATTTTTAACTATATATAAAAAATCATGAAATTTTTGATAAATAATTTAAATAAAAACAAGCATACGAATGCATTTAGAAAAAAATATTAATATAAATTGATACTACATACGTAAAACTACGTGGCCGAACCGCACCAGAAATTTAAATTTGATCCCATTATAATTGGATCCAAAAATAAGATCCATATCTGATCCAATATGGATCTACAATCAGATCAATCCAGATCCATTGACAACCCTAAAGAGAAGAAGTGTTGCATGTTTATACGAGTACCAAGGAAAATCCTAAATATGAACCATCCATGGACAAAATATATCTTTCATTTTATGAATCCACAAAGCGAAGCAGTCATAATATGGTTCATGCCCCCAAATAGATATTTAAGAAAGGGGCAAATTCTTTTTTCTTTTTTTTTTTATGTATAATAATAATATTTGTGTATTACTAGCGTACGCAGAGCACGAAATTTAGCGTACCTCTCTTTGCGCTTTTCCAGAAAACTCAGCAAGGACTTCCTCCGGGCCATCGGCAGGCCTGTTTAATTCGCAAGGTTTATTCATATTAGGAAAATTTTCAAACAACAGGCACTTGCTACAACACAAACAAAAAAAAAACAAAAAAAAAACACAGAGATAACAGAAAGACTGACCTCCGTTAAGTGTCTGGAGCAGATGCTTCTCCTCGCTTGAAGAAACTGCGAGTTCCGTTTCGGTTGATTCAACAGTTTTGGTGTTGAAATCTATAGCAAGTTTCATGATTTTCTCCGCCTGATTTTTTAAAGGGAATGTATCAATTTGCATTCATAAATTAATAAATACATAAACACGACAATTTATCGAATGCAGCAAAGTTACTAGAACTAACCTTGTCGCGAGGAACATCAAAAACAGAGACAGTTCCATTGTAGAAGATCGTCAAAGGGGCTGTTTCTGGAGGACTTTCAGGAGTAGGCCTGTAAAAATTGCATGTTTCAGCAAAACTAAAATCGATATTTTCCATAAATACAAGGATGCTCGAGGCATTGATCTGAAAGGTCTGAGTACCTGAAATTCGGATTAACGACAGGAAATGTCGGGACAAAATTTTGATTTCCTTTCGGAGTCGACGGCACAGAAAACGATTTCTTTGAAGGTAACAAAACTCCGGTATCCCGGGAAATGCCGATTGCCGGCGATTTCCCGTCCGAACTTCCGGTAGCAGTTCCGGACTCGATCACGGTTTTCAGAAGCTGAGGATTGATCTTAGAAATGGCGCTTTGGATTCCTGCAACCAACCAGAAATGATGTTTAATACGAATCGGAAAGGATGAAATCGAGAAAACAAAGAAAGCAAGCATAGACAAACGCAGATCGAACCTCGAACGGTTCTCCGTTGCTTGAGAAGCTTCTGGAACTGAGATTTGGAAGGGTTTTCCTTCTCCATTTCGAAGAAATCGAGCTCTACGGTTTCCCTGGACATCTTTGTTTTGATTTTCTTGTTTCTTTGGCTTGAACTCTCTGCACCGAATGAATGAAGAACTCACGAGAGTTATGAGATTTTAAATGCTATGTCAAGTCGAGAAGGGCTTTAAATGGTGAGCACGAGATCAACGACACTAGAACAGAGGGCAAAAAAGGAAATTGGGAAAAGAACAGAATTCGTCAAATGGCACGTCTTCCATGTGATTTTTTTTTATGAAATGACTGAAAGGCCCATAAATTATCTTTGTGTACACTTGAGTTATTAAGATCCTAACCAAAAAAAAGTTATTAAGACAGAAATGGCCTTGGATATGGACATATGATAACATAATAAGACAAAAATAACCTTGAAGTTTCACCCGAATTTTTGCTTATTTTGTCTTAATAATTTTAATTCATTTAATATTAATACTAATTCAATCAGATCTTACAAAAATAAATAATAAACCAAATAATGTTATGACTGTATGTACCTAAAGGTGGACATAAGTGTAAGTGCCTCAATTTTTTTGGGGGTGGTGTTAAGGGCACCCAATATTTGATGGCTATACCTTATTTTAAAAAAAAATTAATGATAGTGAAATCCATGGTGATTGTATTATTACTCTTATAGTTAATAAGCTTGATGTTTAGTATGTGGTTATAAATCTTATATTTATATTTTTTTTTTTTGCTCTTTTTCGGGCTACACAATTGAAATTAGCGTGAACCTTTTTTTTTTTTTTTCAAGGCTGTTCCTTTAAGATACACAATACATCAGTGCATATCATTTAAACTGAACATATGTCTAGTCTCATACATATAAACAAAGAACAATAGTCCTCTAGGTGGCCGAGGAGGGAACTATTCCTCCTCGCTCTCACATAGCTGACCCTTCACCTTCCATTAACTCGGGTTAGTTTTTTTTATAACCCTTTAGTTAATTTTATTTTTTTTAAAACCAAGGATACATGGGTGAACCTTAAGGGTGGATTAATCTTAACCACAGTTGAATGGGGTTAGAAGGGGGACACATGGTAAGAAAATGGGAGCCGAGACGCCCCTCCTCTCATCACCGACTGAGGAGGTGATTACTTTTCATAAATAAAATATGACAATTGTCTTTCTAATTAATTTGACAAGTCTAAGAAGTAAAGTTTTTGAATGGGATCCCCCTACAAAGTCGGCATTGGTGGCAAGTATAATCAATGAGGGTGAATGGGATCCCCCTACAGCTCGCTCGGCGGATTTGGTGGAAATTTGGAGGGAGCTCCCTAGCAGTTCTCTGTTGGTGGAAGATGAGGAAGATCAGATTGTGTGGAAACCAAATCCAAATGGAGTTTACTCTCTGAAGTCAGCATGGGAACACATCCGGGTGGCGAATCCAAAGGTGGAGTGGGACAAACTATTCTGGTTTAACTCGAATATCCCTCGGCATAGCATGATCGCATGGATGGCTTGGTCTAATGCTCTAAAAACCCAAGACTTTTTGGTGCGCCATTCCATTCTCCAGGTTTCTAGGTGCGTTTTTTGTTGGTCCTCTTCGGAAAGTATGGATCATCTCTTCTTTGCATGCCCTTACTCTCGGTCTATTTGGAATGCTTTACTTGATTGGTGTGGGTTGCATAATCCCCACTCCCCGGGGTGGGAAAACGTGAAAGCCTGGATTCTTCATTCTTGTAGGGGAAATAACTTGATTCAAAGAGTTAGAAAAGTGGCCATCAATGCAACCATCTACTACATCTGGCAAGAGAGAAATTTCAGAATCTTCAAGAACATTCTCAGGGAACCCAGTGCTATTATCAAGCAAATAAAATTTTCTTCGAGAAGTTGGTTCTCTCTTGATAGGCAGGTGGTGGAAAGTTCGACTAGTACTCGAGAGCTATTGGCTAATTGGGGTATAGAAGCCGATTTTGTTGCTCCTGGGGGTCAGCATTGCTCGTGGATACCTCCTCCTAGTGGATGGTGGGCCCTTAACACAGATGGGTCTCTTCGTGACACTATGGCAGGTTTGGGCGGCATTTTACGTGATCAAGCAGGGATTGAGTGTGTGGCCTTTGCTGTTGGTTGTCCTAGGGAAGATATAGGCCTTCTCGAACTGAAAGCGATAGTCTTTGGGATCAATATGGCGATTGAGTTTGGAGCGGTTCGACTGTGTATTTACTCCAACTCTAAATGGGTGGTCGACTGCCTTAATGGTATCTTTGAGCCTCCTTGGCAGTGGAAAAGTGACTTCCGCGTGGCAAAACATCTTCTTACTCACCTATCATCTTTCTCAATCTCTCATGTGTGGCGCGAATGTAACCGTGTTGCAGATTCTCTTGCGAGATTTTGTGCTTCTTTTTCGCAGGTTTTTTTTCCTCCCTCGCCGTTTCCTCCGGAGACCCTGTTTTTTTCTTCGGAGGATAGGGCTGGGAAGTTGTACCAGCGATTGTAATTGGCTTCTTTTTCTAAATCTGGTCGGGGTCTGCCTAACCCCAGCTTACCTTCCAAAAAAAAAAAAAAGTTTTTGAATTTATTTTTTTAAATAAGAAAATTAAAATAAAACCATTTGGTAAATATTTATTTAAAAGAACTATTTTTTATACCTTATAAATATGTTGCCTTTGTTTTAAGAAGTAAATAAAGTTTATAATTTTTAATATTGAGCTTATTTTGTTAAAGTAGTTAACAATTTATCATCATTTATGTCATTTTTGGATAATTGTATTCCTTAAAATTCATTATTCTCTATTATACCCTTGTTTCTTATTTTGATTTCATGTTAGTTGTGATATCTTTTAAAAATTACGCAAATGTTTATTAGGTAAGTGCATGTTTGTACGTATTATTTAATATACTATTAAAGTAAGAGTTTATTTTTAATTTTATATATAACAAATGAAAAGACTTGAAAATAATAATAAGATCTAAAAATACTCTTATTAAATTAACCCTCATTAGAATAGATAATTAATATTTTTTAAAAATGCTGTGTTATTTTTTATGATATATGTATTTTTAATTTTTTGAAACAAATTTAATGTGTAAAAAGACATAAAAAGAGATATGAAAAAAACAACTATTATTAAATTAACTCTTATTAAGTAAAGAATATTGTAAAAGAAATATCGGTACTACTATTTTCTTTGATGTATATGAAAATGAGCCGTGATAAGCCTACTTGGGATAAGGATTTACAAACCTAAGGTTGGACCTCATTGGTCCAACCCCCCTCTTTAATAGAGGAGCTTGGACCAATGAGGTCCAGCCTTAGGTTTACAAATCCAAATCCCTAGTACATTAACTATATTCCTATGAAAATAGATATCTATACTACTACTATAAAATAGAGTTTGAGTGTTTCAATGGATGCCACCTAGGACTTCCTTTTGATATCATGTAGGACTCCTTTTCATTTGTGAGGCCACGTATGCAAAACTGAAAATAATAATTGGGGCTCACTCACTTTCTCACTCTTAATTGTTTTCATTTATCTTCTAACATTAGTGATGACAATAATGGAAGTAGGGGAAGGAACGTTAGGGATGGAGGCCTTAGGAATGGAAGAGATGGTTAATTTAAAATGTTGTAACAGTTCCAATTCAGTACTATGTCTTTTAAAACTTTTAGAAGGGTAACGGTTTACTCTATTGGTTTATTATTCTCTTAGGAAGAGTAGCGGTCTCTAATGTTTCATTTAAAATGTTGTACCGAATCGAAGTACCAAACCCACTACTGTCTATTGCAATTTCTATGAAGGTGTAAGGGTTATGCACTCTAACTAATATGATCCTTCATCCAGCATTCCTTCATTGCCAGAGAAAGAGACTACAATCCGTAAAGGTTAAACTTCAAAGAGAGAAGTTCTTCTCCTCTTGATGCGAAAAAGAACTTAGAGAAGTGAGATTGCAATCTGCAATCTTTGGAAGCTTACAACTGGGGGTAGCACTTCTCTTATGGGTTGATTCGTTAGTGACTAAATTGTTTTTTCCACAAATGGAGGCTACACAAGTGATGTACAATTCCCTTTTTATGGTTCACGTAACACTTCTCTTATGGGTGTAACACTTCTCTTATGGGTTGATTCGTTAATGACCCAACTGTTTTTCCGCAAATGGAGTCTACACAAGTAATGTACAGTTTCCCTTTTTTATGGTTCACCCAGTGGCGAATTTCTATTATATATTGCAGATATGTTTTTCTGAAAAATGATTCTTTCATTTTAATTTTATTCCCATTTCTTTCTTTTCATCTATTCAATCACATGGTTCTTTATGTTTCTTCTTAATGCATGGATTGTGGAACCCGATTCACCTTGCCCATTGTCATCCCTACACATGCAGTTGTTCGGTAAACTCTTGCCTCTTTCTATACCTACCAAGGTTTTTTGAAGTTTGTATCTTCTGCATCCTAATTTAAAATAAAAAATAAGACCTTCATAGTGATAATCCAAATTTATTTATTTGTTGTTGGAAAGTGATAGTCCAATTGAAAGAGAGAATTTTTGTTTTAGTGCATATAATAGTGCGGTTATCTAGTTTTAGGGAGTGGAGGCAGACTTATATTTTAGTTTTGATGATTATGAGTTTTCCTTGCCTTTTACCTGCTACGGTTCTAACTTTTCAATTATCTTTTATTTTATTAATTAATTTCTTTAAAATATATATATATATATATTAAATTGAAGGGGAGGATGTTGTAATGTGGTATTTGATAGATGAGCAATCTAAGTAGAAATTTGTGCATATCTTCGTGGCCAAATACTGGGTTTTGGAGCTCGAGCCTAGCCGAGCTCAAGCATAGATGAAAAAATTTCAAACCGAGCCGAGCTCGAATACACCCCTACTTCTAATGCATAATAGTGAAGACTAATTGTCACGCCCCAAAACCCACCCTAGAAGTTAGAGTGAATCATGGACGACTAATCATGACTTACATGACTTGCTTGACAAACCAACCTGCTAAACCCACAGAGCATATACAATAGAGGATAAAAACAGCGGAAACATACTCTAACATAGTACAGCGGAAGTCTATCAAACTTCTATGTATATACATAATTCAAGTTTATACAAAAAGAAATTCAAAGAAAGTGTTGACAGATCCACCAAAATACATGAATGTATATCTCTCATCTCACCCACAGCTATTCACTCAGAATCTACTACCACCTAATAGTAACCCTCGACCGAAGGTTCCTCTAAAGGTTCCTCGACGTACTCCTCCTCCACCCAAGGGCTCGGAGCACAGACATCCAATGGAGCAGCAGCTCCCTCAAAACCTGCCGACATAAGAAGTACGGCTGAGCATGGAATACTCAGCGTGTACCAAATGCTAATCAACAGTCATAGCAAAACAATAACAATATGGAAAGCAGGAAGCAGTACACAGATATAAAGTAGGAACAATTCATATCATCACGAGAAAGTAAAGCCGTTTATAATCATGCTTGCATTTCGTAAAAGCCGATAAAATCCTTGAAAGCTTGTGCACTTGACTTAACTTAAAGCACCATTTTCATGATTGAAAACTTGTCTATTGTGTCATGCGTGTCATGTCATGCCATGCCATGCGTGTCATGCTTGTATCATGCTTGCTTCATCGGAAAATAAACTACTTGTGAAGGAAGGGAGACCCTTCTTTCTAAATGTTCATGTCATGTCATGCTTGCTTGCTCGGAAAAGTAAACTACTTGTGAGGGAAGGGAAACCCTTCTTCCTAAATGTTCATGTCATGTCATGCTTGCTTGCTTGGAAAAGTAAACTACTTGTGAGGGAAGGGAAACTCTTCTTCCTAAATGCACTTGTGAGGGAAGGGAGACCCTTCTTTATGAGATGCATGTCTTGTCCTTACCAAAAGCGAAGTGAAACATATCGTAGGATATACCCCACCTCTAAATCTCGTTCTTGAAAATAACGATAATTCATGTCATGCATGCCGTGCTCGTGGAATCCTGTGCATACTTGCATTGGAATTTAAATATGACATTTGGGGATTTCACAATATATAGCATGTTGCAATTTAAACAATAAGCATTTATGACATTTCAAAGAAAACAAGAACTCGCACTATCAGAAGCCCTAACAAGTTCATAAGTAATTAAGCATGTATTTTCTTAATTTATCATTCGTTTTATTCACCTTGGCATTTCATCAAGCATAGGGTGTGTCCATTATTTATTTAAACCTACATCATGCTTTTCTAGGTGGGTTATACTCACATCATACATGTTTGTTCATTATGGATACAATGCCCTCCCAATTTCATTCATCACAACCATACATACGGCATCCAATCACCCATTCACATCTACAACCATCCATTCATCCCATTAGGTTCATATATTATGAAAACAATAAAGAAGAAG
The DNA here is from genome assembly GCA_015143295.1 of Tetracentron sinense. NCBI lineage: Eukaryota > Viridiplantae > Streptophyta > Magnoliopsida > Trochodendrales > Trochodendraceae > Tetracentron > Tetracentron sinense. Next base: position 1,375,643 of record CM026573.1, on the reverse strand, counting down.
GGAATAAAAGAGGTATGAACTAGGAGGGTAGCAAGAGGTACCGACCTTGACAAATGAGGGAAGAAACCCCTTTGCAAAACGTCTGTGAGTCGCTGCCCTAGCTTGGAGAAACTGCTTCTTGAATCGGAATCTTGAAGCAATTCAAGCTTGAGGTGATCTAGGGTTCACAAACCCTTTGATTTCTTCTCAAAAATCAAACCCTAGGTTTAGAAATCTCATTATCTTTTCTCTTCCTCTCTAATATCTTCTAAGTGTGGTAAATGAGCCCTAAAGGCTCGGGCAAACATCTTAAGGTATGAGTGAAACGTCTAAATGACAAAAACACCCTTACTAAAATTTCTGCAAAAACGTGAGGACCAAGCGATCGGTGGTTATGATCAATCGATCGGTTGTTTACCGAGCGATCGGTGAATTGACTGAGCTCTTGGTAAAAAACAAGCTCTCTGGAAAATTTCCCCATACAAAATTTTCAACCAGTCGATAGCTTCCGATCGATCAGTTTTGGACCGATCGATCGTCCATGGACCTAGCGATCAGTGGTCTGCAGGTCCACACTATTTTGGCCATATCTTTTGACTCGTTCGTCGGATTTTGACGATTCAACTTGCGTTGGGTTCGTACTTCGAAAAGAAACATTTCTGACGTTTCGAAATTTTTAATTTCTTCCTCATTTATTAATTGTACTACATTAAAGGCAAATTGACTATGAAAGTGTCATGCATTAAGCATGACAAAGTCTAGGGCTCTACACTAATTGTAATTATTTTTGGCGTTTAAGTTTACTGGTGATCTTCTCTAACATCAAAATTGTGATTAAATTTAGTGAAAAGGAGGCCCTGACCAAATTTGATCCCAACATCTTTGAAAGTGAAATCCATTCCACTGATAATTGATCAAATATGCAATATATTTTTTCTTAGGGAGTTTCCGCTTTTAAAATAAAAATGTGTGTAATGGATTAAATGTTTAGGTAATTAATTTCAATCACAATCTCAACTTGAGACTGGGCAATTCAACCTCAAAATGCTGTCTTGAATTGTGAGGAAGATGACGTTCAAGCACCCAATAAATCAACAATTTCAGTCAATGCCATTTGAAATTTATCGCTAAATTAACAATCAGGAATTCAAGCCCAATGTTAATTTATGTAACCCTCTTGGGCTTCAACTCCAATGACTGGATAAATATATTTCGCTTAAGGGATCTACATATGGATGTATCTTCTAATTTATTTCATTAATATTTTTATTTTTCTTACTTAAAAAATAATTTTATTATCAATTCTTCTTCTTAAATCTACCACCTTTATTGTGTTTGAAATCTATAAATTTAAATTATAATTTGTATTTTAAATTAATATTATCATTAGTTTTTTTTCTTTTTGACATTTCCGTGCATTGCACGGTTCCTTGCTAGTCAAGAATAATGGAGGGCTACATCGACAATAGAGGCCAATTTTCTAATCAAGTTTAATTGAAAGATTAATGGTGTTGGTTAGAGTGAAAAGGGTATTAATGTCAATAGGCAATAAATTTGGTTGTTGGGGGGGAAATAAAAATAAAGATACTTCCGGATATCTTGCTTGGCCTAATTTCAGTATTTTGCGCAGTTGCCGTGCCAACCGGGAAACGTGCAGGAATACAAGAACTCAAGAGACACGTGACCGGATCATTTCCCTCACGTTTTAAATTTTGAGACGGTCTTTTTCGGATATCCGAGCGGCAGAAGTACTCCGTCAAAGCCCCACAAGAACATGACTCCAAAACTGTCAAGTTCCTAACGGCACTACGGAGTCCCTACGGTTGAACTTTTTTTTTTTTTTGGTAATAAACTATAACTCTCATTGAAAACTAATGGAAATGAGAGATTACAACTGAAGAACGGAAATCAGCTCTAGCTTGAGGGAGGTACCTGGGAAGTAATGGCTTACGCAGACTTTTGTTCAGAGCTTGTTGGGCTAACTCATGAGCAAGGGTGTTAGCAAGTCAGTTTACATAAGTGAAACTGAACCTAAACAATCCACTCGATCGGATAAGAGAATCAATGTCCTCGATGATGGGGTATATCTCAGCATTGATTTGCTGGACCTGCCCAGTGAGATATTCCACTATTTCTTTGGAGTCGGATTCTACAATGGTTTGGCGCCATTCTTGTGATATGACCAGAGAGACACCTTCCCTGATGGCTTCGGCTTCAGCTCGTCTAGCGGAACCACCCAGGAGAGCCTTGCTCAGGCGACGAAGGATCTCGCCATGGATATTACGAGCAACTAAGCCCACTCCCGCTGCAATACCGCTGCTCAAGGCCGCTCCGTCGACATTGATTTTAATCCAACCACTACCAGGTGGGTACCACTGGACTTCAATTCGGCCTGAAGGTGAGGATGGATCACATCGTATTGGAGCTATAAAATTCCTTAACAAGGACTCCGCGTGTTTTATTGTGATGAAGGGGTCGGGCACTATACTTTCAAAGATGGCAGCATTCCTAGATTTCCATATAGCCCACAGCATGGTGGAAATACTAGTTCCCAAATAATAATTGTCCTTGGCAAAGGTTGGTTGCGTTGCCCACTGGTTCCACCATTCATGACAATGAGTAGAAATTGAAGAGGGAAGATGAAGGGATAGATGAGAACCAAACCAAATGGCCCTAGAGAAAGGACAATGGAGAACCCGTTCTTTTGCGTTCGGATTTGGTCCGTACAGGATAGTGACATCTGTCCAACTTAATGTAAGATCGAATCATAGGGAGAGTTCAATGCACCCAAAGCTCAACACGTGTTCCCTTTAACCCCTATTAATTGTAATTAACATTTTCTAATCTTATGATTAAATAATCTAGCCTTAAATTTTAGAAAAATATTTTTAATTCTGATTAAGAATTTTTAACTTTTAGGATTACTCTTTTTTTTAAATTAAGGTTATATTATTAGAATTTAAGGATTAGTGAAGCTTAAACATAATTAATAAGTGTTAAATGGGACACGTGTTGACCTGTGGGTCTGATTGAACTCTCCCCATGTTTAATCGCGATTGGATGCTATCCAAACTCGCTTAATGTATGGTTTGAAATTTTTCAAGTTTTTTTTAAAAATAATAATATTAGCAATATAAGTCAATAACACAAGTATTGACCGAACACAGTTAATAGAACGCATCTGGGCCTGTTCCAGTGCTAACTGGTAAGTGCATCTCCAGATCCGGGTTCGATCCTGAAGGGGGTGATGTTTGTATCTACCCCTTTAGCCCAACTTCAAATATTAGACATTAAATCACTAACTACTATAACATATGCTAACCTAGTTAACCCGAAAAAAGTTTAAGATTATTTAAAAAAAAATTAATTTTTATGTGTTTTACCAGAAAATACAATAATTTATGAGATTATATTGCCCTTCCCCCCCCCCCAAAAAAAAAATATCTATTAGAATTTGCTCTAAGCAATCAATTTGTAACCTGTTGTTTATCAAGTTGACACATGTCTAATAAATATACTTTTTTTTTTTTTTTGGGGAATATCATTTAGCTACTATCAAGTAGTAGTTAACAGCGGGGGAGTGGTGCTCCTTTAAGTCGTCTCCAGGTGGGAATGGATCCCAAGGCCTCTCTCATAAGAGAGGCCACATCCTACCATTGGAGCAAGCGCCGGGTCTAGCGGTGCACATGGGTACGGGTCAAACCATGAACCGGATCGAACCGACCACCATGATCCGGTTCAGTTTGGTTTTTGTAAAGGCTCAGTTCAGTTATGGGTTGAGTTTTACTTAAATTGATTTTCTTCAGTTTAATTCTGGTTTGTTTCAATTTTAAACCGAACCGAGAATCGATGAACTGAACTTAGAACCGAATGCGGAACTCGCGAATCGAACTGAACTAAGAACCGAATGTGGAACCGAGAATCGAAAACCGTATGAGAACCGAACCGCTAGTCTGCCTCCACCTTTCTAGGAACCAACCTGTGGGTAGAACCGAATGTGGAACCCGCGAACTGAACCGAACTAAGAACCAAATATGGAGCCGAGAACTGAAAACCGTATGAGAACCGAACCGCTAGTTCGCCTCCACCTTTCTAGGAACTAACCAGTGGGTAGAACTGAACCGAACCGAGGCTCTACGGTTCGGTTCTGGGTTGTTTTTTTTCCAAACCGAGGCTCTACGGTTCGGTCCTGGGTTGGTTTATTTTAGAATCGAGAACCGACGGTTCGGTCCCAAAAATTCTTAGAACCGACCCAAACCGAACTATGTGCACCCCTAGTTGGGTCTAATAAATATAGTTAATCAATTATCATTAACTCCTAAGTTAATGCTACCCTAGTTAGATTTAAAAAAATAAAAATAAAACAAATAGAAGTTGTTCAGTTTGTACAAGTGGGAGGACATGTGTTGCATTTTTTTAATAACTGGACTAAACCAAAGTAAACATAACCATATAAGATCTTGAGTGAACAAGAATTTGCAACAAGAGGTAATCTACAAGAATCGGTGCAAAAAGGCCTAAGCCCTAACCGTAGCTTTTTGCGTGTGTTGATGGCATAAATTGGGAAGATTGACACATGGAGTATATAATTTAATTAGATTAGACATTCTCAATGAATGAATGTTACGTGGATTACATTCATAAGGATAACATTATCTAATTGATTTTTTTGACTCTAAGCCTTTCTACTTGCTTGACTTCAACGTTTTTTTAATGATTTGATCAAGAACATGTCCTGATCCTATGATGTATCAATGCTCTAACGTCTTTCAGATAATTTGATCAAAAATAGGTCTTGAGCTAATGACGTGATAAGTTTCGCTACAAATTAATGATGAAAGCTTGAAGGAGTTATACTCCGAATGAACTTAAGGCAGATTTTATTAGTCTTGTTCCTCCTTAGGGATTTGGAGGAGCCAGATTACCATGTACCCTAAGCTTGCTTTGTCAGGGGGATGATGCATGATAGGCCACTGCCTCCCCATGAGAATGGGTACATTTGTTCCCCCAATTACCTATTCTAATAGTATGGATTACTCTAGGCTGACAGTGAGGAGGGTTTTGGGATGTTACTTTCCCCATCACCTTGTGGGTGATTGAACGAGTGTGCCCTCCATAATCTCTTCTCTTACAATTGGTTGTTTGAGACCTGATAGTGGATATAGTTTTTGCCTTGGGAATGGTGCTTTCATCCAATACCTATGATTTTTTTAAGGACAAAAGATTATATCGAGAATAGTGTCTTCGTCCAACACCTATGATTTCCTTTAGGACAAGATATCATAAAGGTGTATCATGATATAATAATTGATGTTTTGGGGGAGGACGATGAGTTGTGGCTTGAAGGGCCTTAATAGAGTTATGTTAAATAGGAAAACACCTTTAAGATGGAGTTCTTGTAACGTCTTTGAGATGGTGTTCTCTATTTAACATATGAAAAATACGCATTAGAAGTTATTTGGTCATAATAGCTAATGAGATTCTACATGTGAAGAATATGCATTAGAAGTTATTTGGTCATAATAGCTAATGAGATTCTGTTATGATAAGTCACTCGATGTAGCAAGTCTTTTAATCATTTTTGTCCTTTAATTCATTTAGACATTTTTTGATAAACCGATCAGTTATTGTCAGCTGTATCCTAGTTGCTAACTTCACATAGACTCTTATAATAGAGATTGATCTCATTCTTTTACGAGATATAAAAAAAAATAAAGAATTTTCACTTTAATCTTAAAAAAACCAATTCAAATTATTAGAATTGGTGATTTCATTATGTTTTCCTCTCTCCTTCTAACCATGATTATTTTATTCTCGTTTGTTATTCTCTTGTTTCACTGTCATTTTTGCAAGAAATCCAAGATGGAACAGTTTGGACATCAGATTTAGGCCATCTTGGAGTTGAGGAACCTAGATCTAGATTGATTTGCAGATGAAGGGATACAATTAGCATCCATCTCAGCAAATCCAAATCTCAGTTACAGCGTGTCATTGGCATTTTCTAAAGGAATGAGACATAAACCTTAGGGGATTAATTCTCCCCTCCTTAGGTTTTTTAAAATACCGATGTGACTCATATAAAGCAAGTTAGGGTTATGGCTTAGCCCCTTTTGCAGCATTCTTGTATAGGTTGCCACTTTGCAGTATATCCTTGCTCTAGGTCTAGAGAATATTTTGTGTCTTGATTTGAAAGCTAGGCCATGCCTTGCTTTATCATAGCTAAGGGTGGAAATTCGGCCCTCCAATGAGGATACCTAGCCCGACCCTCTTAAACCCACAAATTCAAGGGATTTTTTTCTTCTTCTCCAAAGACCACAGGCTGGGTAGGGCCAGGGCCTTGCCCTATCTGTCCCTCTATATACTTTACTACATCAATATATAAATATTTGTGTGTGTGTTATAAGATTTATCCTATACATATATTATATTATATATATATATATATACTTTAAGTACTAACACTTTAATACTACGCTTTATGTTAGTATTGTGCTAAATTTAGATATATACTAGTACCATGCCATATGTCAGTATTGTTTTAAAATTGTTTATGTTATCCTTGTGACAAAATTTATGACTTTTGTTAACACTTTAATAAGATCATGCTATACAAATAAGATTTACATATGCCTGATGTTAGTCCTATGTCAAAATTAAATATATGGAAAGAAAAAGTATATAGCCGAAACACATAAAAATATGGAGTATATATATATATATATATACTAGTAAAGGTGCACGTGCTTTGCATGTATAATTTTCTTATATAAACTTATATTTAATATTAGAGAAGAGTTACTAATAACTGATTATTTATGGATCTCACTTATAAATATATATAAAAAAAACAAGTATTCATTCTAATAGAGTATTGATAGTGAGTACTTCTTTTAATCACTTTAAGAAATTCTATTACAAAGAGTTACTAATAACTTGTTTTTACGTTTAACGAGACTAAAGAGTCCTCTTTAAGAGCTAGTTTAGGATTGAGTTTCAACAACTAAAGTATTAAAAGTCTAAATTTACCTTATTAGTGATTTGCAGGTATAATTTTTTTCCTTCTTTATTAAAAGTCATACTAACTATAGTTCCAATTAAAATATATGATCGTATCAAGCAAACCCAACAACAATTTTGGAATCTACTTGAGATACATGCATTTTATTCAAGTAAAATTTCTTAAAATTGCTCATATTTGCAGTAGGCATGAACCAAAATACTCCATGGTAGCTTTAAGTATATTCTAGCAGCAAAAAAGATTAGATCTTAAAGAGAAACAAAGAAATTTGAAGATGCTAACCGGCTCTTGATTACTCTCAAAATGAAGAGAATACCAATGAAAAAAAAAAGTATGATGACAAGAAAGTTGTGATCAACCCCAGAACCAATCAATGGATAAACCACAAAAGTCAATTTAAGCATTGACTAATGCAAATTGTTTGACACCATATGGAAAAACAAACAAATTATATTGTTATCAATAATAAGTAGTTATAAGGGAGCTTTACCTATCAAAAGAGAAGCGCTAAAGATGATAGAATTTTTGACACCTTAAGACATGGCCTAGGACGAAAGACAATTCGAGCATCATGATATGGAGAAGGATGTCTAACTTGTTGGGACTACCCATCGAGATGGCGAGAGATATCTATAGTTCATACATGGCCGAGTCTGGGCGTTTGATGCATATTTGTGAAAACTGACCTATTAAAGATAGATATAAATATCTATAATTTTTAATTAGGTAAATAATATCTTTAAATTTATTTATTGATTACAATAAATAAAAAATTATTAAAATTAGAAAATTAGTATCTTCACAGCGTAATAATGAGATGGTGGGACTCATTGTTTTGAATTCTAAGTAACTTAAAAATAAGGAGATTCCTCATGTTTAAACCCAAGGTATATAAATTGTAAATATTAATTATTTTTATATTTCTCGTTCTCATAATTGTTCAACGTAACCTTTAATGGAATCCTGTTTCCTTGAAATAGAGGGCCGTGAATCTAGTGGGTCCCAAAAATCAACATTAAAATCTATCAGAAATTGAGAGAATATGCTGTAAATTTTGCTAGAACCCGAAATATATGATGATAACAGATGATTATTAAAGAATAATAAGTAGTGTAAAGACTTTAGTGTTTCCAACTCTCTACTAACAAAAACTCCTTATCAATATACATACCTAAAGTGATTTTTTCATGTTCGCAATATACACGCCTTTCCACAATAGAGTCAATGGTAAAAGAGAACCAAAGAGATAATGAATGAGAAGAGTTTTGAGTAAACATGCCCATTGGTCTCAAAGGCATTTTTAAAATTATATTATGAATTTTATAAATTTTAATCTCTTTAAAGCTTAAGTATAACCTAAGTTATTTATAAAATGAAATAAATTAAAGGGTATTTTGGTCAACATAAAGTTTAGTATACTCCTTGTACTTTTATTAATAGAATGATATATATCTCTACTATTATAATAAGAAAATTGGTGTCTGTGGTGGATATGTATTCTAGGAGAGCGGGGGTAGTGGTCTGGAATCTCTCCTTCAGTCACCCGCTGAATGATTGGGAAGTCAGTGACTTTGCATCATTGTTAGCTCTGCTCGAGTCGGTGTCGTTGGTGGAGTCAACTAGGGATCGTCATGTTTGGGCCTCCAATTCTAGTGGATGGTTTTCCATGAGAGATTATCTTCTGGTAGCTAATCCGGGCAGTATTGTCAAGTTCCCGCGTCAGTTGGTTTGGTTCAATGGGTTACCTTTCAAGGGTTCTGTCTTTCTTTGGTCGGCCTTTTTGGACAAGATTCTCATCTTGGACAATTTGAGAAGAAAATGTTGGAATCTTCCTAATTGTTATTGTTTGTGCTTGGTGGAGGAGGAATCAGTTGACCATTTACTTATTCATTGCCCATTTGCTAGGAGGATTTGGTGGTATTTTCTGGCGCAGTTGAGGGTTGCGTGGGTGTTTCCTTCTTCTATTTAGAATTTGATTTCTAGTTGGCTCTCAGTGTTGCTAGATAGTCCGATGGATCTAGTTTGGACCTTTATCTCGGGGTGGTTTCTTGGTCTTTGTGGAAAGAGCGGAACAAGAGGGTGTTTGAGAATTCTGCGCTATCATTGGAAAAAGTGTGTTCGCGATCATGCGCAATGTTGCGTGACTGGGTCTCCGCTAAGTTTGATTTGGTGGAGATAGGGTTTGATGAGGTTATTTCATAATTTTGTTTGGGAATGAGATTTTGCATTAGTTTTATGATCTAGAGGAGTTTTTGGGTTGTCTCTTGTAGATTCATATTTTGTGAATCCTTCCTTTTTTTTTAAAATATAATTGCGTTTACCGATCAAAAAAAAAAAGCGGGGTTAAAAAGTTGGTTATTTTTTTCTAATATTCCTAATGAGTTCCAATTTTATGATATAAGGGTGAATTTTTATATATATATTTTTATTTTGACCATAATTACATATAAAAAAAATTAAGATATTACGTTATCTTATTTTACATGAGGAAAGTTAGAAGGGGTATTGAAGTAATATCAACTACAACTAACAATAATCCCTCGATTTCCTCAAATCCTTATCTTTATCTTCTCTAATGCTCTCTCCTTGGTCTCTCAATGAAGAGGCACATCTTTTCTACGTTGTAACTACTTTTCAAGAGAAAAAGTAGAGACATGTGTTATGAGGTAGTTTCAACTCACTACTCCATCTATTTAAGTTAGAATTTTAAAATTCCTTCACTAGAGTCCTTCTTTCCGGTCTCTCTCCCCTTCCCCTCTTACGTGCATCGCACGTGCTGCCCAGTTGTATATTATAACAAAAAATTATAAACATGTATTAATCTATAGTATATTATATTATTTGTAACTTAAGAAAAATATTTTGTCAACAAATTTAAAAAATAACTCATCACACTGCTCTTGGCATTACAAGTCCCAATATTTGATATATGAAGAGGATTGATTTTAGGTTCACATTCGATTACAATGTACATGAAAAAATCACTCTTCTTTTAGGCCTTTGCCCTTGAGGATAAGGCTTGGGACAATCCAATTCAAGCTCTTCGAGGGCTAGGGTTAGACTAGGGCCGAACCCTAGGCAAGGTTTGGACCGAGTAAGACCTAGGCCCTGCCCTTTAACGACCTTACTTGTAGCACTAATAATCAGTAGTCCTTGCATTTGGACTTTATGCACCCAATAGAGGAGTGCTAGCCCACTCTATGCTTATTTTTTACTCTGAAAGGGAGAGAGTGCATTAGGCAGAGAGTGCAGCTAAGTAAAATCCGCATGTTGCATCCCAAAATCTCATTTTGATCAAATGAGACTTTAGACTCGTGACACTTATGTACAGTTTTATTTTAACAACATATAAGGCATACCAAAAGATGAGTAAAATTTCTCTTCAACATTAATAATAAATCCAGTAGATAACCAATATAAATCATCATTCATAATAGGTGACCAACTTAACATAAATAATTCGATCATTCATCATGTTCTATAATCCTTTAAAATTTTAACCTAAGCAACATTCATTTTAAATTATCTTTCTAAGCACCCCATTTTTGCACCCTTTATCCCTCTTCCCGCTTCTTCAAAGGCTCCAAAATTCACTTCAGGCTCAACCCCATTTAACCAAACTTATACTCAAACAACCCAATCAAGTCCAATTACCTAGTTCCCTCACTCAAGCCCAAGTAGCCTAACCCAATTACCCAATTGCCTTAAAGAAAGCTCAATTGCTTTAGCCAAAGCCTAATTACCATAGCCCAAACCTAATTGTCATAATCAAAGTCCAATAACCATAACCCATGATCCATAAGATCTAGTCCATATACCCATATTCATTCAACCAAAACCCACAAACCCAATCCCACTTTTCACTTTCCTACAAAAGACCTCTTATTTTTTATTCAAACCTAAATTAGTCCCATTTTTGAGTCTACACACATTTTTTATTACTCAATCACCTCTCACCAAGTACACACCTTTTGATCATCCAATCACTTCTTTTAGTCTCTTACAACTCATTCTTACACCTCTTACAAAATAATTAATTCTCTTACACCTTTTTTACCATCCAATCACCTCTCACCAAGTACATACCTTTTTAACTATTCAATCACCAACCACACCCATTTTGACCTACCAATCAGCCCCATTCTTCTCACCAAACCCTCTATTAATTACCAAATTACTACAATCCCTTGAAAACTCTATAAATACAAGACCCTCACAAGTCATTCACATTTTCAAAATCTCAAGTGGAAACCCTAGCTCTCCATCTTTTCTATTCAAAAACTCTTCTAAAGAATCCTCAAGTCTCAAAGCCAACACACCCCTTAGGCCTCATGATCTCTTTGAAGACTCTCACCCCTTATATTTTTTTTAGCATTGAAGAAAGTGAGAATAAGCTAAGGTTTAGAGTGTGTAGAGAATTGTAGGACTAAAATCCTAGAGTTTTTCACTAACTCTCTTCTTTTGTAGACTCTAAAAACCCCTCATCTTTTGGAGCATTGGAGAAGAAGTTTTGGAGAAATAGACACTCCTTTGGTCATTTTCGCTTCTTTTTTGTTTAATGTTTATCTCTTTCCATCTTCTTGATTTCTAGTCATATTCTAGAATCATATAGAGAGTCTCTCACTTATCAAGCATAGTTGAGTCTCTCTATATCAATCTAATGGTGTAGAGGGACCCCGTCTCAAAAGCAAGGAGAGATCCTCATTATCATTTTTGCGTACATATTTTTTTTCTTTTTATGTACCCACAAGTATGGATATAGGTAGGCCCATAGAGAGTGGAAAAACTAAAGCTATACCACTCTTTTAATTTTGTTTCTTTATTGAGATTCTAGCATTTCTTCTAGAATTCTTTGTGAAAGCTCATCCCCTCTCTAACCTTCATTAGGATGACATTACATCATTTATAATAGGTTAAATGAACCATCTTAAAAGGGAGATGATGAGTTTTCAATTTATTTATTTGTTTTTTCTATTCTTTCCTTCTTATTCTTCATGTTTTATTTTGAATGGATAAAAGATGGTTTAAGGACTTAAAAGAAAATGTTGTCCAAAATGTCTCATACTAAGACAATTGTATTTGATTTATCATCAATACTAATCCAACAAAATAGGTATTGGCAATAGATCATCTACTATTCATAATGCAAATATCATTCTTTATGTCCTAAATATGATCTTTTAGTCTAACTCTCCTTAACCTTCTATTGAGTTAAATTTTACTTTAGTTTAGTTTGCCAAAACCCTACCTATATGAAAATATAAAAAAAATATAAAAACATTATAAAATCTCAAAATACCAATAACATTCAAATATAACCAAAATATCAACCAATTTAGCATGCTTGCTTGTAAGAACTACTATGGCTTGATCCCATTAAGTCAGATAAGTAGGCAGCCCTAACGGGTCTAACTCACCTATGATTAGTTTCTCTTTCCCCCTTAATCTTACTTTATTTACTTAATTAACATAATTAAATAATATACTTAAGTTATATTTGGATTTCTTCTTTAATTGACTTAGAAATAGGGAGTAGGTTACCATCTGTGGATGGGGGCCCTAGAGTGCCTAACACCTTCTCTAGGGCTTAATCGAATCACTTACCTAGAATCTCATTTTGGACCTTATGGCTTATCCATTGTATATTTGGGATCCTATTTTTTCTTAATAAAATAGGTGGCGACTCTTGTTTTAGGCATTTAGCGTCGTTCCTCCGTAGGACCTAACCCAAAGGAAATGCGATAAATTCCCTTGCTCACAATCTTTTTACAATATTTTTAAAGCAAATAAACTAATTAATAAATCAATAATAAGAATATCGATCCAAATCAATCTCTCCCTCCTAATAATCATTTTCGGGCTCCTCAATATATTCTTTCTCGACCCAAAGTTCTGTGAATTGCTCCGAACCTAAATCTGCCGACATCAAAAGTTCAACTGAGCAACGAAATGCTTAGTGGAAATAAGTAATGTCTCTAAATCTTAAGCACAAATACCATTGCAGCTAACTCTAAATTGTGAGTAGGATAGTTCTTTTAGTGATTTTTCAATTGTTGAGAAGTATAGGCAATAACATTTTCATGTTGCATGAGAATACATTCTAACCAAATGAGTGAAGCATCACTGTATACCACAAAACTTCCACTATCAGATGAAACTGTCAAGATTGGTGTCGTGGTGAGATGCTTATTCAACTTTAAGAAACTCTTTTCACATTTTTTATCCCATGTGAACCTGACATTTTTCCTAGTCAAATGGGTGAGCGGTGGTGTTAGATTGAAAAATTCGTCCACAAATCTTCTATATATCCAGTAAGGCCCAAAAAGCTCCGAATCTCTGTAACACTCTTGGGTTTACCTTAATCTGCTACTGCATTTATTTTTGCAGAATTGACTGAGATTCCTTTTGTAGAAACCACATGGCTAAGAATGTCGCTTTCTCTAGCTAAAACTCATACTTACTAAGTTTTGCATACAACTCATGCTCTCTTAATGTCTTTAGAGTAATCCGGAGATACCTCTCATGATCCTTTTACGAGTTTGAAAACATGTGGATCAAATGATCCTCCCCTATCTACCTCCTCCTAATAAATTTTCCCTATATTATTTTTATCCTAGCTTAATCAATCCTCCTAACTAACGAATTTTCCCTATATAATTTTTATCCTAAAGAAAATGTACGTAATAAATCTAAGTGTACGTATTGCTTAGTCTTTTGATATTGATATGAAAAAAAGACAAGAATTTTGTCCGAGTCCCTTATTAGCCATGAAAAAAAATACTTATCTTTTTGTCTTGAAATAGAGAGCGCAATAAGGGGAGGAGTAGGGCTAACAAAGAAAGGAGATCCAACAGGCACCCATTGGGGACCATTGCCCTAATTCTTGGAACCCCATTTATACCATCACAGCCAAACTACAAGTAAAGGTTGTAAAAATAATGCCTTTTTGAACCATAATTTGGATTTAAATGGCTGTGGTCACATTATTTTAAGATCATTGTAACTTGTAAAATGAATAAAATATCACATGACATTCCGTAATATTAACAGTGCATAATGGAATACTCCTTCCTTCTTTGAAAGTTAACCCTAGTTACAACACTGACACCCTGCAACTAGAGAATGTTTGTGACGTGGGTCTGAATCCACATACTTTTGTATTCTAGCCGAGGTAAGGTGGTGGATTCGAAGACGCATCCATTCCCATCCGTTAACGTTACGGGGAGTAGTAGCCTTAAAATAAAGAAAGGGACAAACACTTTTGATTGGGGGCACACCCATAGTGTATTTTACTAGTCGCTGCTTGTTAAAGCTGACATATAACTTCTTCCTTTGTAGAGTTTGGTGCGCAAGAAAAGGATATCTCATCAAGAAAGGCTCATGAAAGAGAAATGTCACTCACTTTAAGAACATCCATGTGCTTGCAGAGATTCTTGTGTTAGCAGGTTCCTTAAGCTGTTTTATCTAAATTCTTTTATTGATAATGCTTGATTATATAGGGATTACATTGATCTCAAGATAGAAAGATTGTCAAAACTTATCTAATTAATTTCATAAGCAAATACAATCTATTATTATCTATTGGGATGAGTTACGATGATGTATCTCACTACACCTTATTAATGTACTACCACCATATTATCTATTGCTCCCTCTAAACACATGGAGAGAGTAAATCTTCACGAGTTTGATTAATATGATGGTCCTCCTGTCGTTGTCAGGTCTTCGTCCATTAGATGAGTCCGATGCATGATTATATGATTTTGTTGATCTGGATGTTTTGTAATGCCAATACGCTAAAACCACACCTCAGGAAGTCGTTGGTCTTGAGTTCGATTCTCTTCCCCCCGATGGCCACCCTTTTGGTTGCCGAGGAAATAGGTGAAAACATGGAAAATAATTTTTTTTTTTTTGGATTTCTAATACAATTTTTTGTTGTGTTTTGTCCAATTTTCTTTTATTTTCCATGTTTTTACTTATTTTCTCGACAACCAAACCTAGGGTTAGGGATTTATCCCTACTTACCTATTGTGTGTGGTTGGGAGGTCTGCACATGCCCGGGGCATTAGTCGTGTGCTCCAAGAGGAGCCAAAAATAAAGAAAGAGGGACACTATGGACCTAGAATCCGGCCTCTGTGTGCCTGAAATGATGCCTCATGGGCTAATGCCTCATGGGCTAAAGGTGAATAGACCTGTATGGTCTTTATGGATAGCCTCTGTGGGCTTGAAATGCCCCTGAAAAGATTCTAATGTGTTTAGATAAAGGGGCTCTATGGGTTGGCCTCTAATGGGCCAATTTCACTCATTTTGGGCTTATTCATAAAGACCACAAGTAGAAGTAGTATCCCCTCCCCCGCTCTTGATCTCTCTACTAACCAAAGGGAGTTTATTAGAAACCTATGCAAGAAGGAGAATCATCACCCCCTTGATTCCAATCCTCTAGCATATTCATTGCATTGCATATCACTGGATTCTACTACGATACTATGCTTCTAATTGGACCATTGGCATTAAATGCTTCCAAATATGTAGCTACTTAATTACCAATTTAATCTCTCAAAACCTTTTCTCAGATAGGTTGTAAAATTTTATTGGGGATTGGATAGGTCTACCTGTTCCCTACGCTGAATGAACTTCAACTTTAATTTAACCATAATCGTGATTCGCTAGGCCGTGCTAGTTTCTCAGCGCAGCAGTAAAGGTATGAGATACTCAACGGCAATAGTTTTTTCATTAGAATCATGCATTCAGCTGTTTGATTACCCCTCTTTGGTAGTAACATTATTCCTCTATCCATTTGATAACAGTAGATCCATTTTTTAAAAAAAATTCTCTTGCATAAGCATGATATTCTGATGAGGCAATTAAGTAACAAAAAATTTGAGTTGAATAAATGTGTTTTTATGATTATTTTCTTATAGAATTGGAATTTCTTTACTGCCATGACACAGATGTACAAGCCCAAAATAGTTAGAGCTGATCACATAGCCAAGGACAGCTCTCTCTGTGTGGCTGCTGTGAGAAGTAGATGGCAACAAGGAAGAGAAAGACACCTAGAAACAGTGTAAATGCTGCGGGTGAATTAGGAATGTCTTCATTTCTAAATAATGATTCTTGTAAACTCGCTTCTAAAATGCAAGGAATGGATGGTTAGCTGCAAAATGCAAATGGAGATCAAAGTCACAGTTCAACCATAAGAATCGACGTTGGGTTTTTGGATATTATGGTTGTTGTCATACTGTCATACTTAGGGTAGAACCCATGTGGGCCTGGCTTTTGATCATTTTTAGGGCTGGTCAGGTAGTATTCCATTGACTGGGCTTTGATAGCAGTTTTAGCCCGTGGGTCATATTATTCTGGGCTTTATTACTTAGGCCCGAATGACTCTCCAGTTGGACCTGGTCTTTTTATTAAGAAAATTTTAAAATGGGCCAGAAAAAGCCCGTTGAAGTTCATTAAAAATCTACTAGGGCTGGCCTGGTCACAGTCACGGCAATCACACGTGTCCTAATACGGTACCATAACTTGCCACGCATTATAATAATGCATGTCATATGAATGCTGGTACCACAAGTCGTACTATATTGGGTTACGCGCAATCATACCCTCACAAGATTGTTTAGGCTCCGAACTCCTTTATGCCCAAGTCTAAAGAAATGTTATCAAACATAATACTGTTAAATTAGATGAATTTTAAAAAATTTAAACAAGCGATAAAACTCCTGAAAAAAAAGAATATTGGAACTTATTTTGTAGAAGCTTATTATATTCGATATTCAAGTAGAGTTTCAAAATGGTTGGTACCCGTTTTGAGGTTCACTTGGGTGAAGCTTCATGAGGTGAGTGGGTGTGTGCGTGCTGTGTACGATGTGTGTTTTCTTTCATTTGCCTACAGTAACACCTAGTGGTGTTCTTGTGTTCAACCAAAAAAACGTAGAGTTTCAAAACGGAACCTACGTTAAGCTCCCATAGTTTTCTTACTTCAAGTACTAGGCGTGGTTTCAATTGTCACAAATGATGGTATACATGTGGTGGAGATGGAAATTATCATAACCCTTCTAAAACATATATGCAAGTTGGGTCAAAATTATATTAATTAACCACCTTTTTTGGGGGACTAACCATTTCCCTCCTAAGGCAGATCATTGGCTAACATGTCTAGCTCGAACTCTCGTCATCCCATCTTATGTTGTCGTTAATTCACACGCACATTAGCCTAATGCAGACAAAAGAGCCAGGCTAGCTAGTAAACCTTCCACAGGATTAAATTAGATCTAAGGTCCATGTTCAACATCAAAGCATTCTTATACAATAATTTAGGTTTCCTAGAATTTACATGTTCTCACATTACTATAGTCATCCCCACATTCAACAGTTTCTTTTAGTATATTTTATTTGTATATTATTTTGTACAAATTATGGTTTGTAGTTAGTTTTGGGCAGCCACATCGACCGGGACTTTGTGTGCATACTCTTACATCACCAATAAAAACTTTTATCAATTGATTGAGAGTTTCCATATCTCTGAGATTTTAATCACAGTATCACTCTCAAAATGAGCAAACACAAAGGACTGCTAAGTCCTACAGTTTCCACAACCCATGGCATGATTCACATTAGGGCATTAAACCTAAATTTTGAGCTGCATAAGAGTATTTAGGTTGATAGGGGTGGTAATGGCCGGGTATGGGCTTTAATTTTAGTAATTTTTAATAGGTCCACCCCAACTCGGCCCAATGCTACCCCTTATTAGCCGGGAAATCCAGTCCATTGGAGGTTTTTCACATGGCATATACCCCTGGTGATTTATCTACATCTGGCACTCGATATCTCCCAACATTTTACTGGAAGAATGCATATTCAACATAGAAACGTGTTACATGTTCATGTGGCTCATTCAATCCCCCTAGCATGTCATGCCAGAACACATACTGTCATCACCAGGGGACTTGCAACTTTTACGGACATCTATCTCTAGGGTAGCTCCTAGCCCCTAAGTTTAAGGCACCAACCAAGCTCATTCATTTCTTAGACTACAACATAGGTAAAAGGAAGGAAAGAGTGCCTATAAAACAACCCTAGAAATGTATGTGCCCTAAAAGACAATCAAGAGTCACTACTAGGAAAAAGGGGAGGGGGTGGGAGTGTGCCGTGGGGCAGGGGTGTCAAAGGATACCAAATAATATGTGAATTCGTTTGCTTGGATAATTTTTCTGAATAGGCATTCGGTAGAGCAAATTCAAAAAGTAATTTTACTGTCCTTCATACTCGAATACAAATTTAAATATTGATATACCTTACTAAGATTACATAATTTAAGACATATTAAATTATTATTTTTAATAAAAATAAGGATAAAATATTAATTTCTCATTTTTAAAGAAAATTTTTATTTATTTGTATTTGTAACATTTTTTTTCTTTCTTTCAAAATTTTTTTAATGTAATCAAATAATTCAGATATCCTCCAAGTTCGAATATTTCAATTAGAGTACTCAAATACAAATACCCTATTAGCAGGGCGGAGAGCCAGGAAGCAAGGGGGAGTAGTTGCCTCCTAACTTTTGGGAAAAAATAATTTAATAGAGCATAGTCATGGGGTATGGGGCAGCTGTACCCCTAAACTTTTGAAATAAATCATAATTGTATACTATGTTGTTTAATTATACAGGGCATAGGCAAGGGCGGAGCTAAGATTTTATTGTAAGGGGCACAAATAGTTGATTGAATATATTAGTAATTTTGTGCATAATGATTTGACGGGACAAAATATTTGGGGTTTAGGGAATGAGGGTTCGGGGGTGTAACCTAAATTTATTTTTGAAAACAAAGTTCGTTTGTTTTTTCATCCATATATTTCATAGATATCTTACAAGTATGGTTTCTCCTTGTTTATGAGAGCAACTATCCCTTTGTCCTATTTCTATATCCTATTAAATAATTAAATAATAATGCAACTAATATATTTTGTTTTCAAAGATCAGAGGTCTCCTGCCTAATGATTATGCCCTAATAAAAAATATAGTATAATTTTGTTTAAAAAATTTAAGAAAATCTATCTTCTTGCCCAATGATTATGCCTTATTAAATAATTAAAAAAAAATAGGATAAAAGGTTATATTTTTTTCAAAAATTCAATGGGAGCATCGAATCCATGACTATGCCTTAGAAAACTATTTTAAAAACATTTCAAAAGCTGAGGGGGGCACCTACCCCACATGCCCCATGCTATGCCCTATAAATAAACAAAAAATTATTTTTAAGGAGCCAGCTGCCCTTAAACATTTGAAAAAAATAATCATAAGGAGGCAATTGTCCCTTGAAATTTTGAAAATAAAATATATATGTTATATTATGCTATTTAATTATTTAACATGACATAGTAATGAGGGTAAGGAGATAACTGCCCCTGTAAATAAGGAGAAACAATACCGGTAGGATGTGTATGATACGGATGGACGAGATGACACACAAAGCCAATTTTTTTTTAGGGATCTATGCTTCCAAACCTCTTAGCCCTTTAAACCAAGAATATTGCATACCCACCATCTTTCTTTACAAATCAATAACAATTACTAACATACAAGTAAGGCCTACAAGACAATCTTGGCTCCGCCTTTGCCTATTTCACATTATCTGTTAGATATTTAATCGAATTCAGATAAAGAAATATGTAATCATGCCATTATCCGCTTCAAAATCGGTTCGTATATACCTCTAGGTGGGGGACATAATGCCACTCTTTTGAACTGTTGATGGATAATGGCAGAGAAAGTGACATAAGTCCCTTTAGTAGGAGGGGGTAGCCAAAGCTATAATCCAAGGGCCAATACAAAGCAGAGAATCCCGGAAAACACGCTGTGGAGTCTTTTCTCCCAAACCACTTTCACTGTCCAACGACGAGATTGAAACAGATATTGTCCAAAACACTAGTCATCCCTTCCAGGCTACCACACCATTTTAGCGTTTGTTTCTTGTTTTTTCTCTTGGCTCTTATTCTAGTCCAGATGCTAGCTGATGACTGTGACACAAGGAGTAGTTCATATGAACTCAGCTGCACCTCCACGAATTGGTGAACATGCACCTTCGACTGATCAGTTGATTGGCATCTCTTGGATGCACATTTGCTGCCATCGGATGATCCTAACCATTCATTAGTGATCCATCCATCTGATTCAGTTGTTTAAGATTGTTATAGTATCTATATGTTTAAGCAAGTTTTCTTAATCAATCTGGCAGTAAATTAGATGATTGTTTAAAATGATAGTTGGCTCTTTGTTTCATATTTTTTGGTTTGAGGCGTCCTTTGTCGAATTGTAGTAGTGTTCCATATCGTCTCTGTTCTTCCCTTGGCTTTTCCCAGTAGCCAGTATTTTTGGAGGCTAGGATCTCTCCAAGAGATGATTACAACTGTTAAATCCATGGCCACAAGGAAGAACACAAACGATTTGCTTTTGCCTGTTCAATGCGAGTGTTTTCAATTAGGAATAATTAACCACAAATATAAAATTACTAATAGGACTCTGGATCCACCTCTCTCGTTTACTCTAGTGGTAGGATGTATCCCTTTTGGGGGCGAAGGACTTGGGTTCGAGTCCCTGGGGTGTGACGGTTATGAGCTCACCATTTTCAGTAACAAATCCGAACTCCTAACTAAAATAAATGATGCCTACACAAAAAGAAAAAAAGTATAAATAATAAGTGGGAATGTAGATCTACAAATTAATCTCAGAGGGGGAAGGTTGGTGTTTAAAAGAGATGAGGGCTAGCCGAGTAGAATTCCATTTTCTTTTTTTTCCAAACTTTCAATTTCAGTGCAACCTATTCAATTGGTTAAAATAAATAAATTTTTTTAGGAAGAATTTAAGAAATTCTCAAAGTAACAGGGAAAATGGATTCTCACATTAGTAGTAGCTTCTTTCTCTTTAGAATATCAATTCCCACATCATAAGTTAGATAATTCTTTCGTTTTGGTATCACAAATATGGTTAGACCGCAACCCATTTAGCAGCAATGGATTTACTCTGTCTGAAGCCGAGTAAGTTATTCGGGCCTAGGCGCCCAGCCTCTTTGCCCGACATGTATCCCTTTTAACTATGATTAAAATTGACTAATCCTGTGGACTAAAAAATAGAAAATGAGAACAGACCACAAAGTCAGCTTTCAAGCTGATTGTGCAATCTCATTAGTCCACCCCATCTTTTTTAACACCCATTCACAGTGGTTAGGATTCACTCACCCTCAACCAACATTTGGTTTTTGGAAAAAATAAAAATATATATTTAGCATAATTTAGTTCAGCTTAACTACAGTAAAGAAAAAGGTTAAAAGGGACATAGAGACATTGCAGTCAGCTAAGAAGGGGACCTCACAGTCCCCTCTCTCGACTCCTAAAATATCTAACCTTGTTTTTTATAAAATTGTTTTAAAAAATTGTTTAAAAATTGGTTTAAAAAATTAAATCTTAACCTTGATTTTTTTCTTTTAAAAATTAAAATTAAATTCTTTAATCCTAAAGATTAGTAAATCTTAATCACAATTAAAAGGGATACACTTTGGCTAGGCCCGAGTAACTTGAGCTTAGAGTAAATCCATTGCCCGAGTAACTTATTTGAGCTTAGAGTAAATCCATTGCCCTAAGTTAAGTGTTTTTGAGGGGTGTGTGTGTGGTTAAAGGTTTGAGTTGAGATTGTAGGGTTATTTGTGTTATCTAATAATAATAATAATAATAATAAATAAATAAATAGTATTATCCATGTATTAGAGAGGGCCGAACAGTATGTGTATCACCCACCACATCCACCACATCATTGTAAATGGAAAAATTATTATTATTATTATTTTTTTTTTGGTTTGAGATATACGTTTAGGCCGCAACACCGGTTAGGTGTTAGTATCTGTTCAATTAGTGGGTGGGTAGAGAGTAAATACAAACTCCCACCCTCTCAGGAATGGAACCCAGTCCCTCCCCTATAGCAGGTGATACATTACCGCTGAGACAAAGCCTTGGTGTAAATGTAAAAATATTTGAAGGGACTCCGATGAGTACCAATTTTAAAGCTATAGTCAATCAAAGAGATGTTGCATTCATGGGACGGTCTTGATGGATGAAGTAGCCCACTAATTTGATGGACTTATGTAGAAATGCTTCATATAGTGATGCATCCCATTACACAGAATCTTTTAAAAAAAGTCATTTTAACTGAGTTTCCTAATCATTAAAAGTCATGATTCACTTATCCAATCAAAAAGAAAATTTAAATTTTCCGACACTTAATTTTTATCCCCAAGTAGGCATTTTCGTAATTCCACTCTAAACCAATGTCAATTTCACAGCTTATCTTATCTGCTTCTTATCTATTTGTGGAATTGGCAGACTCTCTTCCAGACCAGAGATAAGGACATATGCATGCTACACCACAGGTCAGAACTTAACGGTCAAGATTACACCAGTTCAACTACTGACGTGACGGAGACCGTCAGATCTAAGGAATCTAACCATGGTAGACACCGGGAGAATTCATAACCAAAGTTAGTTCATAGGTCTGTTTATTTGAGTTGGCTTAAGCCTTTAAGCAACAGAGTCAGAACCAGAGTCAGAGTCGGAGTCGGAGTCGGAGAGAGAAAAGAGAGGCAAGCGAATGATATAAGAGGGGAGGGGTTTTCGATTTCTCCGATTTTGATCTGATTTTGATTTCGCTAGTTTTTTTTTTTACTATGTATGGATGGTTTGGAGCCTCAGATCTAGGAATTTCATCTGTTCATGAAGGTTTTACGTCTCTGTAATCATCGCTTCTTATTTCTTGGAAAAAAATTTAATCTTTTTTTATAGCACTTTTCCATAGAAATTTGATTTTTTTTCTTTTTGACTTTTCCCTCTTGGTGTGGATCTAATCTCAGAGAGTGGATATGTGAGAATTCATTTCTGCAACTTTTTTTAAGTGAATCTGGTTTCGTCGGTGGAGATTTATAGTTATTAGAGCATATTTGGGGAAGATCTAGTTTGATTTTTCGATTTTCTTTCTGTGTGTGTATTTAACCTAGTTGAACTGAGCAGGTGAGGGTTCTAATGGTTGAATCTTGATCTTCTTTGATATTTCTGTTGATATTTTAGAGTTTTGAAATTTAAATCCAAGCAATTTATGATTATTATTTTTTTTTAAAAAGAGCTTCTCTGAGGTTCCTAAAGCTCTTAGATTTGCTTAAAGCAAGAATCGAACACTCAGAAGCTGTATCGGTTACTTTTAAGTGTTCCGTAGTGAAAGATGACTTATTTTCCTGAGGAGGTTTTAGAGCACGTCTTTGATTTCCTCTCGTACCGGGACCGGAATGCCGTCTCTCTGGTCTGCAAGTCTTGGTATACGGTGGACAGATGGAGCAGGCAGAGGGTTTTCATAGGGAATTGTTATGCTGTTCGTCCGGAGAGATTAATCGCGAGGTTTCCCAGGGTGAGGGCTCTTACCTTGAAAGGAAAGCCGCATTTTGCTGATTTCAATCTGGTTCCTCATGATTGGGGAGGTTTCGTTAACCCCTGGATTGAGGCCATGGCAAAGAGCTGTCCTGGCCTAGAGGAGCTCAGATTGAAGAGGATGGTTGTCTCTGACGAGAGCCTTGAGCTGCTTTCTCGCTCGTTCCCCAATTTCAAGTCTCTGGTTCTTATCAGCTGTGAAGGGTTCAGCACGGACGGCCTCGCCGCCATTGCTGCAAATTGCAGGTAAGGGGCCTTATGAGTTTTTGGTGGTCTTCTTGTTTTCCATTTCCTTCTTTGTGTTCTAGTTGCTTTTTTTTCCCCCCAGTTTACGACTTTCAATTATTAGACGGGTCTTTGTGAGAGTCTTGCGCATTACCAATTCTGCATCTTCTATAAACAGAGCCCCAAAATTATACTGATCTGATGATCCTATTCATCTTGATTTTGGACTGTCACTGAGGTTGCCAGAAATGATACTGAGAAAGTTGAACAATCAAGAGCATTGGTGTATTCTCTGTGGGAGTCTTCCAATTATTTGGAAAATGATATAGTCTGTGTTACTCATTCAACCACCAATACATGATCATCAATCTGTATACCTTCCAATTGATGCAATGATGGTTAGATGGAGACTAGCCCCAAAAGCATTCTAATTTAACAATCTTAGACATCTAAGTTGTTAGCTTGACTTTAGACCGTCAGTGAGTTTGCCATCAATGGCCCTCAGAAGGTTTGTTGATTGAACAATCAGGAATATTGTTGTAATTATGGGGTTTTAATACACTGATTGGCCCATCAGTTGGACTATATGGGATCCATTAGCTAATGGTAGGTGTTCCTATTAATTGAATAATAACTGATTATGGAGTTTATGAATTGTGAAAGACTCTTGCCTGATTCCTGCTGATTGTTTGTATGTCAACATGTTAGAAAAGTCTGTTTCGCAGCAAAACTAGTCTCGCAATTATAAATGACATTACACCAAGACATTAAACTTTGTTACTTTTTCTAAAATGCAGGCTTCTTAGGGAGCTTGACTTGCAAGAAAACGAAGTTGAGGATCACAGGGGCCAGTGGCTTAGCTGCTTTCCTGACACCTGCACATCACTTGTCTCCCTGAATTTTGCATGCCTCAAAGGTGAAGTGAATTTGGCGGCTCTTGAGAGACTCGTGGCTCGATGCCCAAATCTCAAGAGTCTGAGGTTAAACCGTACGGTGCCACTTGATATGCTCCAGAAAATCCTTATGCGAGCGCCTCAACTGGTGGACTTGGGCACAGGGTCGTATGTAAAAGATTCAATTTCTGAGCCCTACAGCAATCTAATTAATGCTGTTTTCAACTGTAAATCTGTCAGGAGCTTGTCAGGGTTTCTTGAGGTTTCTCCTAGCTTCCTGCCAGCTATTTACCCGATGTGCTGGAACCTGACTTCTTTGAACCTGAGCTATGCGCCAGGGATACAGGGTACTGAGCTCATCAATCTAATTCGCCATTGCAGGAAACTTCAACGCCTATGGGTCTGATATATTAACTCACATTTTCTATAATTTCTTCTTTTTTATCTTTATATATTGATACAAATGGCTAAAGTTCCCATAATCTCTGCAGATATTGGATTGTATCGGAGACAAAGGGCTAGCAGTAGTAGCTTCCACTTGTGAAGAATTGCAAGAATTAAGGGTGTTCCCGTCTGATCCATATGGTGCGGGGAATTCAATTGTAACAGAAGAAGGCCTGGTTGCTATATCCATGGGTTGCTCGAAGCTTCATTCGTTGTTATATTTCTGCCACCAAATGACAAATGCTGCCCTCATAACTGTTGCCAAGAACTGCCCCAATTTCACCCGCTTTAGATTATGCATCCTCGACCCAAACAAAGCCGACCATGTGACTTTGCAGCCATTGGATGAGGGCTTTGGGGCCATTGTTCAGTCATGTAAAGGCCTCAGGCGGTTGTCACTCTCCGGCCTTCTAACTGACAAGGTTTTCCTTTACATTGGAATGTATGCTGAGCGACTAGAGATGCTTTCCGTTGCCTTTGCTGGAGATAGCGATAAAGGAATGTTGTATGTGTTAAACGGGTGCAAGAAACTTCGCAAGTTGGAGATCAGGGATAGCCCCTTCGGTGATGTTGCACTTCTAATGGATGTGGGGAAGTATGAAACAATGCGATCCCTTTGGATGTCATCCTGTGAAGTTACTCTTGGAGGCTGCAAGGTGCTCGCGAAGAAGATGCCGATGCTCAATGTGGAGATCATAAATGAGGAGGATCAGATGGATCAGAACTCCGATGAGAGTGTGAAGGTGGAGAAGATGTACCTGTACCGAACCATGGACGGACCAAGGAGAGATGCACCACATTTTGTATGGACCTTATAGGTGCACCTGATTGTGTTCACTTGGAGAGGTATGTGCGTTCCGTTCTATCCAACTTTTCTTGTAATGAAGAAGCTGTACCTTATTGGCTGACTGATTTTATGGATCATGTCTAGTGATTTTGATGGGCGATTAGTGATTTGTTCAGTTTTGAAGAGACTTTGCTATTTGTAATTCTGGTTAATATAAAAAATCCATTAGTCTTGGCAGTTATTCTAGTCTATGATCTTATCATCACTAGCACTATCATTCCCCAAATTAACCTTGGTGTTTTTTATTAGTTTAACTAAGACCCCTTAAATTATAGTTTTGATATTGATCCCGCATTAAAATCAGCAATGTAAAAACACTTGTCAACTGTGTTTATATCAACCAGCTTCATATACAATCAGGTTTTCTTCTTCTAGTAGTAGTAATAGTCCAAGCAAATGCATCTACTTATTAGGCACTAATTACATAGTTGATAAAAGATTGCAACAAGACCAAACCAAATTACTCTGTGTTAAACCTTATTATTATTTTTGGTGGTAGATATGGCAACTTGCTAAGATCTAATGACCTTACAAGAAAAGTGGTATGATCTAAGAGGCGGTCTGCTGATCAAATAATCCATAATAGTGTACTAGCCAGTCCTTGAACAAATAACCATGCTCTTTCATGCTTTTATACCCCTCCCTCATCTCAGTCCTTGGACAAATAACCATGGTTCAAAATATCGTCGATATTTCGGAAATATCGACGATATATATCGATTCTGATGACTCCCAACACATCTGTTCCAGGTATTTTGGTTTTTACAATTATTCGTAAATGTTGATTGATATTTCGGATATATCACACGATGGAAATATCGGTTGAAATTTAAGATTCACATATGGGTTTTTTTTTTTTTACAATTTTTTGTAAATGTCAATCGATATATCTGAAATATCGCACGATATTTCGGAAATATCAGTTGAAATTTACGAATCACATATTGGTTTTTACAATTATTGATTTAATACATTGTCTTTTTATTTTAAAGATTATACTTGAATTCATGAATGTTTTAATTAGTGATGAATTTTAATAATGTGCTATTACTAGTATTATTTTTTTGAAAAGATTTATTTTATTAAAGAGAATAAAATGGGTCTACATATCCCCTTCAATTGACTAAGAGGATAAAATGTAGTTAATTTTTTTTTTAAATATAGAGAAATATCAAGTAAAAATTCTAACTCAAACAAGCAGACGATGCATGTCACTTAACTTAGAGATACCCTTATTGATGTATTAACTACTATGTATGAAATTGATTGTATTTGAGTTCATTGTTATGCTTGATTGAGAAATGAATACAACTTTTTATGTAAGTTATATCAATATTAGTGAATTAAACATTATCATCAGCCTCAACGCACATCTTTGGCTCCCTTTTCATTGCATCTCTTATATACATTAATGTTTTTGTTTTTAATTTTTTGATTCTCAGATATGTATTAACATCTATTATAATATTTTCTGAAGTTTCATTGAAAAAATCCATGTTTTTCACTATTTTTTTTTTCGATTTTTCCCTCCACGTGCGATATTGCTCCCGCGATAACGATATATCTTGTAATTTATCCCCGATATATCTTTTTTCCATGGCTCAACATGGCATGCGATATTGACATTTAAAACCTTGCAAATAACCATGCTCTGTCATGCTTTTATCCCCTCCCTCATCTCTTTTGTGTTAGTTTAAGTCTTCTTGCTTTCTTGTTTTTGGTTCATATCCTTTGTGAATCTCTTTTAACTCTGCATTGTACTATATTTCTTTGCTATTTATATATATATATCATCTTATACCAATCGAAAAAAATGGTATTTTCTTGCATAAAATTTAAGGGAAACAGAACCTGAATAGTTTGTTGGCATGTCTGTATCATCAAAAGGCATCAATGGTGCTCCATTTGCCTCGTGATCCCAATCAACATTCATAAAAAAGATCTCAATTGTAATGCTATACACTCTATCATTAGGTTTGAATTCAGAACCTGAAGATAAGACTGACATGCTATCCTTACTCCCTCGTGGAGCCAATTTTACTAGTGAGTTACAGAAGGATCTTCTAGCCTTCACAATTAGAGTATGCTCTCAGAAGTCAGTTTGTGACGCAAAAGCAGAACACAAACAACTTTACTAGAATCCAACTATGAAGAACCAAAGGTAAGATCTCCATGACATGAAATTTTAAGTACCTTGTGAGTTTAGAATGCAGTTTTTACAACTCAAGAGACATTAACCAACAGTGAAACTTTTAAAAGACTCAGAAGAATATAAATGAGTCTCAAAGAGTACAAAAGACTGGAGAACAGAAATGAGTCTCATAAAGTGGATTCAACTGTTGTTACTCTCTTTCTTGCTAGTTTGTCTGTCCTGCCCCTTCTTTTTGGTTCATAAACCTGAAGTGAAGAAAATTGTTTGTTTTTTTTGTTATTTATTAATTACGTTTTTCCAAAGGGAGTATAGATCCTACATCAGCTTCAGCAGCTGGATTTGATTTGGATCTGGTTGAGAATTGGGGGAGTTTGAGCAGTAAGAAAGAAAGTGGATGAGTTGAGTCGTTTGACGTCAGTGGATTTGATGGTTGCAAAATGGGGAAGTATGAGCAGTAAGGACGAAATGAGTTGAGGAGTTCTTGGTGGGTTCCTTTGATATGTATCTGGTTGAGAAGTAGGGGAATTTGAGCAATAAAGCAGAAAGGGGATGAGTCAAGCTGTATAACCCGGTCCACAGCCGAATAGGCGCACTGAGCGCAAATAAATTGGGCCAGACTGGGCTGAAGATGTCATACTTTTTCTATGGGTTTATATTGCTCACTCAATCCCGGACCATTGCAGCCCTTATAGTTGAGTGGTACAATATCCGAATGTTACCGTTGAGTAATCCAATGTTACCCTCTTGAGATTCAATCAAACCAGTTTCATCCCAAAACCAATGAAAAGAGCCCTTGGCAAGACTACAGCATATGTAGGTCACAGTAGGTGGTGTTTTAAATTTAATACAACTGAACATGTTCGTCGAGATTTTGAGTGTCATCAAAGGGTTTGCGTATCAAATTTCTTATGGCAGCAACAAGAAGAGTACATATAGTAAACATTATTCAGAACCTAATGCGCTAATTCAAAAATTATGATGGTGACTATGCAGTTCAACACGCAAGAGTTTGATAAATGGATAGAAAAGGCTGTGGCTCCTGTCATAAAGTTAACAGGGAAATCATAGTTCAAAATATTGGTATCGGTTGCCATATCGGTAAGTCCAAAATAGGATACGTATCGGCGTATCAATACCGTATCGGTTGGATACGGCAGAAAAATTCAGGATACGCTAAAAAAAGATTGGATACACAAGGAAAAACTTGGATACCTTGCATAAAACTTCTTTTAATGCAAATATAAGTTAAAAATAAACTAAATGAAGGCATCGAACTACATTTATAATCATACATATGAGAGTTAACAAATTTATAAGTTAAAAAAGGCATGCACGTTGATAAATATGTATGAAAATACAAACCATAGTTACTTAACAAAGTGATAGAAGCTCACTTGCATTCATAAATCAAAAATATGAAAATACATACACCCTTGTATTCACAAATCAAATTATATCATAGGAATTGAGTAGAGTGATACATTATAAGTGGTCCAGACATGATGACACCACTGTGTCCAAGTCATCATCGTGCGGTACATGCCCAAGTACATTTGTACATATGCCTGCTCCTGAGTTGTGATGTGTCCATAACTGTCAGTCGAAGACTGGGAATGAGCATCATAACCAGTGGCTCCTGATAAGTAGGGTTGGGTTGGGGCATCATAACCAGGGGGATAATCTTATTTATATATTAATATCTAAAGTAAATGAAAGGAAAATCAAGTTAAAATCATTTAAATAATATATTGTAAATAAGTTGTGTATCGGGTATGTATTGTGGATCCTAGTGTAAATGGAAGGAAAAAAAAATTTAACTGAAAAATCCCCTTATCGAGTGTATCGGGCTTGTATCGGCCCGATACAGTGGAGTTTTTTTTCCTGCGTACCAGTGTATCGGGTAGCTCCAAATAGGATACGTATCGGCCCATATCGGTCGATACGTATCGATATTTTAAACCATGAGGGAAATAGGGAGGCTTAGCTTGCACCTCTGTACCCTTTGCAGAAGAAAAGATGGAGAGAGCTTTGCAAAACAGGGGAATGAGAGTGTTATGGCCTTTTCTTGGAAAATATGAATCTTGTGATCAAACACTGGAAACAATGCGCAGAAGAAAGTCACCTAGGCGCAGTCC
This sequence comes from Tetracentron sinense, assembly GCA_015143295.1. Classification (NCBI taxonomy): domain Eukaryota; kingdom Viridiplantae; phylum Streptophyta; class Magnoliopsida; order Trochodendrales; family Trochodendraceae; genus Tetracentron; species Tetracentron sinense. Next base: position 1,345,483 of record CM026573.1, on the reverse strand, counting down.
CCTGGTTTCTAATCCAAGTTTCAGCCAAGAGGTAACCAACACCAACAACTAAAGTCTAAAGACCTGCATTTCCTCATTCAGTGTTCACCGGCAGTCTTTAATATGCTTATCCAAGTAGATTACTTCAAGCTGTGGTCAGGGAAGAAAAGTAGGTCTAGCATGAGAGATGAGAGTCAGTCAACCTAGCCTGGGAGCTTGCCTATAAACCACATAGAGGTTCTAGACATTATAGGCAAACTAGTCTTTTGAGACCCCTGGGAGGATGTAGGCAAGTCATCCCTGGCTAGCAAACAAGACTCTCATGTTCATGTAAGCCTATCTTCCTCTCAACACTCCCTCTGATGCCATGCCAATGTTTGTTTTCAAAGGCTCTATTTATAGCCAGTGAGGGGGTAGAGATATATTCGGATCGCTACATAATTTTTCTTTCCTTTTCCTGTTTCAGTTTTTTCTTAGACCTCTCATAGACAACTTTCAATAATCTAGGTGCCTATAAAAGAATATATTCTGTTGATTTGCAGGAACCAAAGTATGGATTGAATTAAGAAAAGCTTCCAAAGGCTTGCTCTATTAACGTTGACATAGCACATTGGGTAGGCAACTTGCATCAGCTCTTTCAAAGGTTCTGTGACATGGGGTTCTTGCCATGATGTGTACCTTTTCCCCTCATTTTTTCATGTTTAGGCTCTTCTGGTCTTCTCTATAATGTGAAGGGAAGGTGTGTTGACCTCACTTAAAATGGAGAAGAACATAAAATCTCCATAGAAATACATGATTTCTGACTAAAGCTGGATAGTAAGCTTTGCTGAAAACCCTAATAAATTTTTTTTTCCTCACTTTATGGGCTCATTATTCCAATGCCAACATCAACCCATTCAAATGCCCACTCAAAATAAAGTCAATGCCTTTTACCACTAAACAAAGTTCCTTTTTGGTTGACTAGTGTTCATATCATTGAAATTTTTGGGATTTCAAAACGTTATTCCAAGCTTCTTCCCTAAAAAAGGGACCAAAAATGATCATTCCATTTTTGTCTTTATATTTTCTGGTCCCCATGGAAGAAAATAAGTATTCGAGCGCAAATCCTCTGTTAGGTACCCAACACGAAAATTCATGGTAGTAGGTTTCCACACACCCTCACACTGTGACCTGAGAGGTACTTTTATGGATATACAAAGCCGTCTAGAAGACAATACCTCTCTACATTTATATTTCCTGAATTATATTTCCTGAAGTGTCACTGAAATTTTGTTTAGGTACCTAACAGAGGATTTGCGCTTTTAAGTATTCCACGCTGAATGGTTGATACGTCAGTGTTGGCCTTTTCAGGTCTATGTTGTTACCTTATTATGGTGCTTGTGAATGGATTCTTTTACTTGTAGATGATATAAGAATGGATTGGAGAGTAGTAATAACCTAAATAAATACGTTTTATATGATAAATATGTGGAGTACGTATATGTAAACTTGTATTTGGTGTCACTAAAGATTAATCCCTCTCCCTTGTTCCCGTCTTCTTCGCTAATAAAGGGGCCTTCTCGCAGTCTGAGAATAGACTATTGTGTTAACCTTCTTCTGAAATGGAGTCTAATATTCTTCTGAAATTGAACCTCATATTTTTTGATGGTCTTGTACAATTATGCTTCAATTCCCATTCCTTTACTGTTCCCTCCCCACCCTTCGTTTACTTCTTTTTAAAACTCATGAAGGTAAACATATCCCGGTCAAGAAGGATGGGATGCACTTCTTCCATCTCCAATGTTGGAAGGAATTCTGAGAAGTTGTGATTGGCTGTGGTATGATCTCGGGAGGGGGTGCCCTTGCCCGGCCCTATTCATGAAGGGTTAGGGGGTTTTGGACCTCTATCGGCCCACGGGCATGGAAAGGGCAGTGGTTTCAACCCGGGTTTTTTTTTTTATGGAACCCGGGTTTTTTTGACACCCCTATTCACGAGTCATTTTTAGCCGTGTTTTGGATTCCATTCCATTAACACAAGGGTAGTTTGATATGTTACAGTTTATTTGAACCTTACCAGGATATTGTTAATTACTGATAATATTGGATTAATTTACAAAGTCTATATCGTGGTAACTTAATCCTTTAGTTAATCAACACATTACTCGTATATACATTAGTTGTAGCGTCTCCCTCTCGACAAGTGCTGCTTACCCTCCAATTTTTAAAAAAAATAATAATAATACAGGTTACTACTTTGGCAATATATTATCTATATGCTTCACTTTGCATTCAAACTAATGGAATTATTAAAATTGTTTAATTACTCTAATTTTTAAGGGGGAGACGGAGTCAATCTAACATAAGAAAACCTGCCTAGGGGAGGGGGGACAAGAAACATAAAGTATTGTTGGTGTAATTGGGCTAAATCCCTGCACACATAGCCACTTAATAAATACAGATAGATAATCAAGCAATCAATTATTTAATTAAGGGCGTTGTTAGGCGCACCCCACTTTTTTATGACTGCACACCATTAGTACAAATTACTTATTATACACCATTAAATTTACTAAATTACTTGTACACTCCAAAATTTTAAAAAAAATTGCTATAAATTTTATAACTACACACCAATCACAATTTTAGGCATGCCAATTTATTTTTCTAAAACTAATGTTGGGTTGCTTTACCCTATGGGTGAGTGAATCTTAACCATAGTTGATGAGTGTTAAATGGACCAATGAGTTAGTTTTCAAACCTATTTTCTCTGTCCAAACTCCTTCATTTTAACCCTATGGGTTAGTTTTTCAAGCCGGTTTTTCTCTTTGAAAACAAGTGAGATTCCTGTATCATGGCTTTGTCAGCACTGTATTTGCTAATCATATGCAACACTTCTTTGAAGTATCAGCTAAGCTATCTCTTACTATAGGAGAAGTGTAAATCTTTGCTCAAGTAAAACAAGTTTTCAAAGTTGGGCAAGGAGTCGTGGGGCTTTGGGAGGAAAACTTGTAGGTTGTTTAACACATGCAATCACCGCTGGAAAGCAGGTAAGCCAAGTCAAGCCACAAAATCTCATCTCTTTTATTATTTTACTTTAACCTAACAATACCCTAGATCTTACTACTTGGGTCAAGGTAATACCAATTGCTGGGTCCAAAATCCATTGATACAACTAGTTATTTGAATTGAAATGGAAGAAATTAAAGAAATTATAGATTTGGAACAAACTGATGAACAACGGAGAAGTGGACTTTCACCTTGTTGTTGATTTGGATGGACAAGTAATATAAATGAACTTTCCAAAAGAGGAGAATAGATGTGAACTTCCCAGAAGAGTAGAACACACTCCTAAATAAGTTGAGGATTGAGGTGCAGTTATTAAAATCGTTGACACCTGAAAGTAAAAAAAAAAAAAGCGTAATCGTAAAAAAGTGAGGTGTGCCTAACACCACCCTTAGTTAATTAAGGTAAAGAATCGCTTCACTGAGAGGCACTACAATTGAGTCTTTCTTGAAGATAGTTGAAGTCTCCCATGTGCAAGGGATGTGACAGCTCTATATCTAGGATACAACTCAGATCGGATTCTCTCCGGTCTTCCCAACGAGTTTGCACTATTCGGTAGAAGATGGTGTACTTATCTTCCTTTAGGATGTCATTTAAAATTAAATATATACTTATATATGTCCTTTTAATTAGGGTTTATCATTAATCCAAATGTCCTAAAGTCTCATCGGATATATAAGAAGAGCATATCTAATTAATTAGACAATTTCTGAAATTATCGTTTTCCCCTTAGGGTTTAAGGGTTTGTTTGGTTACAGGGTTAGGTCTTGTTTTAGCCTATTCCAGTTTAGGTATGCACCTATTTTGTTTAGTTACAGATTCTGGTTCTGTCTAAAATCAATTTTGCATAAAATCTGATTCTAATTTAGCTAGAATCAATTCTGTCTTAAGTCCTGTTTGGTTACAGTTTTTAAGTTAATCAATTTTAACTTAATCTGAGTCGTTTGGTCACAAGACTAAGATTAATCTGATTTTATCATGTTCCAGATTATGTTTGGTTACAAGATTAGAATTATCTAGATTAACCCTTTTCACAAGATAACCCTGTTTGGGTATAATGGTCCTTATAGGATCCATCATGTGGATATGATAGGATCACCCGAAATCAGATGGTCACTAAGATGGTTTTGTCTATATAGGACTGATCCATTGTTCTACTCGATCTGTAATCCCAGATCAGGCAATCGAACAGTCCACATGTGGACTAATCTATGATAGATGGTTGAGAAGCCCGAATGCATTCTGCAACCTCATCAGGAGTTGGATAATAGTTCATTTCTTGGTATCCATGGATTTGGATCAATCCGGACAGCCTGCTGGGTTTGTTTTCTGGATTATAGGTCTCTGGATAATGGGCCAGGGACACCATCTTCTTCATTGAGCTCAAGGCCCACCATTAATGGAGTTCTCCAAGTTAAGGTCCTCCTAAGAGGTTCTTGGTATGGAGTCATCCATCTAATGGACCATAGCTCGAAGTTGATTGGACCAGGGTGCACCTACTCTGGTCTGGGTCTTCTCTCTGGGCTCACTGGTTTGGTCCACAGATTAGGCTTTGGTCTGAGTTCCAACAGAACTCAGCTGCTCACCAAGGCCCTCTATTTATAGAGGACTAAGGTCCTTTTGCATGCGCATGAGCTCAGCCGCCTGGCTAGGCCCTTCTACCTCAGGCAGGCCATGTACTTTAAGTCAGGCCTTGGTCAGAGCATCCCATCATTGGCCTGCAACCACTGACCCAGACACTCAATGAGTCTGATCCACCTGACACACCCATGTGTGTACTCGGATCTCACACCCAGATCCAAAGGCCTAGATTCAATCCGATCCTGATCCTTGATTAGACGGCTCTGATCAACCACGATGATCATCCGATCAGGGTCAACCTAGATCTACGGAAGTGCAAAGTACGTCTCATAGTGCTCAAAGCCCGATGCCCGTACCGCACCGGTACCCGTGCCAGTGCTCCTGCATGTGCGCTCATTGCGAGCACAGCTCGCGCACCTAAGTTATTGTCTAAAGGATTTGGTAAGTACTATTCTACACCACATGCTTAGTTGTTGACAACTAAGCAAACAATGAGATAATTAAACTCGTTAGATTTTCTCTACTTTTCCGATGTGGAACTAAGGGAAAACCACTAAAAGTGTGTTTTCTCTCTTTCAAGAAATTAAACACCCAATCTAAATAAAGATTAAATTAATAGAAGGTTTTAGTTTATGATTAAAATCAAAACCCCGGATCCTAATTATCCAATTTTTATTCATTTAAAATTGAATTTTAAATCAAAATCAACAAGTATTAATCATAATTTAACGGACTGCGCATTCCGATACGTAGCGAGCCATTGATCCTTTGGTGAGCCCTTAGCTTTTGTTTTGCCTCTTTAAAGTTCACCTCATTGTAAGCTGAAGATTGTATGTCCCAGATACTAGATAAGCAAAATAGTATATGAAAGGGAAAAAATCCCGTACATGCCACGCGTCCGTAGCTCTTAGCTGGTAGAGGAATGATAGCAAAACTCCACCTGTAAATGAGCCTGAGGGGGCGGGTGTGCACCCTGAAATAAGCTCCGATGATAAAGTCAGTATAAGGCACATAGCACAGTATAAGGCACAAGCACAGCATAAGACACAAGCACTGCATAAGGCACAAGGCACAGGCACAACATAAGGCACAAGGCACAAGCACAGCATAAGGCACAAGGCACAACATAAGGCACAAGGCACAAGCACAGCATAAAGCACAAGGCACAAGCACAGTGTATGGCACAAGACACAAGCACAGCATAAGGCACAAGCACAGTGTATGGCACAAGGCACAAGCACAGTGTATGGCACAAGACACAAGCACAACATAAGGCACAAGGCACAAGCACAGCATAAGGCACAAGGCACAAGCACAGCATGGTATAGAGATACTTATCGTGAGGGCACTGGGCATATGCACTTGAGGACGAGCTCTGATGTTATGCTCTGGAGATTGTAGCTCAGGAGGCACAAAGGATATAGCTCAGAAGGCACAAAGAACTCAGCTCGGATGGCCCAAGGGACTCAGCTCGGATGGCCTAAAGGACTCAGCTCGGATAAGGCTCAGACAACGTAGCTCAGGCTCAGACAACGTAGCTCGGGGCTCAGACAACGTAGCTCGGGCTCAGACAACGTAGCTCGGGCTCAGACAACGTAGCTCGGGACTCAGACAACGTAGCTCGGGGCTCAGACAACGTAGCTCGGGCTCAGACAACGTAGCTCGGGGCTCAGACAACGTAGCTCGGACTCAGACAACGTAGCTCGGGCTCAGACAACGTAGCTCAGGCTCAGACAACGTAGATCGGGCTCAGACAACGTAGATCGGGCTCAGACAACGTAGCTCGGGGCTCAGACAACGTAGCTCGGGGCTCAGACAACGTAGCTCGGGCTCAGACAACGTAGCTCGGGGCTCAGACAACGTAGCTCGGGCTTAGACAACGTAGCTCGGGCTCAGACAACGTAGCTTGGGCTCAGACAACGGGTACGTTATGCATCAGACAATGGACAACGAGCTCGGCACTATTCACATCAGATAACGTGACAACGGATTTGGCACTATTCACAGCACAACGGCACAATGAATTTGGCACTATTCACAGCACAATGGCACAACGAATTTGGCACTATTCACAGCACAATGGCACAATGAATTTGGCACTATTCACAGCATCAGACACAAGTTCAAGTGTGATGGCACTCAACAGATGATCAATTGCAAGGCCGTGCAAGTGGCAGTGTGACCATTCATGGAGAGCATCAGGCTGACAAGGCCTATTTGAGAGAATCTGACGGCCATAAACGCTTGTGAGGCCATAAAGAGCATCAAGTAGGCGGAGAACACAAAAGGAAGATGAGAGAATTAGGTGAGTGGCCACTTGCATAGCACTTCAAGGTAGGGGTGTGAATGACTCAAGCTCCTCAGATCTCCCTCTTCCTCTTCCTCTTGCTCTTGCTCTTCATCTTCCTCTTTCTCTTCTTCTCTTGATCTCCTCTCTTTCCTTTCGCACCATCCTCCTTGCCTTTAGCACCATCCTCTTTGCCTTTAGCACCATTCTCCTTGCCTTTAGCACCATCCTCTTTGCCTTTAGCACCATTCTCCTTGCCTTTAGCACCATCCTGTTTCTCTTGCATATCATCCATCTCTCTAGCGCACCATCCATCTCCTCTCTCTGGTGATTCTTGCTTATTTACAGGCATTTGGAGCCATCATGACTTGTGCAGTCATGATAAACCACCTGTCAGATAATACTCAAGTGATCCAGCACATGGCCCAAGTTGGCTTATGTTGGCTAAATTGTCAGAATTTGTGAGCGTGAGAAATCACTATTTTACCCCTTCTTTTTGCTCTATTTTACGAATTTTATCCGTTACATTTAGCCCATTCTCGGTGCCTTGAACTCCGTTCGAGGTGCCGAGAATACTCCATGGGTAAAATTCTCGAAAATGATACCTGGTCCGCAGACACTGATTGTGCTCCGTGCTCCACTCTCTTCCGTTGTAGGTGCTCCGTTGTCACTGATACGTTGTGTTTTTCGCCAGCGAAGACAAGCTTGCATCAGCCCCTAGTCAAGTCACCGGATTCTTTCACTCGTGCACAGTACCTCAGAGCATGTGTTAGAGTGCACGGGAATGTACATGTTGTGAGCATGAGATCTTCCTACCCACTTTCACAATTATATGTTTTGACTTGAGTCGCCACCTTTTCATTCTTAGGGATAGGTCCCAGGTATTTTTTTGTTTGGATAAGGCAAATGGTCTAATCAGAGTTAGGGTAAGTGGTTCGATTAAGCCCTGAGGAAGGTGTTAGGCACCCCAAGACCCCCGTTTTATAACGGTTACCTACTCCCTAAACTTAAGCCAATTATAATCTCAAAGTTTAATTAGAATGTCCAAAGTTTTTAAGTGAGTGCTAATCCAAGAAAAATAGAAAGCTAGATGGCTAGGGTCGAACCCGAGTTGAGTTGCCTACGTACTCACATGGTGAGATCAGACCGAGCGTAGTTCTGGCACATGAGCCCGTGCTGAGGCTAGGGGGGAGTGTGTGTGTGCATAGGATGGTCAAAGGGTCTAGCCTAGAAGGCTATGGTTTAGTTGACCTGGGGAGGTCAAGTGTACAAGTGTTAAGTCTAACCGCGGTTAGAGGGTATTTATCCATGGTTAGATGAGCTAACCAAAGCTAAAGAGGTCCTACAAGTCTCTTTTTGGTCTTTTTGTATTTTTTATATTTTTTGAGATTTTTGGGGATATTTGAATGTTTTTTATATTTTGGTTATATTTGAATGTTTTTGGTGTTTTAAGATTTTATCATGTTTTTGGTATTTTGAGATTTTATCATGTTTTTGAATTTTCATATAGGTAAGGTTTTGACAAACTTAACTAAAGTCAAATTTAGTCCAAGAGTTTGGCTAAAAGATTATAGTTTAAGACATAAAGAGGGATGTGCCTTATGAATAGTAAATGGTCTATTACCAACACCTATTTTGTTGGATTGATGTTGATAATAGATCAAATACCATTGTCTTTAGTATGAAACATTTTTAAGAATGTCCTCTTTAAGTCCTTACACCATCATTTATCTTAAGTCCTTAAACCATCACCTACCCATTCAACATAGAACATGAAGGAAAAATAAATAAATGAAAGAAAATGAAAACTCATCCTCTCCCTTTTAAGGTGGTTCATTTACACCATTATTAATGATGTAATGTTGCTCTAAAGAATGTTAGGGAGGGGATGAGCTTTCACAAAAAATTCTAGAAAGAGGACTAGAATCTCAAAAGAAAACAAAATGAAAAAGAGAGGTATAGCTTTAGCTTCCACTCTCTATGGGCCTACCCATATCCACACTTGTGGGTACATAAAAAAGAAGAAAATATGTACATGAAAAGGAAAATAAAAAAGGAGCATCTCCTTGCCTTTGATATGGGGTCCCTCTACACCATTAGATTGGTGTAGAGAGGCCCAACTATGCTTGAGAAATGAGAGATCAAGAAGAGAGAACCAAATAAAAAAAAAGATAAAAAAGAAGAGAAAATGAAAGAAGGAGTGCCTACTCCTCCAAGAATTCTCCTTCAATGCTCCAAGGGGTAGGGTTTTAGAATCCACAAAGGAAGAGAGTTAGTAAAGAACTCTAAGCTTTTAGTCTTAGAATTCTTTCCAAACTCTAAACCTTAGTTTCTTCTCCCTTCTTCAAACTCAAGAGAAACACAAGTGGGTGGGAACCTTCTAGGGGTCTTGAGGGATGGATCTAAGGGGCTAAGGGATTGGTATTTATAGGAAAACTAAGAGGTTGGGTTGTGTCTTTTACATGGGGGATAAAATGAGCTAGTGGGTAAAGACTTGAGTGTTGTAAGGTGAGTTGATAGATTGAGTGTTGTAAGGAGTGTAAGAGAGTTGGTGGGTTGAGTGAACTATGAGTTATATGAGTATGGGTTGTAGGATATAGGGTGTAAGAGAGGTGTAAGAGAGTTGGTGGGTTGAGTGAACTATGAGTTATATAGGTATGGGTTGATGTAAGAGAGGTGTAAGAGAGTTGGTGGGTTGAGTGAACTATGGGTTATATGGGTATGGGTATGGGTTGTAGGATATAGGGTAGGTGGATATGGATATGTGGATTAGGTCTTATGGATCATGGGTTATTAGTAGATGGGTCATGGGTTATGATTATTGGACTTTGACTATGACATTTGGGCTTGGGCTATGGAAATAGGTAATTGGGTTTGATTGAGTTGTTTAGGTATAAGTTTGGTCAAATGGGCTTGGGCCTTGGGTATACCTAGGGCTTACTAAGGTTAGGCTAGGGCTACCTAGGGTTTGGGTTTAGGACTACCTAGGGTTAAGCTTAGGGTTAACTAGGGTCTTAACTAGGGTTTAGTCCTATGGTTATGGGTTTACCTAGGATTTGGAACTAGGGTTGATCTAGGGTTTGGACCATAGCTAAATTAATTAACCACGGTTAAGGGGGTGTAAAAATAGGGTGCTGACACATGTATCACAACACCAAAAAATGAAGTCATTAGGCACTTCGAGCGCGAAAATGTGTATGAACACGTGAAGATGCATGAGCACAGAGATTCACTTGATAAGCACAGAAATTCACTTGATAAACACACGAATGAGTTTGCAGTAAAAACCATCATAAATTTAGACAAATGCTATCTCACGCGAATGACTCGTAATGGGGCATCATGACACCATGCTCAGATAGCATTGCATGAGGATAAGTCAATTGGTCGCTTATAGCAATGCATCTGACTGAGTCACAGAGGTCCCGTAGTGAGCATCATGCTTAGATATGTGTTGAACCGTGTGGTAAGACACCTCGCTCGGAGAAGCTACAAGTGTCCCATCACCGTATTCCGACATATCAGATAAGACATCATTTGACATTGCATTCACGATGTTTTTTACTTGATATGGCACTGGTCGCTTCTCTTGATTATTCACTTGATAAGGCACTTGATTTTTCACTTGATCACGATTGTAAGTCACAGACACATTATGAGATGACAGTAAGGAGTACGGAAGCGCATAACATAACACATCATAAATGTAATCAGACAACTGACATTTCATATGATAGGCCTCGTGATGGGACACCATGCTCAGATGACATTTCATTAGTATAAGCCACTAGATTTGCTCAAATGACAATTCATTAAATAAGCCACATGTGTCCCGTGGTGAGTACCCTACTCAGATGATAAGTCATTTGACATTGCATTTATGACACATTTCATTAGACAGTTCATCGATCATTTACTGATAGGCTGATAATTCACTTGAGAATTCACTTGATATTGACAATTCACTAGAGCATGCACTGGACAGTTCACTTGATAAAGCACTTGAGAATGTACTCGATAATTCACTTAATAATGCACTCGATAATTACCTCTTGATTGTTACGCGGTGAAAGCCCCATTCAGACGTAAAGATGCTTGTTATTTGTGATTGTCTAAGCCCCTTTGCCTCATTCTCAATTGTTCCCACAGTGGGTTTGATTCCCACAGACGGCGCCAATTTGAAAGGGAAAAAATCCCGTGGTGCCACGCATCCGTAGCTCTTAGCTGGTAGAGGAATGATAGCAAAACTCCACCTGTAAATGAGCCTAAGGGGGCGGGTGTGCACCCTGAAATAAGCTCCGATGATAAAGTCAGTATAAGGTACATAGCACAGTATAAGGCACAAGCACAGCATAAGGCACAAGGCACAAGCACAGTGTATGGCACAAGACACAAGCACAGCATAAGGCACAAGGCACAAGCACAGCATAAGGCACAAGGCACAAGCACAGTGTATGGCACAAGGCACAAGCACAGCATAAGGCATAAGGCACAAGCACAGCATAAGGCACAAGGCACAGCATAAGGCACAAGGCACAAGCACAGCATAAGGCACAAGGCACAAGCACAGCATGGTATAGAGATACTTATCGTGAGGGCACTGGGCATATGCACTTGAGGACGAGCTCTGATGTTATGCTCTGGAGATTGTAGCTCAGGAGGCACAAAGGATATAGCTCAGAAGGCACAAAGAACTCAGCTCGGATGGCCCAAGGGACTCAGCTCAGATGGCCTAAAGGACTCAGCTCAGATAAGGCTCAGACAACGTAGCTCAGGCTCAGACAACGTAGCTCGGGCTCAGACAACGTAGCTCAGGCTCAGACAACGTAGCTCGGGCTCAGACAACATAGCTCGAGACTCAGACAACGTAGCTCGGGGCTCAGACAACGTAGCTCGGGCTCAGACAACGTAGCTCGGGATCAGACAACGTAACTCGGGGCTCAGACAACGTAACTCGGGCTTAGACAACGTAGCTCGGGGCTCAGACAACGTAGCTCGGGCTCAGACAACGTAGATCGGGCTCAGACAACGTAGCTCGGGGCTCAGACAACGTAGCTCGGGCTCAGACAACGTAGCTCGGGCTCAGACAACGTAGCTCGGGGCTCAGACAACGTAGCTCGGGCTCAGACAACGGGTACGTTATGCATCAGACAATGGACAACGAGCTCGGCACTATTCACATCAGATAACGTGACAACGGATTTGGCACTATTCACAACACAACAGCACAACGAATTTGGCACTATTCACAGCACAATGGCACAACGAATTTGGCACTATTCACAGCACAATGGCACAACGAATTTGGCACTATTCACAGCATCAGACACAAGTTCAAGTGTGATGGCACTCAACAGATGATCAATTGCAAGGCCGTGCAAGTGGCAGTGTGACCATTCATGGAGAGCATCAGGCTGACAAGGCCTATTTGAGAGAATCTGACGGCCATAAACGCTTGTGAGGCCATAAAGAGCATCAAGTAGCCGGAGAACACCAAAGGAAGATGAGAGAATCAGGTGAGTGGCCACTTGCACAGCACTTCAAGGTAGGGGTGTGAATGACTCAAGCTCCTCAGATCTCCCTCTTCCTCTTCCTCTTCCTCTTGCTCTTCATCTTCCTCTTTCTCTTCTTCTCTTGATCTCCTCTCTTGCCTTTCGCACCATCCTCCTTGCCTTTAGCACCATCCTCTTTGCCTTTAGCACCATTCTCCTTGCCTTTAGCACCATCCTCTTTCTCTTGCATATCATCCATCTCTCTAGCGCACCATCCATCTCCTCTCTCTGGTGATTCTTGCTTATTTACAGGCATTTGGAGCCATCATAACTTGTGCAGTCATGATAAGACCACCTGTCAGATAATACTCAAGTGATCCAGCACATGGCCCAAGTTGGCTTATGTTGGCTAAATTGTCAGAATTTGTGAGCGTGAGAAATCACTATTTTACCCCTTCTTTTTGCTCTATTTTACGAATTTTATCCGTTACAGTATACAAGAATGAAAAATGTTAATCTTCCGTTATGTTTTGCTTTCTTCTTATTAAGGCTTAAATTATTTGTCTAAGTAAGAATAGATTGTGGATGAAGTGGAACATAAGCACAAGTTGTCGGGGGTCTCAAGATCACTAGACTTTTCTTTTTGAGGAGAATGCTGTAGTTTGGCGATGGAGTTATTCCCTGGAATTCAGCAAATTAATCAGAATGGAGGCAAAGGGTAGGTTTGGAGATGAGGATTTTAAATTTCAGCCCCATTGGGTGTGACTATCCAAGTATATAACTTTCCAATGACATGGATTTGGAGCTGAGTATCCTTGGAGATGATGGAACCACATGGAATTGATAAATGGAAAATAGTAAACTGGTGGAAGCTGAATTATCCATTTGATTTGACTAATTGTGCCCAACCAAGTGGCATGGTGCCTGATTTGAGCACCTTGATGGCTAGTGGATTTGGATCTGCTTTGGTTCTTGCAATTATTAAAATTGGGTATTCTGCTCTTTAGTGCAGAAAATTGTTTTAAATAGGAAATCCGAGGATCTCAATCTTGTAGATGTAACTTATTCACTCAACTCTCTCTTTTTTTGGTCAAACAGGACATTACTTGAATGCTATTACAGGTATTTTAATTGATATATTCTCTTCCTGATTAACCTGAAATGGTTAAGAGGACAGACAAGCTTGTGCTGTTATTCATTCAATTTTACAGGGTGAAACATACATATTTTAACAGATTTTTTTGTTGTTGAAAACAATCCCTTCTAATTAAAAGAAGAAGCTAATGGCCCATTTGGCATCACTCCTAAGGAAGAATTCTCTATTTCATGGGAATAAAAACTTAAAGAATTTCTATTCCCATGGAATAGAGAATTGTTCCCGGGAGGGATGCCAAACGGGCACTAAATGCTGCAGATTTGCGTACAATTATTTTTTCTATTTTACATAGATGAATGAACATAAAAATACGGAGATGCATTTGTGTCCACCAAAACCTATATTTATGTTTCAACAATACATATAATTTTTTTAAAATTAATTTTATAAAAACTAAATTTATCAAATATAAAATCTTGAAAAAAGAAGCAACTCAAATACAAAGCAGCAAAACGATACATATTACTTATATCACCTATTTCCTATCACTAAAAGACCTATCAACACCTATACATATCTTTGGTTATTTTAATATGCATGGTTTCTACTATAACCACTTCTTCGTCTTCTTCTTAATTCTCCGCTTTCTTCCGGTAATTCAATAGCTTGAGAGTTGTATTAGCCTTGACTTGTTTGCAGACATGACAGTGAGAATGAAAAAGATAAGGAAAGACAAGTAAGAGAAGGCGACAGATACTGTAAGCCTGTTACAGAACTTGCCGAATTCGTTACAAATGGCCATCCAACCCGTGTGGTTATTTCCATAAAGACCCACGAACCCAATTGCAGTTGCAGCAGCACATCCAGCCATCAACAACACCATTAAAATCTGAAAAAAAGAAAAGCACGTTTTTAACTCCAGAAACTATAGAATTACGAGAGGACTTCCTTAAAAAGAAAACGAAGATCCAAGCAGTCTTTCAAGGAAATTTATATTTTTTTTTTAATAAACCAGAGTCTAGAAGGAAACCCATTACCATATCATGCAGCAACAGGAAGAAATAGCTTCCTGGGCGTGATCCTTTGAGGCTGAGAACGGAAACAAGAACGAGGGACAACAGAGAGAAGACGCAAGCAGCGGCGTTTGCACCAGCAAAGAACCTGCAAAACAAGGAAGGAAGATCGTTAAGCCCTCTAGATTTTTAGAAAATATCTATAAAAAAATTAATGGGTTTGCTTTTGGTTTAATTTAAAAAAAAAAAATTAATCTTACTGGAAAGCCGATGAGTAGCTATATTTGGCAGCGAACTTGATGCCAAAGATCTCCTTGGATTGCTTGCTTGTGACCATAATCCATGTTGCAGCGAATGTAGCTACAACAGCCAAAATTCTCAGCGAAATTTGGGCAATGAAGAAAAGTTTCTGCGATTTCCGAGGTGGGTTTTGCACAACTTTGGTCTGGAATCTCTGGACGCTTTCCATTGAAAGATATTGATTGCTAAAAACAGGGGAAGTGGAATTGCAGAAAGAGCGAGAGGTACAGATAGAGATAGAAAGAGAGGAGGTGAATGGGGTCTTTATAGAATATAAAAGAGAGGAGTCTTTAGAGCAGGGTGACCTGAAAGATCAATCCTATTCCGGAAGGAATTCTAATTCTAGACAAATCCAAATTCTTAGATACCAAGAAAAAAGAATAAGGGCTGTTGGATATGATAGAAAATTGTGATGGGATAATGCTGGCCGTTGGATAGCCAGACTATTTGGATGTCTTGGGAAAGGGCTTGATCTTCCGATTGCGTGGATTGAGTTTAAATAAAAAATAAAAAGAAATTAAAGTTAGAGTTTGAGTATTCCTAGCAGCCTCACCATATTTTAGGCTCAGGATCCTCTGAGTTCAAACCGGGGAGACTCTCTCCGGTTTGAACCCCTTGAGGTCGCCACGTGTCTCCTTTGACTCCCCTTAACCATGGGTAAGGTTCACCCACCCCTAGGGTTCACTCACCCATCTTTGTTTTTTTTTTTTTTTTATATATTAATTATTATTTTTTGAAGAGGAAAATTCCGGAGATGCCACATGTCAGCAGCTGCTACAATCCCTGGTTTACTGGTAGAAGGTTGAAGGTGGAAGGTTTGAACCCTGACTTGCACTCCGATGTCAAAGTAAGTGTGAGAAGAAGATGATGAATAGTAAAAGCACTGAAGCACTGAGTGAGATGAGAATCTTAGTTGATCAGTTCTAAGTTGGTTTCTTTCGATCCTTATGCAGTAGGTCTCTGGGGGTATTTATAGGTTTAGCTCTGGATACCCATAGATGACCATGGATAACCATGCCACTTGTTTTACACTAATTACCAAATGTGTCATACATATTCGGAACCTTACGTATCACACGTGTGAGCCTACAATCTCTAAGGTCGGTTTCGGGTCGAAAACTCATTTGAGGTGACTAGCAATAAATGTTAGGACAGTACTTTCCACCTAACGTCAGAGACAAATGATCGCCTCTTAAGGATCGGATCCTGATAGTCGGTCTCGTTGTTGACTAAAGTACGGGTTCGTTGTTGCACCGAGAACGATACCGTTGTCTTGATGACTACGAGTCTATAGTCTGGATGACAACGTTCCCGTTGTGTTGAGCACAACGAGTCCGTTATCATGCGCACAACGAATATGTAGTCAAAAGGCATACAAGCTCGTATCCACTGTTTATAACATCAAAGACATGCTCAAGTCACAATACTCACTTATTTTACGAATTTTACCCTTTACATTTAACCCCTTTATGATGCTTTGAACGTAGTTCAAAGTGTCATAGACCTCTCAGCACACCAGAAGAAGAATACCTCCGTTTGTAGACACTGATACGTTGCTTGCACTGTACGCGAAGTTGTATCATCGTGCCAGCTGTAGCACGTTCACAAAACTATCACGCCTCATTAATGTATGACAAGCTATCATCATTGCTTTTTTGAAACTCGAGACGTTTTCATTGTAACGACCCCAAAATCCCACAAGGCTAAAATAGGATTTTGGAATCGTCACATTACTAAACCTGCCTAAAGACCATGCATTCAAGGCTTACTACATGAGTCTCCAAAAATGAGAGTAATAAAATTCTGATATATAAGCTATAACCAACCTGCACAAGTCTACGGTCAACATATACAACTCACTATAAACCAAAAGGTATGAAATACACAACTATAAAAAAGTTTACTGAGCAACATCATCAGTCTAATACAAAACTCTCTCAACCAACAAAACATAAACTAAGAGGTGTAGCCACCCAAGACTCCGGCTCCTTCCTCGATGGGCTCACCTTCTCCTCCTTCTTCAATGTAAGTTTCCTCAACCCACGGCTCCGCCGTGTACTCCTGCTCTAAACCTGCCAAGACAAAAGTCCGGCTGAGTACAAAAGTACTCGGTGTATATAAAATCCAACCAACAATAATAATACACCTGCATTTAGTTAGAAACATATCCAATAGCATGATAACATAATCAGAGTACGGAAGAACGTGTGCGCATATACATCATATCATCACCTTGACTCGTGTACTTGTGAGAATCTTAGACATAGAAGACAATACACTTATGAACTGCTTATGCTTATGAGACCACGTGCTTGTGAGATGCTTATGCTTATGCACTTATTCAGATCATACAATGATGTGACATGCCGTTCTTGGCGGATACAGACCATGTCTAAGAATCAAATGGTTGACATGCCGTTCTTGGCGGATACGGACCATGCCTAAGAATCAAATGTAATTGACATGCCGTTCTTGGCGGATACGGACCATGTCATGCTTATGCTTATTCAGAATGTCATACGTATGCCATG
The DNA here is from genome assembly GCA_015143295.1 of Tetracentron sinense. Lineage (NCBI taxonomy): Eukaryota > Viridiplantae > Streptophyta > Magnoliopsida > Trochodendrales > Trochodendraceae > Tetracentron > Tetracentron sinense. The sequence continues at coordinate 1,328,162 of CM026573.1, read as the reverse complement.
CTCATGCTTGTGGTCCACATGTGTGACTTGTGAGACTCTTATCTTAACATACACGTGCATATGTGCTTAAGTGTCGAAATTAACATTCGAGTTGGTAATTGCTTAGATTCCGATCTCCCACCATGGAAACTCCACTATATTGTCTCATACCAAATAGTTAGAGAATTCCCGGTTTAAGAGATTTTCCTCTAAGTTCTTACCTTCCCGACTATCAATTTTCATGCAAGTAATTATACATACTTAACAAACAATTCACATATGCATATCTTATCATAATTCATATCGCAATTCAAAATTAATTTACCACCATTTCATAAGAGTATAATAGCATTTATCCTTTCAAGCATTTTCACAAACACCTTGAGCACGCATAATATGAATCCATTGTCATTCTACATTTTCAAGCATTCATCAAACCATGATCCATTCATACAATCAATTCACTATTCAAATCCACATATTAATCACATCCTCCATACATTTCCCATCCTCCATACATTCCATCCACATTCTAATCAACAATTTCATCCACATTTCCATCCATAATTAGCTTACTTCATATAAAATTTGGGAAAAATGCATCTAATCTCTATTCTATCATTCCTATCAAATTAATATTCACAAAACATTAAAATAGAGTTGATTAGGATAGTATATTGACCTAAGGAATCCTTCCATTGGATTCAAAACGCTCCCGGGGTGATTTGGTGAAGCTTTCCAAGCTCTCCTTGAGCTATCCAAGCTATCTCCTTCTTCCCCAAGAAAGTCCTCTCTCAAAACCCTAGGGTTTCTCTCCCTTTTTGTCAAATTAGGTTAGAAATAGGTAGAGTATTCTAATACCCCGAAATAGGATCCCTATTTATAGCCCCAAGGTCTGAGATCCAAAAAGCCCTTACTAAAATTCTGCAAAAATAAGAAGGACCGAGCGATCGGTGGTTATGACCGATCGATCGGTTCTCAACCGATCGATCGGTGCTCTTGACCAGGCGATCGGTCAAAAAAGCACTCACTGGAAATTTTCCCCATACAAAATTTTGGACCAGTCGATAGATACCGATCGATCGGTTTTGGACCGATCGATCGCTACTTCTGACCGAGCGATCGGTGCTTTGTAGATTTCTGACCCATCGTACCGTTTTGGCCATTTTTGACTCGTTCGTCGGATTTCGACGATTCAACTTGCGTTGAATTCGTCTTTCAAAAATGAACATTTTTGGTATTTTAAAATTTTAAAATTCTCCTTTATTTATGGACCAAATTGTTCCCAAAGTTGACTAATCTGCAATTCCATCAGACAAAACCTCGGAAAACCCATTTTTGACTTGGCTTAGACTAAAAATGAGGAAAAACATTAAACATGAACCTCGAAGAGGGTTCCAATATCTTTCTAATGGTTCAAGAATCACTTAATTCCAATAAACGGTGCCAAAATTAGAGCTTCCTAAGGTTTAGAGTGTGATATGACATTCCTGAACTAGAAGTTTGATTAAACCTTAATCACACTACACCCATTAGAGATACAATACAATAAACATTAAAACATCACAAAGACTATAATACCCCTAATGCAATGCAATAAAAACATGAAAAAGATTCGGGTCTCTACATTCATTCTCTCTGACGGTTACCCTGTTTGTCTAAAAAGATAATCATGCCCTTGATATCGCTGAGGTGTATATCTGAGATAAAGGCTAACTCCATCCTGTAAGAAGATTAGTCTGACACGCTATATTTTGAATTTATGGAAATGTCCATCTTACCCCTATGTTTGCCCACGTGTATAACAACGATTAAGGTTATTCTTGTATTTGTCGCATTGGCACTGTTCATAAATAGAGGACACGGAGAGGTTCTTCTTCCCTATTTGAACTTTTGCATTGTTACTTTGCCAGAATCTCTTCTCGCCGACGATTTGCAGCCCTCTGCTTTCTCAGTTTCTCAGCACAGTATCTTGCTTGGTAAGATTCTTTCTTCTACTTCATTTATTCTCTGGTTTCTCTTTTCTAGTTCACTATTGCCCTTTGTCCTTAGCTTCTGTGTTTCTACTCTCTGCTTCGTCATTCTCTCTGGTTCTCCTTTTCCCTTTGCAATTTCTGTCACTTCTACCATGTCTGCCGAGGTTGTCCGAGTGGATAGTGCTGATGAAGTCAGCTGCTCCGGTAGCACTCCTCATGGTGTCATTGCATCTACTTCCAAACCCAAAACCAAGCCAGCGTATAGGGCATAGATATGCCCTTGATTTTTATAGAACCTGATACCAAATTCCTCTTTAGGTCCATCTGCATTTCAAACAAGAAGACGTTCACATTGACCATCGCTCTACCTGCACCGTTATTTACCTCGCTCAATTCGAGGCTGGACTACGGTTTCCTCTGGATCTCGTTGTGGATTTTGTCATTGCCATCCTCCAAGTTGCCCTGGGTCAGATGCACCCCAAATTCTACTAGTACATGTCTCTGATGACCAAGTACAACAGAGACGGATATAATATAGAGGCTAGGCACATCTTTCACTTTCGCAATGCTGTTAAGTGCCGAGGGACTGTCGAGAACGGCGATAATACCTACTTCACTTGGAGTCAACGGCCCAAGATTCCCGATATCGTCACACATCTTCCTGATTTAGAACGGAATTGGAAGGAAATGTCTTTCGTAGTCTCAGGTGCCTGGAGGGCTGAGATTGCTCATCCTGTCCCCAACACATTCACCACAAGTTTGATGACTTTGCTCCTCTCTCCATTGTCTTACTCCGTTGTCACTTCCAATACGCACTTCTGTTGCCACTGATGATTAACAATTCTCTTCTTTCCTCTCTGTACAGATATCTCCAAGCCACGCTTTGCGGATCTTAGTGCTGCAGAGGAGCAACCACTATGGAATATTCGTAGCGAGAAAGGAGATGAGTATATCACCTCGAAGCCACTGCAAACTCCAGAACCTGAGCTCGAGACAGACGATGTACCACAAACCACTATTCCTGCTACTCCCGAACAACTTGTCAAAGAAGAAATAGTTGAGCGAATGCCTACACTGCACCGAGCACCACGAGCTTCAAGATCCACCCGTCCTCCCCGTCTTACCACAACGGAAAAGAAGGCTGAAAAGTGGGAAATGGAGGTAGCTCTAAAAAAATTGAAGGCCAAAACAGTATGGCGAGAAGCAGAGTACAACCAAATACTCCAAGAACAGCAAGAACGAGAAACAGCCACCACGACCTCAACACCGATTGAGTTAGATACTGAAGAACCAACCGCACAAGCTGAACCCTTGATCGAGAATCGACCTCTGGTGCTTGCGACCACTACCACTGCCACTACTATTCCTTCTCCATCTTCTACTTCGGCCACTGCTACTGCTACCAATATTGGCTCGTCCTCTGCTGCACCACAAGAGGAAGTCACAATGGAAGCTATTGAGTGGAACCCCGTCTTCCCTTAAGGATATTCTCGTCCTATTGTTGCTCACACGGCAATGGGCCACGACTACATAGCCACATCTGTGTACTTAGCGATGAGACTCCCTGCAGACATTGTTGATACAAGACATATGCACTGATGGGAAAATTCGGCACCGCAAACCGAGCTATTGCAACAGTAGGATTCATCTTTCACTTTGCATGCTCTCGCTCTCAATTTACACCGCTCTCTATTGATAATGATTTTTTTACCCTCAGTTGGGTAACATGCTTGCGGGGATGCATGAGGATTATGATAACCTTGGGCGCACATCCGCAGGTCTAATGGAACAAGTAGCAGACCTGAAAAAGATGAGGGAAGAAGACACAAAGGAGTTTAACCTTGAACTAACGAAGGTTCGGGCTGATCTGCGAAATGCCGAAGGCAAGCTCGCTTCAGCTATAGCTCAACGAGATGCAGCACAGGAAGAGGCTCGCAAAGAACCGGAAGGAGAGAGAAGGCAACGGAACAGGCTGAAAGGGTTGTCATCTAGATCAGCGACCTGGATGAGTTTACGAACACTCTGCACAGACGGCTCGAGGCATCCGATGCCGAGAAAGAAGCCTTGGCAAAACAACTCGAGGAAGCCACTACCGCAAAAGAAACTCTAACGGAGAATCTCCGCGTTCACTTCCAGAATGAGATGGATCGGGTGCTCGATGAAGACCGGAAGGAGACTGAAGAGATATTACTAAGGTTAGCTCTGAAAATAAGGAAGGTTGGCCGAGTCTCCTCAACAATCAAAAGACGAGACTATCCGCCCTGAGACTGACGGCCAAGAAGATGCCCGGCCAGGACAATGATGAAGATAGCAAGGTTGAACGAGTTTAAAAGCCTCCTTTACCCGCTGAACCAGCTCCCACCGCGCCTACCCTTCCTATGGAAGTTGTCTCTGCTGATGATCAGAAAGCACGGTCAAGCCATAGAAAGGCAAGACGAGAGAGTCAGTATATACTAGAAATTGAGCAAGTGCGTAGAGCACGGGAACTCATGATACAAAACATTAATTATAAACACAAAGTTATTGAACCCATAAACCCAAGAATTGGCAATACGTACACGTCGTAAAGACAAAACATTGCAAATGTAATTATGCAAATAATCTCACATGCTGAACCTGGGACCCATAGTGGGATATTATGACATCAGGCTCAGATGACATTACTTCCCGGAGAATACGCCACTTGGTTTGCTTAGAGGACAATGCATTTGACAGAATCACACATACCTCGCAGTGAGTACTAAGCTCTTGATGATCAACCATTTGATATTTCATTTACGATATTTTGACATTCGATCAATCATTGAGAAGACATCATGCACCAACAAACACTTGATACTGATAAGTGCTCAAGATATTGGAAAAATATTTTGCACGGACCTTAATATTGCTGGATTGATTTACCTCGGGTTACGCCATCACTTTGTGTTATGCCATCACTTATATTGTCGTAGACCACTTTGTCGTAATGCACCAAATATGCTCAAGAGCTTACTTAACACGAAAATCGAGCGTGTGGACAACAAGAACGAGTTTTGCGTTTTAACGAGATCGTGTCATTGAATAACATGGACGTGCTAGCGAAGCTGATTTAATGGGCAACGAGGATGTACCAGTGTTAACGATGACGAGCTCATATAAGCGAAAATACACTTGCATTCGTCCTTCCTCCAGTTATCTTGCGCATAATACCTCGAAGGATGATAGGGCACCGGAACATACATGTATCACAATATCAAGCAAAAATGAAGTCATGCGACACGAGAAGATAAAAGCACAAAGAATACCTCGTTGATATTACTTTGAAAGCCTCATATACATTCTTGAACTGATAGCCCCAGTCAGGCGTAACGAACACTCGCCTGCGGTTCATGGACTTGCTCACAGTTCATGGTCCGGAAGCACGTATTGCTCCAAGAAGCCCTCCTGCATCAACCTCTCTAGATAGGCCTTCAAGTCGTTGCATTGATTAGTCTTATGGCCCCAGATTTTGTGATAACTCGAGCCCTTGGTAACGTCATGACATGCACGTATAGGCCATTCAAAATTTGGGTCGTCCTCTATGGCTCTCATGATTGTTGTAGGATAGGCTATGAACATCACCTGCTTGACTCGACTAGAAGAGAGGTGTTGCTCTGCTGCCTGATTACCCCTACCCTAGAGCAGCGCACGATTTGATTCGGTTAGGCCATACACCCATGCCCCTATTTGCTTCTAAACCAACTGCTGCTGGCTGACCAACTGAGTTAAGAGGGATTGTTGATGCTGCAACAACATGATAATCTAGTCCACTTGAGACATCTCTGGCTCTGGGGCTTGAATTTCCATTGGAGACGCATAGGTTGAGTCGGCCATGGCGATGGAGATGAGCAGAGGGAGGTTTGTTTAAGAGTATCCCACAGATGGCGCCAATTTGTGAAGTGGAAAATTTCGGAGATGCCACACGTCAGCAGCTGCTACAATCCCTGGTTTACTGGTAGAAGTTTGAAGGTGAAGGGTTTGAACCCTGACCTGCACTCCGATGCCACAGTAAGTGTGGGAAGAAGATGATGAATAGTAAAAGCATTGAAGCACTGAGAGAGATGAGAATCTTAGTTGATCAGTTCTAAGTTGGTTTTTTTCGATCCTTATGCACTTGGTCTCTGGAGGTACTTATAGGTTTAGCTCTGGATGTCCATAGATGACCATGCCACTTATTTTACACTCATTACCAAATATGTTAGACATATTCGGAGCCTTACGTATCACACGTGTGAGCTTACAATCTCTAAGGTCAGTTTCGGGTCGAAAACTCATTTGAGGTGACTAGCAATAAATGCTAGGACAGTGCTTTCCACCTAACGTCAGAGACAAATGATCGCCTCCTGAGGATCAGGTCCTGATAGTCGGTCTCGTTGTTGACTAAAGCACGGGTTCAGTTTTGCACCGAGAACGATACCGTTGTCTTGATGACTTTGAGTCCGTTGTCTGGAAGACAACGTCCCCGTTGTGCTAAGCACAATGAGTCTGTTATCATACGCACAACGAATACATGCTCAAAAGGCATACAAGCTCGTATCCACTGTTTATAACATCAAAGACATGCTCGTCGTCACAACACTCACTTATTTTACGAATTTTACCTTTTACATTTTTTAAATTAAAAAAACAGTTTTTAAAGTTTTTTTAATAGTAAAAACAGTTTTTAATTTTAAAAAAAGAATTAATATTTTTAAAAAAAAGCCAAGGATGGGTGGGTGAACCTTACCCATGGTTAAGGGGTGTCAAAGGAGACACTTGGCTACCTCTAGAGGTTCAAACCAGAGAGAGTCTCCCCGGTTTGAACTCGAGAGGATCCTAAGCCCAAATTTTAATCACTAAAATAGCCAAAACTCACTTTTTTCTATTTCGGCTATCCACTTTTTTAAAACACTCCCAACAGTCTCAGCAATTTAACAAAAAAAAAAAAGGTTTTTGCATATCAGCTGTTGTGTTTTACCAACTTTGCAAATACACTGTTATGAGTAACAATTTTGCAAATTAATTCATGGTTTTGCAACAGTTAGACAAACAACCTCACACCCTAATTTCATTAGGCTTCCGTTTGTTATTGATAGGAATATGACTATTATGCCCTTATGATATTTTTTAACCTCACAAAGCCTTTAACTACCCTTAAACTATGGTCAATAGGCTTTAATCCTTGTGATTAAGATTCAAACCCTTAGGGATAGAGCATCTAACCTCTGTTTTTTTTTAAAATTAACGTGTCCTTTTTTTAGCTCTCTTTAACTTAGGTTAAGATACATTAACCCTTAGAGTTAAAGCATCTAACGTTAGTTTTAAAAGAAAAAAAGTTAATGTGTCCCTCTTTGAACTCCCTTTAACTGAAATTAAGATTCATTAACTCTTAGGGTTCAAGCATCTAACCTTAATTTTTAGAAAAAAAATTAACGTGTCCCTTTGTAACTCCCTTTAACTGTGGTTAAGATTCACTCATCTTAGGGTTAAAACATCTTACTTTTTAGAAAAAAATAATAAAAAATTTATGTTGTCCCCTTTTAACTCCCTTTAACTATGGTTAAGATCAACTAACCCTTAGGGTTAAAGCATCTAACCTTGATCCTTGGTATTTCAAAATAAATTAACAAGTCCCCTTCCTTAAGGGTTAGTGAACCCTAACCACAGTTAAAGGGAGTTTAAAAAATAGGTTAAATTATTTTAATAAAAAAAAAAAACTAAGGTTAGATGCTTTTACCCTAAGGGTTAGTTGATCTTAATCACATTTAAAGGGAGTTAAAAGGGGACACCTTAATTTTTTTCTAAAAACCAAAGTTAGTTGCTTTAACCCTAAGGGTGAGTGAATCTTAATCATGGTTAGTTGCTTTAATAGATATTAACCACAATTAAAGGGAGTTCAAGACATGTTAATTTTTTTTCTTTTAAAACCAAGGTTAGATGCTTTAACTCTAAGAGTTAGTGTATTTTAACCTAAGTTAAAGGGAATTAAAAGGGGAAATATATATTTTTTAAACCAGGGTTAGATGCTTTATCCCTAAGGATGTGAATCTTAATCACAAGGGGTAAAGCTTATTAACCATAGTTTAACGGTAGTTAAAGGCTTTGTGAGGTTAACAAATATTATAAGGGCATAATAGTCATATTCCTATCAATAACCAATGAAAGGCTAACATAATTAGGGATTGAGGTAGTTTGTCTAACTTTTGCAAAACCATGAGTTTATTTGCAAAACTGTTCCACGTAACAGTGTATTTGCAAAGCATGTATAACACAACAACTGATATGCAAACCCCTCCCCCCTCCCCCCCCCCCAAAAAAAAAGGGATTTGAGAAAAATTATTTTATTATTTGTGTGGGAAAACAAAAAAGGAAGGGAGAGAGAAAAATTATTTTATTTATTTGTGAGGGACTACAATAAAGAAAGGGAGATAAACATTATTTTATTATTTGTGTGGGACCACAAAAAGGAAGGGAGAGATGAAGATTTGGTTTGGTGAGTGTACAGTACTCACCAAGAGGTTTAAAGAGGTGCTGGAGACCGGTTTTTATAATTTTTAGTGTTTTGGCTCACCAAAATAAGGCTGCTAGGATTGGTCTTAGAGGATGACTTTGGTGGAGGGATTAGTCTTGTTTGCCCTTTCCATTATGGGTGTGTTTGTTGGGGGATAAGTGAGAGGAATTAAAAGAAAGTAAGAGAATCTCCCACTTACCCCATGTTCGGTTCACAAGAATAGACCACTTTCTCTCGAAAGTTGTTTCTCTACAGTGCCATGTATTCCCTCATTGACTCCTATTCACAATTCGAGTCAAATCCTCTACAGTGATAACCGGATTTGGGTGGTTATCACCCCTAGAGGTCGCCACGTGTCTCCTTTGACACCCCTTAACCGTGGGTAAGATTCACCCACCCCTAGGGTTCAACCATCCATCCTTGGTTTTTTTTTTTTTTTAATATTAATTATTTTTTTAAAAATGGGCATTTGTTTATCTTTGGTAAACTTGTATAAGGGATAATTTTGGAAATACCATACTAATTTCACATAATTTTTCCTTTCAACTTTCTTCTAAACCAAATACCAAAAGTAACACTTTCCTCTAACATTTTTCTTTAAAATCAAACATATAAAAGAATCTACAATTTTTTCTACTTTGTTTTTTTTTTACTTTATTTTCTCTCACCTACTTATTCCCCAACCGAACACGCCCTATGGGACGGTACAGTTTGAGGATATCCTTATTAGACCCAAATTCTATTCCTTGTTTTTCACAAGAAGCCATACGAATCTTTTCAAGGGCCGTGAAACATGTTCGTAATGGCTCATCGCCTCTAATCAGAAGTTGACACTTATTTTATGATTTTTATTAAAGTAGTGTTATCTCACTATCATTTTTTTGTGTTTTTTCTATAATAGTTTAAATATGAATAAAAAGTTGTAACTTGTGCTGCAGGGTGTGTAAGTTTGGTAGGGTGTGTCATATATTTCAACTAATTGAAAAAAATCTTAAAACTTTAGTCTTACATCGGTGGGTAAGGTCTCTTTGCGTACTCTTATAAAACACTACCTCCCTCTCTTTTTTGAGAGGATTATATGCAGAGCCGGCCCTCCATTAAGCGACCCGGCCCTCCATTAAGCTATCAAAGACTGCACTTTAGGCCCCAAAAAAATGAAGGCCCCAAAGGGTGGGCTTTGATGGCTTTATGAACTTGATTTAGTGAAAAGAAATCTTAAAAAATGCCCCATTTTATAGCGAGTCCAATTAAAAAAAGTCCTACTTAGAATTATGGTTTTAGGCCTCCAAATGGCTTAGGCCAGCCCCGGTTGTGTGGGAGCTGTAGTTTCGTGTATATGCGGATACCTAAATGGACTAGCCCTTGCCTTTAAGGGTTTGGAACACCCTCCGTTACCAAAATAAAAAATAAAAGAACTTTGTGGTTCTTTCTTAGAAAAAGAAGTTTTAAGAATATGGTTTAGAGGTATGGGTGCTCCTAGACAATACATTCTTTTAAAAAAAAGAGTTTTTTTTTATGGTGTCTAATTAGTAAATATTGGTGTGCTCGTAGCAGCACCCTTAAAAACATTAATAAAACTCCGTAAATATATAAGTAATGTAGAAGTATTCCTACCTATAAATTTTTATGTTTACCACTATTTTGACTTTTGAGAGCTCCATTCATATTTGAACTCTTTTTATAAAACCACACAAAAATATTCTAAAGGATCCCTTGAGAGGAGGTAGAGTTTTGCGTCTTTCTTTCATTCTCCTTTTGTTGGCAACAGAAACATTTTTCATCTTACTTTTAACTAATAAAAAAATGTATGACAATAATACATTTAAATTGATTAAAAAAAGTAGGCAAAGAAAAATACCAAAAAAGAACCAAAAGAAAAAACATATAATCAAATGTGATACCTACCACACCACTTTCTACTCAAACAAATTAGGTATAAAATAAGATACCATCATTCCTACAAGAACAACTATAGAAATCCTTCTTTCTCCACATCCACCCTCTTGATTAATGCTACTGTTTCTATTGTCAATGGAATTTCATATTTCTAACCTCCTATAATCTATTCATAAGCTCTCTCTCCCTCTTTCCAAGAACAACTATAGAAATCCTTCTTTCTTCACATCCACACTCTTAGAGTAATGCTACTATTTCCATTGTCAATGAAATTTCATATTTATAGTCTCCTATAATCTATTCATAAGCTCTCTCCCTCCCTCACATACATATGTCATTTAACCGTACAAGCCAACTTCTATATCTCAACTATGTAATGGTACACTCATTTGAAAATTTATAATGTATTGTAAGATCTAAAAGATGTGATACAATTCTCACAAAACCAAACTCAAAGCATCAATTTTAACAGTTACCAATACCGAATTAGGAGGCAATGGATGCGTGCCCCTTATTCACAGCATATGTTGTGTCTTACGTACGTCCCAACCATTTCCCTATCCACATTCTATTCTCATTCAATCTATAAGAGAGTTCAAAATAAAGTAAAAATGGAGCTAGAATTGGGAATGAAAAATAACTAAAATCAGAGATGACATCACAATCTCTTATATTTGAATAAATAATGACGGCACTGGTGCTCTCTTTTTCTCTAGAAAAATAGGGACCATGTTTATCCACAATTCCCATTTCAAAAGTAATAATTGGAACGCAGTAATCCACACGAGTAATTTAAGAGATAAAAGAGAAAGAAAATGGACTACTAAGAGATTAAATAAATTTAAGAGAGAACTCTATAATCTCTTTCACGTCATTACACCTCTCAAATTTAAGAGAGTGAGAAATGTTATGATTAAAAGAATGTCAAGAGGAAGTTGTCTATAATGGTCCAATTATAAAGCTGGTACAAATCACATCCCAACATGTGGTGTGGGTATGTATTTATATTTTTTCAGGAATTTGGAAACTTATAGTGGCATGAAAAGTCAAGAGCAATAACATAAGAGGCTCTTTTTCTTCCGAGAGGAGAGGAGAGATTGTAGGAAAAGAAAGAGAACAAATAATTAAGTTGTTGGGGGCTTCAGCTTCGTCGGAGACAGCACAAGATAGCAAGAAATGTGGGTCATCTTCGAGCAGTAATGTGATACTCTTTTGGCTTCAAAGAACCATGTCGTGGCACCAACAACTCCAAGATGTACTTGACTTTGGATGAAATGTAATTATCCTTCACTCGTTATTCCTCTCGTTTGGAATAAGGATTGTGTTACAGGAGAGGGTGACCCTTTAACAAATTCTCTGCAACAAATTTGAAAAGGTAGGGTGATTTGAGCGATGACAAAGGGTTGCAACCTTGGGCATACACACGTCTCCAAACTATCTCTCTCTACCCCTTCTCACAAACACCTAGAACCACCATGTGATTAGAGAGTGTGGCCTCCCCCTTTTATAAAGGTTGCATGAGAAACAATGAAAAGACAGAAATATAAAGGAAAAGAAAGAAGAATTGTTATAACTTTCCAAAACTGCAGGTAACTTTCCAAAACATAACAACTTCATCCAATTACACTGAAACGTTACACAAATCAATACACAACTTTACTTTTCAAAACTAAACGTGACTTTCCAAAACATCAACTTACTAAAAAGGGATTTGTATAGTTAATAAGCATTAACTACGCAATTGTAACCGTAACAAAATTTTGAAACATAGGAGGAAACGTTTCAAGGTTAGAGAGAGAAATAGGGAATAGAGAGTTTAAGAAGACATCTATAAAACTGACATGTGTCCTCAAACTCATCTATAGATGCCACGTGTCCACCCACCCTGCTTGGGTTTCATAGGTAGTAATGAAGTTTTCTCCTTATATTTAACCTCCACCCCCGAAAAAGAACAAACAACAAACAGAAATGCGAACTATAAATAGAGCACCCAAATCACAAAGCATTATTATAAGTAACAGTAATTGTCTTTATTTGGTAAACTAAAATAAATTTTTTGTCAAATATAATCTTCTAGAAAAAGAAAAGGTACCAAAGTTCTCGATATTTAGAAGCAAGGATTTTGCTAGCCCCAATCGCATTGTGAGCATGGATTTTCCTACCCACTTTCACATTTGTGGTTTGACTAAGAGTCACCACCTATTCATTCTTAGGGATAGGTCCCGGATTGATTTGGATAAGGCAAATGATTTATTAGAGTTAGGGTAAGCGGTTCGATTAAGTCATGGGGAAGGTGTTAGGCACTCCAAGACCCCCATTTTGTAATGGTTACCTACTCCCTAAATTTAAGCCAAATTTAATCTCAATATTAATTAAAATGTCTAAATGTTTAATCAAATGCTAATCCAAGAAAGAAAGAAAGCTAGATGGGCTAGGGTCGAACCCGGGTTGAGTTGCCTACGTACTCACATTGGGGTGAGATCAGACCGAGCGTAGTTCTGGCACATGAGCCCGTGCCAAGGCTAAGGGTGGTGTGTGTGTGCATAAGGGGGTCAAGGGTCTAGCCTAGGGGCTAGGGTTTAGTTGACCGGGTTGGTCAAGTGCAAGGTCTAGGTCTAACCGCAGTTAGAAGGGTGTTAATCATGGTTGAGTAGGCTAAGCAAGATCTAGCAAGCATGTTTTTGGTCTTTTGGTATTTTTAGATTTTTTTGGTATTTTGAGATTTTATAATGTTTTTGGTATTTTGAGATTTTATCATGTTTTTTTTTTGGATTTTCATATAGGTGAGATTTTGGCAAACTTAACTAAAGTCAAATTTAATTCAAGAGAAAGGCTAAGGAAAAGTTAGGCTAAAAGATTATATTTAGGACATAAAGAGGGGTGTGCATTGTGAATAGTAAATGGTCTATTGCCAACACCTATTTTGTTGGATTGGTGTTGATAATAAATCAAATATCATTGTCTTTGATATGAGGTATTTTGGATTAAAGTCCTCTTTAAGTCCTTAGGTCCTTAAGTCATCATTTATCCATTCAAAATAGAACATGAAGAAAAAAGAAAGAAATGAAAAAGTGACAAGTGAAGAAAATGAAAACTCATCATCTCCTCTCTAATGTAGTCCCTTTACACCATTATGAATGATGTAATGAGATTCAACTATGAAAATTGGAGTAATGATGAGTTTCCCAAATGATTCTAGAAGAAGGACTAGAATCAAAATGAAGAAACAAAATAAAAAAGAGAGGTATAGCTTTAGCTTCCACTCTCTATGGGCCTACCCATATCCACACTAGTGAGTACATATGAAAGAAAAAAATATTTACATGAGAGAAAAAATAAGACATCTCATTTCTTTTGAGGTGGGGTCCCTCTACACCATTAGATTGGTATAGAGAGACCCAATTAAACTTGAGAAAAGAAAGGTCTTCCCAAATTATTCTAGAAGAAGACTACAAAAAAAAAAGAAAAAAAAAATGATGTAAAGAAGAAGATAAAGAATAAAAGGAGGAGTGCCTACTCCTCAAAGACTACTTCTCCAATGCTCCAAGAGGTGATGAGTTTTTAGAGTCCACAAAGGAAGAGAGTTAGTGAAGAACTCTAGACTTTTACTCCTAGAATTCTCTACACACTCTAAACCTTAGCTTCTTCTAACTTTCTTCAAGGATAAAAAGAAATAAAAGAGGTGAGAGGAGGAAGAGCTAGGGTTTCCACTTGAGATTTTGGAGGTGGAAGAAATGGCTTGTGAGGGTCTTGTATTTATAGAGGTTTCAAGGGGTTGTGGCAATTTGGTGATTAATAGAGGGTTGGGTGAGAAGAAGGGAGGTAATTGGTTGGTCAAAATTGATGTGGTTGGTGATTGGGTAATAAAAAAGGTATGTACTTGATGAGAAGTGATTTGGTGGTCAAAAGGAGTGTAAGAGAATTAATTATTTTGTAAGAGGTGTAAGAATGAGTTGTAAGAGATGTAAGGGAGTATGAGAGGTAATTGGTTAGTAAAAAAGGTGTGTACTTGGTGAGAGATGATTGAGTGGTCAAAAAGGTGTGTAAACATAAAAATGGGGCTATTTGGGATTTGAAGAAAAAATAAAAGGTCTTTTGTAGGAAAGTAGAAAGTGGACTTGGGTTAGTGGGTCTTGGATATGGGTTGAATGAATGTGGGTATGTGGACTAGATCTTATGGATCATGGGTTGTTAGTAGATGGGTCATGAGTTATGGTTATTGGACTTTAGCTATGACAATTGGGCTTGAGCTATGGTAATTAGGCTTTCACTAAAGCAATTGAGTTTTGCCTAAGATAATTGGGTAATTAGGATTGGCTAATTGGGCTTGGGTAATAGAATTAAGTAATTGGGCTTGATTGAGTTGTTTGGGTAAAAGTTTGGCCAAATGAGCTTGGGCCTTGGGTAAACCTTGGAGCATTTGAAGAAGTGGGAAGAGGGATAGGGGGTGCAAAAATAGGGTGCTTACACGCATATCTTCCAAAGACGCAACTAGGTGTTACAAATGTCAAACATTATCTAACTTTTACTTTTTAAAATGTTAAAATAATAATTAAAAAAAACTCCACGTGTTAGGCCCCATCCTATGGTAAAAGTTGGAGTAAATATGACTGGGCTAAGCACTCCTCCTAGAAGCAATAAGCCAAACAACCCATCGTCATCCATTATATGTTATAATATATTATATATAATAAATATAATAATATAATATAAATTATAAATAATAATAATATAGGCATAATCAAAGAATACTCTCCCTATCTAAACAAATAAAATGAAATAATAATAACACAGAGTACCCTTCTTATAATCATTGGACTTTGACTCTTGCATTTATATGAATTCACCAAAATAGCCTCCATAATTTCAAAGGAAAAACCTTTTAAAATTGGGGAATGTTATGCCCCCCCTTGCATTTATATGAATTGAACTAAATAGCGCAGATAATTTCAAAAGATAATCCTTTTAAAAATGGGAATGTTATGTCCATTTTCATTTTCATCCTTTTTGAACAATAAGAAAAAAAGTAGGTACAGTTATTGTAGGACTCCACTTTTAAAATAGTTGAGTCATTTTTATGTACTCCCTCTAATAATTTTTAAGATTTTCATCAAATCTTTTATAGGTGGAGAATGGTTTCCTCTATTAACTCATACCCAATAAAACTGTTAGGAATGTAGACAACCTTTAGCGCTGCAGGGGTATTTTCGACTTTACTGTTTAACCCTAAACATATAGCTGTATGCGTATTTTTTAGGTTTACAAGTTGTGAGAAGTGGCTGTAATTTTTTTTTAGCGAGGGAAAACTCTATGTATTCTATATCTTCAATATAGTGAATTGGTGTGGCTCCCAAGGACGTAGGCACGTTGCCGAACCTCGTATATCCTTATATTTTGTCTCTATTTTCTTTTCTGTAATTTTTCTATTTGTTGTGTGATTTTTGTAATTCATAGTCTCTAAAGATCCGAAGGATTTAGGGATTAAACGCGTGGTTCAAATCCCAACAAAAACCACTAGTTGACCTTATATATGACAATATCTTTTAGGCCTACACCAAAAAAAATCTCTTATGCTCCCTTCTTTTAGTGGAACTTTTAAAGTCTAGAACTTTCATTGTTTCATGCTTAATTTTAATTGATGTCTAGGACTATATTAGACCATAGAATGTAAAAGTTCTACAAATATGGAACTTTCAAGTTCTACAAACAAATTTAGATTTTTTAAGTGTCATAGATTAGTAACTTCTAATTAAATTGAACTTAATAAATTTGAGATACCATCAAGTAAAAGGGTTAGAAACTCTCTCCCCTCTCTGCCCAGACTCTTGCCTCTTGTTCCAAAACATTAATGTTCCGGGTTTGAGATACCATCAAGTAAAAGGGTTAAAAACTCTCTCCCCTCTCTGCCCAGACTCTTGCCTCTTGTTCCAAAACATTAATGTTCCGGACTTGTAAATGTTCAACCAAAAAGACAGAGTCTTAGTTAACAGATGTTTACCGATATTAATTAGGTTAATTTAATAGCGAGTTCACTTATATAAATAATTGCATGACTCTTAAATAACCTAATATAAATTGTATTAGGAGATCACTTCTAAATGTTAACTTTTACGAAGACCAGTGAATGTTAGTAATTTTTTTACTCTTCAAATTTTTAACTAAGCCTCCTAAAGTACTGGAGGATATTATTTACATTCGTTAGTATAGGGTTAGTGATAATATACTTGCCTATAAGAGTTTGCATGTGGTGTGTGTGTGTGTTTGCTTGGGTGGTGTGAGTATTCCCTTGTCTTTGCCTTCAGTCATTGCCTTGTGGTATGATTGAGTATACCAAAAAAACCAGAACACCTTTAGGGTGAGTGTTTAGTCCCACATCGGGTTCCTACCCGAGCATGTTGTCCCATATAAGTTCCTTGGTACCTCAAACAGTTGGTACCCGTTTTGAGGAGCTCTAGGGTGAACCTTACATGGGCTGCATGTGTGTGGTGTGTGTGTGAGACAGTTTGCTTGTGGTGTGTGTGTGTGTGTTTGCTTGGGTGGTGTGAGTATTCCGTTGTCTTTGCCTTCAGTCATTGCCTTGTGGTATGATTGAGTATACCAAAAAAAAGATAATATACTTGCCTATCACATCGTACTTTTTTTGCTTTATTTTATTCAGAATTATTGCTCCTTTCTTCCTCCAAATAACTAAAATGTTCATACCTTACGAGGCCTAGTTAAAAATTTTGAAAAATAAAAAAAGAGTCTTTAAGCTCAGGGGCAGAAGGACGAGGTGGTTGAAGGACGAATAGTAAACCCGAAGAACGAACCATAAACCCGGAGGTATCGAGGTCGACTCCTGAACTCCCCTCAATATTGGTTGTATGACATGGGACTATTCCTTATGCAACACATGAGACTAGTATGAGTCTTTACGGTTTAAGATATCACGTTTAACCAAAACAAAAGTAATTAATGTTAAAAAGTAGTTAAGGTTATCAAATTTACTTAGTTTTATCAGTTACCATTGTATATATATATAAGCACATATTTTTTTTTTGGTAAACTCAATCATACCATAAGGCAATGACTGAAGGCAAAGACAAGGGAATACTCACACCACCCAAGTTAAAAAGTAGTTAAGGTTATCAAATTTACTTAGTTTTATCAGTTACCATTGTATATATATATAAGCACATATTTTTTTTTTTGGTAAACTCAATCATACCACAAGGCAATGAGTGAAGGCAAAGACAAGGGAATACTCACACCACCCAAGCAAACACACACACACACATCACATGCAAACTCTCACACACACACCACACACATGCAGCCCATGTAAGCTTCACCCTAGAGCTCCTCAAAACGGGTACCAACCGTTTGAGACGCCAAGGAACTTATATGGGACAACATGCTTGGGTAGGAACCCGATGTGGGACTAAACACTCACCCTAAGGGATATAAGCACATATTAGTGTTCACTAAGACTAGTGAACTTAATAACCTTTTTTTGGTAGAGGTTAAACACAATGCACTCTCACACAGGCCAAACGAGCACATACATGGACCACAGAAGCCTGAGGCCCTATGTTATGAATTTCATTTTATTGACACAAAGGTAGTTTGGTATGTTAGAGTTTCTTTGACCCCTAACAAGATATTTTTAATTACTGAAAATGTTGGATTAGTTTACAAAGTCCACATCATGGTAACTTAATCCCTTAGTTAGCCAACACATTACCAATATATACGTTAGTTGAAGCATCTCCTTCTTTACAAGTGCGGCTTACCCTCTAAATTTATAAAATAATATAGGTTACGACTTTTGGCAAGATATTATCATATATGATTCATTTTGCATTTAAACTAATGAAATTCTTAAGAATGTTTAATTATTCTAATTTCTAAGGCAAAACTATGTCAGTCTAGCAAAACTATGCCATTTATTTCTAGTATTATCTTGTTTATTAAAACCTTATAAAACTGATTAAAATAATGCCAAATTCAGTTCAAGCTCAAACCGAACTCGGGCTCGTTCAAGCTTGTTCAAATTTGAACATTTGAGCCTTACTTATTTTGGGCCTGGCAGAGTTTGGATAAGAATATTGGCCCAAAGTAAATATTAGGCCGAGCTTGGGTTGCCCTTAGCTCAACCCAAATTCAGTCCGGCTCAAACTACAGATATTTTATACATACTATATATATATATATAGAGGGAATGCCCACGACCTAATCTCATTCAATTAGAATTAATGTCCTTCATATGGAGAAACTATTCGTGTGTTTGCTATCAAAGAATATTACTTGTAGTATTTCTTTTAAAAATTTAATCCTAGCCTTGTTTATCAAGGTTTTTCAAAACCCGTCCTTATGTTATTTTACAAATACCTCCAAGAACTTATTACTAGTTAAAAGAATTGGGTACCAAGAAAAGTGATTGCTTGATAGAAACCTGTTTACTAAACAATTTCATGTGCATTGTATGTAAGTATTTAAGGGAAAGTTAACAAGTATTATTGGGATTCGGCCCGAACTTAGCCCACAAATTGCTTAATATTGAGCCAGTCCGAACTGAACCTGAACTCGGCCCAGACTCTACTTACTTTGGGCTAGCCCGGTATTATTTGTGAGCCGGGCTTGGGTTGGGATGCTCGGGCTGAAATTGGGTTTGGCTGAGTTGGGCTAAGGCTTTAAACTTTGGGCTAAACTCAGCCCGACCCAGCCCGTCCCGATTACCACCCCTAATAGTAATGCAGTAATAAACTTTAGTGCCTTAGAGCATCTTCAACACTAAAACTAAAATTTTTTTATTTTTTTTCTCCAAAATGGAGAATTCCCTCATATAGGGAGCCACTTTTTCAAGGTTAAACTCCAACACTATTCCTTATTTCTTTCCTATTAGTCTCTGTTTTAGACTTTCCAACTGTCTTTTAAAAAAATAGTATGAAATGAATTGGCGAGTTGAAAACGCTCACCATATTTGGCAAGCGTTTTTCATTTCCTTAAAATGACAAGCGTCTACGGTGAGCCTGTTGGAGCTTCAATTTTGTCATCAGGCTCCCTAAAGTGATGAAGAAAGACTATTTAGGGCAGTGTTAGAGATGCTCTTAGACACGACATTCATCACCCTTGATGGGCATGACCAGGGTAGGCCTACTTCTTATCACGCCTCACTCCCCGCCTTTATTTATAAATGTGAGGCCTTAGGCTCATCCTAGTCCTAAGAGTGCTTAAACAAGCTAGGCCTAATGTCACGTCCTTAACATTATAAATACAGTATAAATACAAGGCTCCAATACAGTATTATGTACACCAATCTCTATTGAGTATACCTACATGCACAGTCTAGGTGAGTGGGCCGTGACACTAAGCTCTACCCTCAAGGGTCAAGACAGAGCTAGGATAGGATTAGAGTCTAAAGAGGAGTAAAATAAAATTTAGGTGTATGATTTAGTGAACTTTTTTCTATGCTAATTGTTAGCCTAATGTATAACTCTCATCCTCTATTCGGGCTTGAGACATATATCAGAGTTATTGTTGTTGTTATAGCAACTTTATAGAGTACAAAAAAGTTTTTTGAGTAAAATATATATACCGGAATTATTATTTTTTTATAATTAGTTTCTACTAAATAAAACTTAATCTCCATTATGTTTAGCTATCTAAATCACCTTTCAATACATCTAATTTTAACATATCTAATGAATCACTATCTTCCCAATGAATTCCATTTTGACAACAAACTAAAGTTTGACTCATTATAAAAAAAAGAGTAGTTTGATTTTATTTATCTCTTAATTTTAATTCCTTAAAATACGTTGGAAAGCTCTGCATTAGAAGTAATGCGGAGCATCTTTTGATGTTTATACTTATAAAAGATTGGGCCAACGATCAAATGACTCAATACGACTATAAGTCCATCTGTGTAAACACGAAAAGGAAGCTCCTCATAACATTCATGCAAGGCTCTGCTGCATTAAAAAAAACTAAAAAATTGAAAAATGTACCCCATATGCAAATTTTCATACTCTGGTTTATTGCTACTTTTCCCTGTTATCTTTAGAATCATATGAAACCATAAGTATACAAAATTATTTTCTTAACATGTTAAAGGATAGCAATGATAAGTGTTGTACTCACAGTGATAGTTTGGAAATAATTTAAAACTAGGTATGAGACTAGCGGTCTAGGGGTGTAAGCGAGCCGAGTTGAGTATTGCTCAAGCTTGTCTCAGGACATATATTTGTTGGCTCAAGTTTGTCTCGAGCTCAATTTGAGCATTCGAATGCTAGCTTGAGCTCGACTCGTCTATAGATAATCGATCTCAAGTCGGTTCGTGAGCTTAAGGTCAGCTCTCTAGATAATCGAGCTCGAGCCTCTGCTCGCGAGCTTGCCCTATTATTTTAAGCTCATTTACCCCTAATTTTGACAAAAAAGATTCAAATTAAAATCTAAGAATTGGAACATGCTCACCAAATGCCAACCCCCCCTCCCCCCCACACACACACACAAAAAAAAACTAACTTAAGAATTGAACATAGTTATCCTCGTGAAGTAGAATGAAAGAAACATGATATAGAGAATCCATAAATTTTAAAAGGATAAAGTTACCTTTTAGTTTTATTATAAATAGTACAGTAAAATTAATCAAGCCCAACTGAACCGAGTCAAGTCGAACTAAGCTCACGTTGCTTTTGTTTGTCTTGATTAACAATCGAACTCAATCATTTGGCTCGGCTCGGCTCAGCCAAGAGATCTTAAATATTTAACTCAAGCTTGGCTCAAGTCAAGACGAATCAAGCCGACTCGCAAGTTGTCTCGGCTCATTGACAGCTCTAGTTGGAGTAACAATACTCCTCTTAAAACATATGGTAATCTAATATAAGTTTGTACCTTTGTAGTTATATTCCCGGTTAAGCATGGTTTCCCACCTTAGTGACAAGAAGTAATCATCGGAGTTGAATGCGACGATGGTTGATATTGCCCCATATGTTTTCTTAATACGTTATGGTATAATTTTGTTGAAAATATAAATCATATCATAAATTTGTTTTCACACATGAGAATTTTGTTAGTATATATATATATATATATTTCTGGGGCAATATTTTTATTTTGAGAATTTTTTTCCAGTAATGTCCTTGAGGTCGCCATGTGTCCCTATTGATACCTCTTAACTGTAATTAAGATTCAACCACCTATCCTTGGTTTTTTTTTTTTTTAATATCAATTAATTTTCAAACCCTAGTTAAAATTCATTAACTTCTAAGGTTAAAAAAAATTAATATTTTTTTTAAAAACCAAGGATAAGTAGGTGAAATCTAAGAGTGGATGAATTTTAACCATAGTTAAGAGATGTCAATAGGGACATGTAGCAACCTAAAGGGAATAACCGAAGTACTCCATTGGGGGCGGGGGGGGGGGGCACTATATTTGAGAGGTCAAGTATACTAAAAATTGAGAGACCCACTATTCATACCACAACAAAAGGAATTACAAAAATTTTGGGGAGCGTAGCCCCCGGGCTCCGCTCTGGTTTTAGAGAAATGCTAGTGAGACTGCAAAGGGTCGTGATCACACCGAGACTGAGCATTGTGATGCACGGAACTCAAACTCTTAGGGGCAGTTTAGATACACTTCCGTTTTTCTGTTTTTATTTTTTGTTTTTAAAAATTGGAAACGAATTTTTGTTTTCAATTTTTTTTAAGTAAGAAACATGTTTGGTATTACTAACTGTTACTTCTTTTTTAAAAAGAAAAACAAAAAAACGTGTTTGGTTAATATGATTAAATAATTTCATTTCATGGTGGTGGTAGTGGTAAGTGGTGGTGGTGGGTGTAGTGTGGTGGTGGGTGGTGATGGTGGTGGTGGTAGTAGTGATGGTGGTGATGATGGTAGTATTGTGGTGGTACGGTGGTTGTTATGGGTGTGTTGATGGTGGGTCCGTGTTTTCTATTTTTGTTTTTTGTTTTCAAAAATAGAGGTAGTAGAAAATTTTTGTTATCTTGATTTTCAAAAATTTTGTTACCAACTTTTAAAAACAAAAAATAGAAACATATTTACCAAACTTGTTTTGTGTAAATTTTTTTAAAATTTTATTTTTAAAAACAAAAAATAGAAAACGGAAGTGCAACCAAACAGGGACTTATTGAATCTGTTTTTTTTAATTTATTGAGTCCCGTGCATTACATGCACAGTCTCGGCCAACCCTTATTGATTCCGTTTTTATTTTATTGAGTCCCGTGCATCACATGCACAGTCTCAGCCTTTTGCAGTCTCACTAGCATTTCTTTTTGAGTTCTCTTCATTATATTCAAATTTTTATTAAAAAAGTGATCCTTCATTGTCTTTTCATTATAAGATAGAGTAAAGGTTTCTTATTAAAATGGGGATAAGAGAAAGTTTGTCTTTTAACCTTTTGATGTTCTCTATATTTCTGTTTGTTTTGATTTACCTACGCCCTACATGTGGGACACTGGAAACTAAGTCAATAAACCGCCTTTCATTCAATAGTTTTGTTCATTTATGTAAATATTATTAGAGAATATATTAGTGTAATAAAGTGAAAAGACACTGATACACTGTATCATTCAGTGTATCTCATTCACTTTATTACAATAATATATTATCTAATAAACATCCAACACTGAAATGACGAAATCCAATATGGGTCGAACTATAGTACTCCCAAATATACTTCCTAATTCTAATAATTTATAACCAACAACTAAGGGTTAGGATTTGAGTTGACTTATTTTATCTTTTCTAATATCACATCAATTCTAATCCTAACCGTTTAATAATTGAGATAAACGGCTATGATTTGGGAGTGTATTTGAGAGTACACTTTTGGAGTATCCTATATTAATTCATCCAAGATTATGATCGGTTGCGCGCGTCCACCGGTGCTCCAAGCTCTCTTCGTTCTGCTAAAACGGACCTTATCTAAGTTACCTTGTTGGGTAAATATAAACTTTCATACCTCTTTTTTTTTATGAGAGTGATGCGTTACTTAAAAAGCTAGTAGAAGTTCCAAAGAGTCTTCAATGGTTGGTATTTTCTATCAATTTTCCTGATAGGGTTTATGAGAAGACAGAGCTTTGATTTTGAGTGAAGGTCTATCGATATTGCAGTCGGCTAACAATTGTAGACCTTGGAAAAAAATTTTGAGGGCCAAGTTCATGAGCCATCATGTCTGTTTGTATCCGCTTGTATAAAATATATATATTTTTTCAAAAGTTTAGGAGGGCTAGAGCCCTCATCCTCCGTCTCCACCCCTCTCCCAGGCTATTAATAGTTTTGTAAAAAAATATTTTCATAATCTGGGGTTACCAAGTGTATTGGCCGGCCACTGGTTCTATTGGTTTCCGATTGAACCAGCTGATTATTCTGGTTATGTGAAAATAATGCGGTTGCTAATTAGTTCTTGCATATTTGTGAATGGAGATATGTTGCATATTTGTGATTGGAGATATGTTGTATGGTAGACCCCACTTCCAAGCTTTGTGGTAGTGGCAAGTATTACTACTTTTTCCAATTACCTTGAATCGGTATAAACCATGAATTTATTCTTTTTGAAAATTTTGTTTTCTTAACGTATTGAATGATAGCAACTCAATGTGTTGCACCTACAATGAGAATTGTGAAAAAAAATTGAATTCTACATATGGGGTAGCACTCGTTTTCTAGATAAGTGCCTTGGAACTTTTTTTTTCCCGAGTATAAGTCTCGTGGTTAGGCCACACCCCCGGCTAATAGTGTTAATATCTGTTCTAAGTGAATGGGTTAATGCCTTACATTTGAAGTCGCATCCCTTCCGACTTTCGGTACTCCATCCCAGAACCTACCCCATTTGGGGAGATACACTACCACGAGGACAAGCCCAAGTGCCTCGGACCTTTGAAGTGGTATTTTCACCATTCTCATATACAACCCCCAAATGCATGCATATAGATTAAGGGGAGAGGAAGGAATGCCGTCTTTTGGAGAGAATGAAATGTTCTTAGTCACTTGTATAACGGGATCAACATTATTATATTTTATTGCTTTAACTTTGGTATGTACCAAAACAAATCTTGCACAAACAAATCTTGCACCAACCTGATTCCTTCCTAAAAGATTTGTTTCCAAGTGAGACATAAGAAAAGTTGTTTAGTATATCCCCAATTCCAATAATTTATTACGAGGAAACCAGGATCGAGCCCCTTGACATATATGTGCAGTTAATATGCCCACTTGCTAGCTAACTAAGAGCATGTATTATGTTATTAACCATAGTTCAAAAACTCGGTGAGTTAGCAAGTAACTTGGTCAAATTATTCGATTCAATTGAATTTCAAGTCAAGTCGTTTCAAAATTTGAAGGAGACATTATTGTCGAGTTACTTGAGTGACTTAGTCAAGTTATGCAGAGTTTTTCGACTCGTCAAACTAGTGAAGTCGAGTCACTGAAGAGTATTTTTATTATTTTTTTAAAAATTTAAACTCGAACGTTATATTACTTCTGCATCATATTTTTTAGGTCTAGAAAGACAAGAGATTATGAATTATGTTAAACCTAATTTATAGGTTTGAAGCTATAAAACTAACATATTTTAAGTTTTTTTAACTTAATTTTTTAAAATTATAACATATATATTTTAAATGAGATCAAACCTATTTTTTTTCAAAATTTCTGATTTATTGGAACCAGCTAACTTTTGAGGAGATTCTGAATTTTCAAGTTTTTGAATTATGATACTCACCAAAGTAACCGTCCAACCGCCTAACATGTATCCTAAGTCTTGAAGAGTCTTCATCATTGACTAGAAAGCCTTCCAAAAGTGTAATCATTTTGATTTGATACTCTGTCCATCATTTACTCCTTTTGTTCATCAAACTAAAATGAAACTCCACCATCCCACTTTTTCCTTTTTACTATTATAAATATTATTTTTTTTGTACAGTAATTTGTAACTATTTGTTTTGTATGTTTTATTTCCCTTTCGATTTCGGCCGATATTCAAATTTGTACCCGAAATGCATAACTAATACCTTCGGTCCTCCCTTGAGGTCGTGACCTACAAGAACCCAAGTCGCAGACTTCGCTTCTCCAGAAATTTCGGCCGAAGTACCGGTGACATGTCCGAAATACCGGTTTTGATTTTTCAGCTCTCAGCACTCTATTCCTAATAGTCTATTTTAGAGTCTGCCAACGACTCAGAGCAAAAACGCATTAGACCTCAACAAGCAGAGAGAGAGAGAGAGTTCTCTCGAAGAGCTATTCAGAGCTCTAATGGCAGCCACCGGAGCAGCTCTCGTCACCGTCGGTTTATCGCCAGTTCCACGCCGGAAATTCTCATTCGCGGCCGGAACATTCAAAGCGACGCCGATTTCAGCTCGGCCATCAGCTATGTCTACCGAAAAAGCTCCATTGAGTCTTGAAGAAAACGTAGAGCCGGAGAAGAAATCAGGACCTGAAACGATCCTTAAGCTTCTCGATGACTCGGAGATCGAACGGCTTAGCGTCAAGGATTTTCTCGAACGGTCGAAGGATTTGATCAGATCGGATGGTGGACCGCCTCGTTGGTTTTCTCCCTTGGAATGCGGGTCTCGTTTGAAGGATTCTCCCCTGCTTCTGTACTTGCCCGGTAATTTTTTCTTTTTTGTTGTTCATCGATTTTTTCCTGGAAATTACTGAAGCAAAATTTCTGTTTTGGTTACTCGACTTGGATTAAACAAAAGAAATGATGATCAAACTAAATTTCTCCTTCAAAAATAACACGAGAATAGCTCTGTTGCATATCTAAGCACTTGCATGTTTTGATTCTTTTTAATTTTTAGATTCATATTTCCTCCACTTATTGAATGGAAACTTGTATTGGTGAACAACATATAGTGTTTATATCAGCGAAATTTTTATTGTTATGTTCTCGAATTTGGAATTCATATGTGAATTTTCACATAAAATTTTAATAAATTCATATTGTCTATGTTTTATCTTTGATCTGCAGACAGTATTGTTTATTTATCTATTTATGTTCTTCTAAGCTATGCAGGGTTGGACGGCATTGGACTAGGACTCCTTTTGCATCATCAAAGACTTGGAAAGTAAGTATTCGGAACTGAAAGTAAAGTCGTCATGAACTTCCACTCAAATTGATATGTTCTACTCCTAGTAGTAATGCAGAAGTGTCACTAGTACTGCAGCACATCCACCACAATCAATATGGTTGAGAACATGCCTTGAGTGGCTTGCTCTACAAATTGATCTATGGTGATAGAATTGATGTAGTAACATGTGGTGCAGTATTATTCCTCATGTCATTATATTTTTTTGCCTGATTTATGGTGTTCTCTGAATGAAGGATTTTTGATATATGGTGCTTGCATATTCCGGTTATGGATCGAACGCCATTTAGAGGTCACTTTCTTCCTCTCTCATTTTTTTCCCTAGTGAAGTAGAGATCTTGAGAATAACATAAGATTTTATGTACTACAGTGCAATATTACTGCGTTGCGTCAGCAGCTTGAGATTGGAAATTTTGCATCAAGCTGTCTGTTTTCAAAATTTGATGGAGCATTTGTTCATTAAATATTGTTTTGAGAATGCCCTTAAACTTTGTTAATTTCTTGTTAAAAACAAAACTTGATTAGGTTGTGAGAAGCACACAAATGTTCTAAAGTTGAAGACTATCTTCATCATTGTTATCTTAAGTGAAATCTTTGATGGCTAAATAAGATGTATCTCATTTCTAACAGTGTTTTTCAAAATTTCCATGTTCCAGACCTGGTGCAGCTTGTTGAAAAGACGATTAAGTCAGAGAACTCTCATTCACCTAATAGACCGATATATCTTGTTGGAGAATCTCTTGGAGGATGCCTTGCACTAGCTGTTGCAGCCCTTAACCCTGATATCGATCTTATGCTTATATTGGCTAATCCAGGTAAGAAGTTCAGCTCTTACATGTTGTCTTGGTGGTAGCCATCTCGAACCAATATGGAATCTGGATCCTTTGGATTCTCTGTGGAAATCCGACACTACATAGTATGGGTATGGGTATCGGACTGATGATGGAAGACTCAGCTGTACTTGAAAAGAATATTAAATAAGTACATATTGATAAGGAGCTCATAGAAAAAGTGAAAAACAAAGGTAAGGTTCACTTTTGATATACAGGAGTACCAATGTACGCCATCTTTAGCTAACGAGTCAGCATCCTGGTGGGCATGCCTAAGACTATGACCATACAAATGAGTGAATATATATTCAAATAAGGAGAAAAATGATATTAAAAAAATTAATTATATTAACCATGCAGTTTTGTCCCCATACCCCAACATTTTGTGGAAGGGGATGTGAGGGCAAGCAATTGGAGTCTTCGACTCATACCCATAGCAGACACCTGTATTTCACCCAGGTAACAGAACTCTAAAGTACATGGCCAAATGGTCAAAATGGTTACAACTTTTGCACACTATTCATAGTACTCGTTTAATGTTATTTTGGCAGCTACATCTTTCAGCAAGTCACAGCTACAACATCTGATCCCTTTATTGGAAGTCATGCCCGAACAATTCCATGATAGCCTCCCTTATATCCTAAGTTTAGTTACAGGTTAGCTTTCTCTGTTCCCCTAATTTTCTATATATCGTCTTACCTAGAAGCTTGAAATATGTATTAACTTTTGATTGACATTTTGAATCATTTGAATTTTGGAGAAAGATCATTTTTATCGAGTTTTGATTTGTTTCGATCATATTAAAGTTAATTTCCATATAATACAATTGTTCGTTATTTAATGCTTCATCATGGGATGTTATTATCTTCCATATTTTAGACAAGTTAAAATCTAGAAATTAAGAACCTTATGTGGAGTAGTTAAATATTAGTACTTTTTATAAAATAATCGACCATCTTAATATGTGAGAGTCGATTGAGATAGTTTGGACACGTTCAGTAAAAACTACTTTAGGATCCAAGGAGAAAAGGCGAATCGATGCAAATTTAAGGCTCTAAAAGATGGAGGGAATGGCCAGAAGTGACATGGATGTAGATAGTGAGGAAAGTGTTGACTGTGTGGCTTGAATTAGTAGAAAATTCTGATTTTTGGCAATCTCGCTCGAGCGGGATTGAGTTGGCTCAAGCGAATTTGGAATTCCAGCAACTATGTAGTTTGACTAAGCCATTGAATCATGGTTTTCAAGGTGACTTGAGTCGATAGACTCATGGACGCTTGAGGCGCCCAAGGTGTCGCCTAATGAACTTTTTGCTGCAAAAATTCTCCCCAATACGATGTATTTCCTTGAATAAGGGTGCTCTACAAAAACTCATTTGTCAAGATGCACTTTGATAGAACCATCTTTGGACACAGTTCTAGGAATTATAAATGGAGATTTCAAGTGTTAATAAAAAAACAAAGTCTACAATGATTGTCAAAAGGGGGGAGAGAAGGATTGTAAAGGAAAAAAAAATAGAAATAAATAAAAGTCTATAGTGACAGACGAGCATGAGAGAGAGAGAGGAAGGAAATGAGAGAGTAGGGAGAGTGTAGGACTGAATAAAGAACATAAAAATAGTCTGACAGTTAATGTGAGAGAGTGAGAGGTTGTACCTCTTACTCTCCTTTCTTCTTAATAAAAAATATATATAATAAGTAAAGTAAAATATATAATTATGGGGCTTACACTTATTTTAATTTTTTAAAGGCTCCTTTAAATATGAGTTTATGAGAATTTTGGGGGTCTTATAGAAATTTAGGGCATTTAAAGGTTTTTTTTGTTATTGGGCTGCCTAAGCCTAGGCCCTGCTATATGCCTGATCACCTAGGCGATGCCTTTAACAATCATGCAAAAAAAAAATGAGGACCATATGGTTCACCTATAAACAGAGGGAGAGAGATACCAATTGTGCCACTCATTGAGCGAGAGAGAGGACAGGTTAACAGAAACATACTTGACACTGTTTGTCTTTTCTTTTTTCTTATATTTGCAAACTTTTTTTTTTGTTCGATGTACAAACTCTAACATATTATATGGTAAAAAACATGAGAAATATATAAAATAGCATGCCTTTTTGTTTACCAAAACTACCATATTCAAATAAAATAAATTTTTATATCTTTAAATAACAATAATAATATTTACATATATTAGATTTTTAATAATGATATCCTAGGTGGCCAGTTGTAGTAGCCCAGGCTGCCCAACAGAGCTCCTGGTCACTTAGGCGACGCCTTTAACAACCTTGCTCGAGCGAGATTTAGTTGGCTTGATCGAGTACTGGCAAGTTAGAACATTTTTTTTTTCAGGAATTCTTAATTGTAATAGGATTTTGCTTCTTATTAGGTTTCTATTGGGTACATAAGACATTATTCAATCTAGGGCTTGTTACTTTGTTTAGGGGAGATCAAGAAAGTTGTGTGAGCATCTTTTAATGTTTTGTTAGAATTTTGGGTTTTCTTGGTTGCTCTTCTCTTTCATAATCTTATCCATTTTTAGTGAAGGTTTTTTGGACCATTTTTTGTCCGTGGACGTAGCCATTGGTATGGGGAAACCACGTCTTGTGAGAATGTTCTTTCTTTTCTATTTTTTAAAAATTATTCTTGGTATTTTTTGCATGGTCGTCGATCCCGATTATTGCGTTTCCGCACAACAAAAGGAATTGATTACACACGACTTAACTGGAGTTATGGCTTCTAATTGAACGGAATAGCAAAATAGGATTTGGGTTGCTGACCGCAACTATTTTTATAAACCATTGATGATTGATTGATTTGATGTTTGATTCATAAATGGGGGATTGCCACCATTTCATAAAGCTAAAGCAGGAGATAACTTGATGAATAAAAAAACAAATATTAAACCTGATTGGATAATCTAATCTGTCTGACTACACTTCTTTCTGGATTACTTGCAAGATTAAATATTCGTATTGACCATCCCAAAGAATATAATGATCTGATGAGTACAATTATCTGATTTGGTAGAATTTTTGATTCACGAGTGATCTTGTAAGGGGAGTCATTGAATGGTGGGCCCAGCCACCTGTATCTGCTCCTCATTCCTGATATTCCCATTATAATTGTTTCCTAACTTGATTTATAGATTTATTCTTAAATCTTACAGCCACATTACCTACTCTCAGTTTTGGAATTGAGATTTCCACCTGTACTTTATTGAGATAAGATTAAAGCTATTAACATTGCTTATCATCTCATTCCTCACCACGTGAAAAAGATGCTATGATGAACAATGATTTCATGAAATGTTAAGATATGGAAGTTTTGATCGATCTTATGACTCTTCGTTTGAGCAAAGAGCTGATATGTCTATAAAGTCACGGCTATTGCTGGGCATAACTATTTGGTGGATGAAATGTCACTTATCTCTTACTTGGTGTACTGTTTGTGTGTGAATGCTGACAGACATTCTCTTTGACATTGATGTATTTTGTTTTAACTTCTAATCCATGCTACCTGAGTATTTTCCACTTGTTACCAGGACAGAGCTACTTTTTATAACTTCTTCACTCGGGCAATATTTAGTCTTTCTCCATCATTAGTTAATGCCATATTCTGTACAGGGCTTAGGGATGACCTCATTAATCCAATAAACAAAATGAGGTAACAAATACTGAAATTTCAGATCTCTTCACTTGAATATATTATCAGCGGAAGTAGTTTGAGAATCATGTGATGCAAGTTGAGTGTACAAGAATTATTAAAGTTTTGATAATCGAAAAAAAATCACATATTCAAGTTAGGCATTAACCTAAGACTCCTTAGTCCTTACCTTGGGTTTAATCCTTTTTGGGAATGTTGTAAATGAATTTCATGTATGAAAGATCAAGAAGTCCTTGGTTTCTCATTTTGACTTGAGGAAATATTGAGGATAATGCTTCTCTATGAAGAAATCAAAATAGTTTATACCCTCTCATTCTGGATTTTTGTGATAATTGTTGGCTGTAAGTCTATTGCACATGCTAAAAAAGACTGAAACTGTGAGTCCAATTTTTTCTAACATGTGTAATCTTTGTCGAAGTTGATGCATTTCTTTTTGGTAATGTCTTACAATTTTATGGTTTTTTTTTCCCTGTAAAAGTTTGTACTGGTTACCACATCAGTTTTGGTAATCAATTACCTATGGCACCATGTTTCAAAATTTTAGCTTCAGTAGCCAATAGTCAACTAGTCCTGCCTATATCCAGCATGCTTGGTGGGTATTGTTCGACCAAGCTGCTCATCTTTGTTCCCCCCTTGGTCCCCTCTTCATTTTCTGTGTACCAGGGGAGGAGGATGCACTTGCTGACACTTAGTGTTTGGAACGTTCAATGAGGCTTCTCTGTTTACAACTGGAGAGCATGCATTTGAAACAAACATGCCATTTTCCTTCGATGAAAATGGGTGATGCAAACTGATTTTAGTGAAGACTTTTCGTTTTACTAATCATGGGAAGAAATTTCTTAGTGAAAAAGAGGAACTTCTTGTTGCAAACTTAAATACTGGTAGTATATTTTTCCAATTGATATCGGATATACTAACACCAACATTCAGGTGATCCCTTGAGGATGGCGATGGCTAGTGTGCACAAAGGGCTTCCTCTTCCACAAAAAGTTGGAGAACTATCACAGAGTCTTGTTGCATTGCTACCTTGCCTTTCTGTAAGAGTCAACTCTTGGACTTGAATACACAAGTGAACTAACAAAAAATGTTTGCCTTATGTTTAAAGAGGAAAAAAAAAACCTCTATGAGAGAAGTCTGTGTAAAGTGTGAACATTGTTCAATGTTTCCTACCTTCAAACCACATGCTTATTCTTAGTAAAGTAGCATGTTCAAATTCCATAGTTTACTGGGCTGCACATTCAACGTAAAAGTACTTCTTACATATCTACATTGTGCTAATATCTAAAAACAAAACGGCTTCTGTTGGGGTTCACATAGAGATAATTGCTGCATGTTTTTGGTTTCTTGTTGGATGCTAAAATTTCATTTTTCTCATCATCAATAGTGTAGCAAAAAATCGTGACAGATCATTACTTTTCAATTTGCAGCTACTCCTTTTTTTAATATATAAATATTGTGTAAAGCAATAAATGGTTTAACTCACAGGTTGTGGCTGATATTTTACCTAGAGAATCACTTGTCTGGAAGCTGCAGATGCTTAGATCAGCTTCCTCCTATACCAATTCTCGTCTCCATGCTGTTAAAGCTCAAACACTGATCCTTGCCAGGTTTTCACTCTAGCATATCTAGTTCTTCCTGTTGTAAATTTGTGTCAGGGATATATATATATATATATATAGCTCTATTCAAAATTTGCAGCAGTCACCACTTGGAGAAAAAATATTGAATTCCTTAGGCATTTTCATTCATTTATGTAGACTTACATGCATATAACATATTTGAACACACTCAGAAGTACAAGCACATGCACACACAAATTATATATATATATATATATATATATATATATATATATTCTTTTAAACACCCATCCTCGAGCTAATTGCCCTGAGAGGGAGACACAAGCTTGTCATGCAGAGAAGGAAAACGAGTGCTGGGATGAAAAGTCAGAGAATAGAGAAGAATAGTGGTTGTCTGCTGTGTGTTTTTCATTAACTGGGAATAATAGAATACAACAGATTACAATAGGGACACCCACCATATCCCAAACATTCGCTAATTGGTACCTGGTATGAATAAAGACAAAAGAAATATACACGAAGCAACTTTCTCTCGCACAATCCAATACAATATAGTTGATACTACAATGGAATATCGGATTGACAACCATATATTTTTCACTACTGTTATCTTAATAGATAGCGATTGGCGAAGACATAGGAATATACCTGAAATTGCATAACACGAAAGAAATCCATGCAGTGTTAGTAGACATAGAAGCCAGAGAGCGATACTCAGCCTCGGCACTAGAGAGAGAGGCTGTAGGTTATTTATTTTACACACTAAGATATGAGATTATGGCTTAAAATACATTAAATCCTGTAGTAGAATGGCGATCATCTGGGGAGCCGATGCTCGGCCAATGGTCATGTCAAAGGAAAGAGTGCCTTTGACGTAACATTGAGCCCACTGAACAGTCGCAAAGTGAACTGTAGTGAGGGCATGCATGAACTAGCACACCAAATTAACTAAAAATGAGATATCTGGACCTGTCAGTGTGAGATATTGAAATGCCCCAATAATACTCCGATAAAGAGAAGGAACCTGCGTAGGTGCACCATCTTGGAGCCAAAGACAAGTATTAGAAATAGGAGTCTGTACGACCATATTTCAAGTGTCTCAAAGATTAGAGACTCTTCAATTTTGTTGTGAAATGCTCCCTGTTGATTTAATGATCAATGAAATTGATTATTTGATATGGGAGACTTCTTCCCTTTGGGCTTGAAAGTAAGAGGAAAAAAACCTAAGAGGGTTCCCCTTACAATGTAACCAAGATGTATCCCAAATACCAAAGAGGGATTTAAGCAAGGATTATTTTCCTAGCATGCTTTTAGAAAGGGGTGATTAATCATTTCACCCCCCCCCCCTAAGTTAAAAAGTGTAAAAGGAAACTCGGTCTCTCAAATCATCTTTCATTTTCATTTGGCCTAGACTGATTTTTTTTAAACAAAGTACACATAGAAAAGGACTATGAAAATCATGGTAACCATCCTTTGGATGGATGGACCAGGTTGCCTAACACTTTCCCTAGTCCATAATCAAACCTCCTTACCCAAGTCTCTGGTTTTGCAGACTTGGTCATTTTATTTTTGTAGAAATGTTCTTTCAAAGGTAACCAATCACAACTCTTTGTAATGATTGGTAGCGACTCTAAATTCACATGTTAGTTTAGTCGAACTAATGTGCGAATGACCTTGTTTAACACTCAATGTGATTAGAACTCCCTAAAGGTTGTTATGTTACAAAGGTTACCTCTTTTTTATAATGAGTGTGCCTCCCACGTGGCAGATACTCATTAGTGGAAGACCCTATCATGAAAGGGTCCTTTAGAGTAAGAAGATCTCTTTTTAGAGATCCCAAGGACACTTGTCAGCCTTTGGTTGGCTGCAAAGATAGGGGAGGAGGTGTTTTCCTCCTTGGCATGACAGGCAATGGTCCCTAATGGTCAAGAAATAATAGCAGAAGGGGAAATACCTTTTTCGGCCTGACAGGGGCCATGGGATAACCTCTGATAAGTCAAGTTCTTGCCTTAAGGGGTATTTCCCAACTGTCTGACAGGCCACATGGTGGCCTCTGATTGGTTAAGGTTTGGCAGTAAAGGAATACCTCTTGATGTCTGGTAAGGAATCCCAGATATTTCACATCAAAATGTATTGCAAAAGTCATAATAAAGAAGATAGGAAAGAAGTAGAAGAGGAGAAAGGAAAGAGGTTAGGGAACTCAGGTTATTGTTTAACTTGGATCAACCCTAAGCATGGTTTTAGAGAGACAATAAGGGTACTGAAATAGAAAGTAGATTAATTACGATCAATCATAGTCCAATCAAATCTTAAACTAATTCTAATTTGTATCTAAGATTGTGATGAGAATGAGATACACCGGTATGATACCATGTCTTTCAAACACATTATTACAACATTTATTATCTAACAGCCTATACATTGTTTTATGCATGACATCAAAGAAATCTATGTTAACCACATAGGCATCTGCATCTTTTCTTTTGAGTTTAGTATTTAGCTGCAAATGTTTTAAATGTATCATGTTGTAATCTTTTCATATTTATGAGACTAATTGTGGTGTTTGTTGCAATTAAATGTGCATGCTTAAGGAGTTTTCTATTAAAAGTTGTGGCCTCTATCCAAAAAGTTGGGGCTGATATTTCTGTTCTTCTTTTAGTGGAAAGGATCAGTTGCTACCAAGTCAAGAGGAAGCTGAACGGCTTTGCCTTGTACTGTCAAAATCCCAAATTCGTAACTTCAAGGATGCTGGTCACACACTTTTATTGGTAAGATCTCTCTCTCTCTCTCTCTCACTCACTCTCTCTCTCTCTCTACATCGTTGAATTTCTAATGCCATACTTCGAATGTAAAAAAAAATTGTACACGCAAAGTTTGAGTCTCTCAAAAGAATTGAGACAGTTGAACTTTGGTGTCAAATGACCTTCACTTTGGTGAAATTGATTGTATTGTGGGGGACTATCCTTCCAGTCCAGGACTATTAATTAAGCTCTTCTTGTTGAGTCACCTTTGATTAAGAAAAACAAGAGAAAAGGTAATAAAAGTAGAACTTTCATTAAATAAGGAGAGTGCCCAATCCCCATGTGGAATTACAAGTGCCTCGTGGAGGACTTTGTAAAAAAGGAAGAAGAAGAAAAGGGAGAGAGGTGGCCATAAGGGGGCCTACCTTGTGTTCTCCATGGTTGTTTTATGGTTTTTGTCTTCTCTTGCTTGCTGGTGAGTTCTCTGTTGATAGAGAACTCTCCCATATGTTCTCTTCTTGGGAGTTCCTTTGGGAACTCTCCCTTTATATGAGAGAGAGTTGGGAAGCTACCCAACTGCTTTTCCATATTAGGGAGGCATTATAGAAGTCTCCTCTTTTGGGTGGAGTCCATCTGTCCAATGAATTGTTGTTTGCCTCTAGTGGGTAAACAATGCCCTCTCTGTTGAGTGCACTTGGTAACATTCTCTCATATTTTGGAGAGAATCATTCAAGAAAGAGGGTAGTATAAAGATCTCCTACCAATGGTGCGCCGGTTAGCACACTGGCATTGGTGCATTTAGTGGGGATCCTTATCTATGATCCCACACTTGTAGAATGTAGGAATCTTTATTTAACATCCTCTGACACGTGGCAGCCATTTGTTGGCTGTCAAAATGATTGTCTTTAGTTATTATTCATGGATAATATAGGTGTCTGCAGATTTTAAACTGCGGACATGTGGCAAGCCTTTATTGGCTGCTAGCAGTCACAAAATTTTTTCGGCTATGTCAAAATACAAAAAAAAAAGTAAGTAAAAATTTGAAAAATGGCTAGTAAGATTAGTAATTATGAAAATTATAGAGGAATAAATTTCACATATTAGTTATTTATTTGGATTTAAAAAAAAAAGTTCGCGAAATTCGTTACTTTTTGAAAGTCATGCTTTATTTAAAAAGACTTGAATTCTTTGTGGATTAATCATTGGACAAAAACTTCGCCAATTATTCGGGACTTTTTGAAAAAGTCGGAGAACTTTGTTACTATGCCGGCTAGTTGATGCTTACAGCTATTTAGCTATGGACTTGGTTATGCAAGTAACCATTTAGCTGCGGGCTACGTGGTGGCCATTTTTTTGCTGCCAAAAAATGCCACCTACAGCTATTTTAGCTATGAGCTTAGTTGTGTCTACAACTTTTAGCTGTGGACAAGTGGTAGCAAACCAGAGGCTTGCAGTTTCTTTTCATCGCAAGGGCTAAGGGTTGCAGTAATTTGGCTACAGACAACTGTTACACGTGCCTTGGGCACGTGTGGTGGTATCACCGCCCTAAATGGGTTGTTATTTGCTGTATGCATGTGCATGGTGCACCTGCATGTATGGGTGGTGATATTTTACTGCCCACAGCTGGTCCATTCATTGATACAACTCGAAAGGTGGTCCAAGATGTAGTTCGACCCGAAAGTCGGTCCACTATGTGGTCCAACCGGAAGGCTAGTCCACTATATGGTGTGTAGCAAGTGCACCATTATTAGTTTGCCTTCACTCTCAAGCTATGATGCAATTTCGCTTCCTACAAAAATTCGAAAACATGATTGAATACAAACTTCATTAGGCTTCTTTTTGGAATGAACAGTCACACGTGCATTGGGCACGTGAAGTGGTATCACCGCTCTAAATGGGTTGTTATTTGTTGTATACAGGTGCATGGTGCACCTGCATGAATGGGTGGCTCACTACCCACAACTAGTCCACTAATTGATACAACCTTAAAGCAGGGCCAATATGTGGTTTGACCCGAAAGTCAGTCCACTATGTGGTGTATAGCAAGTGGATCATGGCTGGTTCCACTGCACTCTCAAGCCATGCAATTTTGCTGCCTACAAACACAGGATTGAATACAAACTTCATTAGGCTTATTTTTCAATGATTTTTTTTTTGCTGTATTTAGAGATCTCTTTTTATGCCACTATAATTGGTGAATACATGCGCTTTAACACTGTCATGGAAGCTATCCATATTTGGTTTCAATTTTCTCTTTGGTCAAAATATGTTTGGGTTATAAAAGTATTGCAATGAATGACTGGATTGCAGTTCAGGTAGAATCAGAAACAGGAATGAGTTCCCTGTCGACTTGCAAGCTGTATAGTTTATATGTTGAGGAAATTGTAGGCTTTATATGATTGCATCTCGACAGTGCTTTTGCTGGGAAATTTCTCAGATCTACCTTCCTTGCACCCACATTTTACTTCCCCTTCTTCATAGACAGGTCTTACTCCATCAGGCATAAATTGTCCATAACATTAATTAATTTTCTCTTTATTTTTGGGTCTACCTCTTAAGATAAAAATTTAATGCTATTTTCTTTTCATTATTTGTGACCATATATTGGGAAATTCTTGTCATATTAAAGTATGAGGCATTTATTTATGATTTGGTTCCTAAGTTCATTTGGTGTCTTATCGGTCTCTTGAAATGTATGTGTGAGAGTTTTAACCCCTCATCTGCCATCAGTTTGTTTGATGGAAATGCTCTTTGGCCAATTCTTCCAATATTAGCCAACTTCTTTTCTCTTTTTGATTTTGTCCATCTTCAAAGGTAAACTATGTGATCCTTACCTAAATCCATGCTAAAGCTCCACTTATTTTCCAATTAATGTGCTTCTGATTTGCTTTTGAACCTTCTTTCCTGAATTTCTTCACTTCCTATTCTTTCGGATTGTTGTAATTAATTTTTATGTTCTTTAAACCTGCCCATGGAAACTAAAATTTGAATCTATTTTGTGGAAAACTTTCTTGAAAGCATTTTTTCCCATCAATTTTCACTTCCCTCTTTTCTCATATCTACCTTGTATATTCTTGCAGTTATCATAAGACATCATTCCCACCTATGTGATAAATTGTTTCCATGCACATCCGTTGTACACTTGTACTATCATCAGGGCCTTATCCTAACTAAATCAAAATGTAGTTGGCAATCATCATAAGCTTTCACTTATCCATTTGCAATGTCGGCCTATTTTCTAAACACTCAAATCCTGTACGGTTGCAAGTCCTCTGGTTACGTCTAGTTGTTGCAATGACGTGATACACGTACGACAGGCCATACAGTGTAGCTGCTTTTTATTTTTAAATTTATTTTTTCCTAAAACTTAAATAGGGTTAATTCTGACCATTTTTAATGGAAACAAGTGTCTCCACAGTACAACTACCGGACTTAAATCAAATGGGCCACAACTATAGAGGTTCCTGGTGCGATTCCATGTCTATTAATGAAATACATACTAGAACTATAGCATTGTAGAAACTAATGAGAAAAATAAAAGTGGGATTCTTCTACGGAAGGTACAAATTTGGTTTATGGTCCCAACCTTCTAAAGAATCTCTTGGGCGTGCTTACTTGTAAATGAAGGTTGTATTCAGCTTCCAACAGCAAGGAGATGAATCCCTCATTCCAATTTCCAGTACCATATAATCTGAAGGACACCCCATAATTTCAAACAATTTGAATGAGTATCATCCCTCATTCCCTAAGCCTTCTTGTACGAAAATTGGGTAACTAGAATACCCCTGCAACCAAATGATTGAAATAGCCCTTATTGCAATGTACTAAAAAGTGAAAACAATATTCTCATGTAACAATGTGCATGAAATGAATTGTATCCTATAATTTGACCTTTTTTGCAAGATTGCTTAATTTTCTTGGGCAGTTGTACATTTCTTTAATATTACTTGCACGTCCTTGCGTTGCTTGAATAAACCCATCTAATACATGTTGTGCGCCTAAATCAGGTCATTTTTGTCACGACCCAAAATACCCCCTAAGAGTACATAGACAACATAGCGGAAACAATATATAATGCACAGCGGAAACAAAATACACTAAACATAGCGGAAGCAAAGTAACCCTCCTATTACTTGGTCCAAACATGAACCAACAAAATATACATGTATGTGAATATCCAAAAGGGTGGAGTTGACAAGTCCCACTCTCACATAACAAAATATCAAGTATCTTTCTAACTACTGTCGATCAACAAAAATCGAATTCACGACACCTATCTAATGAACCATCGTCTTAGTGGTGATCTATGGAAGGCTCCGGGTCGAAGTACTCCTCCTCTACCCAAGGCTCCGTACCATAGTTGCAGGGAAGCTATGTACAACGTGGGAAGCTCGCTTCCTAGGAAGCTCGTTTCCCAAACTCGCTTCCTCGGACCAACTCGTTTCCTAGGAAACTCGCTTCCTCGGACAGACTCGCTTCTTAGGAAGCTCACTTCCATCACGTCTCATCTAGTAGTCAAAGGGGGTTGTATATGTGAAATGATGTGGTAGACAATAGTCTATAGCCTAGGGTGTAGACTCTAAGCAAGTATCATCGGTTTGAAACCTAAAACACCTACTTTTCCACAAAAATCTCATGGAAGATAAAATCAAAGGTATATCTACCCATAAATTACATAATAGGAATGAGGAGCATATATCTCATTTCTCGCTTTCCGTTTCCTAAGTTTTTTTGAGTCTCGTTTCCCGCTTCTCGCTCTCGCTTTGCTTCTCGTTTTCGCTTCTCGCTCTGGTAACTATGCTCCGTATCACATAGATCAAAAGGAACCCGAGCACCTGCCGATGATAACAAATATCGGCTGAGCGTGGAATACTCAGCGTATACAAACTACTAACAATAAAGCAATAAGCATAGAGCATGCGAATCATAGAGAATGAAATCCTTAAAACATGTAAGAGCGTAGAAACCGTGAAATAGCATGTGAGATGAGATCCAAAACAAAAACCAACACCGTGTGAGTCAAGCGATAATCATAGCCTTGTGAGTTCTTAGAGTTCATAGAGTTCGTAGAGTCATTTAAGATCCGTAGAGACATAGAGCATAGAGCAAAACCATAGAGCCAATACCATAGAGATCTTAGAGTATTTCATTTGTGATCCTTAGAGCTTGTGAGACGATCTTAGAGATATCATGGAGTTCTTGTGAGTGTGTATCATGATACTTAGAGCTTGTGAACCGATCTTAGAGATATCATAGAGTTGCTTAGAATCATTCCTTATAAGTCCTTTATTGAAAACCCTTTTTCGTAACTTTGAGAAAATCCATGGAAAAAATCGGTTCATGCGAGACATACGAGTATATGAGCATACGAGAGTATTAGCATATTTTGATACCCAAAAGCTCTTAGAGGCATTATATCAAACACTTAGAGTGCATCATAATGATAACTTACATCCAAGTATAACAACAACCTTTCACACCATACAAATTAACATATACATATAGTTTAGAATGAGAAGAACAACCTATGACATCTAGTGGTATCACAAGATCGGTAGTAGAGTGTATCTACCTTGGTGAAATCAGTGATTTTGATTCCAAAAGCTTGAGACGAGTGAGAACCTTGAGTTCTTTGTCAAGAAACACCAAAGGAATGGAAGGATCTTGATCTTCCTTCAAGCTTGTGCAAAACCTAGCTTTTTCCTTCTTCCTCTTCAAAATCTCTCAAAATAGGGCACAAAGGGTTTCTGAAGCTCTAAGGCACGAACCCAACCCTTATATAGGCAAAGGGTAGTGGCTAAAATCTTAAAAACACCCTTAATGAAGAAAATCTGCGTATGACCGATCGATCAGTGGTACAGACAGAGCGATCGGTGACTTATCGAGCGATTGGTGACTTACCGGTCGATCAGTGGTTTCAACCGAGAGATCGGTTGAAAACACCCTCTCTGGAATTTTTCCCCATACAAAAGTTAACCGATCGATAGCTACTGAGCGATCGGTAGAAGACCGGTTGATCGGAGGTTATCATCGAGTGATCGGTGATCCCCTGTTTTGCAGTAAAACCTTGTTTTCACTACTTGGATCTTCTCCAATCCCATCTCTAACACCTTTAATGTGTAAAACACACTCCTTAAGGATACATAGACCTATTAGAATATGCACGCCATAGATTCGGGGTTCTATAATTTTCTTGTATTGTTTTGAACTTTTAATCACTAACCCACCACAATGATCTTTAAAGAACGTACAAATAGGAACTGTAAAAGAGGATACAAGCAAAACATTGCTAGTACTTCATAATTCCCAAACATGTTACCTCTGCTAGTTTCTCTGATGTTACTAAGAAAATTGTAAAATTTATGAATAGGGTTCATATTAAACTTTTTTTCAAGGCTATATTGTACTTTCTTCTCTTTGAATCTATGTATTGGTGTCTATATGAACTTGTTACAAATCTCAAGTTCATTTCAAATAGATTAAACCTTAGTTTCAAAGTTCTTCTGTGACTGCCCAGAATTGGCTGCAAAACAGAATTATTTTTGCACTGCTTTGCAATTTTGTTTTCCCGTGTTCAGAGTATATGTGAATATCACTTAAATTTTCATATTGCAAGTCTATTCGTTGATGTTTGGATGGTTCTGCCAACACGAAACAGGAGTATGGTGTTGACTTGGTAACTGTCATCAAGGCTGCTAGTTTTTATCGTCGTGCAAAACACCTAGACTATGTTTCAGATTATATGCCACCAACGGCTTCTGAGTTCAAAGAAGGATTTGAATCCTACAGGTAAATAATACTTACAGCTACAAAACTCAAGGTATAATATTTTTGTTCTCCAATATCTACAGAGAGAGAAAACATAGGTATATAGGCGGTCTATCGCTGACATAGTGCCATGGTTGCACAAGTGTGGAATCCACCACTGGATGGATCCAACTTAAGGATCTTAAGCCGAAGAGCCAAATATTGACCTGATTGGATGATCCTCACTGTCATATATATTTTCATATATTGGAGGATAAGAAAATTATGCTGAACGAGTCCAGAAATGAAATTAGCGGAACAAGATTCATACATACAGCCATCCTCAAATAGTTGGGAGAAGGTTTGGAACTTTGGACAATGATGAAGTCAAAAAAGAAGGTGATAGAAAGGCTGTTTTATCGTTTCAGTTCGGTTGTTTTATATTCTAGGGGATCGTTTTGGTGAAGCTCATTGATTGTTGGGCCACAATTGTCCAATATGTGTGCCCCATGTTCTATATCATCCGTAGACTATGCTCAAAGTCTACCAGACGGGAACCTTAAATCTCCTCATGTGAAGGCTTCTAATGATTGATTGACTTCTAGTTTCATTTTATCAAATTTGATATCATTACCTCACTATGATGATGGATTCTAGATGGATTGATATGGCTACGAGCCCTGTGATGCTATCAACTTTGGAGAATGGGAAGATAGTGAGGGGCCTTTCAGGGATTCCTTGCGAAGGGCCAGTTGTGCTCGTTGGCTATCACATGTTATTGGGATGGGAACTGAGTCCTATTGTATCCCAGTTCCTGGTTGAAAGAAATATCCTTGTGCGAGGGATAGCGCATCCATCAATGTTTTGGAAGCTGTCAGAAGGAATGTTACCTGATATATCAACATACGACACATACAGAATTATGGGTGCAGTTCCTGTCTCAGCGACCAACTTCTATAAACTTCTCTCTACAAAATCTCACGTCCTACTGTACCCAGGAGGTGCGCGTGAGGCTCTTCATCGGAAGGTAACATTTTAGTTGGTCTTACTCTACCCTGATATCTTAATTAGATATTCCTCTTCTTCTGCATATATAAATATGATTCCAACAATAGCAGAATTGTACAAGACCATTTACAAGACAAAAAAAAACTTTTTCAAAAAGCCTTGTGAATACCACCCCATCGATGACCCTACTGACGTTCAACCAACGACCAGGCCTAGTGTTGCTTGCAAATTTTCCTATTTCGGCTTTGGACGGAAAAGACTTGCAGGAAAGGAAAACTGTCCAGTCCTCAAGTTACCATGGGATTTGCTGTTGGCTGCTTGAACCCCACTTCTGTTCAGCATCGATCCTCTCAACAGATTCATTCTTCATGCATTGCTCCTTCATATGCCCTTTCACATTCAACTTCAAGGCAAAGTTGTGGAATCCACTCAAATTCCACTTCCTGCCAAAATTCCCACCCTATCTCTTAAAGTTCTGCCTTCACACCTCCTTCACTGGCTCTCCTAGTGTCATTCCTTAGAAAAGTAACGAAACAAAGGAACTACTTTCTTTTTTACAACATTATAATGAAAATCTTTAGACTAGCTAATGATGGATAGATCTAGAACTATAATAAAAACCAACCGTTATAGCAACTGATTTAGCCATACTTCCCAAAGACCATTCTCTACATTTAAAATTATTTATTAAAAAAAATCCTTCTGATCTATACTGGCCATTATTGATAGTTACATGCACTTCTTAAAATTCATCATGTTGGGATATTATTAGTTTTCTAATACTCATCTCTTCAAACTCTCCAGGGTGAAGAATACAAGTTATTTTGGCCAGAACAGTCAGAGTTTGTCAGGATGGCGGCTAGATTTG
Source organism: Tetracentron sinense (assembly GCA_015143295.1). Taxonomy (NCBI): domain Eukaryota; kingdom Viridiplantae; phylum Streptophyta; class Magnoliopsida; order Trochodendrales; family Trochodendraceae; genus Tetracentron; species Tetracentron sinense. The sequence goes on along the minus strand of CM026573.1, from coordinate 1,284,272 downwards.
GGGCCAAAATTATTCCTTTTGGTGTTGTTGGAGAAGATGATGTTTCTGAAGTAAGAATGAAGACTTCCAATTCGTTTGCTATTATTTTCTATACTTGTTTTCGGTTTCCATTACATGTGCGTGTGTGTGTACATGTGTGTGTGTTATTTATTCTACTAGTTGTTACCTATTTCTTGAAGCTGGTTGCCTGGTCCTCATTTCATGTAGCATTCATCCTTGCCAATCTTCTTGTTTTTTTATAAATTTTTTATGACTACTAAGAATTGTATTAAGATAAGGAGAAATTACAAGTAGGGAATGAGACGTTTCTCCTGGTAACTACTTACAAAAAGGCTAGGAGTCTTCACAAACAAATCGACTCCATCTAAACAAAAAATCGGAAGTATTGACGTCCCCAAAATCCCGCCAGACGTCTGCCCATTTTTGTAGGTCTCAATAGATGGACGCTCATAAAGATTGAAGTGAGGATGAGGGAAAGGTATTTATGTGGGGTACTGGGTTCTTCATTTGTGAGGCACTATTTTTCTTTTACTTCTCTCATCTCCATTTTCCCCCACGTATTACTTTTTGATTTCCAATTTCTCCTATCACTACTCTAGATGGTCTCCCTGAAAAAATGTGAAGGAAATTTTTTTATCAGCAAATCAGAGATATACTAATAAACAAAAAAGAAATACAAACAATGGCTCACAAAGCAGTGAACTCAAAAGAAAGCAACCATGAAAATGACTAACACCTTCCTTAAGGAAATGAGAGAAAATAAGACAATTACAAGGATTCAACATCCCCCCTAATCAAGCACCAAACAAGAAGGATCTTGGTGATATGCAGCCACATCCTTTGTTTGGGGTAGGAAAGGTTATTAAAAAATCAATTACATTTTCCACTAAAACACTCCATTCAATTGCTCTGGGAAGCATATGACACAGAACCTTTGGGCACTCTAGTTCCGCATGAGCCACTTGGAGAACCAACTACTCCAAAAGACCGATCTGATGGAGAGAGTAGTAACAATGAATATAAGAGGGTCACGGGACAAATGGGGCGCGATACACGGCACCCGGGAGCGGAGCCGATAAACAACACTCAACACTTCCCCTCACCCAAAGGGTGGAAAGATTCGAACCTGTGACCAAATCGCAATTAGTGCTCTGATACCATGTTAACAATCAACTATTCCAAAAGACCGATTTGATGGAGAGAGTAGTAACAATGAATATAAGAGGGTCACGAGACAAATGGGGCGCGATATGCGGCACCCGGGAGCGGAGGCGATAAACAACACTCAACAAAGATAAATCTCAAAAAAACCTCTGAGAAGACCTAAGAAACCTCTAAGAAAGTCTCAGCGCCATCTAGCAAGAGGTGATCAACAGATCGTCAGATTCCTTTGGTGTTGTGCACATATAGTAATTGTTTGCCAAATGCCACCATCTATTTTTCAAATGGTCAGAAGTAAAGATCTTATCCAAAGCTATTGTCTAGAAGAAGAAAGAAACCTTAGATGAAATACTAGGGGGCCATTTTACTAAAAAAATTAAAAAATGTAAGTCATAAAAATTAAGATAACTTTTTTTATTGAATTTTGATGAATTTAGTTTTATAATGTAAATAAATTGTTTTTGGTTCTTTCCAAACATGATTATGTTATTTTTGTTCTTCAGAGCACATTCTAGCTAACCATTGCCAAACGGGTTTTCACACATAATTGATCTTCAGAACACATCCTCAAGAACAACAACTTTTCTTCAGAACAAGAGAACCACTAGAATTGATGCCAAACGGGCACTAGGAGTCCACTTAAGGAAAAAAAGGAGCAGATTTGGCAATGAGAGATTGATAGGCGATTTCACTAAAAGCGACCTTTTACCATCCTGGACCACAATCCGACGTCTTTGTGTTGAACATTAGGCTTAGTTGAATAAAGGGGAGTAGAAGGTGCGAGAATCTTCTATCTCCTAATAACCAAACCACATCGTTCCCCCATATTCTCCTATGAAGAGGCAACAAGGCATTTTTATCCGATGCAACACAACATAGATTACCAAAGTTTACTCTCACGAGGATTATCCAAACATCCTCCGAAAATCAAACCTTGTCACCCTACCCACCTTGAGCCTAATGTGCTTGCCAAAATCTTTCTTGACCTATAAAGTAGCTTTCCACAACCCAACTCTATAAGTACCCCTAACCTCCTTGGGATCCCAGACCTAATTATCCTCATATTTGGCTATGATGATCTTCCTCTGAAGGCTCTCTCTATATTTCCCACATTTTCATAGCCATTTGCAAGTTGCAACAGAGCTTTATTTATGTCCCGCAAGGACTGCAGACCCAGACACCCCCCTCCCCCGAAACAATTAACTGGATGTGACTTAGCAATTTACATAAATGAAAGATAATAAAATATTAAAGGATAAAGAGAGAAACATTACATGGATGACAAGGTTCGAGAAACAAATTGTTATTATTTTAACCATAAAATAAATCCAAAGAATTAAGTAAAATTGGAAACGAAATACTATAATTAGAAGATTTGTTGATCCTGATCAACTAATACATTCCAAGTGATACAACATCAAAAGAATATATATCAATCATGGCCTCTCCTCGAATCCTAATTGTTTCGTGGATGGGCAAAACATATTACTCCTAATTATATTTTATTGATGAGAACTTTTTTCTTTGTATTGTTCTTCTCCCTCACCTTCTCTTTTTAACTTGCTATTGTTTCCCCCGAGTCTATGATTTATGTCATATTTTCCTTGTTGAAAAGCCAATGCTTTGGAGTATTAGATCTATTTGTATTTACAGTTTTGCCCTTGGGATCTTACTCATATTTCAACTAAAGTTCTTGAAGTATTGGTATTTAAGAATTTTATTTTTTTCTATTTTCATTCTTGGGTTATTGTATATTTTAGGAGAAGCCCTACCTTCTAGTGATTGTGAGTATAACTATGAACCCTCAGCCCGAAGTTAACAACTCTTTACAGAAAGCTTGGTTATTTCACTTTACAAAGATCATTCAATTGGCATAAATTTCTATTAAAAGTGTGTGTGTGTGTTTGTTTTCCATTAGGTGTTTTACGTGGCTAACTTATTGTCAGATTGACATTTTCAGTCACTTGTTGAGTTGATCTCATGAGTAACTAGTTGCATGTTCATTTTCCCCAGGTATTTTTCGATTATGATGATCTCATGAAGATTCCTTACTTTAAGGGTAAAATAGAAGAACTAAATAAAGAATTTGTGCAGTTGAGGTATTATTTCCTCTAGTTGGTTTTGTCAACTCGCATGTACTCTTATATAGTTATCTAGGTAGATCCTCACAGCTTATCACCTTCTTGTTGGTCTTTTTCATGTCTTGTTAAAAAATTGTTTGAGTTCCCAGTTAGTTGGTTTGCAGCTTGGTTACATGTTGTCATGTCTATGGGTAATATATGTGCTTGTAGACACCTGAAAAGGCCTCTGGAAGGCATCTGGAGCTCACTTCCTGAGCCTGAACAAATCACGACTGTCGTTTTTCCACACAATTTGTTGGATAGACTGAAATGGTATAGGAGTTTTTTAATATTGATACAATTAAATCTCCAAAATGAACCATATACAAGAAGTCAATAACTATTAAAAGACTCTCTTCTATCAAAGAATGACAGGAATAATATGAACAAATTGGAAGACTGAAATACTGATCCAAACTGTACACTGTTAACAACGTAAAGCATGTAGCGCTGAAAACCTCTGTTCAAACAAACGCATAAATAAGAAACAATTCAAAATTATATGGCATGACTTTATGAGAATGTAGACAATGTAATGGTTTTTTGACATGCGGATAGGGGATGATAACCTATGTGAATATTCTCCATTGTGAAATAATAGTCATCTGCTCAACATGCTTCCTTTGTTCGTGAACTCCAAATTAGAAGCATTCTAAATATCATGGAGAATAGGCATGTATATCCGAAGATTGGAGAATAGTGAGAATACCCAATGTTCTTGCTTCAGGGAGATGGCTTAGCACTGTACACTTATGCAACTCATGACTTGGCTATTTCATGTTTTTCTTTCCTCTTCCAGGAGAGGTAGGTGTAGATCACCTTGTAGACTTGAAATTTTGTAGCATCGCGAACAAAGGCAGTGGGTTACTTTAAGGAAAACAAATAAAAATCCATGAAATCATGTTTTGAACAGCTTGAGAGCGTGGGGGGGAGGGGGAAGGGGGGAGATGAGGAAAGGAACAAACAAAAGGATACTGCAGCATGATTTTTCCCGTTCACAAACTATAACGGGGAAAATCTGATGCAATTGAGGGTGGTTTCACACAACATGAACAAACTCAATGGCTATGGGTGGACGGTTTCATAATACCGATGCCATGATGGTAGAGAGTCAAAAATTCCCTACAAAAGCCTTTGGCCTTGGTAGAGAAACTCTATCAAGCTCTCCTTTGCCTCAGTAAAAATCCCTCCTTCAAGACTTTAAAAATCCCATAGAGAAACTCTTGTCTTGGTGGAAAAACTCTTAAGTCTTGGTGAAAGATCTCTTCCCATGGTGTAGAAACCCTTGAGCCTTAGAGAAAACCTTAATGGTTTCATAATACTGATGCCATGATGGTAGAGAATCCATTAGTGCATAACGGGAAACTTTATTAGAAGGAAACTTGGAGTAAAAAATTGTACCTTAGATATTGCTGAGATGTACACAAACCATCTTTTATCTACTATGAGCACAAATGGCCACCAATCCAGATGGTACAGTGGATGGGCCATAGACCAAACGTCTATAAATTGAGAACTTGAAGACAATTGCAGTGTGTTTATTTGCAGCTTTACCTCTAGATACCTGTAGGCCCTTTGGCCATTGGAAATGGAAAGTGAGTTTTTCATACATGCACAGAAATACTGAAAAGGCAAAAAATCTGCCTTTAGGAGGAGAGATTATCCACACCAAAATCACTCTGAACCAGACAGCAAAGTAAGATATGTCTCCTCGAAACTTGGCCTAATAATTAATATTGTTTTTTTTTTTTTGGAAGTTAAGCTGGGGTTAGGCAGACCCCTACCAGAGAAACATAGGCGGGATTTGATCCTAGGTCCCTAGTACAATGCCAAGGGACTTTACCAACTAAGCTAGCTGGCCTAATAATTAATATTGTTAACACTTAACAAACCCTATATGCAACTTTATATTTAACAGTCAGCAAAATTGTTTGTACCGTTGTGATCATCCTGTTATGCAAGTATCTATGGTCAACTGCCCATTGATTTGATAATCCAAGTTAGTTGCCCACCTACCTTGGGCGCAGATGGTTTTACATGTGCTGCTGCTGTATATTTAAGCAGGAATTCATGTCTTACATATTAATGATTAAGAAAACCTCCTTGATATTATATGAGAATGACCAAAGTATTCTTTGCAGACAAAGAAACAACAAATAAAACATGATAATAATTCAGAAGAGAGAAATAGGTCTGCAAAATAGGCACCTTATACATAATGTTTTTTTTTTGGGGTGCTTGCACCTAATCCCTTTTTTCCGCACGCAAGAGAGTTAGTGGCAAATGGGTTGATGAAGACAGGTTTCAAACATCCATATATCCTTTAAGGAAAGAATTACACTTCGTTGTATTGGATAATTAACTGAAATTCTGTATGGTAGGCTCTGTAAAATTCAGTATGGTAAGCTCTGTAACCTGTAGTATTTCGTCAGCTCTATTTTCACAGTTGATATAGCCATTTTTTCAATTAATCAATGTCAATAAATTTACTTCAATAGTACCAATGCACAATACCCAAATACTGCATTATTTGTTTATTTCAGATCTGAGTGAGATTTAAAAGTTCCAGCTTTGATGAACCATCCTCTGCTTATGTTCGTTCATAATTTTATGGTTGTTTCTTTTCCTAGCTGGGTTAATCATGAGGAATTATTTTTAATATTTTTTTTATAGGACTGATGTTAATGGGGAGGTTGCAAACCAAGATTTTCACCTTCCAGGAGTGATACCAAAATTCCCAGGCCGTTTTTATTTCTTGTTTGGAAAGCCAATTGAAACAGAAGGTACACCTATTGAACAACCCAACTGTCTGAATGTGTATTGAGCAGCTTGAATTTTTCTCTGCATTAGATATGAAACATTGCAACTGTACATACCTCTTAAGTAACTTCAACTCAGTATACTTAGGAGCAGACATGCTATTGACATTTCTAGGTAATGTTGAGAAGTGTTATTATCTGGATGGTTAAAAGTCTTAAAAAGTATTGTAGATGAACAATGACCTACAAGCACAATATTAGGATGTGGTACACATGATAGGGAAACGAGATTCCCTATTCAATTGCTCCAACCTGAGAAATCCGAAAGTAAAAAATTTAACATGATTGGATAATGTAAACTGTTGCATTTACTCAGTACTTTTGGGTAGCCAACCCATCTACTCCCTTGCACTGTGCAGTGTGCCCTTATATGTGCTTATGAACTGTCATTTCCTTATCCCATCCATACTATGCAGACTCTAGAGCACATTGGGTGTAAGCCCAGTATTGTTGAACTCAAATCGAATATATAACTGTGCAATTAGTTTAAAGAGCCCCAGAAACGAGTTAGATACAAATTGAGATCCCATCCTTGTATCCATGTTTGACAGATGCGCCTATCCAACTATTTTTCAGAAAGTATGTGCCACAGATTTTAAAAATAAAGCTAAAAGCAAATTATTTGAGTGTGCATCCACGTGATATCATTTTTATGATTGTCTTATTTTTCAAATTTTTAATGTAGATTAATTGACTTTTCAGTATTGTCTTGTGTCTGAAGGGAGGAAACAGGAACTAAGAGACAGGAAGAAAGCTCATGAACTTTATTTACATGTGAAGTCTGAAGTTGAGAGAAACATTGCCTACTTAAAGGAGAAGAGAGAAAAGGATCCATACAGGAATCTATTACCCAGGCTATTTTACAAAGCCACACAGGGCTTTACATCTGAAATTCCCACATTTGAACTTTAATAACTCCTTATCAAAGGTGAAGTTCATCTTTATTTAATTTGCAGAAGAAACCTGGGGAATTTTCCTGGAATACAGATGGCGCAGGCGTAGTGGTGGTCCACTTAGTAGGTGGGTCACAACCCAAAAATTGGAGCAATCAGAGAATTTCAACTTTTGTTAAGGTTAGGACTGTCAAATGGATACATTTTTTTTGGGGTATGGGCCTTCAAAAGAGTGGCCATCTTTGGTCTAGAGTACTCCATAGTTTATCCTTCATTCATCAAATAATTTCATTAATTTGCACATCCATAATTTATGCAACATGTGAAGAAAGTTATGATGTAGCTGGGTGGTGATACCCATGCCATTACCAAATGTATTTTATTAGTTTTCCTTTTTCTAAATTAGAGTGTTACGTCAGCACTTTTGGAGAATTATGCGGTTTATTTTTTTGGGGATTTATGGTTTTAGTATTATCTAATAGCAATGGGGTATGATGCTGAATTTTTATGCCAAAGCGTACCCAGCAACAGGCATGGTAACTGTCTATGGCTGTGTTGGGCATATGTGGCTCCTGTATGATGGAGGGGCATGGTGGATTCCTTCTGACAGGTATGTCCAATTTGCATTATATACTGAGCTGTACTTATGTTTTTAACTTTTAAGTAGTTATTATCATAGTATTAAAACTCGGCGAGTTGACTCTAAATTCGGCTAGGTTTGCAATCGACTTTGAGGTAAAACTTGGTTTTGACACTGAAAACCGAATAATTCGCCTTGATTCATCCGAGTTTTGTATTTTTTTTTGTTAATACAAAAAATCTAGTCAACCGTCTACTCGAGTGATTAAATTATTATTTTTTCTTTTTTTTAGTACATCTCACCCACTCTTTAAGTATAAATACGAAACAAAATGGGGTGTTAATATAGATTGAATTATATATCTCATTTTAGGTATGGTATCATTAATTTGAATTTATATCACATATATAGTATTAAAAATTATTATATATGTCCGAGTTTTAGGTATCATTACTCAGATGAGTTTTGCTTAAGTTTCTGAATTGATTCTATTCGGCAAGTTTCCGAGTCGAGTCGAGTTTTAAAATACTGGCTATTCTCATAACAGGGAAGGAACAACAATTAAATGTTTGGGATGGATGATCATATTATAAAATGCAGATGAAATAAGAGGAGATTTAATTTGATGGTGGGATACCCCAATCAATTTTGTTTATTTATTTTTAGAGAAAAAAAGGGATTGATTGAGACTGCTGTTTGTTTAATTTGAGAGAACATAAGAGTTACCCATTGTATAGAACCTGAAGATGGTTTGCCATACTCATAGATGATAGATGTACATATACTGTGATTGGACATACCATTTGATAGGTCCATCTAGGGAATTCGTACAATTCGTGCTTTATCATCAAGTCTAAAACTTTGGATTATGAACATTTACTAAGAGGACCCCTAATTAAATCGCACATTAGCCACTAAGCTTGGCTACCAAGCTTACACCTCGGTCACCCTTATGGCACCTTAGCGGTTACCTTCGGTCTAGTTGTGTGTGTGTTATATTTACCTCTTAACCTAAAAAAAAAACCTTACCTAGGAGTCCAGAAAACTGTCCATGGCAGCAACAAGCCATGGACCTTATTAGCACTGCTCGTATCTGTTTTCGCTCCAAAAGCAACAGAGTTTACACCTTCCATGGAAGGATATCTATTCAGGGCAACGTCTGTTTTGTGGCTGAACTGGGTTCAAACATGAAGCTCGTACCTTGTACATCCTTTTTAAAAGGGTCGCCCATCATTTTTATTTTATTTTTACAACACTGGGTAAGAATATGACAAGATTGGTCGATTATAGTGTCAGAACCCTTTGATTCTGGGTGAAATTTAATGGGTTCCACCCCCTGCAAGTGCTCCAGTGTGCTATATGGAGGTGGTAGACAACCATTAGGATCCACCTTTGCGTTAGTCACTTACAGGTGAGATAGACATAAATAAAATCATTAGATTATTAGGAACGGGCATCTTACAGGTTAAAAAGGGGTCAGTGCCCCCATCAGAGTGAGATATCTACAAATTTACATGTACATGTACAGAGCATGAACTGGAGTCCCGGGATCTACACCTATCAGTTGCTGATGTCGAAGTATTTTGGATCTGCTGGAAAATGATAGTCCACGTGTAACTGCCATGGTACAGCAAAAAATATCATCAGAGAAACCATTTGCGGATGACATATAAGCAGAATTAGAGTGAGGACCTGTTGGCTGAAAGAAAAAAGATCGAAATGGGCTAAAGATATTTGCAAGTCAAGAATCATCTAAATGGGCTAAAAATAAATTTGCAACTCAAGAATCATGGCTGTTGAATTTTTAAAGACAAACTAACGCAATCAGCTAGCTGACACATTTGAATCATGCGATATTCTCCAGTCCTTTTTCCTTTTTTTTCTTTTCCATTTCTTCACCTCATTAAATGTACTTGACTTAGTTATTTTGTTTTCAATGAAATAATTCATTTCTCACTGTAGCATGCGGCTTACTGTTAATCCTGTATTAAGCACATTAGATATATTAATATCCTCCACTACGAAATTCAGTTGATCTGTCAGTCCATATCTTCAAGTTGCATGAGTTCCTATATGAGATGCAAAACCTTAGTTAAATAAGTCTGATATTCTAAGAGACGCCCATCCCCAGTCACTGATCATACACTTGGTTTAATTATCCATCCAACCATCTGTTATGTAAGCTAACTTGGATATGATTATTGATCGCCTTCTAAGAATTTGAGTGTGCAAATTTCAGTCTGGTGTTATGTCTGTCATTGCCCTAACTGAGGTGCTAACTTTCTGCAAACAACCCTTCCCCTATGAATGGCCAATCATTACTTATAACCAGTAAGACATCCTAAAAGTAGGCCCTATACTTTCAATCCCAATCAACACCGAAGTTGTCACTCGTCCATACAATTGGGTGCAACAAAAATGCGAACCCATGAATAAAGGTCTCAGCAGTCTCAAGCACTACTTAGGTAGTTTGGATGAACTGCCTAAGTTCATCCACAAGGACGTCGGTCTGGGCCTTGCCTAACTCACCCGGGGAACAATGTGGTACTTATTAAGCTCATGGTTATTTAATTAACATATGATTATAGAATCTGCCATGCACCCTGAAATAAGCTCCGATGATAAAGTCAGTATAAGGCACCAAACACATGATAAGGCACGAGCACAGTATATGGCACAAGCACATGATAAGGCACAAGCACATGATAAGGCACAAGCACAGTATATGACACAAGCACATGATAAGGCACGAGCACATGATGAGGCACAAGCACGGTGTATGGTACAAGCACAGTATATGACACAAGCACATGATAAGGCACAAGCACAGTGTATGGCACAAGCACACGATAAGGCACAAGCACATTATATGGCACAAGCAGATAAGGCACAAGCACAGTGTATGGCACAAGCACAGTATATGGCACAAGCACATGATAAGGCACAAGCACAGTATATGGCACAAGCACATGATAAGGCACAAGCACAGTAAATGGCACAAGCACAGTATATGGCACAAGCACATGATAAGGCACAAGCACAGTGTATGGCACAAGCACATGATAAGGCACACACAGTATATGGCACAAGCACATGATAAGGCACAAGCACATGATGAGGCACAAGCACGGTGTATGGTACAAGCACAGTATATGGCACAAGCACATGATAAGGCACAAGCACAGTGTATGGCACAAGCACAGTATATGGCACAAGCACACGATAAGGCACAAGCACAGTATATGGCACATAATAGTATAGAGATACTTATCGTGAGGGCACTGGGCATATGCACTTGAGGACGAGCTCTGGTGAGGCACTGGACATATGCACTTGAGGACGAGCTCTGGTGAGGCACTGGACATATGCACTTGAGGACGAGCTCTGGTGTTATGCTCTGGAGATTGTAGCTCAGGAGGCACAAAGAATATGGCTCAGACAATGTAGCTCTGACAAGGTAGCTCCGACAACGCATGGACAACGTGCTCTGGTAACGTAGCTCTAGCTCGGATAAGGCACTGGCAACGTAGCTCGGATAAGGCACAGATAGCTCTGACAACGTGGCACGGATGACGTAGCTCCAGCTCTAATAACGTGCTCAGATAAGGCACAGAGGACGCAGCTCGGATGACGTAGCTCCAGCTCTGATAACGCATACGTTGTGCATCCATTGTGTAACAGACAACGGATACGTCGTGTAGCAGACAACGTGTACGTTGTACTGCAAACAACGTGTACGTTATCTGCTCATGACGAGAACGTTGTACATCAGACAACGGACAACGAGCTCAGCACTATGCACAACATAACGTGACAACGTATTCGGCACCATTCACAGCACAACGTATTCGGCACCATTCACAGCGTCAGATACAAGTTCACGTGTGATTGCACTCATCAGATGATCAACTGCAAGGCCGTGCAAGTGGCAGTGTGACCATTCAGGGAGAGCATCAGGCGGACATGGCCTATTTGAGCGAATCTGATGGCCATAACGATTGTAAGGCCTTAAAGAGCATCAAATAGCCGGATAACACCAAAGGAAGATGAGAGAATTAGGTGATTGGCCGTCTGCACAGCACTTCGGGGGAGGGGTGTGAGTGACTCAAGCTTCTCAGATCTCCCTCTTCCTCTTCCTCTTCCTCTTCTTCTTCTTCTTCTTCTTCTCTTGATCTCTTCCCTTGCCTTTCGCACCATCCTCATTGCCTTTAGCACCATCCTCTTTGCCTTTAGCACCATCCTCCTTCTTCTCATCATCCATCCCTTCTCTCTGGTGATTCTTGCTTATTTACAGGCATTTGGAGTCATCATGACTTGTGCAGTCATGATAAGATCACCTGACAGATAACACTCAAGTGAGCCAGCACATAGCCCAAGTGGGCTTATGACGGCTAAAATGTTAGAATTTGCCAGAGTGAGAAATCCCTAATTTACCCCTTCTTTTTGCTCCTTTTTACGAATTTTATCCGTTACAATCAACACATTGAAACAATTACTTTACCGAAAGCAAATTGGCATTCATTAGAAAATGCAACAAATAGGAACCAGGAATTCACAATAAAGCATTTGCCCACAACTGCTACCAATCTACCAATATTGCTAACTACTCTGAGCTAGTTTTAACAAAGATCCAATATATATATATGGAACTTATCCCATTAGCACTGCTCACTAGAAGTTCTAGTGAGTTCCTCTAGAATCTCGATATGTGGTATGCCTTGTGGTAATTTGACCGCTGGATGTAAAGGTGGACAATGAGAGACACATGCCAACAAAACAGGCTGAATGAAAGATTCTATACCGTCCGATTCGAATGGCCTAGAAACGTCCGATTGGCTTATTATTTACGTATCTCCCAAGGAGTCCACCTTGACATCCAACGATCGGATTCAACAACAATCTGCCAAATGTCTTTTCTCATGGGGCCGCTCACTACAAATTCTAGTGAGCATACACACACACACATTATACGCACATGTAAGGAAAAATTCTTGAAATCAAGAAGCACATTACAGCAATAGTATATGTGAAAGTTAAACCAAATACCTTGCCCTCATCAGCATCCGAATGGCGTTGAGGGAACACAACCCTCAAATCGTTGTATAAGTAAAAATGCCGCTCTCCTCTGATGTCTAAATTGTTCCCGAGTGGTGCAGATAACGGATCAGATTTGCACCTCTGGACTGACCTGGAACATTTCTTAGCAGAAGGGCACAAAAAACGGAGATGCAGAGCATAACGCAGCACACCGGCACTTGTAGTATTCTCATTGACCTTTGAAGAACTATGTATAGATTTCATCTCAGTTTCATAGCATCTAAGTGTCGGGCGGCAATCTTCCTCACCAGTCTTCTGGCATTCAGCACTGTTGAATTCATTCCCATGTTGAAAGAAAGGGGGGCACTTCTCCCCCATAATTTGGGATTCCTTGGGCAGATCCCCTGTATATACACAACCCACTAAATCGGAACCTTCATTTCCTATAGCTTTAGCACCCTGGTTACCAGATCTCATTGTATGTGCAATGTCAACTCCATTTGAATTTGCAAATTCCCTGCTAAGTTGTACAGGATGACTTTTCTTTGAGATTGGAGTTGTCTTGGACTCATTTTTCATGTCAAGGTCAGTGTGCCCACCTTTCACCGCTCTAGATGTCAGTCCAGAAGAGGCTAGAGTGACCTTTTGACGCAAGAATGTCTACTTCCATTTGGATAATGATGAAGCAGAACATAGTCATTAACTAAAATTAGGTCCAGAGTTTCACAACCAAAACACATATAATAAAAATAGACGCACCATACAGAATAGCAACAATAAATGCAATAGTTAGTTGGCTGAAATAAAAGCATTCTCACTGTACACTTCACAAATCTTGCACCATGCACGCGAAAACTTAGCCAAACAACATAAATTCTCGAGTTTCTATATACTTTGCTTATTACAATCTATGGAATCACCTACAAAGACTACAATCAGCTCCCATCCTGAAGTTCCTGAAAGGTTGAAGATAGAGTTCCAGACCTAACAACTACTCCAAATTTTCTCACTAGAGAATCTCGTTTTGTTCTCCTTTACTTTTTTTGGCAGAGGGATATTAGGGTATAGCATTCAATAAGTAACAAAGACCAACATAGTGTAATTGTCACGATGTTTGAAGCTAAAATAATGTGTCATGCCTCATCATCAATGTGAACAAACTTGACGTGATAAAGCTTAACGGCACACCCTCTAAGGCGTCTACTATCTAGTCTTACTAAAGAGCAAAATAACTAAGAGAATTCTAGACAAAACTACCACAAACATCCTGGAACAGAACTATGGAAAAAATGTTTAAAATGTTGTGATGTTTAAGCGGGAGTAAAACAGGAGCGCCTGGATAGGTGCCTTGTTTTTCGGCCATTTGCCTCACTACGTGGACAGTGGATGGGGAAGGCAGGCCCATGGAACTTGGTCATGCGACCTTATCTCCTGAAAAGAACGACCAAGAAAAAATATGGACGCCACTCCCGAGGGACAGAAAGGAACAATTCTCAAAAATGGTTCTTTGTCTGAGCACCCAAACTCCCTCTTGTTTTATGATAAAAGCAAATGAAAGTTTCTGCATTAAGATCCATGCCAGAATTATTCAAAACAAATTCCATGGTTACATGTAATTTTTACCTTCTGCGGAGGATATTTGTATCCACCAAAAGATTAAGATGTAACAAGCAAAACAATAGATTTGATGTTTAGCCATGGTATGTGAGGTGCAGCCATGAGCAAGGCTCAGTCGCAGTGCATCCCAAACATGTCGCAGTGTGGCACAAGACATTGGACTAATGCCTGAACTGTAAGACCATAACTCAAAAAGGCCTTGGACTAGCATTTCTTCTTTATCGTTTATCTATATTAGTTTAAAAAAAATATAGATGTTGAGGATTCTAACTAGTAGAGACTCAAATATGAAAGCGCGCATACACATACACGTGCATGTGTGTACATGCACATGACAATTTGTTCCTGAAGAACAAGGTGGCCTGATACAGATGCCACAAAAGGGCTATACAGTCGCTAATCAATATGTTAGGCTGAACCATCTAGTTCCACAGTCCAGAAGTCATGCAGCGCTTTCCCTTGGTATTCAGGACAATGCACATGTTTTTCGATACAGAATGAAATCTCCGGAATGGAAAGTAAGAATTATATTGAACTGCATTTGTTTTGAACAATAGCCAACCTAAGTGGTGAACTAACATTCATTCCAAGGCCCTGATTGATGATATCATGTTGCCACATTTACGTATCCACATCACAAATGAAGCGCTCTTGACCATCCAAATAAAAGGTTCTTCTTTCAGTGGTAAAGAAGAATGGGCTACTTAGCTGCCTAGTTTTGACTGGTCCCGGATTGTTGAGCAAATTTTCCACGAATAATCACAAAAATATAGGTCACTTTCTTATAAGGAATTGAATACCTTCCTGGCGTACACGTACATGAGTCCGTACAATGTCTCTATGCATCTATATGTGTATACTTCCTGCGCATCTTTTGAGAGGAAAGTTTAGGTTTAGGCTCACTTTTCACTAAAACAATATAAAGGGGATATACAGTAACTTAGTGAGCATGAACAGAATAACAGGAGACAATTTAAATGCAGAGAAGAAGTGCCACAACCTATAAAATCAATCTAAGTTACGCCATGAACTGATATAGCTGTATTAGAAAGTAGAAACCTGTTCAGTGCATATTGGCCAATCTGTCAATATAGCAATTTAGATAAAACCTTTTATGATGCTAAATAATAAAATATTAGAATTCTGAAAGAAAGAAATCACATTATTGCTCAAAACCTACTTATAAATTTAGAAAGTTATTTCTCCAACAGACCTTGGTACCAGCCGGCATGTCACTCAAATCATAGTTGCAGAAGAAGGCGTGAAGTGGTGTCTTTTCTGGATTACTGAGGACCTGTACAAAGAAATAGTTTTTCAGTAGATGAAAGTAATTTCTTAGGTCATATTCCCCAAATTATATCATTTTACAATCTAAAGTTGAAAGTTTAATGCCCCAGATAAAAGTTCTTGTAAATTTATTGGACCAACATGATAACTTTGCAAAACAATTACAGCTTATGGGCATATCATAAACTACAAATTAATTGTTATGATTCCAGTCCGCATCCCACCTCTAGTTTGAAGGCATCATGATAAGCACACCCACATGCTTATATATACAAAGGGAGAACAAAATTTAGATCAACATCAAGACATGGATTGTCATTATCATACTTAAAAGATGTTCCAGCACTGAATGCAAACCAAAGATGTTAGGCTTTCTATCTTAATCTGCAGTAACACGGTCTTCTCTCTCTAAAATTTTGTATCGTTCAATCAAGTGGAGCTATTTAAGTGTAGTGTCAAATAGAATTCAAAAGTTTAGAGTCTTAGAATAATTTTACCCCAAATCCAGGTGTTTCGTCCACTTATTCATCCTTGTCTAAACCAAATATTGAGTTCCGTGGCTGACCAAGGAACATGGTCAGGCGACATTCAAACAGCGTAATATCTCTGGCAGTTTTGGGAATCTTACGATATTTCAGAGGCCTCCAATAAATTGATAAAAGAATCATTTTTAAATTATGTAAGATGGTTCTATCTATATGATAATAAGGATTGTACTATGATGGATAGCTAAAGGCGTCATATGGGTAAAAAAAATTGTATACATGAATGTAATGTTACAATTGACGCACAAACTTTCTATTGGAAAAGGAAGATGTCATAGTCAATGGTATGTTCTAATGTGGGTCATTGAGCTAAGACTAGAACAAAAGAAACCCAGAGGTTCCGCACCCAATCCAGCAGAGATTCACAATTGACACGAGTATTTCACCATCATTAGAAGAATCCGTGCATCAAAGGTATGTGTTGCATCACAGGTATGTGGTGAAAAGATACCTAAATAATGCAAACAGAAACACACACAAGATATACGTGGTTCACCTAAGTGGGCTACGTCCACGGAGAGATCTCTTCTTCACTAATTATCAATAGCGAAGAGCTACAATGGTTCTTCAACCTCTCAAACACTCTCTCTCTCTCAAAGAAAAGTTTAGCTTCAGTTCTATTAACCCCCCTTACAAACCCTAGTTCAAAGAAGGCTTTAAATAAGGAAAAACTCGGAAAAATTGAAATTTCCGAAAACATTAACGCTTCAGGCAATCAATTGCCCAAGAGGGCGATCGATCACCACTACCGGCGATCGATCGCCCATCTTGGGCGATTGATCCCCTATTGCAAAAATGGACCAAATCTAACACTCTTCACCTTGGCTTCAATTCTGCTCCGCCTCGGGTGAAGGATAAGTGCATCTCCAAAGATGCCTTCACACCCTCCCTCAAGGGTGTGGACTTCCATCTATCTCATCGAATGTTAACCAAGTTCAAGCAATGCTTAAACTTGGATATAGTGACCGGCTTTGTCATCATATCTGAAGGGTTCTCACTTGAGTGAATCTTCTCCAACAAAATCTCCTTCTCAGATATTGCGTCTCTAATAAAGTGGAAGCGCACATCAATGTGCTTCATTCTTGAATGGTAAACTTGATTATTCGCCAAATGTATAGCACTCTGACGGTCACAATGAAGAATCATCTTCTCCTGCTTTACTCCCAATTCACCAACCAAACTTCTCAACCATATAGCTTCCTTGGTTGCTTCTGAAGCTGCCATGTATTCAGCCTCGGTCGTTGACAATGTTGTAGTAAACTGCAACATGGATCTCCAACAAATTGGTCTTCCACCCAGTGTAAACAAGTACCCTGTAGTAGACCTCCTCTTGTCCAAGTCCTCAGCATAATCAGAATCGACATATCCAACTACCTCACAATTGTCATTCTTGTCAAACAAGACTTCGACATCAATGGTACCTTTCAAGTACCTCAAAATCCACTTCACTGCCTACCAGTGTTCTTTTCTAGGATTTGCCATATACCTACTAACAACACTGACACCTTGTGAGATGTCAGGTCTAGTGCAAACCATGGCATACATCAAGTTGCCCATGACACTTGCATACGGAAATTCAGTTATCTCTTCCTTCTCTTTATCTGTCACTGGACATAACTGAGATGATAACCTGAAATGTGCCGCCAATGGAGTACTCACCAGTTTTGCATCTTGCATATTGAACCGTGCAAAGACTCTCCTTATGTACTTCCCTTGGGATAGAGATAGTCTTCTCAATTTCTCATCTCTCTGAATTTCCATACCTAGAATCACCTTTGCTGCACTTAGGTCCTTCATCTCAAACTCACTACTGAGTTGCTTCTTCAATATCTTTACTTCTGACATGCTTTTGGCAGCAATTAACATGTCATCCACATAGAGTACTAAGTATATGAAGGAACTATCTCCAAGTTTTCTGAAATAGAAACAGTGGTCATACTCATTTCTGAAATACTTATTCTTCAGCATGAATGAGTCAAACCGCTTGTACCATTGTCTGGGTGACTGCTTCAGACCATACAGAGACCTCTTCAGTTTGCGAACCTAATCTGCTTTTCTCCTCATCTGAAATCCCTCTGTCTGTCTCATTTATATCTCTTCATCTAGCTCTCCGTGCAAAAAAGTTGTCTTCACATCCATCTGTTCAAGTTTCAGGTCTTGCATAGCTACTATCGACAACATTGTTCTGATAGAGGTATGTTTTACAACTGGTGAGAAAATTTCATTGAAATCTATTCATTCTCTTTGTGCAAAACCCTTTGCAACCAGTCTTGCCTTGAACTTTACTCCGCTGCTTTCAGTGGTAGGTTCCTTCTTTTTGAGAATCCACTTGCAGCCAATGACTTTCTTTCCCTTAGGCAATTCTACAAGATCTCAAGTATGGTTCTTGTGTAGTGATTCCATCTCTTCATCCATAGACTTCTCCCACTTTCTATGATCATCATCTGACACCGCTTCCTTGAAGCTGGATAGCTCCCCATTCTCAGTCATGAGAGTAAAAGCTACCATGTCTGTGTCCACATCATATCTTCTGGGTGCTTTTCGAACCCGTTGTGATCTCCGTGGTTGTGGCTGTTGGTCGACTCTCTCAACCTGAGGTGGTTCTTCATCACTTTCATCTGATTCAGATCTATCCAGCTCCACCTGAACTGAATGCTCACTACTGCCGGTTGCATCATCACAATGTTCCTCCTTTTTCACCATGGCAGTCTCATCAAAGACTACATCCCTGCTCACAACAATCTTCCTTGTTTTGGGATCTCATAGCCTGTAGCCTTTAACTCCTTTCTGGAAACCCAGAAAAATGCACTTCCTTGATTTTGCATCAAGTTTACTCCTCAGATCACCATGCACATGTGCATATGCTGGATAACCAAAAATTCTTAACATAAAATAATCATAGGGTTTACCTGACCAAACCTCTTCTGGTGTCCTTAGATCTAAAACTTTAGATAGTAATCTGTTTATTAGAAAACTTACTGTGTTGATTGCTTCTGCCCAGAAGTCTTTCTTAAATCCAACACTGATCCTCATACTCCGAGCTTTCTCTAGGAGTGTTTTGTTCATTCGCTCTGCCACTCAATTCTGTTGTGGAGTTCTGGGTGTAGTGAAGTTTCGAGTAATACCCCCATCTTCACAAAATTTAGTGAATTCTGCAGATGTATTTTTTCCTTCATTGTATGACCTCAGACACTTCACCTGTTTTCCTATTTTCTTTTCAACCCTGGTTTTCCACTGCTTGAAAATGCCAAAAACATCAGACTTTTTCATGTAGTACACCCAAAATTTTCTCGAGAAATCATCTATAAATGTCACATAATATTGAGATCCCGACAGTGACTTCACAGGGGCTGGCCCCCACACATCTGAATGAACATACTCTAGAATTCCCTCACTACGGTGTGAAGAGGTCTTGAACCTCACCCTCGACTGCTTCCCGAATACACAGTGCTCACAGAACTATAGCTTGCAGGTTTTGATGCCTTGTAAGAGCTTTCTACTATGAAGCTCCATTAAGGCCCTCTCACTCATATGACTCAGTCTCCTGTGCCATAGTTTGGTCTCATCATCCCCTTCTGATAAATCAATCGCGGCTCCACCTGTTACGGTATTCCCTATGATTTTGTATAGGGTTCCAGTCCTTATACCCTTCAGGATAACAAGGGCTCCCTTGATTACCTTTAGAGCTCCACCTAAAGTTATGTATTTACACCCAGCGGCTTTTATTGTACCCAAAGAAATCAAATTCTTTTTCAGGTCTGGTACATGCCTAACATCAGTTAGGGTTTGAATAACACCATCGAACATCTTTATTCTGACAGTACCTATCCCTACTGTCTTACAAACTGCATCATTCCCTATCAAAACTATACCCCCATCATATGTTTTATATGTATCAAACCAATTTCTACTTGGACACATATGATATGAACACACGGAATCTAAAATCTAAGAGTCAAAGTAGGTTTCCTTACTTGTATGGGTGCAAAAAGCATCGCCGTCGCTACTTTATTCCGAAACTGCATTAGCTTGGTCTAAGGCTTTCCTTTTCTCCCTTTCCGGTTCCTTTTCTTATTCCTCCTTTAGGATTGTACAGTATTTCTTAATGTGACCATATTTCTTGCAATGGTGACATTAAGGTCAAGTCCTTTCAGACTTTGATTTCGTCTTTCCTCTTCTTTGTTTTTTCTCCTTTTCCCTTTCTTTTTCTCTTCCTCTTACAAACAAACCCTCAGCCTGAGTATGTTCTTCTTCTTAACTTTTCTTTTTCAAATCATTTGAGAGTAGGGTTGCTATAGTGTCTTCTAACTCTATAAAATCATTCTTATAGAGTAGGGTTGTAACGAGATGCTCATAAGAGGGCGGAAGTAAAAAGAGAAGTTGTAGGACATGATCTTCATCGCTGACCTTCTCTTCAATGCTTGCTAGGTCATTGACTATTTTGTTGAGAGCATTGATGTGCTCTGTGAGATCCCCACCTTCCTTCATCTTGGTAGTATGAAGTTTCTGCTTTAGGAATAACCTCTTTGACAATTATTTTGACATATATAGGCTCTCAAGCTTCATCCAAAGTTTCGGTGCTGAATCCTCATTGACCATGTGATAGAGAATATTGTCAGATAGGCTTTAACCTAATGGTGCTCGCCGCCTTCAATTCCAGATCTTCCCAATCTTCATCAAATATTGATGCTGGTTTCTTTTCTTTACCTTATAGGGTTTTGTGTAAACCTTGTTAAATCAATAGATCTTTCACCTGACTATGCCATAATCCGAAATTGCCCTTCCCATCGAATCTTGCAACATCGAACTTAGCGCTGGAACTTTTCAATGTCATTGTTTCGAATCAAACCTGGCTTTGATACCAATTTGTGGTGAAAAAAAACCTAAAGAATGCAAACAGAAACACACATAAGAACAGAAGATATACGGGGTTCACCCAACTAGGCTACGTCCACGGAGAGATCTCTTCTTCACTAATTATAAATAGCAAAGAACTACAATGGTTCCTCAACCTCTCAAACACTCTCTATCTCTCAAAGAAAAGTTTGGCTTCAGTTCTATTAACTCCCCTTACAAACCCTAGTTCAAAGAAGACTTTAAATAAGGAAAAACTCGGAAAAATTGAAATTTCCGGAAACATTAATGCTTCGGGCGATCGAATGCCCAAGGGGGCAATCAATCACCACTGCCGGCGATCGATTGCCCATCTTGGGCGATCGATCCCCCATTGCAGAAATGGACCAAATCTAACAAGGTACACAAGTACTTCACCCCCCAAATCCCTGGGATAAGGCAATTAGTGATGCTGATGCAACATAGATACAGAAAAAAAAAATGTTTAGAACATATCTCATAACATGTGATAAAGTATACGGACTTGTTGGCGTATTAGCCCATTGGCCATTAGGATTCCGGTAGTAATGCTCTGTGCCTAAGTTACAGTAGTTCAAGAAAAAAGTACTGATGATAGAAGAGAATTTCATAATATTGTGAGTAGCCAGCAAATCTACATAGGTTCAGAACATGACTATGAACAGATAAAAACCTCAATACATCAGTAGGGCACAGTATTATGACATTAGAAGCTGATATAATAATACTGCTATTATCAGCACAAGATTTCTAGGAAAACTAGTACAATAATTTACAACTACAACTCGGAAATAATGAATAAATAAATATGATGGAGGACACAAGTACCCAATAGTCAAATGTACAAACTAGTGACAGAGGACACCAGTAGTGTGTCATTGCATATTTGCATGATCATTGGCACATTCTAGTCAACTGGTACTCATTAAGGTTTCATGCCTCGTGTGTAAACTGTAAACAACTAAGATGAAACCAATTTCATGCACACTCTGACAGGCTAAATGAGAGTCCCTAGAAACATTTAACAGAAGCTCAAACAGTAACTACATTCAACTGTGGGCAATAACATGTCCTCATACAATATCAGAATTTGGAAGTATAAACTCTCCTAATGTACTGAAATTAAAACCAGGATCATATGCAGTGTTTCATAAACATCCAAAACTATGAGTTAATGAGCCTAACTTACTTGATTGATAATCAATCAATTTTGAGGGCTAAGAAACCAAGTACCAGTTGTATGCGCCCTTTCATAGGTATTCGCAGGCGGCTCTTAGCTGTTCTTGAATAATCAATACTAAGGCTTCTCTTCATTTTTGGGCCTCTGCTCTTGTTTGAGGGCAAATTTCCAGCAAGATCTATTGATGCATAGTACAGTAAGTAGCTATCTCCATCCACACTAGTTACTGCAAACGGAAGTTTTTGAGATGGTGGCGAGAAATTCCCTCCAGTAACATTTAGAACAGCTAAGAAACCATCAATTCTCTGCACATATAAGAAGCCAAACATAGAGAGTCAAAGAGTTACATGAGATGCCCATGAAAAACATAGTTCAAAAGACCATATTAAGCACTCAATTTAAAAATAATAATAAATTAAGAAAAACACATCCCCGTATTACCAAATATAAATACTAACCGGATTGTATTTTCCATATGAGAACCGACCAGACAATAGGGATTCCTCGAATGAACCAACCAAAGACCTCTTAACAGGAGGTCCACTCAGACTTCTTACCAACTTGATGCATTGAGATGTAGGGGATGATTCTAAACATGGCTGACCCATTCCAGTGGTACTTACATAGGAAAATGGATTAAACTCTTTCTGCAAAAAATCAAGTTCTTGAAATGATTTGCTCGCCATCCTAAGTTCTTCTTCTGGGGTAAATAAAATGCCTGAGACAGTTCCATCAAGTGACTGCTCCATATTCTTTAAAATTAAATAGTCATTATCTATCTCTTTTCTGCCATCCCTGCGTACTCCTGCACTTTTCATTCTTTCAGAGAGTTTTGGACCAAGAGGGGACAAAGAGAGAGGAGGTGAGATCACTTGTTTTCTTGGAGATATTGCTATTGCCTCAGTTCGGTCTCTTACCTTCCTTGTTTCTCCAAAGGGATCATGTCTCGGTGAAGATGAAAAACAATCATGAGGTAGGGGCCCCTTGTTCTCAAGAAAAGGGCCATCGGTGAACAAAGTGGAGTTTTCTCGATTATTATTGTCCAGCATTTTCTCCCAATCTGAGCAACTAGACCTGGACCAGATCGAGGTGTTAAAATCATTGATGTTGCCAATATTAGCTTTCTTATGGTCTTGTGACACAGAAAAACTAAAATTATCACACGCGGTCAGGCAATCACTCTGATAATTGCCACCACCGATATCTATGGGATCGCCATTTAGTTGGTTTGGGAAAAGCATACCATTCAAAGGGGACAAGAACCTCTTCCTGACTAGTGACCCACTGGGCTCTATTCCATTACCAGTGGCATCAACCAAAGCAGACGAAAGAACATGATCTGTTGAAATTTCATCCAAACCATTAACAGAAGAATCCAATCCACCCGACTCAAAACCCACAATCCTTGAAACAGGACTCTGACTATTGCGCCCACTTTTAGGAGTGATGCAACCATATTTTTCCATAGAACCAATCTTCAACACATGAATGATGGACGAACCATCCATGGAGCCTTTATATTTCAACAGGCCATCTAGGCGCTTTGCAAGCTCCAAGGTGGAGGCTTTCCTCTGGAAATTTCCAAAAGAGGAGCATGGAATATCCCCTGACATTCGATTACTCATACTTCCTCCATAAATTCCATTAAAATCACGGCTGCTCACATTCAAAAACTGAGGCGGGCTTTGGACAAATGTGCTCAATGACACTGCAACTTCATCAGCAATTTTGCTGGAGGAAACTTGAGGCAAGCCCATCAATAAGGTTTTCAGTAAGTATCTTGTCCTCTCTAATATCTAGGTGTGTCCTTTTTCTCTTCACCTTTTCTACTCTTGTATATTCTCTATACTCTGCTATCTTCTCGATGCATTTTTAAGCGAAAGAGAATATGCTCTCATATTCTTGAGGGGCAAATGAAATTCAAGTTGCCAAATCCCATCAACGCTATTGAAGAAGATTAGAAAGTGAAAATTTTCCTAATTTCTGACATATTTTGAATAAATATATGTAATTAAAAAAATACCCAAGTCCACTGTAAAAGCTTCCACTATCTATCTACTAAAGGCATCCTCATTTCAACTACAATTCCCTCATAAGATCGTGAGAATAGTCCCAAGCACAGACTAAGAATCCAAACAGATGACAAAGTTTCTGGCCTCCATACCAGCAAGCAATGAGGCATGGATGGTTCACAAGCCTGAAATAATATTCAAAAGGAAATCAATTTTCCAAGTTCAGAAAGATGTAGAAAGTATAAGAACTATTGTAAACGTCACATTTTTTTTTGAAATCTAATTGATGGAATCCAGAAGATATCAACAGTTGGCCTCGTTGATTTCCATCAATAGAAAGCACTTATATATATATATATATAAGGAGAGAAATTATTACAAAACGCTGCTACTCTTGATCAAATACAGCATGGAAAAAGTCTAAGTTCATCTTATAACCATTCATGAGGATAATCAACAGAGAAGAAAATGCATTTTACCTATCTTAGCCCTTTTTTCCTATCAATGAGGCCACCAGAATATTCTACGCAAAAGAAAATGAATAAAATGGAATCTACCTGAAAACCCATACAACAGTCCCACAACCATCGATCTGAATAATATCCCTCAACAATCTAGCGATCAAAGCCAAACATATTTGGTATCAATTCAACATAAAAAAAAAAAAAAAATCTTATTCATCACACATTCACCAAAAGCCCCCACTTTCCGTCTATATCTACCTATAAGCAAATCGAGACACAAGAATCTAACCATTTCCCCACTCGAAACTCCGTAAAAACTTGAAAATTTCACCAATAACTCACTAAAGCAGAACAGAAAAACAAAGTCGAGAAAAATAAAATAGAAGATTGATTATCAAAGATCAAGCAAAACATATTATAAAAGAAAAAACCATATGTAAATGTAATATACAATAATCGGATCATAAGAATTAAGACGCACCAGCAAAGCTTCCGATCACGGAATCTGATTGATTAGTCGTGTCCGATTGTCAATCGATTCTATCTTCTAGTCGAAATTACGAGTAAATAATGTTGAGAAGAGATTAGAAAAAACCCTAGCTTCTTCTAAGCTTTTCTTCTTTTCCGTCTTCGTCGCGGTTCTTCTGTTCTTCTTTTTCCGGTTCTTCGCATAACCATCTCTCTGTTCATAATATATATATCCCAAAAATATTTGCGTCACCGCTTTTAACCATAATTTCCTGGATGTACTTGAAAACCACATGCTCTCTCTCTCTCTCCTTAATTTTTCTTTCCTTTTCAGTTTTCCTCTCTGTAATTATTCAGTTGCTGCTCCCTCTCTTATTAGTTATTACAGTTCTATCTCCACGTAAACTACAATGACGCGGGGACTTTTTTTTTTTTTGGAAATGCTACTGAGACCGCAAAAGGGCCGAGACCCCGAGACCTCCAAGACCAAGCATGGATGCACGGGATTGGAGGTGGGGCCTACCATATGAACGTGGACCCCACCTGAAATTTCGTGCATGCATGCACAGTCTCGGCTCTTCTACGGTCTCAGTAGCAAAGTCTTTTTCTTTTCTTTTTTTTGGAAGACCGGGGTTCCCCAACCCTTTGGGTCAGGACTAAAGGGGGACTTGCTTTCCTTCTACAAAAAGGACAATATATCTTTTAATAACGGAAGCAAATGGTTGTCTTCTTCATGCGGTACAGACGTCAACCCTACTCTCATCCTGCCCCAGTCACATGTCCTTATGCAATGATTAAAAGGCTCTCACCAAATAGTGACTCTCACCGAAAACAAATAAAAATGGACAGGTAGTTGGTGAAAGTGAGAGTAGGGGTTAATTGACAATGGGATGACATTCCACCTTTTTTATCTTAGGCAAATTGGGGCGTCTTAGGTCTCCTTTTCATCCCACGTGTCTCTCTTTAAACTCTTTTAAACTATGGTTAAGGTTCACTAACCCGTAGGATTCACCTATCTACCCTTTATTTTTAGAAAAATGAAATAATTTTTTTTTAACTTCAAGGCTAGAAATTAACCTGAGTCAAGGCAGGGCAACTTTGTGAGAGCGAGGAGCAATAGTTTACTCTTCGCCATGGAACGAACTATTGCTCTTTATATATACCCACCCACTATGGGACTTGCCGCATTTCGGCAACGAAGTTGGAGGTTCGGACATGCTTAATGTGGCGAGGCTTCGGATTTTCTTGGTTGAGTACACTGATATTCACACATCATTGGACATGTGATGATGATAAAATGGAGAGATATTAAGTGAGAGAAGTCAAATTCATGCAGAGAAAATGATAGGACTTCTAACTTATTTATCGCCACATGCCCAATGATGTGTGGACACCCATTTGTCCACCCCAGCGTCTGCCAGAAAAAATCTGAAGCCAGGCTGCAAAGTCAAAGGAATTCGTCTGACAGGTGCCCGATTGTAACACTCGAGCACCACTCATTGCAAGATGAGTGGGAAGGTATTTAATTAAGGAAGTGATAACATGTACGTGCATATTTCTTTGGGTGATACACACCTCTTAACCCAAACTTACCACATGTCCTCTCTAAATCTATAACCGTGGTTAAAATTCACTCTAGGATTAAAAGGGGAAGCCATGCATCAGAATTCAGATGACCTGTTCTATTGTTTCTTCAGACAAACAAAGATGAGTCTGTCGTGTAACCATTGTTTAACTTCCAGAGCCTTGTAAATCATGATAGTTAGGCAGCCATCGCTTTACTGCGAAATGTCTTATACATCCTTGGTACGTACTACGTAGTTAAGGACATCTTACAAGATGTATGACTCACTTTTCTCCGAGTTATGGCAAGTGGATAATCACAACCATCTGATCGGTTTACTTTTCTTTCATACATTGTAGATGTTGTGAACTGCAATAAGTATAAACTATCTAGTTTAATAAGTTTAAATAATTTTTTTATATAAAAGTATATAATATAGTTTAATATAATAAGTATAAAGTATAAACTAATCTGTAAAAGTATAACATAATTTAGTGAAAAAAAATTAGAAGAAAACATAAGGTAATCTATTTGGGACGAAATTTCAAGAAATTCTGAAAATATTTCAAAGCCATATTTCGGATGAATAGAATAAATAAAAATACCATTTTTTTTGCAATTTCATATATTGATAACCTTGCTTACAAATATACATCTTTTGGTTTTTTATATTTTTTTACTAATATAAAAAAGGATGAGCATGATCTAAACTCAAAACGTTGAATGAAGTTTTATTTAATTCCAAAACTACCCTTATCGAATTGAAAATGATAAATAAATTTTGGTTGATTCCAAATTTTTTTTTCCCTCATTTATGCTCAAAAAGTTAATAAATTTTACTTAATTCTAAAACTGTCTTTACAAATTTAAATTCAAAACGTTGACTAAATTTTACTTAATTTCAAAATTACTTTTTACTCATATATAAAGATCAATATATTTAAAAGGTTGATTGAATTTTACCTTAATTATAAAGACTAGTATTTTTTTTAATTTTCAAAATGCCCTCAAGTAAAATTTCTCTACCCAAAATTGCCCTCACAAATTTTTAACCCAAAATGTTCCTCAAGTTTGCCTATATATCATTTTCTTCATTTCTAAAATGTCCCTCAACTTTATATACCCAAAATACACTCAAATTTTTCTATATCCTACCAAAATGTCCTTCTATCATGTTTCTATACCTCATGTATCCCTCACAATTTTTTTACCTAAAATGTCTCTCAAATTTATTACCCAAAATATTCTTTATTTTTTTTTTTCAAAATACCCCTCACTAAGAGATCTCTTCCCATACTCTCTCCTCCTCCCATCTCTCTCACGTGCATCTCATCTGCGGCCCTAATTAATAAAGAGGAATGCTAGCCCTACTCTCAGTCAAACACTACTCTCAGTCTCCACCAACCACTTGTCCATTCTTGATGAAAGATAGTGTTTTAACCACCATAACTGACTTGATAATGGTTAGGTGGTTGGTGGAGGCTGAAAGTAGAGTTTGATCGGGAGTAGGGTAGCACGTCTCATTAATAAAACGCATGTCTCCTTGTAATGACTATTTTGCCATCTTATAAGAAACTTAAGACTTTTTAGAGTGTAAGCACCCAATTTTTACACCCTGCTTAACCACGGTAAATCTCCGTTAACCATGGTTATTCTAAGCCAAATCCTAGTTTAACCCTAGGTAGTGGCCTAAGCCCTAGTCTAACCCTAGGCTAACCCTAGGTAAACCCTAGACCTAAACCTAGGTCTAACCCTAGCTTAGCCCTAGCCCAAGCCCTAGGCAAAGTCCCATGGGCTCAAGGCCCCTTTTCAAGTCCAAAATGGATAAAACCTTGTTTTTGGGCCCAAGCATGGGCCCATTAAGCCAAATCTAAGGTAGAACCCACGCTACCCCTTTGTAAAATTCAAATTTTTGTTGTAAAGTAAAATACTTTTTGCTTTCCCCCACATGTGTGGTGGTTTAGCTCAAAAGGGCAAAAAACAAACAAAAAAAAATAGAGTTTTTTTTTACAACAAAACAAAAAAAATAACAAAAAAAAAGAAAAGGTTTTTTAAAGTCTAAAAAAAAAAGGTTTTTTTTTTAAATCTAAAAAAAAAACAACAAAAAAAAAAAGGTTTTTTTTTAAGTCTAAAAAAAAAAAACAAGAAAAAAAAAGAGTTTTTTTTTTTTTTCAAAGAAAAGAAAAACAAAAAAAAAAAGATAAATAAATAAAAAAATTTGGGGTGTGATTGGGCACCAACCCTATGTGGCAGGGCCCATATGTGGGTTGGGCCCAACTCACATAACCGAACCCACAAGAACCGGAACAAAAAAAAAAAAGAAAAAAAAATCTGTTTTTAGGGGGGACTGTTCATCGTCCCTGTCGTAAGGATGGGAGTACAGTCCCTCCCGATTTCTTCCTGCCCGGATCTCCCCTGACCACCTGGCCTCTCCAGGCTTGTCCCCCACGCGCCTTGATCCTATCCTCATCCTTATCCACCTTATCTCCTTCCATTCTTCTATAAAAATCACAACGTTAGCTACTGTGAGAGGAGGTTTTTGAGAAAGAAAAAAAACTTGTTAGCCCATCCTTATACATCCCTCTTCACCTAAGAAGGGAGCCCAGTCTCCCAACACTTCACCCAAATCCCCTAGACACTCCCTTCCACCACTGAAGCCACCGTATTGAGGTTTTTTTTTTAAGAAAAAAAAATCTGTTACAGTTACTGTTTCCCCTCATCCCAGCCGTCACACCCCATCCTTTGCTCACCACGGCCTCGTAGCATCGCCACGGCCTCGTCGCATCGCCACTGCCTCGTCGCATCGCCACAACCTCGTAGCACTACCACAACCTCGCCATCACCGCGCGGCCACTATAGCCACAGGGTATACATATACTCCCCCTATTTTTTTATTTGCTGTCACTGCCCTTGTAAGGGACCCCTGGTCCCATTCCAGGGGTCCCATTTTGCCATTTTTTTATTTTTTATTTTATTTTGGGGTAGTTCCAAACCGTTTGGCAAGGAGGTCTCCCTTTGATGCGTAGCCATGGACACCACCACCCCACACCATGGCGACCACTCCCGGAGGTCTGAGGGGGTCCTCAATCAATGAGTGATCCCCCTAGACTCACATGGGCCAAGCACGCCTAGCCACCAAAAAGTTTTTTGCAAAAAATTTTCAAAAAAAAAAATCAGTTTCTGACACTCCCTGTGACCACGGTTTAACCATGGTTAGCCCCGGCCCTGGTCGAAACCGAGGCCATGGTTAGACTCCCCATATGTAGGGCTACCCCCCTGTAAATTTTCAGCCCCTAACTCTCATTCTAACCATAGTTAAATCGACCCCAAAGTGGGGTCGACAGTGTGAAAATCTGTGCGATGGAGCAACTTTGGGCCTCTGTGGGGGCCACATCCGGCCTCCCCTTGGGCCCCACAAGGGCCCAAATTGTTTCCCTCATAGTATGCTTCACGAAGGTGGTCTCAGATACCCCAGGGGTAGAGCCAATCAGCGGCAAAATTGCCGCAAAGTTTGGAAAAAAATCGGTTTTTGTGGAAATCGTCATTTTATGTGGTGTTTTTTGGGGCGACTTTGGGCCTCTGTGGGGCCCACATACGGCCTCCCCTTGGGCTTCACAAGGGCCCAAATCGTTCCCCACATATCAGGCTACCCACTGGTGGTCTCGGATTCCCGCGATTCCCCCGTTAACCATAGTTAAATTCATGTTAACTATGGTTAAAAATTTGATGAAAATTTAGAATTTTTTGCAATTTCGGATATTTGAGGGGGCCCAAACCGGGTAGGAGGCCAGTCTAGGCCCTGCCATGGACCTTGGGCCCACTTTTGCTTCAGTCGGCCCCTTAACCATAGTTAAACTCACCCGTGGTTAACATTTAACCATGGTTAAGCGGTCCATGATCTAGCAAAAATTCTAAAAAAAAATCATCAAAAAATCATAAATATTACATGGAATCCAAAAATGTCTTCAATTGTATTTTTTACTGTGGTTAAGACACTTAATCAGAGTCGACCCCATTTTGGACCCTTAACCACGAGTAAAAAATCCTGACCCGGAAAAAATCTGAAAAAATGTTCAAAAAATCCAAAATATTAGGAGAAACCCAAAAATGGTCTCTTTTGACCATTTAACCATGGTTAAGACCCTTAACCATGGTGACCTCCCCTCCTTAACCGCGGTTAAGCACCTTTGACCGCTGCGAAAAATCTGAGAAAATCCCAAAAAAATCAGAAAAATTCAAAAGACCAAAAAATCTGATGTTGGACTTTTTTAACCATGGTTAGCACCCCTGACCAGGGTTAATCACCTTTCTTAACCCCGGTTAGCAACCCTAACCCTCGGTTAAGACACCTTGGGCCTACTGGGCCTCACCCCTTGGCCTACCGGGCCTAATCTCGACCTACCGGGCCAAACCCTAGCCTACTGGGCTCACCCTTGGCCTACCGGGCCCAATCTCGGCCTACCGGGCCCAAACTAGCCTACCGGGCTTCACCCTTGGCCTACCAAGCCCAACCTTAACCTATCGGACTTACCTTAGGCCTACCGGGCCCAATACCAAGCACTTGACCAACCCGGTCAACCACCCTAGCCTCCCGGCTGAACCCTAAGTCACCCTTGGTGCACACACACACACACCCCTAGCCTTGGCACGGGCTCATGTGCCAGAACTACGCTCGGTCTGATCTCACCCCTATGTGAGTACGTAGGCAGCCCAACCTGGGTTCGACCCTAGTCTAGGATTTTCTCCTTCTTAGATTAGCATTATCTTAAATACTTAAGGCATTTGATTAAATCTGAGATTAATTTGGCTTAACCCTAGCAAGTAGGGAACCACTGAAAGTGGAAGTGCCGGGGTGCCTAACCCCTTCCCCGGACTTAACCGAACCTCTTACCCTAATCTCTGACCGCAGACCAAGACCTTATCCAAATCCCAGGGACTTATCCCTTCCGAATGAATAGGTGGCGACTCTTAACTCACCCCGTGAGATGCAAACCAGGGTTTCCCGAAACCCGCGCTCACATAGAGAATGTATTGTTTCTTCGAGGGATGTCAAGGTTAATGTTTCCTGTGCACTTGTTTTAAGTTTTAACATGTAAACTATAACGGTAAATCATGGACACTCCAATTAATGATCATTCTCATTTTATTTATTTTAAAATAAAATAGATACTAAGCAAAGGGTAGCTCAAAATATTAACTTCATTCTTGTATGAATGAGATACAAATTTCCTTATAAAATAGGTGGCTATTTGATATCATCATACAAATTCAAACAAAGGGCGGAGACAGGATTTTCATGTAGGGGCTAACAATGATAATAATGATTTTAATGATTTTGTAAAGAACGATTAGGCGGGTATGAAATTTTTTTTTATCTAGGGGTGTGGGTGCTTGGGAGCTATGCCCCTATTTTTTTTATTCTTTTTTTAGGGCCAAGTTCGTGGGTCATCTCGTATGTTTGTGCTCGTTTGTAAATAACATTTTTTAACTTAGGGAGCAGTTGCTCCCCTTGCCCATGGTTATGCTCTTTTAAATTAAATAATATACTATAAAACTTAAATTTTTTCAAAAGTTTAGGGGGGTAGGAAATTGTCATTTTTCCATGCATATGCCCTCTTAAATTAAATATTAATATAATTTTTTTTTTCTTGAAAGTTCAGGGGGTTAGAGTCCTTGGTCCGCCCTGCCTCTAGGCTAAGTTGGAGAAAAGGTTTGGAGGATTTAGGATTTAGATAAGAGAAAAGAGAGAAGATAGGAAAAAAAAAAGGTTAGGATAAATTACTTAGTTAAAGATTAGAGAACCTACTAGTATATTATATAAAGAAAGAACATTACATATACGTCATTTTATAAGTATACCCCTGATATTACATATATCAACACTCTCCCTCAAGTTGGAGAATAAATATTAAGCATGTCCAGCTTGACAGTAATATCCTGAAGAATAACAGAGTCAACCGGTTTGGTGAAGATATATCCTGAAGAATAACAGAGTCAACCGGTTCGGTGAAGATATCAATAAGTTGTTGAGAAGACGAAACATGTTGAAGAAATAAATAACAATCCCGGACTTTCTCACGGAGAAAGTAAATATCATCCTCAATGTGTTTTGTCTGCTCATGAAGCACATAATCTGAGACAATCTTTGCAATAGTCTCGTTATCACAATATGAGGACATAAGACCTTTAACAAAAAACTCTTACTCAAAGAGGAAAGAATGAAGTCATGAGAGTTCATAAGTGTCATGAGCAAGTGCACGATATTCTGCTTCCGCACTAGACCGAGAAGCTACGGGTTATTTTTTCCTCTTTCACACAACCAAGTTATTTCCAAGGAAAGCATAATAGCCCAAAGTGGAACAACGGTCAGTAGCAAATCCGACCGATTCAACATCTATATAACCAAAGATATCGAGGTGACCATGTGAACGATATATAAGTCCACAACTGGGTCTAGTCTTGATATATTGTAGAATACGATGAACAATAGCAATGTGTGAAGCATGGAGAGCATGCATGAACTGACTAGCCATGCTGATAGTAAATGTAATATCAAGTCGTGCTGAGGGTGAAATATGTCAAGCGACCCACAAGACACTGATAGGCATGAGGATCAAAAAGAAGATCACCCTCACTGTCATGCAAAGAGAGCTTCAGATCCATGGGAGAAGTAGCGGATTACATCCACAGTATCACTGAGTAGGTCAAGAGCATACTTCTGTTGTGACAAAAAAAAATTCTCTTCTTAGATCGAGTAATCTCCAAAACAAGAAAATACTTCAGATGACCTAAATCTTTGATATCAAAGGTACGCCCCAGCTCATGCTTAACATGAGAGATGGATGAGGAGTCATCGTCAGTCAAGATGATATCATCAACATATACTAGGAGAATAGTGCGGCCTGAGGTGCCAGAATGAATGAAACAATATGATCAGAGTGATATCGCTAGAAGCCCATGCGAAGGACCACTTCACTAAAGCGATCGAATCAAGCACGGAGTGACTACTTCAAACCATATATAGACTTTCAAAGTCTACAAACCTTTCCAGACTCCCCCTGAAGTGGGAAACCAGGAGGAGGATCCATATACACATCCTCAGTGAGATGCCCATTAAGAAAAGTATTCTTGATGTTTAACTGATAGAGAGGTCAACTCTGATTTGCCGCAAAAGATAGGAGAACACGAACAGAAGTTAGTTTGACCACATGTGCAAAAGTAGCATCATGATCAAGCCCATAAGTCTGAGTAAAACTGCAGGACAAGACAAGTCTTATACTGAGCAACACTACCATCAAAGTTATGTTTGACGGTGAAGACCCAACGACAGCCCACATGTTTCTTCACAGTTGGAAGGGGAACCATATCCCAAGTCTGATTAAACTGAAGAGCATTCATTTCATCAACCATAACATTCTTCTACTCAGGATAAAGAAGAGCATCACGAACTGACCGAGGAATAGTCACAGAGTCAATTGTCGAAAGGAAGGCCTGGTATGAGAGATATATAACTTGATAACAAACATACTTGACAAGGGGTAAGGAGTAACACAGGAGCGAACACCCTTTCAATGAGTAATAGGTATTTCAAGATCAGAAGCAACATGAGTAACAATAGTAGGAGAATGAATAAGAATAACAGGGGTAAAGAAGTACCTCGAGGAGTGGCTTGAAGGGAAGACTATGGTAGAGGCGCATCGGAGGAGGAACCAGGTGGCTGGCGGCGAGAGTATGTGAGAAACTCCTTCTGCTATGGGAGGTCCCCTACAATAGGTAAAGGCATAGAGACAGAAGAAACAATAGGTGAATGCATAGAGACAGGGCCACCATAGGAGCAGGAGAGAAATAAGGGACTGTCTCAAAAATAGTAACATCCAGATATACAAAGAAACGACGAGAGTGAGGGTCATAACACCGATAGCTTTTAGAAGTGCTAGAGTAGCCAACAAAGACACATTGAATGACCTTATTATCCAATTTCTGACGATTGTGGTGAAGATCCTAGACAAAGAAAGTACAACCAAACACATGTGGCACAATGAGAAAAATAGGAACCTGAGGGAAAAGAAGCTAATATGGCGAGAGGTCATCAAGAATGCGAAAAGAGTTCGATTGATTAGAAAACATGCAGTGAGAAGAGTCATGAACCAATAAGACTTATGCACCTGCATGTCTCGCAACAAAAAATGAGTGACCAACTAAATGATGATTCTTGCGCTCAGCAACGCCATTTTGTTGAGGCGTGTAAGGACAGGTAAGCTGATGGGCAATCCAATGAGTTTGAAGAAATGGGACAAAAGATGCAGAGAGATACTCACCATCATTATCATAACGAAGGACCTTATTAAGACCACCAAACTGGGTAACAATCATAGCATGAAATTCTTAAAATTTAAAGAACATCTCATCCTTAGGCTTAACAAGGTACACCCAAGTAACTCGAGTGTAATCATAAAAAAAAGTAACATAATAACGAAAGTCATCACTTGATGGAACAGGAGATGGTCCCCAAACATCCAAGGGAATTAACTGAATAATAGAACGACATCTATGCATTCAAGAAGGATAAATAGTACAAACATGTTTAGTAAGCTCACAAGTATCACATTAAAAAGTAGATAAAGAAAAAAGTTTACTAAAAGTAAGAATCAAAGAACATAAAGTCTTAGATCCAATATGTCCAAGTTTGACATGTCATAAACGATAAGTATCAAGAGTAGCATCAACAGAAAAATGAAAAATAAAAACAATAGCAGCAGTAGAGGAGACTTGATCAGAAGCATAATCAGTGTCAAGATAGTAAAGTCCACCGCTTTCCACTCCTCTACCAACAATCTTCCTCGTAGTCAGGTCCTAAAAGAGATAATAAGAAAGATAAAACATAACACAACAGTTAAGTTTGGTAATAAGACTACTCACTAAAAGAATGTTAAAAGATAAATGAGGAACGTATAACACATGAGATAAAGAGAGAGATAGAGACACAAGAATGTGTCCTACTCCTGAGACTGGAGTAAAAGAACAATCAGCCAAGCGAACATTGGCAGTAGGCAATGAAGGTAAATAAATCGAATAACCATGTGACTCACCAGTCATATGATCAGTAGCTCCGGTATCAATAACCCAGCTAGGAGAAGAAGACGATGTAGTGGTGGCTTAAGCCGAGGGAGCATGGATACTTGTGGCAGATGAAGCAATAGTATAAGGAGAATCACTTTGCAGACGGAACTCAACTCGGATCATCTCAACAACCTGGGCTCTCATGGATTCTAGAGGATCACTGACAACAACTGAGGACTGAGAATCAACAACAGGAGTCGTAGTAAATTGAGCAAAAGGACGAGGTTGCTAATCCTCGTGATAGTCATGTAAACTATAAAAATGATCACAATCATATCCCATTATACCACAACAATTACAAGGAGTAGTAGGTCTGCCACGATTATGACCGCCATGACCACAATGGCCCCTATCATTCCCCCTACCACGACAAGCAGCAGGACAAAAATCAGTAGCAAAGACGGTATGATCCGAAAGGGACATAGGAGTGGTGCTCGAAGACATAACAGCCAATCGACATTCCTCACCAAACGCAGTGGAGTATGTAGATCAACGAGATGGCAAAGGAGATGTGGCAAGAATCTAAGTGCGCAACTGCTCGAATTCAACCCGAAGACCTCCCAGGAAATCATAAATACGATGACGCTAAATTCGCTTCGTCATAATCTTGGCAGAAGTAGCAGATAATTCAAAAAGAGACTTATAATGACTCAATTCTTCCCAATAACGCTGAAGGAGACCCAAAATAATCTAAAATAGATATATCCCCTTGTTAAAAGTAAGCAATCTTATGAGTAAGTTGATAAATCCGAGCATCATTCTCTAATAGGGCATAAGTCTGAATAAGAGCCTCCCAAAGTTCATAACAATCTTTATAAAAAATATAATTCCTGCTAATCTGAGGCTCCATGGAATTGAACAACCAGCCCAAAATAATATAATTCTTTGTCTTCCACTTAGCAATTTCGACAATGCTTGTCTTCGGATGTAGGTCTTACCATCAAGATGCCTCATCTTAGAGCGACCTCCAATATAAAGCTCAATCGAGCATCTCCACGCAAGTAAATTATCACAATTGAATTTAATATTAGTGATAGAGTGGACAATGAAGTCAGAAAAAGCTGGCAGAGTAAGAACTTTAGCATCCATAGAAGAAACTCAATGAGCAAATAACCAATCAATCAAAAATATCAACAACAAAAGATATAATGGTATTAAGATTACCAAAGAGATGACTTAAGTAGCTGCTATAAGCAAATAGGGTGTAAAAAACCATTTTCCAGCAAAAAACGGTAGTAAAGTGGGGCTGTAAAATCACAACTTCTTCAAATCTCATCCAAACAAAGAAAAAATAGGTTCAAGATGTTCCTATAAAAAAAGTGTCCAACAATGACCAATAAACAGTGGAAGCAACAACTCATTGAAGCGGTAAAAAATCTGAACCAAAACAATATTTTTCTTTGAATTTTTTTGTATTTTTTCTTCAAATCATCATAACTTCGTCAATATTTAATCAAATATCATGAAATAGGATTCAAAAATCCTCTAAAATCAAGATCTTTGAAAAATATACATTTGAAGAACCCAAAACCGAAAAATAAGGCCTAGACCATACGGCTAGAGACAGTTGTATGGCTAAAAACGTTACAGCTAGCTTCTTCCTTTTGTTGTTGTTACAGCTTTAAACGACGATCTTCTTCCTTTGATGTACTTTATACCAAGTTGGAGAAAGGGTGAGGATTTAGGGTTTAGAGAAGATAAAAAAAAGAGAAGAGAAAAAGAAGAAAGGTTAGGGTAAATTTCTTAGTTAAGGATTAGAGAACCCTACTAGCATATTATATAAAGAGAGAACATTACATATATACCCTTTTATAATTATACCCCCGATATTACATATATCAACATGCTACACCCCTTAGCATCAATGGAAAAAACCACAAAAGTTTCATAAATCTGGTTTTATTTTTTTGAGATCCACTCATCACATGCGCGGTCTCGACCCTTTGCGGTCTCACTAGCATTTCCCAAAAAAAGACATACATGACCGAACATACAGTGAAAGATTTTGATGAATTTGAGCAAAATCAAACATTATTGGGAAATCACATAGTATCACTTATAACAGGGCTCACTTTTGGTCTATATCAACTGTAGACACCCAATTTTGCACAGCCATAGACTTAATTAGCTTCAAGTACCAAATGATGAAATCAATAAAGTGTGGTCCAAACTCCGAACAATTGTGACCGAAATCCAAACCTATACCCGAGTTAACCCCGAGCCCAAGACAAGGGGATCTAGTTTTTACAAAAAGGGAAAATATTATTTCGCCATTTTAAACGACGAAATGCTGATTGGTTATTTTTTCCGAATATTTTCACTTATGGCGCCCAACTTAGTCTTGAGTTTATGGGAGAAATTTAGTCCCACGTCGTAAAAAAAGTGAAAACCCCTATTTTTCACCTTTATAAAAGGCTACACACCCTCTCCCTCTCATTACACTAGAAATACCCTAGTAATAGGAATACTTTGGAATCTCTACATCTTAGAAATCTCTTGGGAAAGCCTAGAAAACCTAGAAACCCCCAAATCTTCAAAAGCTCTCCAACCTAGGAGGATTTTAGGGTTTCCTTAGCATCTCTTGGAGAAAACCTAGATCTTGAAGGAGTAGTCTTGAAAGGGCCATCAGAGTTTAGATCTCATTCTTATTGAAGGATTTTCTTGAGCACTTGGAGCACGAGTTAAAAAGAAAAAGGTTTGAAACATTCATTGAATTTAATTCGTCTCTACTCATCTAAGTCTCTTCTTCCTTCACTTTCTCATAGTAGTCAAAGGTTTCCCTCCAAACGGTAAGGAGAAAGTAGAAACCCAGACAAAGGAAAGTATAGGAAGAAGAAATATTTGATTTCTTCTCGTTGTTATTCTTTTTTTTTAATTAGTTCTTCCCATTTTCCACTAATGTAAGCAAGACCTCTCTCAAATCAGTCGATGAGAGAATTTGGTCATCGCTGATTTAAGGAAAAGGGTTTGCCGCTTAAGTAGAGAGAATCACCTCGATTCGGTCGAAGAGAGGTGTATTCCAATCTTGAAATAAATGAAAAAAATAAGTAGAGAATGATTTGTCTCAATTCGGTCGAAGAAAAACATTCCAATCTCAGAAAAAAAATATATAATTAGTTGATTGTCTTTTTCATTTAATTCATGAAAATAGTTAAAATGATGGAGAAAAATTAAAAGGCAACTGTCATTTGATAGATGGGTTTGGGGTGCCTAACACCTTCCCCGACTCATAAAAGAACCCCCGAATCCAACCTCTGATTCTCGGACCAAGAGGGAATTATTTGGGTGACCAATCACACCCTTTTTCTTGTGATTGGTGGCGACTCTAAGGTCTTGTCTTCTCACTAGGGAGAAAGTGCTAGTGTGGGGTTGAGAAAACTTGAGCCAGCTATCTCATAGTTGGCAACTCTGCTAGGGATTTGGAGGGTTCAAGCCTTGTTTAATTTTTCTCTATTATTTTGGTTTTTTATTGTAAATTTTTCACACATGCTTTGCTAATGCTGATGTTTCGATTCATAGTAAAGACTAAGCAGTGAGAGTAGCAACATTTGAGGAGCTCCCTTTGAGAACAAAGTAAACTAAATTAGTTCTTTCTTAATCCACATTACAAGTATATAGAATTATAGTGCATACACACAAAATGTAGATGTAGAGAATGTTTGATCATCTATGCTCACTTGTAAACCCTTTGATCAGCTGTAGCTTGCAAGTACTTGAGAACTTTAGACCTGAATTGAAAGAAACCCCAAGACTTTTAGTTTAGTCTCTTAGAAGCAGTATGTGGACAGGGATTCTGCATGACTGTAGGGATAGTGCTCATTCAAGGCCCTAGCTCTAAGCTTTTTCCAACGTAATTGTCACACGTGAGATAGCGACTGATGCACAAAATATGGGTGAGGTCTGGCCCTTCACACCATGCCACTTAACCTGTTCCTCCTGGTTTGAAGTTTCTGTGCTGGTGCCATGGTGCAACAAAAATAAGATTAACCCCAGGGTCTCAATTTGTTGACAACGTGAGTTGCGCACTATATCCGATATGAAGTCATATGTTTTTCAGAACTCTATTGACAATTTGAGAAAATACAATTGTCCAGGATATTGGGAAATCTTAACATCATTTTCTTTTTCCAAATGTAAACCTTGGTAAGTTGCAATTTCAATCCAATGGATTTGAACAAGCTCCTTTGAGATGAGTAGAGGGTTATTGAGGCAACAGGTGTCGAACAATTAATTCCCATTTCGACAGCCTCAAGTTTATCCCTAGATCATCTGCCAAACTAAATAACTCCAGGGATTTTTTATAAGATTTACACCAACCTAACCTAAGTATCATTTGTAGCTTTCCTAATAAAGAGGGATCTGCCTCAGCCTAGCTTTTCTCATTCCACCCCATGGTCCCTGTCCATTCATTTAATATATACATGTCTGTTTCCCTTTGCCTCTCTCCAAGTGAAAAAACATTATTAAGATGAACACAACATCAACATTATCAATACTTTACCCACAACTAGTTGGAGTTGGTAGCACCAATCATGTTCTGTCATTTCAATCTACTGTGAGCATTCTAAACTGTCAAGAGGCATATCTTCAGTAGACCTTTATGTTTTCATATATTTCTCACCATCCCCATACAAGTCCTCTTTGGCCTTCCACACTCCCTTCTAGAGCCTTTAACTTGTACCAATTCACTTGTCATTGTTGCCATTAATGGTCTTCATTGGACATCTCAATTAACTTTTATTTTATTTTGTCACTATTAGAGCTACTCTCAAACTCTCTTGATTGCTCTTATCTTTTTTGTTTTTCCACTCATCCTCATCTCATTTCCGTTCTTTTCTTTTATAGTCTTTTCACTCATCCATCTCAGCTACACGCATTATATGAAAAGCTATTAAATGATTATCTCCGAGTTAATCCTATGTTGCTTATTTCATAACACACGACAAAAATTATGGTTTTTAATAGAATGGACTTGCAAAATAGGATGTGTTGCCTCACCCCCAAATATTTGGGTTAAGGGATTGATGATGAGGATGATTTGTTGCCTAACATTTTTCTCGATGAAGTATAGTTCACTTATTGTTGTCTTATAAAATTTTTGTTTTAGTTTGATTGGAATGCTTCAGACACGTGAGACTCCAAAAGCACATCTACACTTACGTCACCCATCTCTAATTCCATGGTTAACATCCTCATCAATTACTCTTCTTACCAATAATCGAGCATAGATATTGAATTGTTGTTTTGGAAAATCTTCTAGCCATCAGTCCTAACTATCTCCCTTAATGAAGTTGCATTCCATATAATTCTTTCTTGTTTTGACTTTTTTTGAAGCCCCTAGATTCCAATGTGTCCACAATTTTAGCCTCCTCATCCGATATCATGTCACTTGCAAATACACACAAGAGTGATCCTCCCGTTGAATGAGTCAAACCATCAGTGAGCCACCTCAGGGTCTTTGAGTGCATCTCGTCTTTCTGACAAAGGAGCTATAGACAAATGTGTGTCTCATCTTTCCTCAACTACATCTATGTATTTGCTCAGGGTTTTATTTTTAAATACCAACATATTCACTTCTTATGAACTCCATCATATGTTTTCCTAAAACAATAATGACCATACCGAGACTTTTCCCCTTCTCTTTTAAGCATATCTATCAAAGATATTCCTTTAAAGGTATCCTTCTTCCTTTGGAATGCTACTTTAAATAAGATTCTTACTTATGATCACTTGAAAAGTAGAGGATGGAGGATGGCGAACCATTGTTTTTTGTGCCTTCATGCAGAAGATTCGGTGGATCGCTTGCTCTTTAATTGTCCTATTTTGTTTGAGATATGAGGTCAGTTCCTCTCCTGAGTAGGAGTGGATGGGGTCTTTCTTTCTTCATTTCACAACTTCTTATCCTTTAGTAAGTATGGATGGTGCTCAGGAAGGTGATTTGGTAAGTTCTTCCTAGCACAGTATCATGGACAATTTGGAAAGAGAGAAACACCCAAGTGTTTGAAGATTCACCCTCCTCTCCATCTTGCATATGCTCACGTGTCCAATTACTTGTTTTAGAGTGGTTATCTATTCGGCATAGCAAGGAGGATCTGGGGGAGGTATTGTTTTGAGCTTTTTGAGCGGTGGCGGTCTTTGTCATCAGTTTAGGATTTCATGTTTTCATTTTGAATTTTCTCTACCAATAAGAGTTTATGAGCTTGTAAACTGTGTCTGGTTTGGTTCTTTTGTACCTTATCTTATTAATATAAACTTTGATTTCCGATCAAAAAAAATTTTCCAAAAAAAATAGCTTCAGATGTCGGCCTCCCCATGATGAAGCCAAAATTAATTTTCTAACACCCTAATGACTTGTCTTGATCTGTAGTCCATCATTTCTCTTCCATAATATCATAGCATGACTCATAAGCTTGATTAACCTTAGCTTAAGGTTCTTTATCTTTTGAATCGAAACCTAAAAGACCTGGCAAATTTCTGGAATATTTCCCAACATTTTTTGTCCAAACTAGCTTTTATTTTCACAATGATTTCGTCAAAGACAGGTTTATGTATATTTTCTTTATCCTTTCTTTCTTTGAATGGGCATCTTTATGCCTACCTTGATGAGGAGGAAAACACAATTGAATACTTGATTGTCAAAGTGCAGTGTACTTTGTTGAAAATGAAGCTTCTGTAGATAATGAAAGGAAAATTATCATCCTCTTCAAGTAGTAACATTTCGCATTCGAGGAACTAGCACGATGTGATAACATCGTTCAATTCATAGGTTTGTGATTCGACGAGTTTTCTAACCAAATTGTAAGGATTTAAAAAACAGTTTCGGAGACTGTATCGGTCCCAACCATAACCAATATGTTATATATTGATTTCGGACGGTACATTTTTTTTCTTCTTCAAAACATCAAATTGGAATAAAATAATGTACTAGGAAGCCAAGACCAAGTAGAATTGCAAAAATATAAAATAGGAAGGGAATAAGAGAAATATAAAAGATGTAAGTATTTATGGTTATATGGTAACCCACATAAAAGGATAGCGTCTTGTGAATCTTACGCCCGAAACCGATATGTATTCGTAAAGCTCGTCCGAATCATATCGGTTACAGACGAGTCTTATAAATCATGCATTTGGCGATTTTTATTACCATGCAAAATTGGGGTTATTGGTAAGAACTACGGCAGATTGTTGGGGGATGAATCTACATCATCAGCTATGTTGGAGATTTCCATTATGGGATCGCCAGCTTGTCCATACGGTTCGTGGTTGTAGAGATTCCCTGGATCGACGCACATGGCTACAGCATATTGAGGTTGATGTAGGGGGATTCATCTAGATGAGTTTCA
This sequence comes from Tetracentron sinense, assembly GCA_015143295.1. NCBI lineage: Eukaryota > Viridiplantae > Streptophyta > Magnoliopsida > Trochodendrales > Trochodendraceae > Tetracentron > Tetracentron sinense. The sequence goes on along the minus strand of CM026573.1, from coordinate 1,241,190 downwards.
CTAATGGAGTGATTGGGTATGCGGTGGCCTACTCAACAAACTTGAAAGGGAAACAAAGTCAAGACATACGTTCCTCATATACGAGTACTGCGAGGTTGTCTGCCGCTTAGTTTCATTTTCAGTAGACATGTGAAATCTGTACCACTGCATAAATAGAAAGACAACAGAATCATAGGAATCATAGAACAATCACCTAATAAGACAATTGATGTTGTTTAGAATTAATGCTTTTTTTATGCATGGGATTATTTGAATGGTCTTGAACCCTTTGTACCAGTCATTTGCATGCTTTGGAAAGATAGAGACGGACTTACATTTTTTTTTATCATGGAGGATAACATTTTCCTAATGATAATAGGTCCATTTTTTGTTTACTATGCATTTTTGAATTCATTAACTTTCTGTTGTAGCTTGTGCTGTGAGTGTTAGATAGTTGCAAATTTAAAATTTGATGAGGTTAATATGTTCCTTTATCATTTTTCATGTGGCAGGTCAAACGCTATATGAAGCAATTACTGCCCGGGCTTGAACATTGCCACAGTCATGGTGTCTTGCATCGTGGAATCAAGGGTTCGAATAGGGCTGTCAACGGATCGGATTCGGACCGGATCTGCCTAGATCCGAATCCGATCCGATTAAGAATCCGACTGATCCGAATCCGATCCGAGATCCGTCGGATCATGAAGTAACCGATCCGAATCCGATCCGATTATATATCGTCCGATCCGAATCCGATCCGAGTAAGGTTATTTTTTTTAAAAAAAATCTATTTTAATAATAAAAAATCTAATAATACCTTAATTAATACTAATTAATGTTAATTTTTTTTTAAATTAATATTTTATACATAGAAAATCTAAATAATATATTTAAAATAATTAAAAATTATTATTATTATCGGATCGGATTTTAATCGGATCGGATCACCCTATATCCAGATCCGATCCGATTATAATCGGATTCCACCGATCCGATCCGAATCCGATCCGACGGATCACATATAGGGTCCAAAGTCCGGCTAATCGGATCGGATTCGGATCGGATCCGGATCATGATCCGGTCCATTGACAGCCCTAGGTTCGAATCTGCGTCTTGACAATGAAGGAATTCTTAAAATAGCTGATTTTGGATTGGCTTCTTTTTATGACCCCGGCCACAGGCAACCCATGACTAGTCGAGTTGTCACTCTTTGGTATCGTCCCCCAGAACTTCTTAGGCTACTTATTATGGTGTAGGTGTTGACCTTTGGAGTGCTGGCTGCATTTTGACGGAGTTGCTTGCTGGGAAGTCAATCATGCCAGGTCGGACAGAGGTATCATTTTTCTTGCTTTATAAGTTGTAACTTCTGTAAGGTTGAATATACGAAATTGTGTTATGTATTCTATTTGTCTGATATAGGAGTAGAGTTTCAACTTCCATTTTTGAGTTTGTGTTACCGTTAGTTGACTAGAAATAGGAAGTTTTCTTTCTTGGAGTTACTGTAATCATGTTTACTTTGTACATGTTTATTGACTCTTGTCATTGATAGGTGGAACAACTGCACAAGATTTTTACGTTATGTGACTCCTCATCAGAAGAATATTGGAAGAAATCCAAATTGCCACATGCAACTATTTTCAAGCCACAACAGCCATATAGATGCTGCATAGCAGAAACTTCTAAGGATTTTCCGCTCTCGTCGCTACCCTTGATTGAAACTCTTCTTTCAATTATGAACGAGGCTATATACAATTTTCTCAAGTGCTCATTGTCATCTGATGACTGATGCTTCTCTTCTTCCTTCAGAGGCAAAGAGGTCAGGGTTTGTCATCTGATGACTGATGCTTCTCTTCTTCCTTCAGAGGCAAAGAGGTCAGGGTGGGAAAGCTAATGCTGCTGATGGTCCAAAGAGAGTTAGAGTTAGAGTTCGAGATCGAGATCGAGATCGTGAATGGAGTGGCCGGGCAATCCTGGCTCCATAAGCCAATCCCTACTCCATAAGCCAATGTTGAGCTCCAAACAATCTTAAATGTATGTGACACAAGCACCTTCTATGTATATATCATCTTGCCAACTTCCAAGTTTGATAGTCAACTCAAAAGAGACAAATTAAGGCCCAAGTATTATAACTTTATAAGTAATTACAGTCTAGGACTAGGAGTGTGATCCATCATTTGAAGAGTCTAGGAGACCACTTAGGTCAAAAATCAACTCTATTTAACAATGACGGGCAGTCATTTTCCTTTACTGTTTGTTATACTCTTTTATGACTCGTCAAAAAATTCTGGTTGATCAGATGGTTGCTATCATCTGATCAGATAACTTTCATTTGGGACATTTCTTAGGTTAGACTCATCAATGGAAAATCTTACCCACTTTCCTGTGCACAATGATAGGTCTATGTCATCTACAAAACAATTTTTATTGTCAATACAAATAGATTTTGGGAGTTGGAAGTTCCCCTTTAAACTTTATTGTCTTTGTATTTCTTAAAAATATTGTTTGTAACTGCATTTTAAGGAATTACAAACTTATATACAAAGTTTTCAAATGCTATCTTTGTCCATAAGATGCTCCTGATTTTTACTATGTGTGTGGTTCATCAATCTCAGATTTTTTTTTTCTTTTTTTGGTTTCTTCATTGTAATTAAGCAGTGGAGATTAGTAACACAAAGAAACACTAAGAGCAAGATTGAGAAATTCCTGCCTCCCCATCAGGATGGAGGGGTAGAGTGTCCACTCGATACATCACATGGCGGCCCTGTATCCTTTGGTGCACCCAATACTTAGACCTCGGCAATATTAAAACCCAAAGTCCTTGGGCGTCTCACATTCATTGAGAAATACTGCAGTTGCTGGAGGACCTTCTAGAAGGAGGAAAGCCAACAAAGAAGAACCCAAATGGCTGTATCTGGGACATCTACCCTAGCGGTCAAGCCATCCTCAGTAGGGCTGTTAATGGATATGAAATTTAAGGGTAATGAATCAGTTTCTGGGGTTTTTGGCCGCAGAAAGTATTAGATCATTGCTATTATTATTATTATTTGGAATAGGTGTTATCTTCTGGGTTTAGTTGTTGAATGTCTTCCTTGTTCTTGCTCCATTTTTTAAACAGTGCTCATAAGAGTGGTGTAGGAAATCTCAACTTGGTATTTCTATCCATAACCTGGTAAGTAATCAACAAAATGGAATCCCACACTTGGGTGTAGTTTGGTAACACTAATCTAACAAGCTCTAAATAGGTATAGATTATTTGAAAATTGTGCTTCGTTGGACTTTAGATTGTTAAGTTATGTATAGCAATTAGAGCTTATTAATCTTTACCTATTTAGAGCTAATTAGATTAGTGTTACCAAACTCCACCTGGTGTACATCTTTTGTAGGGAGCTGCTTTGCTTAGCAGAACGGCTGAAATCTTTATTCTGCTAGAATGGATCTGCTCTGGGATGGAAGGATTCGAACCTCCAAATAGCGGGACCATTGGAAGTTATTTTCTTCTAGCATATGTTGTAACTGCATGTCAGGCAACTGTTTACCTCTCATCTCTGCAAAGAGCTCTTTGTTTTACTTTGGGATTATCTGGGATCTGAATTTTGTAGACTTTATCGAAGGTGAATAAATGGCATTAACTTTGTATGACAATCGCATTTGTTTTTACTACCTTAAATGGGAGTAAGAGTGATCCCCAAAACCTCTAGAGATCACTCCCCTTAGTAAAACAAAGGCTTCCAATTTATTTCAGTATTTTTACAGCAGATATGCTGCTGTCATGGTGCCTGCAGCATTACAAGAAATCTTAAGGTCCCTAATCACCCAATTGTAGGATTGTGTATTTGCGTGATGTACTGATGTCATGACTTTTCTTTGATGTCATGGTCCCCAGGCTCATTCAGCTGGATTGGAGTGACAAGTTGATCATACTCAATACCCGTGGGACATGTTTGGTAACCCAGTTGCCTGCTTAATCTACCTATATAATTTAACCTTTTGAAAGATAAACTCTGTTTCTTTAGCACCAGGTTTTGCTTGAATCATGGCCAAGCCAAACTTAATATGGGTTTCCTTATAAATTGGCTGTAATGCAAGTTAATTTCATTACCAAACACCCTACTGCCCCTGTTTATCCATCTTCGAACCTCAGGAAAGAAATGGAAACAAAAGTATGAAAAAGGCAAACATGGAAAATCCAATCCTTGATAGTTCTTACTTCTTTGGGGATGATACAAAATTCCTCATTTGATGGAACACAAAATGTTGATAACTATTCAATGAATTTATGTGGGTTCCTGTCATCAATAGCTGACCAAATAACAAAGATTAAGATGAGAATAAATAATACAGAAAGACCATATTTACAGACGCCCCTGCACCAGATGATTAGAAACAGATCTTGCCACAACATTTGATTGACCAGGTATCAAGGAACCACATATATTCATCAAATGTGCATCACATCAATCCCTACCTGCATCCAATGAAGAGTTAACAATCAGAAACAGAAAAGTATAACCTCATAGAAAAAAAAATGAAAAAAATTTTGAAACATAAACACATTCCATTGTTATTGAGAAATTTAAGGCAATGAAGATGGACAACACCATAAAGTTGAGAAACTCTGTCATTTAGACAGCCACTGACATCAGGTATCATAGTATATACAAGTGAAATATCAAGAAAAGGAGGCACACATAGGAGGGTCAGGACTCAGGATAACCTAGAAGTTCTCCAAGACCCAAAACTAACCATATCATTTTAACCATCTGTTTCATTGCATTTTTTGGACAGTATAAGAAATTGGATAAGTTTCCAGAACAAAGCCTATACATCACTAGGCATGATCACCTGATCAGGTATTTCCTAGGTGGGACCCATCTACCCCTCCAAGATGTTTGGCCTCTAGGTGTGTTCGTAATTTACATGGGACAACAAATGATGTTTTGGGATCATGCAACCTATTTCAATTACCAGAATACACTACAGTGATCATGTCTTCGCACCACAGGGGACTAACTTCGGGTGCGTGAACAAGAGGAATATATGAAGTCTCAACAATATGCATAATTATATACTATATTCCCTCACTTCAATATGAGATCCTATCTGGTCTATGGGCAAATGAAACAGCGCACACAAATAATAATTTGAATCATAATATTTAGATCAAAGTAAATGAGGTAATATGATCTTGACATCCACAAGCATCCAGATGTACAGAAAGTGATGTAATGGTGAAAGTGAAACACTGAACAAAATATTACACCAGATTTTTACACTTCCTGAAAGAAAAATAGTGCATAGGTATTCTCAAATACCTCTGATATGACCTGTCCGAGAGACTGCTTCAGAAGCAATTGAAGCTGGCTGGATATTTGTTAAGGAAATAGGCGTCAGAGGAGGTGAAGCAATGTCTTCAGCTTTCTCTGGATTTTGAGGAGCATCCAACAGCTTGCCCATATGTACTGCCGTTGCTCTCCGACTAATTGAAGGTATGGAGAAACTCCTAGAGACAGACAGAGGAGGCGTGGGGAGTGGAGATGCTGCATTTGATGCCACCAAAGGCATTTTATTTGTTGCAGACAGCTCTTGACTTCTGGAGGGAAAGGGAGCTGAGTGACCAATAAAACCTGAAGGTCTTGCAGGCTTCAAGGCTAAACTGATCGGGGGCCTAGGAAGCTCGTGAAGCTCACTTATTTTGGGTGAGGATATAAGACGAGGTGAAGCACTTGGGGATACTTTTGGAGATGAGGATGGCTGAGGTATTGGTACACGCGAAAGCATTCCAGAAACTAGCTGAGGGTGTTCCATCGAGGCTATGGGACCACTGGCAGATAAAACAGGCCTGGTTGACCATGGTTTACTAGTTAATGGACCAGAGAAAGCTTGTCTTTTGACTTTTTTAGTATCGGAAGCAGTAAGTGGATCAAGCTGTGGTAGTGAGAGCCCTTCGGCCAAAGGAGGGGGTAACTTAATGGAGGCACTATTACTGTTGCTCTCTTTGAGGACCGACTCTGCTTTTAAGATGGTGGGCCCCAACAATTTGTCATCTCTGAAATCCTTCTCATGTTTTTTTGGTTCCAAGGGGGACGAATGCCACAAATTATGGGTGGATCCACTAAGGTTTGTCTGCCTGGTACGAGGAACTGGAGTACTTGATCCTGCAGGAATTGAACTCTTTGCATCAACTGGTGTGGGTAGTACATACGTGTGAAACTTCCGTGTTGATGATGGCTGCATTTGTCCTGGATCAAATTTCTTCTCCGGAAAGATTGGGGCTGATTGGCTGCCTGCCCTAGGTTTTCTACTGAAGGCAAGGAGATCTCCCTGGCTTTTATCTAGATTTTCCTGCAAACAGACCGAAAGAGGCATACATCACGGAAGCTGGGAAATAGTTGACTGCTCTGATCTCAAATATAAAAATTTGGCAACCAAATGGAAAAGCAAACCCAACATAATCTAAATGCTCATGGATGTAAGCTACAACAAGCCATTCCAAAGTCAGTCCCATACACTCCTTAATTTTTACCCATGGAGATTGAAAATAAGTTATACCTTCAGCTCATAATTAGCTACTGTTTGTGTGGGTACCCTAATGGATCCCCTGCCCAAGTGTAAAAGTATGTACAATTATAGTCATAAATTTATTATCCAAAAAACAGGGCGGGATGTGTACCTCTGCAGCTTCCACTGTTGAGACTTGGGGAAAAGAAAGGTGAAGATCCAGCTGCATAATGAGCCACCATATCAGATCACATGGAGAAAGGCGTGATAAAAACAGGAAACAGTATACAACAAAGTCATAAATCACAATAAAGTAAAACTCCCCAGGCAAGTAATCTTTGAGAGAAGTGAAAAGAGAAGCTTTAAAACAATATGATTACTATGCCAAAATCACATGTGACCAACATGATCCAGTGTGAAGAATAATTTCTGTAGTTTGTAACAAACTAGTGTATTGACCTGAAATTAATGATAATAATAATAATAAAGGCATCCCCTCTCTCTGTATATGATTATCCAACCTATTCTCCATTATATTGCAAACATATTTAACAATATAATGCTTTTTGGACAATCTGCTACGACGTGGACATGTAAGACTCATGAAAATTTAGTGCGGGAGCATCTCCGCAATCCTACCATACTGATGGATAGTTTAAAAGTTCCCACATAGAGCCTCTTTCCAGTAGTTCTATCAGGGTTCTGACAATTATAAGGGGTTGATGGACAATACCAAATGGAACATTAATAATTCAGGTAGAAACTTAGAGCCAACCCTTTTAAAAAGGATAAGTTCTTAGCAGTGAAATGCACACATAATTCAAATGCATAAGACAGTCTTCAGCATGAAAACCTAATAAGCAAAGAAAATATAGCAAGTTTAAACTTTTCAACCAGTTTCCAACCACATTAAATTCTCACCTCCATTGAATTCCTTGATGTTGAAACAACATCCTGCCCCAGGTCATTTTGTCCATAGTCAAAGCTCAATTCTCCACAACCATTGGCATCATAGCCATCATCGTCATCACCATCTTCCCCATCTTCATCTTCTAGCCCGCTGAATTGGTAATCAATATGCTGATGCTCAGTAACCAGTTTTACGTGCGGCTCAACTGCCTCAAGAGACTTAAGTCCCTTCCTAAAGAAACTCAACTGTTTTTAAGCAAGGCAAGAAAAAAAAACATATCAAAAGGCAATTATCAAGAAGAATACAAGGTCTTAACGTTTGAAAGTTAAGGGGGAAAAAATGAAACCTGAGCAGCATTGTGCCGAGCTGCTTGTGTTAGAAGACTTCGAGACTGCCCTTGCTTTAGAGATTTCAAGCGAAAAACGAATAAGGTTGCCTCCTCATCATATTCATCACGAGCTGTTTGCAACTGCTGAAAGGAAAAACTTTCTCCTTTCCCGCTTTTTGACCTTCCTTTTTCTCTCTGTGCCGCCACCATGTATTCATATGCATTTCTGATGATCATGCACCCAAAGTGAGAAGAAATTCACTTCAAGGAAACAGAAAAGCTAAAAGAAAGAGTTGGACCTCTTTTCATCGCATTGATGTTTCATATCCTGCATCAACATATGAGAGAAATCCCATTAAGTATAATTTGTAGTACAATGCTTAAACTGCGATAAACATGTTGTCGTAAGAAAGAAAAAGACATAAGCAAGAAGCCCAATTCAAAATCTCCAACAAGAATTCAAGCATTTTTCATGGGCAAACTTGAAATTTGTTTTTAAAAAAATGGATGCGGCTGCTGAGAAGCAAAAGGAATAAAACAAACAGGACACGTTGTACCTCCACTCAACCTTCATAATTTAGAAAGTTAAATCTGTACACTAAATTCGGGTGCACTTTCAAATACTTGAAGGGGGGGAATCATGCCGCTTAACTTCAATAATTGTCAATCCAACAAACCTGAACCTTCCCAAGTCTAATGAAATTTTTTTATCCAATGACTATGACAACCAATTCAGTCATAGCTCAATTTTCAACTGAAGGAGTCCAAAAAAGTGGCTCAATATAGATTACTCAAAACTATGCACTGCGAGTCTGCGAATAATCAAACAATCCAGAGCTGCAAACTTTGCTCAAATTTTAAAAATTGGAAATACATTTTGCAAATTTTAATATTAAATATATTTGCAACACAGAATGACCTGCAAACAATAAACTACACATTACAATAGTACCACATGTTAATGCACCAAAAATTCAAACTCAGCAGCTGCCATGGTAAAATCCAAATGTTATGCTTTCTAGTATCCAAATGCCCTCAGTATTCAGGCCCAAACTAGTGAAACATGATTTTTGTGTCTATCAGCAACCAATGAACTCTTGTCACTGTTTTAATCGACACATAACAGTAACTTTCGAACTAAAATGTAACACTACAACTAATTAATAAAAGCGATTTTAATGCTCTTTTTTTGTTTCTGGAAAAATCAAGAGTTACTAGACAGTTCCCCCATTTGCAACTACTAGCTTGTATAATAGCTCCCATTGAATCTGCCAAACATGAAAAAAATTATGATGAAGAATGTATATGATATCTAAGCATGCTGATGGTGGAACCAAAGCCTCAGGATCAATTTGAGCTGCAAAGAGGTCAGCCAATCACGTAGATTCATGCAAGTTTAGAAACTAATGAAACTCTTTAGTAACACTAGGATGCACAAAAGAACCAACTAAACTGCTAAGCAAACTCTAAGATGGGGGAAAAAATGTAACAGCCAGGTAATGAAGGAATTTTATGCATAGCACAACTTTCCTAGAAAAAAAAAAGGAACAGACCTCCACTGTTCGAAGTTCATTCAGAAGAGACTCTGATGGGGTTGTAATTGTCTGGATAACATGTGAGCGCTGAAATATAAAAGAAGTAATTACCAAACTAAAATCAAGGCATTTCTTGTAAAATAATCACTAGATATGTGCAATAGTTTACAACACAGTAATCAGGTCTTACATAGCTATCAACAAGCTTTTGAAGCTCAAACTGCACTTTTCCCAGCTTTAATAAAATTCTACCTGTGTAACAACCAACACCACTACAGCATAACTCATATGTAAATTAGAACACTTCAAGAATCAGAAAAGAAAATACATAACTTAGAAATAAAGTGTTCGATTGAAGTTTTAAATGGAAGACTTTGGCAACACTTGATTTGAGATCATAATCCACATAGCAATTATAACAAGAATTAGAAACTCAGGTTTGGGTGCCAAGTAGACCAGCCGAAATCCCAAGGCAACTTGCTGAGCATAATTCCAATTGGGCAAGTACACACAAAATTTCTTCTGGGGAAAGATCACTAAGGAGGAAAAAGGGAAATCGTTACAGAGAGAAATTTTAAACCTTGTATTTTCATTTGTCACTTGTCAGAAACATAGATAAAACAACAACAAAAATAAAAAAAACAAAAGCAAATTGTATAAATATTAATAATAAAGACAAACCAAGTTTTTGTATAAAGACAGAAAGAAAGTTTTACAGACAATAACAAAAAGGCAAAAAGTGGAAGCTAGACAAAAAAAATCGTATAGATATATCATCCATATGGTTGGGATAAGGCACTTATAAATTTATCACGTATGCATACTTCAGTCATAGATGCATGTATCTAAAGAAAGAAAAAGATAAAAAAAAATAATACAACAGTAAATTGAGGTAAATTGTCTAACCACCCTACCCCTCACTCCTTGCACACCACTCAAACATTATCTGCTCAACAAACTAACACTCAGATTCCTTGTAATTGGTCTAAGATGGTCCTTCATTGCCAAAATTAGGTAAGGACTACAGAGACTTTATTATTCCCCAACTCAAAAATTTGAAGAGTGAAGCATAAGTCAAGGTAACGTCCAGATTCTGTATAAAATGAGATCCAAGTCATATGTACGACTTGACTTGTATAATGGAACTAAATTCAGTTAGGAGTCCACATAAATTTGGCTACACTTCAGATAGCAAGTTGGCCCGGATATGATCCTCAGCCAAAGCATACGAAGTTCTTAATGCACCTGCTTGTTTAAATGATCAACAGAGAAAATTCAAACATAGCTAGATCTTTATTCACTTACCACATTCTTCATCATCATTTAATGCAGTTTTCTCAAGTAGACAAGCACCCATTTCCTGCAGTGATTCTGAGAATTCTGAAAGCACATGGAGTAAAATGAGAAGATTTTCCACAAATGATTCTGCATAAAATGGTCATCCATTATCAAGATTCAAACAGGATAATCATCATGGTCAAGTTCAGATGTAGAACTCGACTTGAACAAAATCCTATCATCATATCACAACCTGCTGTTTCCATGAGTTCTAAAATCCTAGTAATTCCAGTACGTGAACTTTCATCTTATATCACAATCTTCAAAAGCCAATATATTTTTAAAATGTCAGTACATTCAGGCACGGCTTAGCTGAGTCTGGTCTTGGGGAATTCAATATAGTTTCAAAAGGGTTACCAATAGAAGTATTTCCAGAGTAAACACCATATAAATGTGGCAGCAACTCGGCATAGTCGGTAACAATTCCAAGGGCCCATAAACAATTCTCAACTCACATATGTTTTAAAAGTTGCCTAAGTGACATGCCAAGTCCATAATCCTTCAAAGCAATGGAATAGTAGAACAACACTGCTGTGGTACAGAATTCTCCAAGTTGTTTACCAAGTTATGAGACCAATGATGATCCAACAGAAGACCCAGTTATGGTCCAAATTGATAATTAAAATACACATTGCATAAAAAATGATTGGAGACAACATAAAATGAGGGATTACTATGCTAATAATTACTAAATATAATTGGAGTTTTCCCAGAGACAAATCATGGATCATTCTCTCCTGAAATATATAAATCATGGATCATTCTCTCTTTTGCATTTTATCAGGAAATTTACGGAGAAAGAAACTCCGGCAATCAGATAAGAAATAAGTCATAAAGTACCATATGCACTATTTGTCATCGCAGCAGCTGCAGAAAGTAAGCTATCATAACAGTTTCTCATGTCTTGCATGTCCTGCAGAAACAATAATCAAATAAATAAAATAAATGGCTACATTTCAGAAGCCAATATACAGATAACAGTCAAGCTAGTAACAAAGATATATTTACAAAGTTTTCAATGACATTAAATGATGTATCAGATGGCCTAGGCCCCTGACAGACTGATAATAGTAGTTGCCTCAACGACTTTAATAGCCTGTATCAAGAGCACCACAATCACATAAGCAAACAAAGCCCGACCTTCTAATAGTCAAGACCTGTAACACAAAGCACAATTTGCAAAATATAATGTCATTCCTCCGTAAAAATTGATTTCCAACACCAGATCATAAGAAAGCATTGCCAGACCTTCCCATCATGTTAATACATGCTTATCTCCAACATCCAATCAAAAAATTTTGAACCTCACAAATCACATAGTTGTTTCCTTTTTTTTTTTCCCAAATGATCATACCAATTCTCTCATTACTCACCATGCAGCATACACATATATGCTCCTACTTGATTTCCATTATTGTTCTTGGAGATAGTAAAAGGGGGATTACACCAACAAGCATTTCTGCACGTAAAATGAAAGAACACTCTTATTTCTGGCATTAGATTATCACTAGTTAAGATCTTGTCTAAAACCGCAGTCCACAGAAAAAATGATACCTTGGAGGAAACTTACAAGAACCACACAGCTTAATGAGGAAAAGGTACACTCGGACTAGTCTACAAAGCTTGCAAAACGGATCTCACAGAGAATCGTCCCTTGTTGTCCGGGAACCAAAGCCGACTATCTCTAATGACAGGTTAAGGGGTCACCTGTTGAATTTAGGATAGTAACCTGACGAGGTCCTGAACCTCCCAATCGAATAAATCACGCCTCACTTTGGGTGACTAAACTGAGGCCCCAGCTTGCCAATCTAGATACTAAGCTACCGAAGCGTCCTTGCGGTAAGGCACCTCCTTCTCCACAAAATTTTCATATAAGATACGATTTAAGGTATGATTGACCATCCTAATATAAATGAATGAGACACCTATATCTATCTTTCGCTTCCCATTCCTACGGATTTTTTGAGCTTGCTTCCCGATCCTCTCTTCCGCTTCGCTTCTCAATTTCGCTTCTCATTTTGGTAACTATGCTTTGGGGGTATCTCTTGGTTATCTATCTTAACCAAGGTTTTAAAACACAGTTTTGGGTTGCGCAATGATCTCTGCTGAAACCGTTACATAATGGACGTTACGATCCAGCAAGTAGCAGTCATTTTTTTGTCGTTTATACTTGAAACAACACTATTATTGATCCGTTATATTAAAAAAAGGACCTTTTTTTTAATAAAATGAAGGCGCCCTATTTTAAGACATTTTTTTGTATAAAAGGAGCGGTTTTAAGTCCCTTTAGTAAAGACAACCAATTTTAAGTTGTTACGACTTACGACGTTATATAATGTTCATAACGGCAACTACGAACGTTATGTAACGACATAACAGCCGAGTCTTACAAAACATGGCTATTTATAGGTAACGGTGGACGTATAGGTTTGATGTCTACTCAAACCTTTACATAATAATTTTGATGAAATTTATAACCATGTTATTAACTACTACCTCCACCATATTTGTGTTCTTGCTAAAGTTGCATTTGTCTTAGTCAACTTATTTTAAAACCCTTAGATTCTAAGGATTCCTCCACAACTCTAGTTTTGCATTTACCTCATCTTTAGTTTCATCAATTCATAGTTCATACTTCATACCATGCCATCAAGAAATAAAGTACACCAAAAGACCTCTCAAATATGAGCTATCAATTCATCCATAATCAATGTGAAATGAAACGATTCATAGCTAACCCTTGATGTAACCTTATTGTCATACGAAACTCGTATGTCTCGTCACACCATTATTCTCCTGATAGTTAGTGCTCCCTTATACACTTCCTTAATTATATTAATAATGTTTTCTCGAAACTGCTTTCTTCCTTAACACCAACTAGATTAATTCTCTAGGGACTCTATCATTTGCTTTCTCTTTGTCAATAAAATACCAAATGGAAATCTTGCTTCTTTGCCTTAAAATTCTCCATAAATTGTCTAAGTAAGAAGATTGCCTCAATAGTAGACCTCACCAACATGAATCTAAATTGATTTTTTGAAACCCTAGTTTTGTCAAGGCCTTGGAAATAAGATTTTGGGGACATTGCATGGCGATCACATTTTGGAGTGAAATAAACAACAGTAGCAAGCGGTTGCAATTCTTGTCATTGATGAATATGATTATCTATTTCTAGGCTAGAAACTTAATACCGGTCCTCCAAGAGTTCTTTCCATCCAATATTTTAGTTCAAGATGTTTATGATTCTCCATATTATAGTACTATAGCTCATGTCCTCTTCTTTCCTCTAGGTGTGCCTTAACAAGGGCCTTAAAAACAAATCTAGGGAAGCCTCTAGTTAAAGGTCCAACATGTTTGATATTAATAGGGCCACAAGCTACTATAGGATCCATAGTTACATGTACTAAATTGAGAGATTGTCTGTGACATGACACCATTTTTTGCAGAAGTCATGAAGCAGGCACCTTACAAGAATCTAGACTAAGTTACACAGACTCTTCAAGTTTGTAGGTTGAGTCGTGTGTCCATATGTGTGGACAAGGATTTGGACACGACACTCCCGTGTTGTGTCTTGAAACTGCTACTATGCATACTCTTTAAGATTATATAAGAAATGTAGAGTTATATGTTCATCATTTCATTTGCTTCAATTTATGTCTTATTTAGATTATTTAATGAATTGTGATACATGATACTTTTAGAAAATAATATGCATTAATAGATTGATAACAATTTGACCAGTGCTTGTTTAGTACCTAACAGACTAATCATGTAACAGATTAATTGTTGTGAACAAAATTATGTGATGTTTAACTTTGGTATAATACCTTAAATTATATATTTTTTTTGTTTATATAGTGTTGTGGACAGTAATTTATGATTCCATATTTAATTTGTTCCATTTGCAATCTCTTTATAGCATTCTTCATATAACATTTAAAATTTCAGAATTTTATTTTTTTCAAATAAAATTAAGGTACACAATGTCCTTGAATCCTTATTTTTGGGTTTCACCAAATCCTTAATAACCAGAGTTTCTTTGCAAAAGGGAAAAACATAAGCAGATGATTAACTGATTCCTCCTCCAAAAGACACAAATAACAGCGATTCGGGAGACTCCAACCTCTCTTTCAACTATTTGTGGACTTCAAATTGATTAAATGGATACAAATGTAAATAAAGGTGCCCGTTATAAATTCATGGATGCAGTAAGCAAATCATCCCCGATGAGATTAGCACCACAGTGGTAGATTCATCCTACTAAGATTGAACTCTCGTAGTCTCTATGTTGAGGGCACAAAAGTGGGTTCAAAGTCCCGCTACACCATATTTTTCCAATAGAGGTACATTTAGCGTGGCACTTGGTGTGGGTTACCAATCCCCTGAAAATAAAAGGAAAATGACAGGGTTTTTTGGTGGAAACACCATTTCTTTTTTTAATAACGGTTTGCCTAGTTGATATAATCTATGAGTTGAGATCACAGACCTGGTTTCGAAACCAATCTTACCCAATAATCTACTAACCACTTAACTGCTTGCCTACTGAAAAGAAAAAAAAAATGGCATAGATGAGCTTAGTATTGTTCTATTCGTGTCTAGCTTCAAGGTTTTATCTCCTGAGAGAAGAAATAAGCGGATGTGAGGAAGATGTTTTACTGCTAAGATACTGATGTAGTTAAAGGTTACAAGTCAAAATTAACAGTTCTCCCCTTGTCGGTAAGTTTCCAATTTTAGGTTTCATGGTGTAAAGTGAGAGGGTATTGATTATTTGATTGTTGTTGTAGTTCTATTGTGATATTCTTCCACAGAGAAAACTCCACACTATGTTTTGGTGGAAAGAATAGTACAAGATTGTGAGAAGAGCCTTCAATCAAGATTAGTCACGCATTAAACAGAGAAACATTTAGCATAGAGAGTTCAACGCAGCCAGAAGTTCAAAACCAACCAGGAGATAAAAAAAATCTCAAAACCAACAACTGAATGAACTTCCAAAGAGCAAATTTTGGTGAAGCCGGATCTCCACTTGTAATGGAAAGCCTCAAACAACAGCTCGGAATATCCAAATGAAGATTTCCCTAATTTTGAACTAGCTTTCTAAGATGATCCTTAGACAGTGTTCTTAAGGTCACAAAGCAGGGCAACGATCACTGCCACATGCTCAGTGAAAGGAAATAATCGAGACTCAACCATCAAAGAAAACGAATGTGAGAACCTCAGTGATTCGTTTTGAAAATTTTGATTATGTAATTACAAATACTTAAAACCAAGCAACAATCTTTTAACCCCTAAAATCCAGATATAACTTTACTCATCCATAGCTACGCAATCTATTCCAGTTAGTTTCAGAGTGAAAGAGAAATAATCGGAGCACTTTGGAGGGAAAAAAAAAAACCCTAGAGAGAGCAACAAACAGTACCTGCGATGCCTGAGCGAGCTCATCCAGCTGCGCCGAAGGATGATTATCTGTTTTCTCCTTGGCATCGATCTTGTGAAGTGCGAAACCTCGCAGTATCTTCAGAGAAGACTTCATCGCTTCTCAGGACTCCAAGATAGAGGAGAAGGAGAATCAAAACCTCTCTGTATCTTCTGTGAATCCAAAACCTAAAAATCAGAGCTGAAACCCTGATGAAATCTTCAACTCCATTTGAGAAGCTCTCTTCCTTTCAAATATCTGGTCAAAACAGATAGGGAGCGAGAGAGAGTGTCGATGACGAGAAACAAACGTGATTTTGACGGGAACTGAGAGAGAGAGAGACAGATTGGGAAATAAAACAGAAAAATGGGGGAAACGAGGAGAGGCGAGATTTTGTTTTCTGCTTTTCTTCCTTCTGATGGTTGATTTTTATTTTTTTTGCTTAATTTATATAAAATATATTCGATTCTGAAATATATGTGGAAATCAAAAAGTTAACCGAGGTTTAGCCATGTGATCGGCTAACTTCAATCTATAATTCTATATCAGCTCGGCTCAGTTAAGACGCCGACATCATGCTTCATAATTATTACTGTGGTGGGTCGGTTATATCTCACAGCGTTTGTATGTGTGGATAGGGCTGCACACAAGTCAAGCTAGCTCGACAACTTGACTCAACTCGGCTCATTTGAGCCAAACTCAAGCAAGCTAGCATTCCAGAGGTTTGAACTAATCAAACCAAGTTTTTATTTGAGCTTAAATGTTTAAGCAAGTCATGCCTAATTTCAGATCATGTTTGATTCAGCTCAGCTTATTTAAGGATCGGTTCAACTTAGCTCGAAATATATGTATATATAATTTTTTTTCATAATGTAATTATATTAATATAATATAATATTTTAAATTTTTAATAAATTTAAGTCACAATAATGACAAAAAGATTAAAGAGTTAAAAGCAAAAAATTTACCTAACTATACTCTCAAGTCTTATTTGTACATATGAATATATTAAATTTTTTGAGTTATAATTTACTAATAAACACTTTCATTAAAATTATGTAAAAGTCGACAAAATAATTCATCCCATTAGCTTGAATGAAGTTCAAGTTCAAACAGAACTCGAGCTCAAGCTTCTTCAAGCTAAGCTCAAGCCTAAATATTCGAATACGAATCAAGCTCAAGCCGAACTCAAACTTTGCCAAGCTCGACTCGAATGCACTCCAATATGTGTGACGGTTAGAGTACTACAATAGCATGCCGAGCTGAGCCGAGCCGATATTGGAAAATGGAGCGGCTTTTGGCCCTGAGTATTACGAGTAAGAGAAATTACACGTCGACATCTGAATTGTCTAACTCCGTCATGTAATTTGAACGAAACCGTCAAAGTCAGATTTTGCTGACAGGAAAAGAGGCCATTTTGTAGCACAATATCCCACTTTAAAAACGTCCTCCACTTTCAGTCTTTGACCGCCAGTTGTGGGCCAGACGACCGTGTGCCATATGAAATTACGAGATACCCCCAATCTTAACTTCAATTACCACACCTTCGAGAAAGGATTCGTCCTTTTGGAATGTCAATGGGCCGGATTTGGGCCTGGGCCTGAAATTTTGTACCTTTCAAACAACACAATCTATTTACAAGAGACATTTGAGGGCCAAATTTGGCCCGTTAACACTCCTAACAAGATGATGTGCCAAGTCCACCAAACAGCTGAAATATACCAAGACCTCACCTTAGAACACATTAACTTAGGCACCAAGAAGTTTAGGATTTTAAAATTATGTGATTCTTTTAATTTTAAAGTAATCACTTAAAATGTAAAAAAAAAAACCACTTTATAAAAGGAATAAGACAAAATTAGACGATTTTTGTTACAAGCATACTTATAGGATGATGACTATGATCATGTGAATTGTGAACCATACATGACCCGTTGAATGGTGTATCAAATGACAAAAGCACCCTTGAGCTTAGTTGGCATTAATTTATGGAGCCTAGGTAGTATTATTGAGGAGCTGACTTGAAATTCCACCATAAATAAAAGCATGGAATGATATAGTTTGAATGGAATTCCGTAGTCAATATGTGTTTCATTTGATGGTCTGTACTAACCGTATGCCAAAGTATAGTTCCTAACTCTCTATGAATATGAATATGAATATGAATATGAATATGGCTTTTACGATTCCTTGAATCTGTACTTACTTCCAATCCATAGTTCAATTCCCGATCAAGTCAAATTGAGGGACTTACATTTCAAATGAACTTGTGTCCCCTACCCGAAACAAAATGGGGGAATGCTTATTGATTCCGGATCTTGTCCAATCGCGAATGAACTCTTGCACTCATAACGCGTTTTAAACCTTAGGGTTAACATTTTAACACTTACAATTAATGGGTTTTTTTTTAATTCTAAAAATAAAAATATTAATCATAAGAGTTGGTGAATCTTAACCACAGTTAAAATGAATTAAAAGGGACACGAGTTGACTTGTGGGTGCGATTCAGGATTGAACTCTCCCGAGTTTACTCGCGATTGGATATGATCCCAACGAGTGCATATCCTATCCAATTGCGAGTGAGCTGGGAAAGTTCAATTCCACTCACAGAACCCTCAGGTTAATGTACTTATTTTTCAAAAAATCAATGTTAGATTGTTAAACCCTATAAATTAGTAAATCTTAACCACAATTAATGGTTCAATCATGATTGACTATAATCTCAACTCATGCTTGTTGGCATAGTATTCCCATACTTGCACACCTAGGTTTCAATTTTCCATGTCCTGTGAAGACCAACCAAAAACTAGAGGAAAAACACTAAAAATTGAGACAGGAAAAGCATACTTGTCAACATATCACAGTCACCATAAATTGGTCAACATCACCCTTATCATGCCTAATCTCTCCGGGAATTTATCTAAGTAGAAGTTAGGGTTAGAGGGTTTTAAGTAACTTGTGAGTGAAGCTCCTTTTTGCTAATGTCCACATCACCAAAAAGCTTCCCCCCCACAAGTTTGATCCAAGGTAGAGGAGCACACCCCGCTATCTGGGTTAGAGGGATATATCAACATTTATTATTATAACTTAAAATATTTTAAATATAAAAAGGAGTTCTCCTTCAACGTTGAGCAGAGCTCCCCTTTTACATTATCTTGGTGGCAATTTTGTAATTTGGTATGTTACAAAATTGCCCAGCCTCTTTCAGTAATTACAAACGTGCCACAAGCCCACGACTTTATTTAAAAAGGGGAGCTCCGCTGAAGCGGAGCTCCAACTCAAAATTAGTCTCAACTTAAAAGTAGGTGATGAGATCAAGCTCCATTATATAAAGCATCCAAAGGCAATAAGCAACACCATTAAGTTAGAATGGAATTATCCGATCAACAAGAATGTTCTTCTACAACTTTTGCAAGTAAAAACACATCTAGAAGCAGCAATTATCTTCTCTTTGAACTCAATAATATAATTTTTTTTTTCTAATCTCAAGTTTAACAAGCAAGCATTTCATTGAAAAGACCTGATTAAAGGTTACCACTATATGAAACAGAATCCATTAATCCACCGTTTCAATAACGGCACTTGTAACAACAGAAAATAACAGTCAATGTCCACCACCGTTACGTCCGTTATTTGGTTCTAGTCATTGTTGATTCTCAAGCATTACGTGTGCCATGATCTGTGCTGGCATGAATTTCAACAATGGCGGTTGTTTGATTTAAGAAATCAATCTCATCAATGAATTTGAGGCTCAAAAAAGGAAAATCAATATTAATTTCAATTTGGTTGTTGAGGGCATATTGGTCATTAACATATGTGTTCAAGGTCTCGGGTCAAATTAGTAAGAAATGAGAAATTTCAAGTCCCGTCTTTGTAATTAACTCATTTATTATTATTATTATTTTTTTAATGGCTTTAAACTTTAGAAAGCAAATCCTCTACGAAACCGGATTTGGCAAATCTGTTTTCACCCCTTGAGGTCTCCACGTGTCCCTTTTGACATCCCTTAACCCTGGTTAAGATTTACCCACCCTTAGGATTCACCCACTCATCCTTGGTTTTTTTTAATATTAATTATTTCTAAAAAATTAAAAAAACTGTTTTTAGGGGTTTTTTTATATTAAAATATTTTTAAAAAGAATTAATATTTTTTTTAAAAAAAACCAAGGATGGGTGGGTGAACCCTAAAGATGGGTGACTCTTAACCAGGGTTAAGGGGTGTCAAAAGGGACAAATGGAGACCTCAAGGGGTGATAACCGGATCTGCCAAATCCGGTTATCAACCGTAGAGGATTTGGTCTCTAAACTTTGAAGTCCCACTGGGCCATGAAAGTGTTGAAGAAAGAGTTTCTTTGGTCAAAAAGCAGGTTTCTTGTAGACCTAGTGAAAGGATGATGAGAAAGCCATGTTTTCAAGGCACTCTCTTGCAAGCTAAAGTTTTGTTGGTTAAATAAGAGAGTGAGAGTGGTCGGTAAGGTGAGTTGGTTATCTTTTTCTCAGAGCCTACCATTTCTCAATGAACTCAAACAGTGACCGACAAACGTTACTTTCTATTCACTTGTATTGTATGAGATTAATCAGTTCTATGATATTTTCCCTAGTTCGAGTCTTTTTGTGCAGGAATGATCGATCATGTTCACTGTGGCTCCATCATAAAGTCTAGATCCCTAACTGATCGGGACCGTTGCGTGTCGCACACATAGGATAGGTGGAGCCATGATTCTCTTGCAGGGCTAACACCCAATTGAACTCGCTAGTGGCACGTGCAATGCACATGAGAGTGAGGGGAAGGAGTTAATCACATTTAATAGGAATTAAAAGAGGCACATGTTAACCCACGGGTGTGATTGAACTCTCCCCGAAGTCAATCGCGATTGGCTTTGATTCTAAATAGATAGATGGCAAGGGGAGTTTAGGAATTAAAGTAAAATATTAAATCAAAGGCAAGGGTAGTTTGGGAATTAAAGTAAAACATTAAATCAATATGTTGTTTTCATATAAGGGTAATTTGGGAATTTCAGAAAAGTCATCTACGCATGCCTCTCGCATTATATTAGTAAAGATAATAGATTTTTGGGTAAAATACACCCACCTCCCTTGAGGTTTGGTGAAATTTCAGAAACATCCTCTCTAATTTCTGAAATTACACTACCCTCCTCTCACCTTTGGTTGTCTGTAACATATACGATGGACTTTGATGATGTAATCATTTGAACATTTTAAAATGTCTAAAATACCCTTTTTCAACACAATGTTAGTTAATTCAACAAAATAAATGATAATTGGTTTCTAACCAAGGTTAATAATATCAACTTAAGGTTAATCTATATTTCCAAAATCAAGTATATATATATTTTTTCTAAAAACCAATGTTAGATAGATGAACTCTAGGGGTGAGTGAATCTTAACCATAGTTAGTGAGTATTAAAAGGGACACATAGTGACTTATAGAGATCCTTTAATTGTGGTTAAACATAATTAACCTAAGGTTAATATTTTATTATTTTCTTCAAAGCAAGGTTAGATGGATTAATCGTAGGGGTGAGTGAATCTTAAGCACAATTAATGGGTGTTAAATGGGATACGTGGCAGCTTGTAGAGCCCCCTTTAATTGTGGTTAAGCATAATGAACCTAAGGTTTTTTTTTTTCTAAAAATCAATGTTAAATGGATGAATCCTAGGGGTGAGTGAATTTTAACCATAGTTAGTGGGCGTTAAAAAGGACATGTGGTGACTTGTAGAGCTCCCTTTAATTGTGATTAAGCATAAGCAATCTAAAGTTTTTTTTCTTTCTAAAAACCAAGGTTTGATGGATGAACCCTAGGGATGAGTGAGTTTTAACCATAGTTAGTGGGTGTTAAAAGGGACACAAGGCGGCTTATAGAGATCCTATAACTGTGGTTAAACATAATTAACCTAAGATTAATATTTTTTATTTTATTTTCTTATAACCAAGGTTAGATTAATGAATCCTAGGGAAGAGTGAATCTTAATCACAGTTAGTGGGTGTCAAAAGGGACATATGGCGGCTTGTAAAGCCCTCTTTAATTACGGTTAAGTATAACCAACCTAAGGTTACTTTTCCCTTAAAACTAAGGTTAGATGGATAAATCCTAAAGGTGAGTAAATCTTAATCATTGTTGGTGAGTATTAAAAGGGACACATGGCAGCTTGAGAGTTTACGTTTTTCTTTGGTTGAGCTTTCAAAACGGTAAAAACATGTTTCCTTGATCAAGTAATAGGGGTAAAATGGGAAAATGATACCTTTATTTAACCATGTTCATATTAAGAATCTGATATGGAAGGGCAGTGTAATTTCATAAACTAGAGTGGAGGTTTCTGAAATTTCACCAAACCTTAGGGGAGGTGAGTGTAATTTACCCTAGATTTTTTCCCCCAAAATTTCAGGAGGCTTCAGCCTCATGTGGCTCTGCCCCTGGGCGACACGCCACTTGAAAAATGGACATAGTCTGGAAGGGTACCGTCTTGGGGAATCTGTTTCCCACAACACAATGTTGTGGTTAATGTTGTTGATTGGGAGATCAATATCAAAGCTTGACGAGGGACGTTTACCAGTGCACGAACAAGGAATTCTCATTGTGATGGATGCCTGATGCCATATCAAACACCATTCTATGAGCGTGCCTTGTGTTTGAACAGCTGCCATACGCAAGGCTGACGCAGTAGGACCCTTTAGGTTGGGTCTCAGGATAAGCTTAAAAGTTTAAATTTGAATGGGATTTGGTCTTGCTGTAGCAAGACCAAAACGATCTTACCTATGTACAACAACGTCCAACATGTGGCGATAAAAAGGGGAGAAGTCATTAAATATTCTCCCCAGTTTTTTGACTTCTCTCCCTTTGATATCTTCTCCTCTTTTTATAACCACATGTTGAAAGCCCACTAAGAGCAAGACAGTTTTGGTATTGCTAGAGCAAGACCAAATCCCATCCCAGAATCTACAGTTACAAGGAGTCCGGGTACATCCCACAGGTCAACATGTGTTCCTTTTTAATATCTCTTAACTGTGATTAAGATTCACTAACCCTGTATCGTTTGACGAGAAAATGAGGGAAAATAAAATAAAAGTGAGTTTCTTGCATTTGGTATAAAAAAAAAATAATCAGGTGGGCTGACCACTTCCAACTCCCAAGTCAGGTATTCCTTCTTAATAAGGTGGGCTGGATTAGACCAAACAATGTAACAAGCCCCATCTCCAGCTAGGCTACTAAGAACTAGCTGCCCAAGCCCAGCGCAGGAACCAGCTAGGCTCGCTTAAAAGTCCAATCCAACCAATGGCACGTTCAAATTTGAATAGAATTCAAAATCAAACCCACCAGTCCACCATGACCAAGTGATTGTCAAGGTGCTCCATGATTAGAATTAAGGGGACAATTAATTGAGCATTAAGAGACCTGCCGGCTATGATCATCCAACCATCTGAGCCAAAGAAGTTGAACACTAGGCCCAAGTACAATCCATTATAGACCAAGGCTGACCCAAATTCATATACATTCGAGCTAACTCAGAAGCCTCCTGGTTTGCGCCAGTGGTAGGTCTTAAGTCCCCTTTGGAGAAAGACTCGGGTTTGAGTCTACTCGCGGTTGAAGGCCCACTGTTGTACTAACCTAACACCTAACCTAGATAAATGTTCTTAAAAAAAACTTACCCAGAACTCCTGATTGGAAACCATCTAATGGCGGGTTTCTGACTCCTATAGTATGCCAACTTAAGACAATTACCCAATTAAAGAAGATAATGCCACCCAATTCATTAATTATGTGGGAATGCATTTATACAAAACCAAAAGGGGAAAGGCCTCAAGACTTCCCACCCTTGTCCAATGTGCCATCAGCAGCAAATTTATTTGGGGTACCTGAGCTCCTGAACTCACATTGATGGTGAAAATTTCAATATCAAAGAACCAGTGATGGACAGATCTAAAACACAACTTTAAACCAAGGAATATCAGAAAAGCCTCAGGAGTAACAGTATGGCTTATGCTAAGCAGTAGCAGCCATTGGAACCAATCTGTAGCACGCTCTCTTTGCTGCACGAACAATATCCTCTACCTGTAATCCATAAAACAAAGGAAAAAAAAGGCAAACAGAGAATAACTGGGGGTTAGGTTTTCATCACCAACCAAATTGAATGTACTTAGTACTTACTCTAACAAGGAAGATTTACAAAAAGTTCATTGGAGAATCTGGAGTGTGAGTCTTAACACATTGCGAATCCATGTGTGCAGTGCACAACTAGGATTTCTAGGCTGAAATCAACCCTATCAGATGATTTTAAGTTTTTAACCACCCAAGTCATGCACTTCCCTTCTGAACTACCTCATTACATTTTCTCTGACAGCCAACAAGGAAGGCAGTAGAACAGACAGTTACAATCATCTGATTTGAATCCATGTGCAAGAAGATCTTCTGGGTAGGAGTAGGATCCATTTGATGGAAATGAGTCCCAGGCCCCCTTGCACTTGCACCATGCATACAGCAATGGTATCTGTAAAGTTTAAATCATAAATATGGACTGTAGGACTCGGATAATTGATTCCCAGGTGCATCCATATGTGCCTAAGCAATGGAGCTCGTAACCAGAAGCAAAACAATAGAATCAACCTGAGGGACAGCCATTCTCTCAAGATTCGCAGCGTAAGGCATGGGAACATCAGCTCCACTGATCCTCTCCACTGGTGCATCAAGACATCCAAAGCTCTCCTCAATAACAGATGCGCTGTTAAAAGAACCCATAGTGTAAGTAAATATGTTGTGATTAGAATAATAGATCGCAAGGGTAGGTATATCAGTATAAAGAAGATAAACCAGATCTCAGCACCGACACCATGCTGAGGAAACCCTTCTTCAACCGTTACTAATCTGTTGGTTTTTCTGACAGAATCGTTAATTGTGGGTCTATCTAGCGGCCGAATAGAGCGTAGATTTATAACCTGAATCAACAAGACCAGTTATTATTGTCTTCAGAAGATGAAACTGGAAACTTCTGTAAACTTTCTGACTGACCATGCAAAAGTAATACTGAGAACTTATGAATTCGTTTCTTTTAAGAATGAATTACCTCAGCGCTAATTCCTTCTTTTCCAAGTATCTCAGCTGCCTGAATATTAACCACTTTGAATTAGTTGATAAAATAGAAGATTGGTCTGACTTGAAAACAAAAATAAAAATAGATATTCGAAAGAAATGCAAGAGATTTGCAGCCAAGGGAACTGCCAGACTTTGAAATTCTGTCTGTCAGGGGATAAAACAAGACAAATTGGTTTTATCAATGTTACAGGACATACTTATATAACTCCCATCTCGGGGGCGATAAAGTAGATACAGAGCCACTCCACCAGTGGCTCGGCTTGGTATTGTAGAAAGCATTTGAGACGGGGCAGGCAGAATTCAGTGACATAAATAAGAGAACTAAGCCCAAGCTCTGGAGAATTTAAATCAAGACATGGAGCAAGAAATAATATTAGCTATCAGCCTATCACTATCTGTTCACGTTCATCTGTATTCTGTATGCGACAAACCTAGTTAATGCCGTACTAGAATACCCAACATAGTGCAGGAAATGGTTCTCCTCAACCACTAATCGAAATCAAAGTAATCCCATTAACCCCTATATACTCATAAACATAAAACCCAAGCCCACGCCTCAATGCGTGTACCTCCTGTCACTGTCAAAACCAACAGATGCAGCACAATATGAGTATAGTGCTTCCTTCCAGAAATTTTAAATGGATATTCTACGCACCTTCACTTACACACTAAACTTTATTAGTTCATTTTTTCAACTTACGGCGGCTTCTCATGCATGTGCAAAGTCAATCCACTTCTTTCACAGAATTAGCCAGCTGCATGTCAAAGTGCTAGGACATCATTCTCAAATTAGGTGGCAGATAACTTAAATTGTGTGTGTGGTTAGGATACGAATCCCTCGAGGATGAGGTTGTCTTGATCCACATTGATGCCATAACTAGTAATAGACCAAGTTGGAAAATCTAGGAAAGGTTAGAAGACTAGAATGACCAAGCATTGTCGTGGGAAAAATCGTGACAATCCGAAACTCTTGGTCCCATCCTATGAGCCACTGAAGCTAGCTCCTTCTTTATCAATGTCTTATCCCAATTCTTTGGGATCGGCAACAAGAATCTTGTTCCTCCATTCTAGTCTATCAAGAGCCATTATGTTATCCAATATCTTTTTCACTTCTCTATCCCCAACCTTTTTGGCCTCCCCCTTGCCTTTTTAGAGCCTTCAACTTGCACAACTTATTCCCCACCAATGTCTTGACAGGTCTTTGTTCAACATGTCCAAGGTCCAAATCATCTCATTCAACTCTCTTTCTATACTTTTTACCTCAAATGTGCTCATTTCTGATCATTAGTCTTTCCTCATATCCTTCTTAGCATCCTCATCTTAGCTACAAAAATTCTATGAATATGTTGCTTCGTAGTTGCCAACATATCAAAT
Source organism: Tetracentron sinense (assembly GCA_015143295.1). Taxonomy (NCBI): domain Eukaryota; kingdom Viridiplantae; phylum Streptophyta; class Magnoliopsida; order Trochodendrales; family Trochodendraceae; genus Tetracentron; species Tetracentron sinense. The sequence goes on along the minus strand of CM026573.1, from coordinate 1,214,705 downwards.
CTGGGCGTGTCCCTGTCAATGCATGTGGACACGTGTAGGGCTGTCAATGGATCGGATCAGGATCCGGATCCGATCCAGATCCAATCCGATTAGCCGGACTTTGGACCCTATATGTGATCCGTCGGATCGGATCGGTGGAATCCGATTATAATCGGATCAGATCGGATCTAGATATAGGGTGATCCGATCCGATTAAAATCCAATCCGATTATAATAATTTTTTTAAATCATTTTAAATATATTACTTAGATTTTCTATGCATAAAATATTAATTTTTAAAAAATTAACATTAATTAGAGTTAATTAAGGTATTATTAGATTTTATATTATTAAAATAGAATTTTTTAAAAAAAAATTAACCTTATTCGGATCGGATTCGGATCTCACAAATGTAATCGGATCAGATTCGGATTGATTACTTCATGATCCGATGGATCTCGGATCGGATTCGGATATGTCGGATTCTTAATTGGGTCGGATTCGGATCTAGGCAGATCGAGTCCAAATCCAATCCGTTGACAGCCCTAGACACGCGACCCCCCACAGACACATACGTAGTTTCTTAGACTATTACTGTCAGTATCTTCTTAAAAATAGCATAAGAAATCTAGAATTAATATCTGTTGATTACTTCATTTGCTTTAATTCATGTCTTAGTCATACAGTTTGATCAATCGTAAATTTGTAAATTGTAATACATGATAGTTTCGGAAAATAATTTTCATTAATAATTAGATTATGGTTAAATCATTGTTTGTTTAATATTGATAAGCTAATCATGTAATAGATTAATCATTTTAGTTATTTGTTAAAACCCTAACAAGCTAAGACATGTTTTATTTGACTATTGAATATAATGTATCGATTATAGATCTTGGTTCATTTAGTGATATTTGCAATAATTACACTTTCATATTTAATATGTTCCCTTTCCAATCTCTCATAGAATTCTTCATACAAATTTTTAAAAATATAACAGAAAATTTTATATGAAAAAAATAAGATATCTTTGTATCCTTGAATCCTATTTTTTGGGGTTTGTCGAATCCGACACATCGTATTTGTGTCGGATTCTGACACCTGCGCAACTTAGATTGCTAGTCATATTGTTGTCTAACCTTTTAGTTTGATCAGAATGTGTCGCACATAACTATCCAGAGCACATCTACATTTAATTGCACAATTCTAATTTTATGTGCAACATCCTCCTCAATCTTACATGCTTTATTTACCAAAAACAAAAACCTATTCCACAGCTCTAAACAGAAGCAATTAATCCTGGAAGTGTTGTTCTGATTGTTAAAGAAGCTTCAACATTATGTACTTTTTTATCCTTTTAGCATTGCAGTTTTGTTTGTCTTTTCTTCTAGTTCACGCACTTCTGAACTCCTATGTATATCCTTCTTTCTTTATACTTAATATCATATGTTGATTACAATTACAAAAAAAAATTCATTAATAATGCCTACGAAGCAGATCTAAACCCTCCAATGAGAAAAGAAAGAAAATGAAAAAACATATGTTTCAAGATCAATTTAAGAAATGCACTACAAGTATCAATAACATAAGGCACTTGCTCAGTCAAAGACAAGCAGTAAAACTAATCTAGGAGTTTTAATCCAGAAAATCTAATAAGTAGCATTTTACTGCTGCAAGACAATTTTGATTAAATTAGATTCAAGCTAAGCTCTGGCAACATGGGTGTAGGATGCAAGACAATATATATTTAATAACACACACAGATAATCGATCCAAGCCATCCACAGGTTACATCTGAATACAGCTAGAGAAAGAGTGGACACAAACCTTAAGAGCATAGCCAACCATTTTTGAGAAAGCAGTGATAGTCACATCGTTTCCTTCTCTCTCAATCTATTAATAGAAACAAAATACAAAGCAAGCATAAATAACAATGATAACAACAAAGCAGCAGCAACAACAATGATCTTACAGGTAACTTTCATAAGCTTCAGGAAACATACCTTAGCCTTCCCTATTGGAAGGCAGAAACTGGAATCAAGAGCATCTGCAGAAAGAGGGAATGACTCACCATATCTGAAGCATAATATTTATATTGAAGGTACCAAAATCAATTTTAATCACATCAGAGAACAAGTTTCAGATATTATAATCCTAATAATTCATTTACAGATAAAAAGAAAAAATATTCAGAATGAATTGAACTACTTACAGCAACTCATTTTCAAGAAAAACAACAGGATCAGGGTCCCTAATAGCCGCTTTTAGCAGTCCACGAGCATCCTCCGATGAGTATGGGGCCAGCACTTTTAACCCGGGACAAGAACCATACCATGCTGCATAACACTGCATAGGGTCCCAACTGAGCATCATCCTAACTTTTTGGCTTCTAGTTTAAGTTAATAAATCAAAAGGCATTTTTGAGTTCAGTGACAAAGAACATCCATAGATAACCCCCAATCCCTTTATCTGACAAGCTATACTGGTTCTTAATTTATTCATTATAGAAGAAAACTTATAAAAAATACTTATTACAAAAACTGGTAGTTTTAACTTTTAACTATCACTCAAACTGTCTTTCCTTCTTTAAATGAAAGCAAGCTGGGATTGTGCACACTAGCTCTCAAGGTTAAGGCAACTCTAAATGTTTCCCCATTTGCTTTTTTTTTCCCCCGATAATGTTTCCTCAATTGCTAAGAGGAAATTGGTTGTGTCCTCATCAGATCCACCTCGTTTTTTTTTCTTCGGTAAAGCAGATAACATAAAAAAGGAGAAGAGGAATATACAAGACAGCAAAAGGGATCACAAGTTAGTGAACCAAGAACCTGAAACTAGAAAAGAAAAGCAAGAAGATAAAGCAACTACATAGGAAGCAGAAGAACTCCGTAACGACGGAGAAGGGTTTCGCCTCGAATCCAAACAATTTCTCATTTTTCTTCTCTTAAGATATTTCTAGTTAGGAATTGATTGAGGGATCAATTGACTCCGGAACATAAAGTAACAAGACCAGAACCCAGTGTGGACTATGAACCAACAAAAAGAAGAATGCCTTTGAGCTCTTGTTCGAGTTATTCCTTGATGACCGGAAGAGGATATAGAAGTATCAAATGCCTCATCCCCCTGGAGGCTTTCTGGCATTTAATCTTCCTTCTTTCATTTGAGTTCGAGTTTCAATTTTATAGAAGAACGGTAACAAAAAAAAGAGTCAGCTTCAAATAATTTCTTGTTTACATTTCACAAATTGTAAAAAAATTTACTCTTAGATCAATTCCGACATTTCCAGAGGATTACATTAAGGTTTGGTTAAAAGATGCAACGTACATCAAAGATTATCTCTTAAGATTCGTTAAATGGTTTGCAGACTTCATATTGGGGGCTGAACCATCAATCTTTTCTAGCGACAGAGTATGTGGGAATGGCTTGTGCAACAGCTTTAATCAAAATCCATCTGCCTGCATGAGAAAGTACTCAACCTTTCCCTGACTAAAGACAAGATAGCACTAGGTCCTTTATAATAGCAAAGGTTTTTTTACCAATTTGAGAAGACATTCCTAATTAAGTACCCGACTGTGATAAAGATTGATGTCAAGTGCCTTGGATACAGGTGCGGAGCCAGGGGGGCCATGGGCCCCCCATATTTTTTTCAAACCTATTAGAATATAGGTATAAATTATAATTTTTAAGAAAAAATACATGCTGTCTTAATTTTGTATATAGTGGCCCCCCCCCAAAAAAATTGTAAATTTCTTTTATATGTATAGTAATATAAAGGGATTGACTCTTTAGGTGTCCATGTGTCCCTTTTAACCCTCTTTAACCCTAGTTAAGATTTATTAACTCAATATTTAAATTTTTTTTAAATCAATGGTAAATGTATAAACCCTAGGGTTGAGTGAATCTTAACCACAGTTAATGGGTGATAAAATGGACACATTTCAAGCAAGGGAGGCTCATCTGTTCCACCCAACAAAATGTGCATGGAAATGGTCTCGGAGTGGTCTCCACCCTAGACACTCTCTATAGCATTTACCTTATTAGAATGCTATATTAACAAATTTTATGATCACAATGGACCGATCTTGGGGTGGTCTCCACCCTGGACGGTCTCAATAGCATTTCCCATATTGGAATGCTATACTAACGAATTTTATGACCACGATGGACCCATTACCCAAAAACAATTTCCTCGGGGCCTACACCCCCGAATCCCCAAGGCCCCATACCCCAATCCCATTAATTTTTTTCATGTGTACCTTGGCCCCCCCAAGGAAAAATTTCTGGCTCCGCCCCTGCTTGGATATTACCCTACGAAAGCTCCATGGGGTACTAGCACTAAACGTAACTTTTGTAAATTTATTACCTGTCCCAACGCTTGACAATACATTATGAGGAGATTTTTCAGCTCACTTGCAATAGACAAGGTCGCTCTACAGAACAAAAGGTTGTCATCAACAAAGAAAAGGTGAGTTGAATCAAAGCCCACAATCCTAAAAGGGAATCAAACAGCCCGGCGCGACATCACCACAACTCTTAAGGGTCCATACCCTCAAATCCTTACTAACTGAACACCGATCCAAAAAAACCCGACCGGATACCTCACATATCCATGAGAAGGGAAGAGTCACGTCGTTGAAAACCCCGCAATTCCTCTCCTTCCATGTCAACCAAGCAATCGCTCTCCGGAGGAAGCCCCAAATAGTAGAGATGGGAGCCTCCAAACTTGCCAAAAGCCAACAAGATAAGAAGCTTTTAAAGGAATTCAGAAAGACCCAGGCCACACTCATTCACTCAAGGAAATAACTCCATACATTCGTCGCAAAAGGACAATGCAATAATAGGTGATCAACCAATTCCTCCTCCCCAAAGAGTAGAGATGGGGACCTCCAAACTCACCAAAAGCCAACAAGATAAGAAGCTTTTATACGAATTCAGAAAGACCCAGGCCACACTCATTCACTCAAGGAAATAACTCGAACCTCCATCGCGAAAGGACAATGCAACAAGTGATCAACCAAGTCCTCCGACTCACAACACAATAAGCACCGATTAGCCAACCTCCATCCTCTACTTTTCAAATCGTCTCGATAAATTAAACAAATCAGAATTACCTTCTCTGAAATCATCATTTAGCATGTGATATCATATCATTTAGTAGTTTTTTCTGATCTTTTTTTTTGTTCCTTCAAAAGGTAGATCGCATTGCTCTGTAATTTTGCAATATAATTTACAGTTTGTAGTGCTTTCAATCATACTTTGTGCCATTCTAGAAATTCTCGAATTTTTTATAATTCTACTACTCGCATATTTTCTTTTTTAGTCTACTCTTTTGTCTAGAGAGCAGCTAATGTAATTTATCTTTTGTCCTTTACCACTGACTTAGACAGTTAGACTTTGACGAGTGAAACTGAAAATGCTAAACATGATTATGAATCAGTATGTTAAAATACAACGTGAAGACTTGGTTCCAATTGTTCAGGGGTTTATTGTACTTCTTCTGGTTTCTCTTGTTTCTTTTTTATTTCCTTTTATTTTTGTTTTTTGATTTTCTCACCCTACAAGCGTCGTAGAGCAGAAAATCAGAAAATTGATTGACCCATTGAGTACTAGACAAAGTCTACCACAATAACTGACTAGAGCCCTCACTAAGTCAAGTCGATATTCTACTTTCTAAGTCATGATGTCAACAAGACAACTTTACCAATAGTAAGTTCCAATGAAAACCCATTAAATGCCCTCTCCAACAAACATGACAGATTTTATTATGCAAACCACTGGTCGGATATCTTTTCGCTCTGTTGTAAAAAATATGGGGTGAATGGCAAAAGGAGGCTTGACCATAAACATTAGAAGCACGAAGTGGCCAATTTTCGTGGTTTGTTATAACTGATAACTAAGATGCATGATGCATTCCTGCTGCAATTTTCCAGTTCCGACCCCTTTATAAACCATTTTAATCTCAAGACCACTGCTTGGAATATGACCCAAGAAGTATGTTAAGAGATTTTATCGGGCCAATATTATTTATGCAGTTAAAAAAACAGAAAAGTGGGAGGCATCTAAGGAGTTCAATATACAGCAAAAGCAACTGCTCCTATCCAAAGGGGTTCGAGACCAATTCTGCAGTCCTACAGTAACTTTAACATTCTAGAAAGGTGTTATCTCCTTCTATTGTCAGATGCAGGTTAAACATGTTACGTCTTGCAGTATGGAAATGAGACGATTCTGCATAGGAATCACATAGAAGACTACCACATGACTACCAGAACACCAGTGCAAAAATAACAATAAATTTTTTTTTTTAAATTGTAGAAAAGAAAATAACCACACCTGGGAGTGTTGGGCACCAACTCCAGCAGCAGCACCATTTGGTCCTCTGAAAACAATAGGTACAGGTATCTGACCAGCAGACATGTAGTTTTGTTTTGCAGCAGAATTAATGATGTGGTCAATTGCCTGCAACAAAATCCAAAACCGAGATCTCAAAGAAACACTCACTAACAGGGGCTTGCAAAAAACTACAAAGAACTCCCATTGAACAAGTACCAACTAGATTACTGCCATGAGAAAATATCCTACATTAGCTCAAATATACAACATCTGATCTCTACAGAGTAAAGTCCATTTATTTGGGTTTCACTATGTAACATACCAAGTCATGCCTCCATGACTTCTTTACAGATGAGGACCCTAATAGCCATTAGCCAATTCAAAGTTTATAGAGGTGACAGACAAATAAAGATGGTGAATATGATTAGCAATGTGGATTTAAACCAAGTGAAACAACAAACATAAAGAATGTACTTAACTTTCGTATATATATTGTTTTGAATTATTGGTGTAGTTCCAACTTCCAAGCATGGAAAAAAACGAAGGAGCTTCACACCTTAGTAAGGAGGAAGATATTCCGATAATATACCACACAAAACATGCCCATATTAGGAAAGGCTGGACAAAAGGAAAAAGGAAAATAATACACAACATGAGACGATTTTGGTATAAGGGCAATCAGTACTTTTGGTCTTAGGTTGAAAGTACATCTAAGCAGTGTAACAAAAAACGCCGTTTTTTTTTTAAAAATGCGCGTCTTATTCGCGAATTTTAGAGTTGCCGAACCATTCGGCGTTTAAATTGCGATTTTAAAAAAAGGCATTTTTCTAAATTATTCGCATTTTTTGTGAATTATTCGCGTTTTTTACGAATTTCCCGAATTATTCAAAAAAATTACCTTTTTTTGTATATATTTTAATCAAATTGTTCATTTACTTTTCATTTTTTTTGCGAATTTTGCCGAATTTTCTGAACTTGATCCCTGCCAAATTATTCCCGAACCCCGACATTGTCACTATGCATCTAAGTAGTTCTTACTTCTTAGTGTTTACTTTGCCTAGTTTGATTAAAGAAGTCTCCATACATAGTAAATTGTTCAAGCCTTAGCTTTTGTTCATTTTCCTAGTATTGGTATTTGGTAGTTCGTACTTTTCATTGGAATCATGCATCTCTTTATGGTAGCTTGCCAATACAAACTAAGTCCATTTCTAGCTACTCTCCATTTTATGTGTTCAATGCTCAATTTGTTGCATTGTTCATCACTTGAACTCCTTAACTTATTTTCTTTGTTGGTATTTTACCCAAGTTCTAGTTATATTATCGGTTAACTTGGATCAGATTCAATTATTCAGGAAGACAGCACCCAAGAATCTAATCCAAGTGGTGTATGGTCTGATACTACAAAAGACACTAGAAAAAGCACATCAACCAGCTCCAATGCATGAAGTATAGCAAGAAGCTTCAATGCTCGATGGCTTATAAATCCTAGGTAAGGAATTGATAAAACCACATAAATCTATGTTGCGCGAATTCTTTACGACAACAGGAGTGTCCCAAGTTGAAATGTGTAGACGTGAACACACCTCAAACATGGTTGTTGTGACTATGGTTTAAAAAAAGCCGAAACCAATACGTATTGCCTAATATGTATCAATTTCAATAGAACATGTTGCCCGATACCCAACTTTTATAGTTTTTTTAAGAAAAAATAAGACTCGGCCGAAACCATTATATATCGCCCAAGTCCTACAATACGTAACAGTTTCAGCAAATGACTCGTTTGACATTTCTATATAAAAGGAGTTACGTAAACCCCTAAAAATACCTCAAAACACTCCTCTTTCATTTCTCTCTTCCTCTCTACTCATTCTAAGGCCTAATTCTAAGTAGCTTTAGCAATATGTTTCCACCTCGACTCATCTACTGCGTTATATTATTATTTTAATATTTTCTACTTGATATTAACTTTATAAGAATGTTGTTACACATCTACTGCCTTTTTTTATATAATTTAGTTTGAGTTTTTAGAATATTTTCAAAACAAATGGATGAAACCAATGCATATCGGTTTCGGTGGGACTTAATAAGGTCCTCAAAACCTTTTATCCTTGGTTGTGAATCATCAGAAGAATTTATGCATTTTGAACTCGGAAATATAAACAAACAAACCATATACTCATACACTTCTGGTGTTTATTATACGAAAATGACATACAATTGCGTATAATTAGCATAAATTCTAGTACATTCTTTCTGACTCTCAACATTTGAAGAGAAGCCGATGGGAAAAGAGGAAAAGAACCATGATCCATTTGTTTTCAACACACACACACACACACATATAGAGAGAGAGAGAGATTTAGCCCTGCACCATCGACCATTTTTCCTTACAAGTCTATATGGAACCATCTAATTCCATCTCAGGTATCTTTCTTCCTATGGAATGCAGCTCTAGATAAGAAGCTCATGTGTGACTATTTTTTTTTTAAAATGGTAGAATATGGCTAACCATTGCTATATATGTCTTTCTGCGGAAGAGTAAGTGGATTACTTTCTGATGCATTACCCAGTTATAGCTGAAATATGGAGCTATTTTCTTTTTCGTCTAGGGTTGTATTGGGTGTTTTTGTCCTCCTTTCATAAGTTTTTAGCTTGTTAGTCTACGGTGATTGAGACAGCAGTAGGGAGGCAGTTTGGTCTGTTCTACCTGGTGTTGTTTCATTATCTATCTGGAAAGAAAGGAATATGAGAGTGTTCAAGGATTCACAATCTCCGGTCTTATACATGAGCGTGTGAATCCGAAATATGATTGTAGTATGGTGTTTTGCTCGCTTGAAGGGATACTTTTTCTAAGAAGGTAATCTTTCATGAAATTTGTTATGCAATTTGTTTTTTTGAGTTAACCTTCTTATAAACTTGTCTCTATTGCTAAATCTTTGTAGATGTAATTGTATCCCGTTTTCAGCTAATGAATATTTTGATTACCGATCAAAAGGAAGAGAGAGAGAGTAGGAGGAGGAGGAATTATTGATCTATGTAGCATAAAATAAAGAGAGAAGAATAGCGTAATAGGCTAAATTTGGATCATAAAAACCTCTTTTAAATTATTCCTCTTTGAAATTATCATTTCTATTTGAAGGGCAATGCTAGGTTCACTTTCCTTCTTATCCATTTTCCCATTTTTTCTAATAAGAAGACAAAAAAAAAATTGTCTTCTTCTTCAAAAAAGAGGAAAGTGGATGAGAAGGAAAGGGACTTAGCATTATCCATATTTAAGATTCATATATGTTCAGTACTTCATTAGTTTATTTGTTTTAATTCATGTCTTAATTATATTGTTTGATGGACTGTAGACTGTAGTTTGTACCTTACTTAGAGTCATCTGCAATAATTTTACTTTCATACTTAATTTATTTTCTTTTCAATCTTATATTAGTATTATTCACACCATTTAAAGTACAATTTGTTTTAGATTAATATTTAAAATATTCTTCTGTAATCCCAAATCTTTATTTTAGGATCGATGTGTTCGACACTGACACCCGTGTCCATGTTTCAGCAACATAGATGGAAATAATCAACTAAGATTTCAGCGCAAAGTTGAAATAACATTACGAGTAAAATATTACACCTTACAAACCACATTCATAGCTACATCAATATATATGAATCAAGAGTTCAAATTTCAAACTAGCTCTATTAGCCTTCTATAGTTTCCCGAAGTGCAAGAAGCACCTGGGTACACATCATGGATTCATGGTTCAAAACCCGAAAACTCGACTCGACTCAAAAGTTAGCCGTGTAACTCGGAAAACTAAAAAAAAAATCAACTCGGTCCAACTCAGAATATATATGTAATAACTTGAAAATTTTGGGTTAAACAAATTCAAAGTACGTTGGTTTTACAGCCTATAACCTATAAAGTAGGTTTAACAGAACCATAGTAGGTTATCTTTGTAAAGCCAAAAAAATATGATGCAAAAATAATGTGACGTTCAAGTTTTGGTTTAAAAAATGATAAAAATATCCTTTTGTGACTCAACCTAATCCGGCGAGTGGGAAAACTCGGCTTGACTCAACCGAGTCACCTGAGTTACTTGGCAAATAGTGCCTCCTTCGAGGTTTGAGGCAGCTCCACTCAAAATTCAGTCGAATCAAGTAACTTGGCTGAGTTACTCAGGTGACTCGCCGAGTTTTCGAATTATGGTACATGTATTCTAGGAAATAAATCATGGAAACAAATCCATACCATTTACCAAGCTTGTTGTCATGATGTCAAAAATCGACTCAAGTAGGTCAATTTCGGCCGAAATGAGTCGACTTTCGTGGTGTCATAAGCGAAATGCACTTGTATTTTAATAAATATTGGACTTTGTGATAAACTTCAGTAAACTTTGACCAAAACAGAAAAAAAAAAAAAGTGTTAGGAAAATACAAAACTTCGGTGGAAGTTAACCGAAGTGTACAGAAAAAGTCTGTAAATTGAAAGACTTTTAAGTTTTAACTTAAAAGGGTAATGATAGTTCCACTCACTTTAAACTTAGTTTCTTCATAAGGAAAGATATGTGTCTCTACTCTCTAGCATGAACCTTATTATAATTATAATTGTAGCTTTAAAAGAAAGTGTTGCTAATATTAACCTTATTATAAATTATAATTTTAATAATTTTATTATTTAGATATTATGGCCATAAGGGCTTTTTAATAATATTGAAAAATTATATAATTTCTTAATATTATTTTATAAATTAAAAATTATTTAACTACACATCTCATCCTTTTCACATATTGATTCAATCTTGTAAAAACATTGAGCTCATCAATTATAGGTTGAAATATGTTTAGAAACTAAATTGAATTTCAATTATTTATCAACTTTAATGTGCATTCATAAGTTTTTCAGGTTTCTAAACAATTAACATGGATAATTATTAAAAAATAAAGAGAATAAAATTGTCTTACATATCCCTTTCACTTGACAAAGAGGATAAAATCATAAAACACAGTTAATTTTTTTTTTTTGAAAATATAGAGAAATATCAATAACAAATTATAGCTCAGACAAGCAGACAACGCATGCTACTAAACATGGCTCTCACATTTGAGTATTACATGATTGCATCAATAATATAATGAATTTTAGATGTGTACTTATGCTTAAGTATTGAATCTCTAAAGTTCCATCTTAGAATTCCAATATTTACTTAAAGTTTCCTAGATTTCATTAATTTTTACATAACTTCCTTGGACTTCCTTAAAATTCCTCAAAATGTGTCAACTTCCTTAATGACCGAAGTTTCTACCGAAAACGAAGTTTAATACCTTGCTTGTCATCAAGCATAGAATGATGGTAGAACTATGCATCCCACTTACTGAAATATGCTTCATAAACACAAGAAACATCTTCTCTAAACACAAACATTTTTGTCATCCAAGTTCTTTCGACACGACGACATCTATTCGATCGCTTAAGATGACGAAGAGTTAATATTTAATAGAGGGGGGGTTAATGTTACTAACAACTGAACGAGAAGGAAGGATAGTGTAATTTCAGAAAGCCTAAGGGAAGTTTCCGTACTTTTCAAAACCTAAAGGGAGGTTTTAGGAACAACCCTTTAATCACAAAGAATACCAGGATGATGAACTGATTTCCGGTTTCCCTAGCCAAATGTTGGGTGCCACAGAATCCAAGTATTTCAAACTTTACTTTTAAGACATTTACTACTACCTGAAAATTTGATGTGGTGATTCTGGAATTTTACTCATTTTTGTAATATTATGTGTCTTGAACATATTGGATACCACAAATCTTGGTCATTTTGAAAAGAAAAAAAAAACTGAAACATTTTACAAAAAAAAAATGGTAGTAGGCTCCTATAAACCTATTGCAAAGAATATCATGGCTAACGGTCAGTATAGCTATCATTTCTTTGTTTGGTAAGCGAGTAATTATCATTTCAGTTAATACATAGTTCCACAAACGGATACTAACTCGGCCAAATAATTCAGGGTAAATATATCAAACGCAATTACATGGTAATACTTTTTCCCAGCATATCAACAAAATATATCCGCAGTTGGGGAGGCAGGGATTCTAACCTGCATGGAGAAGTTCAATGTCATAAACTCCACAACAGGCTTCAGACCATAGAAAGCAGCACCAACTCCAATTCCAGCAAAGCCAGCCTGCAAAAAATGCATCAAATAACTGTTGTCGGGCAATAACTATCACAGAAAGAAAAAAACAAGAATCTTAAATCATGTTTAAGCAATTAACCGAGCAAGATTAAGAACATAGCAGATTAACCATGATGATTCCCAAAATGACTGACATTCTTTGAATAATCAGGTATCAGGAGAAACCTCTGTGATTGGAGTATCAAGAACCCTCTCTGGACCATACTTCTCCAAAAGCCCTTTGGAAATCTATAAAAATGCAGATTGAAGAACTAACTTTTAATGTAAAGGAAAAAAAAAAAGTTTATAGTCTTAAAAGATGAAAAGAAATTGTTTCATTTCATTTAGTATGTCTAACCTTGTATGCACCCTGGTATTCACCAACCTGCAATAGCAAAAGTACAACAACGACAACATAAGGGAAACAACAACAAGAAGGGAATTATTTTTTGGCAATATGTTCCAATTTATTTTTCTTCAATTACCTCTTCACCCATCAAAAAGACTTTAGGATCAGCAGACATTTCCTCATCAAGTGCAGAGTTTAAAGCTTCTCGCACTGTCATCTGTGAGAATTTGGAATTCACTCAAAATTAGATCAATGCATGCCCAAGAAAATGTGAAATTCAGTGTCGGTACAAAGCTAAACAAAAGCTCAAGCAAGGAGATACGGGGATCAAATGCTTGTCAGGAAAACAAGGGGATTAAATAGTTAAGAAGTAGGTTGTAAACTGTAACAAAACTTTAGTGGCATGAGTATTGTGCTAGACTGCTAGGAGGACCTTCTCTAGGGTTTCAATTATCTAAACCAATAAGAACCAGGCTTTAGTTTCCTTGTATAGCCAGCGATGAAATAGGTCTAAAAAAGATAAAAAGTCACATGAGAAAAGAAAAGTTTGGAAACCATTCACACCACTGGAAGTGAAGAGAGGAAAAGAAAAACTTGGCACATGAGAGAATAAAGTATGGATAAGTGTTTCAAGGATGTGACCAACTGGGTTTTGGTCATGCCATTGACATTTGAACCACAATCGGACCCCCAGGTTAGCAAATCTCATCATCCAAACAATCTAATTTAATAAAATAACCATGCTTCAATCATTGCAACTCGCAAGAGCCATTTGACCCGTTATCTATCACTTTGAATGGCTCTCTCAACTAAATTTTGAACCCAAAATTGAGGCTTAAAAAAAGAGCTTCCTAGAACGTGGTAGCAAAGTGCATATACTACATTTAATATCATGGTTCAAAAACTCGAAAACTCGACTCGACTCGAAAGTTAGCCGGGTTGAGTAACTCGGAAAACTCGAAAAAAGCTCGACTCAATCAAACTCAGAATATACATGTAATAACTTGAAAAACCTGGGTTAAAACAACCTAAAGTATGCTAGTTTTACAGTCTCAAACCTATAAACTAGGTTTAACATAATCCATAGTAGGTTGTCTTTATAGACCCAAAAAAATATGATGCAAAAATAGTGGTGTTCAAGTTTAGGTCTAAAAAAATGAGAAAAATACCCTTATGTGACTCAACCTAGTCTGGTAAGTCGAAAAACTCGGCTCAAATCGACCAAGTCACCCGAGTAACTCGACAAACAGTGTCTCCTTCGAGTTTTGAGGCGACTCGACTCGAAATTCAGTCAAGTTGAGTTACTCGGGTGACTTGCCGAGTTTTCAAACCATGTTTGATATATCAAACTGATAATATATAAAAATAACTCAACAACTTTCAGTATGTGAACTAATCAACAGTTCCCTCAAAACCTCAAACAAATATCTGTTAAAGACACTCAATTGACTCTAAGTCGAGGTATCAGGGAGGGAAGAAATGGTGTAATGAAAGGGAAGCAGCAGTGTAATGAATTCGTAAGTTCCACCAAGTATACCACAAAGTTCCAGAACATAAACTCGTGTGAGCATGATCCTCTTAGAGCCCATACAAAGAAACATCAAGAGAAAGAATGAATAAAGCAAGAATTCAGTTGACATAGGCCACAATTACCTCTCTTGCAGCAGAAGAGTAACTTCTCGACACAGGTCGAATCCTCTGCAAGGACTGCCCTAGAATCTGAGACAAACAAACAATGAACTTCAGAAAAAAGGAAAATTCGATCAACTTCAAGCAAATTCATCAAAACTAAAGCACACAAATCAAACATATCAATAATTAGCATAGATGTTAGGTTCTACCGAAGCAGGAAGGCCTCCGCATCTGACATTTTGCCTTATAATCCCCCACATTTTCCCTTCTCGCGATCGAGATAACCCTGATCACTAAATGAGAAGAGATATTTCTGAAATTACATAACCATTACCAGATTTTTACAGTAAAAAGCAAAACCAAATGAAAATTATGAGAAAAAAAAAAAGCCCAGCATCGAAGAGATACGAACAATCATCTCCGTAAATCCTTAGATCTCAAATTTCAACACAAAGAAACTCGCCATTGAGTGCATTTTTCGATTCAACAACCAAAATCGATGATTCAACGAGAACGATTAAAAGATCGAATATACAAAAACAAAATAGCATGTAAGAGATCAGCAAATCTGCAAATCGGGATTACCTTCCACTGAAACCGATCAATGTGAATAAGAAGATGGCGATAACCTTTATTGTTTCTCCTTTTGATCGGTCGAATCAGCGATTGAAAAACAAGAAGATTAGAAACAGCTAAAAATGTTCCACCTCCCGTACTTGTGGGTAGTTGGGATTCGACGGCGGAGGAAAGGAGCGAGTGGTAGGTGGGGAGAAAATCATGGGGCACATGATTTTGACTTCTCCACCTATTATAAGACATGTGGCGATAAGTGTGGGAGAATAAGGGTGAGAGATATCAAATAGGGAGAAGTCAAAATTATGGGGAGAAAATGGAATGGCTTCTCCCCATTTATCCACCAACTGTCGCACAATGTATGGAACCCCAGAGCCCTTTCTGGCTTTGCCAGAGACAATCCGAAGCCGGTAGGTGGCGGTCAAAAGGACATATGGGAAGGGCCTCGGATTGTCTCTAGCGAAGCCGGACAACCCTCTCAGGTTCCATACATTGTGCGACAGTTGGCAAAAAAGTGGGGAGAAGTCATTCCATTTTCTCCCCATAATTTTGACTTCTCCCCCATTATGATAATCTCTCCCCCTTATTCTCATACCACATGTCTTAATATGTGTGAAGAAGTCAAAATCATGAACCCCATGATTTTGACATCTCCACCACTTGTCACCTATTCTATGAAACCTCGAGACAAGCCCTTTTCTGGCTTCGGCAGAGACAATCAAGGCCGCAATTAAAAAGGTACAATATTAGTCAAGTGGCCTTGGATTGCCTCTAGTGAAGCCAGAACGCCTTTGTCTCGGGCAACCATAGAATAGGGGACAAGTGGTGGAGAAGTCAAAATCATAGGCCCCATGATTTTGACTTCTCCACACACTAAATGACACATGATGATAAGGTGGTGAGATAAAGGGGGAGAGATATCAAGTGGGGAGAAATCAAAAATCATAGGAGAAAATGAAATGACTTCTCCCCTTTTTTTTCGCCACATGTCTCATATTCTATGGTTGCCTAAGAGGGTTTTCTGGCTTGGCCAGATACAATCCGAGGCCCAGTCAAGTAGGCATTAATTACTACCTATGAAACCCCATCAGTTTGGTGGACACATGTCGGCTCCAAACTATATTATTAAACCCATGTCATTTTGAGAGAAATTTGAGATTATTATTTTTCCTTTTTCTCACTCTAATATAGATGGCAGTTATGAAATTTAGAAGGTCTTTGTAGACATATGACAGCTCCATAGGGTCTCTTTTTGCAACACTTTACTTTCTATTTATTGGCCAATTTATATTTGGTTTCTACCAGTTTGGTGGACACATGTCGGCTCCAGACTATGTTAAAGACACATGTTATTTTGAGAGAAATTTGAGATTATTATTTTTCCTCTTTTTCACTCTAATATAGATGGCAGTTATGAAATTTAGAAGGTCTTTGTAGACACATGACAGCTCTATAGGGTTTCTTTTTGTAACACTTTACTTTCTATTTATTGGTCAATTTATATTTGGTTTTTAATGAGATTTGGGATATTATTTTAATACATTTATAGATGGCAGTTTCAAAATTTAGAAGGTCTTTGTAGACACATGGCAGCTGTATAAGGCCTCTTTTTGTAACACTCTATTCTCTATTTATTGACCACTTTTTACTACCTATGAAACCCGAGCAGTTTTAATCCAAAAAAAAAAAAATCGAGCAGCTTGGTTGACACATGTCAGCTCCAGACTATGTTAAGGACACGTGTCATTTTGAGAGAAATTTGAGATTATTATTTTTCCTCTTATTCACTCTAATATAGATAGCAGTTATGAAATTTAGAAGGTCTTTGTAGACTCATGACAACTCTATAGGGTCTCTTTTGCAACAATCTACTTTCTATTTATTAGTCAATTTATATTTGGTTTTTAATGAGATTTGGGATATTATTCTAATACGTTTATAGATAGCATTTACGAAATTTAGAAGGTCTTTGTAGACACATGGCAGCTGTATAGGGCCTCTTTTTGCAACACACTATTTTCTATTTATTGGCCACTTTAAATTTGGTTTATAATGAGATTTGAGATATTATTCCAATACGTTTCACCTCCAACCTCCACTCTCCACTCTTCACAGGTTAAATTTGGCCTTACGGACTTGTTGAGTCATCAGACATATTTACATTTGAATCAAAACATTCAGATGATGAGGCTGACCAACGAACACCAGATACATATTTTACATGTACTCGAAAATCATACTGTAGAAATACAAAAAATTTAAATGCAGAGTTGCTAAGCGTAACTGTGAATCAAAGTATAGTTGTATTGGCGTTAAATGTTTAATTAGATAAGGTAGTAAAAAATTAATAATGGTTATGCAGTTGATTCTTGTCTTAAAAATACAAATTTTTATAATTTATATATGTAACTTGTTTTCTTTTAAATGCAGTTGCAACACTTGTGATCCCACATTTAATAAATCTTGTCTAGAAAGATTCAAGTTACATAATGCTTAACTCATCTTTACTTTCTTTTTGTGGCATAATTTTTTGGTCTACAGTATAGACTCTTCATGATTAACACGTTCAAAGAGCTATTATTTTAGAAGTTACATTTTCTTTTATAGCTTATTCATTGAAATATTTGATGTGAATCACTTTATCAATATCATATATATTTGATCTAAACAAACAGTACCTTTATGTATATTGAGTTTTGTTTAGGTGCTTACAAGTTTAATATAATTAATGTTGATTAACTATTAAAGTAGTTAATTAATAGTTAATCGACGTTGATTAAACTAGTTAATTAACAATTAATCAACATTGATTAAAGTAGTTAATAAACGTTGATCAATCTCACCTGCATCTGAATTTAATCAAGATTATTCAATATTCTCATTTAATTTACCAATTTCAAGCTCAAAAATTGTCAAAGATTAGGGACCCTCTTGCTGTTCAATCCTTGACTTCTACTTATCTGAATCGGAACATTCAGATGATGATGACTAGATAGATTCAACAAAACAACTTGCATGGAAAAGAGATTCTCATGATCCAGTCGATCCAACATGTTATACCTATGGTCGGAAATTATTTTTCAAAACTGGAAAATTTAGTTGCCGAGCTAATCCGGAGAAATGTATAGGATGTTGCAATTGTTGTGCCACTCACTGCATAAATAAAGAATGTAGTACTAGAATATGCATCACATCTATGTATGTGCATTAAATGTTATTTGCTGCTATGTTGATGGATAATATAGATTAATAGTTTGAGATTTTTTCTATAAGACAACAGATTTTAATGTCATAAACTCAATGTAATACCACCAGTCCTGTGCAATTTTGTCTTTCACCATTTGTCATATTTGGAAATTGAAAAATTAGATTTGAATATTGAATAATCTTGGTTGGATTCAAATGTAGGTGAGATTGAAAAAGATTAAATACTTCAAAATCAAACGGATATGGAGCTTCATGAACTTCACAAAAAATTTAAACAAAATGAGTAATCACTTATAAAATTTCATTAACTTTGGCTTTCAACTGATTAATTTGTACTCATTTGACATTAGGGACCTGTTGAGCCGTCGGAAATGGCTATATGTGAACTAAAACATTCAGTTGATGAGGCTGACTATCCAACACTAGATACATATTGCACATGTACTCAAAAATCATACTATATAACAGCAAAATGTAAATGCAGAGTTACTGAACGCAACTATAGATCAAAGTGTAGTTGTATTGATGCTCATTATTTAATTAGATAAGGTAGTAGAAAAATAATAATGGTTATGCAGTTATTTCTTGTCCTAAAAATACAAATTTTTATAATTTATATATGTATGTTGTATTGTTTTAAATGTAGTTGTAACGCTTGTGATCCTAATTTAGTGAATACTGTCTCGAAAAATTTAAGGTACATATTGCTTAACATATATCCACTTCCTTTTTGTGCTTTAAATTTTTGTTATGGGGTCTAGACTTCTTATGTTTAACAAGTTGAATAAGCTATTATTTTTGAAATTGCATTATCTTTTACAACTCATTCACGAAATTATTTGATATAAATTACTTTGTCAATGTCACATATATTTGATCTAAACAAACAAGACCTTTAAAGATATTGAGTTTTGTTTAAGTGATTACAAGTTTAATATAATGAACGTTAATTAACTGTTAAATTAATTAATTAACAATTAATCAACGTTGATTAAAGTAATTAATTAACAGTTAATAAACATTGATCAATCTCACCTGCATCTGAATCTAACCAAGATTATTCAATATTCTTATTTAATTTACAAATTTCAAACTAAAAAATGGTTAAAGACAAAATTATGCAGTACTGGTGGTAGAACACTGAGCTTATAACAACAAAATATTTATCTTTCAGTTAATAACATTGTTACTAACATTTGAAAAAAGATAAGTTGTACATAATTAAATATGAATAACATAAATCAATTACAATTTTTAGAGCTTTCTAAAAAAGTAAAGAAAAAATAGGGGAAAAAATAATTTTACATAAGCAAGGCAATAGAAGGATTATTTGGTAGCATACTGGGAACCTCGGCATCTTTGTTATCACAAACAGATTAGTGTTCACAAAAATGAATAAGATCAACTTCTAACGGTGCAATTTTACATTCAATTCTTTTCATTTGAGCCATCCTTAGATCGTAATTTATCTAGATATAAAAGTAGATTAGACTCAATAATATGATTCAAAAGAAAATAAAATAGATGTTTTTAAAGGTAACTTACAATCGTCTTGTTCTGAATGTTCCGAGCATTATTGACATAGTTCAAAGTATTAATAGTTTTTTAGAATTTATATCAGTCGGACTCACACAAGATATTATCAGAATATATCAAAACAATCAACAAAACATGAATCTAACAATCAAGAGATTATATCACTAAACAAATCACAAATTTGATTAATATCTATTGATTCAACATAAATAATAGAAAATATTTGAAGCAACTCATCAATCATTACTGTTTTTGCTGTTTTCACCAAGAGAATCCTATAAAATTTAATTACACCAATTAATATTATAAGACTAATTACGTCAGTTAATCAAAGCCAATGTTACTCGAATTTGATACAAATTAGACGATACATTGCTCACACGCCAAGATGGTCTCCTGTCAGATCTGGATTGACAATGTCAGCATCCATGAGACATGTAGCCCACTGTTCTGATAGGAAATCAAGTTGTCGTGACTGATTTGATATATATATATATATATATATATATATATATTTGATCTAAACAAACAGGACCTCTAGGTTTATTAAGTATTGTTTAGGTAATGACAAGTTTAATATAATTAACGTTGATTAACTGTTAAAGTAATTAATTAATAGTTAATCAACGTTGATTAAGGTAGTTATTTAACAGTTAATAAACGTTGATCAATCTCACATGCATTTGAATCCAACTAAAATTATTCAATATTCTTATTTAATTTATCAATTTCATACTAAAAAATGGTCAAAGACAAAAGTGCATAGTACTTGTGGTAGAACACTGAACTTATGAAATCAAAATATGTTGTCTTTCAGTTAATAACATTGTAATTAACATTTGAAAAGAGGAGTCATCAATAATTAAATATGTATGACATAAATCAATTACGATTTTAGAGTTTTCACAAAAAAAAAAGTAATAAGGGGAAAAACAATTTTAGATAAGCAAGACAGTAGAAAGATCATTCAGTAGCATTCCAGGAACTTCGACAGCTTTGTTATCACAAATAAATTAGTGTTTACGAAAATTAAGAAGCTCGTCTCTAACTATGTAATTTTGCGTTCCATTCTTTTCATTTGAGCCCCCCTTGAATAACAATTTATCTAGAAATAAAAGTAGATTAGACTTGATAATATGATACAAAGTAAAGAAAATACATGTTTTTAAAGCTAACTTACAATCACCTTTTTCCGAATATTTCGAACATGATTGACATACTTCAAAATATTTATTATTTTTTAGAATTTATATAAGCCAGACTCACACAAGCTATCATCAGAATATATCAAAGCAATCAGCAAAACATAAATCTAACAATCAAGAGATTAAATCACTAAACCAATCACAAATTTGTTTATTATCTATTGATTCAACATAAATAATAGAAAATATTTGAAGCAACTCACCAATCATTACTGTTTTTGCTATTTCTACCAAGAAAAATCTACAAAATTCAATTACAAAAATTAATATAATAGGACCAATTACTTCAGTTAATCAAAGTCAATGTCACTCGAATATGATACAAATTAGACAATACATTGCCCACGCGTCAAGAAGGTCTCCTGTTAGATCTAGATTGACAATTTTAAAAATAGGTTAATCACCACCATCACTACTACACCACCACCACAATACTACTACTACTACCACCACCACCACAATACTACCACCACCACCACCACCACCACCACCACCACCACCACCACCACTACACCACCACCCTCCACCACCACCATCACCACCCACTACGCACCTCCACACCACTACCACACACCACCACCATCCACCACTAGCACCTCCCACCACAACCTCCACCACCACCACCACCACCACCCACCCACCCACAACCACAAGACCACCACCACCACCCACCACGCACCTCCACCACACTACGCCACCCACCACCACCACTCAGTACCACATACACCCACCACTACCACTACCATGAATTGAAATTATTTAATTATATTTACTAAACACCTTTTTTTGTTTTCCTTTTTTAAAAGCAAGTAACAGTTCGTAATGTCAAATGTGTTTCCTACTTAAAAAAAATTGAAAACAAAAAGTCATTTCCAATTTTTAAAAACAGAAAAACGGAAGTGTATCCAAACGACCCCTTAACAGCCTCTTTTATTAGAGGGTATAGATTAATGTATGATACATATGATTAAAACTATTCATATAGTTGTATACATCAGCTATGTGGTGTGATTAGTTGAAGAGCTAGTCCTTAGTGTGTTAGGTTTCTTTTAACCAAGCCAAACGTATCTTTATTTTTTATAAGACCTATGGAGTGTTCCCAAGTACTGATAGGCAGTGACAAACCGTTAAATATTAAATCCAACTTACCACTTACTAGGTAACTCATGAAACATATCAACTTCGTAATATATGTTTTCTAACAAAATACTTTACGACTTATTAAGTGCTTCTTATATATTGACACGTATTAATGCCCCCACCAGAAAGGTTATGATTTTACAGCCTATAAGTGAGATCCAGTCATGCATTTTTCATTGCCTTTGCAGTGGTTCACACTTCAAACATTCTATAAAATTTATTACTATTGTATGCATTTAAATCCAATATTACCTCTTGGTGGGTATTGCTGCCGGTTTCTCTATGTATCTACTAAATGAAAATTACATGCACAATTTGGTTATGTATCACATCAAGATAACTATATCTGGATATATGTATGTGTGTGAAAAAATGGAAATCCTTTAGTTGGTGATGTGGGTCTAAAACTTGGAATTCAGTGCATGATATTTCACTTTTGATCTGATTGAGAGATTTTATCACATTGTCATTTTCTTCTTGGAGTGAGTTATAATTACCTGTTTTTTTTTGTGGTGCTGCATCTTCTTGGAATTTTAGAGCATCTAATCTAACCAGCCATATAAAGTTATAAGCACATCAACTCATTAAGAAAAGATAGTACTAAAAAAAAACTTTAAGACCTTGCCCTTCCTTAGGGTATATTCATCAAAAGTGAATGCACCGTGCAGGGTATTTGGTAGGAGAAGTAACAAGATCTATGGAGATGAGTCTTCGTAGCTAGGACATGTGGAGAAACTATCCCTATGTTTGGTTGCCAAGAAAATAAGTAAAAATATGAAAAAAAAAAAAAATTAAACAAAACACTACTAAAAACTATATTAAAAATCTAAAATTTTCTTTTCATTTTCATGATTTCACCTATTTCCCGGCAACCAAAAATAGCATAAAGGTCTCATCATTCATGGAAAGGGTCTCAATTAAGAGAGAGCATCAGGTCATAGATCTGGTGAGAGTTGAAAATAATGGCTAGAAGAGGGAAAGCGTGAGAAAACCTTTTGTGAAAGTTTAGGAACTGCCAGCTCAAATTCTATAGGCGATCAGGGGTCCTCCTTGCATTGGAATCATTTTCATCAAGAGACAGTAGTTAGGCAAATGTTATTTTTCATTCTCAAGTTCAATAGGCTAGGCCTTTTTTGGTTGGAAGTCAATGCCTTTTGACTTACACCCTTATCATAATCAGATCTGGGAGTGCTAGCCCCACTCTCATCGTAAATCACTCTCCTCCTTTTTGGGCAAGAAGATAAGGATTTTGTGAGTCTTCAGGCTCACCCTAATTTCTTTTATCTCTTGCTCCTAAAGGAGAGAGTGTGACAAGGGAGAGTGGGACTAGCAAAGTCCCAAAAATCAAATATACTATAAATCTAATCACATTAACTATGAACAAAAGCTCCAGTTGAATAGATAATGGGAACACCCCGCCTCTTGCGTGAGTGGTAGGGGTGTGGCCTTCAATGGAGGAGGTCTAGGGATTTAATCCCACCCGGGTATGAGTAAGCTAGAGCTCCACTACCCAAGCTAATTATTACTAACAGTCTGACTCTACTAAGCTTTGGATTCATAAATACTAAACTACCACTGCCCAAGGCTTTTTTTTTTTTTGCTCCGATGGTCCGGTTCATCCAGTGCTCTAGTTGATAGTTAATCACAAATATAATGTTCTTGGAGAGGCAAAAGTTACTCCCTGCATGGTTGGCTGAGGGCAGGGGCGGAGCCGCATGGGGGCCAGGGGCTGAAGAACCCCCCCCCAAAATAATTGCATAGCCTGGGAGGGATGGGGCCACGGGGCTCTAGCCCCCCTAAACTTTTGAAAAATAAAATATTCTTTACATGACCTATGAACTTGGCCCGCAAAACAAAATAAAATAAAAAATTCAATACTGGCTCCACCCCTGGCTAAGGGAGTAGGGAGTGTTATATGTAGAGGGTGAGTTATGGGAGGGAGACTAATAGTGGATATTTAAATCTGATGTTGAGGTCCATATTGGTTGAGAACCACAAAGTTGGATAGAAGCTGATACACGAAACCATGTAAGGAAGGAAGGCCGACAAGAAGGTATATTGTGGTGTGTTTTGGTTGAAAAATCCCAAAGTTGGATAGAAGCTGAGACACGAAAACAATGAAAACAAGGCCGGCAACAACCCAGTTTTCCTAATCCGAAACCAAAAGACGTAACAGATAATGATGATTGTGACTGACATAGGAGAAAGTGAGAAACTATATCAAAAATTAGAATTCCCTTTTCATATCATTTATTCCGTAGAAGTAAGGAGATCAGTCTGGCCACTCTTCCTCCACTTTTGCATTTCAACAGGCACCCCTCATTGGATGAATCGTAGCAACCCAATACTAGCCTGATGGTAGGGGTAGTTTGGGGATTACATATATAATTGAAAGATATTTATGTCAACTAAAACTTTTTATGTAATTCCCAAAATACTCCTATCCTGTTCATAGTTAAATCACTTTTTTCTTTTTAGGGTGATTATAAAATAACTATGAACAAGAGCTCTGGTTGATTGTCTTTTTTTTCTTTTTAGGGTGATTATAAAATGAGAATAACCATGAACAGGAGCTCTGGTTGCATAATCAACCGGAGCAATCCAAAATTTGTCTTGGGAAGGGATATTTATGGAAAAAATGATATGTTCAAAAATACCTTTCTTTTGTTTTCAAAATTACAAAACTACCACTTCCCAAGGTAAATTTTGGGTTGCTCCGGTTGAAACCGGAGCTCCTGTTCATAGTTAATCTCTTATAAAAATCTGAGATTTAGAAATAGAACTGTGCAGAGATGTCTTGTATTCAGTTTGAGTTAGATTTCAGTACTGTTATCACTCTGATTCAATTGCACCCCTGCCCCAACCCAAATTTTTTCTAGAAATTTCTTGTTGTACTAGGGGTAGTTTGGGTAATATAAATTGTTATTTTTGGCCTTGGGTTTTAAGTGAGATTGTTCAGATCGTGAGAAGGGAGAGAAGAATGAATCATTGTAACATTTGCTTGTGATTAGTGAAGAAGGTGATCATCTCCGTGGACGTAGCCTAGACTGGGTGAACCACATAAAATCCTGCTTATTCTGTGTGTTTGATTTTACTTTTCTGCTCCGTTTGTTTCGAAGTAAAATAGAGGAAAACAAATGAATATCACGGTCAGTTGTCCTAAAGAAAGTGTACTTAGAAAATGATATTTTCCGTATAATTCATTTGTTTTCCCCTATTTTACCTCAAAACAAACGGAGCATTCATCAATGTTCACACAATTGTAAGTTATCATCAGCAGCAGTGTCTTGTCCCAATGATTTGAGGTCGCCACAATGGAGTCCTGTTATGAAGTTGAGATTGTACTTCATTGTGGTATGAGACTACACTCCATTGTGGATTAGCTTGTGGTCTCATCGTGCCCAAATTAGTCAATGATATTATCATCCAGTGAAGGGAGCACCATGGATGGGCAACACTCCAAGAATTGCATTGACCAGATAATCTTAAAACTGTTAAATCACCTCCTTTGTTGTGAACGTTCAACAGAAATATCAGAAAGTAATTATGCTCGAGCATTGTCGCTGGTTTACATACTGCATACTGCACTGAAACACGACGTCACAGGTTCAATTTGCACTGTCCACAAATGAGCAATAGACGATTTTTATCTACCTCACTATCCATTACTTTCCTTAATATATGTAAGCGCCATTCTAGCGTCATCCACTTTCCTCATCTGCAAAACCCACTTGCATTCTTAGTGCACCCACGCATCGCAAGAACCCATCATCTATATAATATAATATCCCCCAGTGGGGATCCGTAGTTGTGGTAGAAAGTGTATCTTTCAATGGAAGACTCTGGTTCGAGTCTCTTAGGAGTTAGAAAGCTCTCAATTAACAGTAAATGATTAGGTACAGCTAGCCCGAACAAAAAATTAAAATTTTTGAATATATTTGAAAATGGAGATGTCCTTGTTGCAGAGTTCTTAAGCAACCCTTTAAACTCAATTTTGTTCAAAACACAGCATTCAAGAGGCAGTTGGTTTTGGAATTAGTCAACATTCAATTCCTGTTTGCAAGGTAATCTATAAATTCCAAAATTGCCCATCTCTTCAAAGTGAGCAGAATGCCCTTGGTATGCTTCTAGAATCAATACCTAATAGGGACTTAATGTAATTTGCCTGTTAAGGTGAAGCCAGAAAGGTCCATATAAAGTTGTATGGTCACCCACGACGGCCAGCCCACGCAGATTGACAAATTAGATACTTAAACTAAAGTCATCAATCCAAATCTCCTTCTCTCACTGTCTCTCCCCACCTTCCATCCTTTTGTCCTTTTGAATATGGAAATGAAAGATAAGTGAAGAGGGTGACCCAGACCAGCATTAGATGATTCTAATCCAATGTCACAAGGAACTCTGGTCGGCAATTTACTTCTCTTTTAATATTTTGCTATGCTCTGCAATGCCAATAACTTAATTATTATCTATCAACCACTTAATTATAGATATTAGTTATATGCCGCCCTCGGTGTTTTGTGTCTCACACATGGCACATATGTAAGAGGGTCGTGCCAATGAGATCAGCTATGCCATGAAACCGAATGACCATGACAATTTAGTTTATATCTTCTTTGTTAAAATCATTTCTGGACTTAATGACCTCTAAGTTAGGACCGAGAATGGCGTGTATTGAACCATTTCTCTATTTGTGTTTGAGTCATCCTAGTCCGGGGGGGCATGCTAATCTTCTCTCTATCGTATGTTCTAATTTTATTGCAAGCAAGGTGTTTCAAATGGGGGCTTTCTTAGGAAAACAAAGGTGTTAAAAATGTGTGTTTGTGAAGTTCATAACCAAAGTTAAATTTAACAGATTCGGCCTTTTGATATTGTTGAAGGATAAAAGTTGAAAGAAATCTTTACTCGTGGAAAGTTGGAATCGGTTTTCCCATCGGTGTAAACCAAACATAGTAACTGTTAAAAGTTTCGCGCTCAAAAGTCTTGGAGATCCGATTTAGTTGAAGTATTACATTGGTAAAGGGTTCTTTTGAGGAATTTCACTTTTTTTTTTAATATTGAAAGAAGAGGGAAGCACATGTGCAGATATTCTTTGATCAGATCATGTTCTTATTCTTGTGCTAGCCAAAGAGGGGTCTCCTTTGATAAAAGTTTAGATAGACATATGCCCTTTCTTTCTCCCTCTTTCCTTCCTTCTTTTTTTATTCTTAAATGCCTCTCTTTCACTCTTTTCTTTATTTCCTATGGAGCATCAGTCTCTGGAAAATCATTTGCCTTTTGATAAGGAAATCTGTAAATGCTGATGTGCAAATAACTAAATAAGTGCTACCTCTTCTCTGTGACTGTATTTAATGATCTGGGTATTCAGAAATATGTTTAAAACCAAAGAGGGAAAAATTAGTACTAAGCTAAAATATTGGGTTTGCTTACTAAAAACATATTTCTTAGTTCAATTAATCTCCAAATTTCTCAAGAAACTTTATGCTGATTTTGTTCTTCTTTTGACTTCTTGTTTCACTAAGCTATCATAATCCACAGACAGAAGATGAATAAGTGGTTGAGAATTAAAGTTAAAACTTGGATGGTTATTCTGATTGGGTTTCCAAAAGCCCAATTTCTGATACATGCCCTACTAATGAGGTTTCATGGCTCTTTTCTACAAGAAGAAGAAGAAAAACTATTGCAGCTACCACTTTCTTCATGATCTGATCCAATAGACAAGACCTCGGTGATCCCACTCGAACATGAAGAAGAGGGGGGAGAAGGAGGAGAACCCAAATCAGTCTTGTCTTTTGACATGAAATCAATGAATCCAGGTCCAGCCACTCCAAGACTACAAACTCTGTTCTTGTTACAGGGTCGGGTGATTTCGCCGTCATTTTTTGTACTTCTTTTCTTCTGAAATATGCGACAGATAACCCAATCTTCCATTTGCATCACAGAATTCTGCAGATAATTAACCTAAAAATCAAATAATATAACAAAAAGAAATTTAATGACCGTTACTAAAGAACATATATTGTGAAATTACCTTCCAAAAAAAAAAACATATATTGTGAAATTAACCTAGAAGTGGTTTATATCAATTTGCATAAATTAGCTATCCTGACCCTATAACAAAAAAAAAAAAAAAAAGTAACCACAATCCAAACCCACCAGAATTGAGTTTTTTCTTCCCAAAAAAATGCAGGCTGTAGTTCCAGCTCCGGCAAGGCGATATTCATGCATGACCCAATCAGTTCTAGACCCATGTGAAGACTTCTTTCTGTAGAAAACCAGAGTTTTCTTCATCCCCACTACTTGGTTGTTGCTAGAATCTACAATTTGCTTGTCTAAGCCAGTAGCTTTCCAGTAACCAGAACCAGTCGCTCTGTTTGATCGTTTTCCATTCT
This sequence comes from Tetracentron sinense, assembly GCA_015143295.1. Lineage (NCBI taxonomy): Eukaryota > Viridiplantae > Streptophyta > Magnoliopsida > Trochodendrales > Trochodendraceae > Tetracentron > Tetracentron sinense. The sequence continues at coordinate 1,186,188 of CM026573.1, read as the reverse complement.
GGTACTTTGCTTCCCTAGTGGTGAAAAAGTACTTCTCCCCTTCCTCCGAATCACCTAATCATAGAAGAAAAAAAAAAAAAATTACTTTTTATGACAATTCAAATTGGAATTGTCAGCAAAACACATTGAAATGAACTGTATCACCACTTCATTTCTTAATAATAAAATCGGTAGACCCTTTACAGTCCCAACGATTTAGCTATTAAAACTATAGCATTGCAGCTTATTAGACAACCCAATTCAAGATGTTTTGTTACTAGTGAGTCTGAAGATGAACCCTAAATCAAAAACCAGAAAAGAAAACAAGGGCTAAAGCTTTCAGGATGATTAAATGAAATGGATTTGCACTAACCTGGCAAATCCCAGGGATCGTACTTGCAAACATCGACCTCAGGGATGATGGAAGCGGGAAGTGGGCACATGAACACCTTGCGTTTTAAGTACTCAACGACGAGCTCTTCGTCCGTGGGATGGAATCGAAACCCAGGAGGCAATTTGATTACTCCATTTCTTACAAAATTAAGCTTCTCCATATCGAAAACTTCCCTAAAATTCAACCCAGTTGAGCTAAATTGAAGCAACACATGTTGAGTTCTTATAACTATTAGAGAGAAAGAAAAAAGAGAGCAAGAACAGGAAGAAAAGAGAGAAAAGGTGAGGTGGGTTGTGGAGGAAAAGTGATGGTTATTTATAGTAATGGCAACAAGGGGTAGGGGTAGGGGTGAGAGCAGAGAAAATACTGAATAGAATACGACGACACCTTTGGCGTAAACAAGACTCAATCCACTTTCTTTGACACATCTTCACAAAATGTTTTAAGATAAATAAATGATCATATGGGGTGTCTTCGAAATAAATTGCTTTTTTGGAACTTAGATATATTAAATTAAATTCTTTTTCTCACCTACCCTTTTTTTTTTTTTTTTGGGTAATTTGCAGCATTGGATTACCATTGCAGGGAGAGTTCCAAGTTGAACGCACTATAGTTGGGCAGGCCTCATGCAGGTCCCACATTTGTTCATACCTAAATGCCCTTTGGTGTTTCCGTCTGTGGGGTTCTGGCTCCAAAAGGCAATGATCCGAGCCATTTGGCTAGGAGGATCATGACAATTGCAGAGGGGAAGGTAAGGTTTGCCGGCACTCTATCAAGGCGAGCAGCAATGTAGCACTCTTATCAGAGGCATATTTTGGGAGTTTCAATTCTTCCTTAAAAGCAAAAATCCAGTTAGATGCCGGTGTTACTGTCCAACATTAGTCGTGCCTCTGTTAAGTACTAGACTTTACAGGGGTGTATAAGGGTCCAATAATTCTCCATTAATTAGGTCATTTTAGAATGATTGAGTAGGTTTACCCTATGGCACCTTAGCAGTATATGTGTTTAGGTGTTACTTTACCTCATTAACTAGAAAAAAAATTCATTTCTTAAATTAGCAATTAGAGCTCCTATTCATATTTAAACTCTTAAAAATATTGATATCTCTCACTTTTACCGATGGATAAACATCCCAATGATCCTTCTCACGTTTGGAGACAATGTTTTATTTTTTTATAGGGGGGGGGGGGGAGTTATAGTTGATTGAAAATTGTAGTAGTATTCTGGATTTATGAAGAATGATTAGGTGAGTACAAAAATTTCTAAGCTTAGGGGACAGGTTTGGGTCGTAGCCCCCCTCCTCCCAAAAAAACAATAATTTATTGACAACAAAGTTCTTCAGTCATTTTGACCATATCGTACGGGTATTATTTCTCATTATTTACGGGACAGTTATCCCTTGCCCCATGGCTATATCGTGTTAAATCTTTATCTATAATCGTGAATATAAAAGGAGGAAGAGTTGGTGTCGACCAACTCTCTAAATGCATAAATTACCCTTTGTAAAAGATATTTTTTATTTTTTAGTACCGCAAATGTATATTCCAAATTTGCCATTTGTAAAATCCACTTTTCCTTCACAAATGGATCGTGTCACGTAAAATTCACCGATTTCTACTCTCGTCTACCATCGAGCGTTGTTGCCTCATCGACCGCCCCATTGATATACTTTCACCTGCCTCTATCCGGAATGCTGTGACTGTCTCTCCACCATCACAAAATTTTTCTTAATATTCTTTTGAATTTTCAGCTTTATTAATTGAAAATTATGATAATGAAAAACAGAGGCAAAAGCGGAGAACTATGCGAAGCAAGGGAGTGTCTGGAATACCTATGTACGAAAAGGTGCATAAGCGTTGGAAACATGTTCGCCACATACTTTGCAACGTGCATAAAGAGGTTCCTTATGCAGGTGCTTAACCTTGAACCATCTAATTCTGATTGACGAGCCTGTAGTTCCCAAACTTACATCATTTCCTCACTACTACTTAGGAGTTGTTAGTGGTGAAGAAATGGGTTGTTTTGTGTGTTGGAAGGATATAGTTTACACGTTTGACTTAGGGAAATAGAAATCTTGGAACTGGTTAATTTTCCTTAATTTGGTAGAATTTTTTTAGCCACTTTTTAATAGTACCCCCCGATGGAATTTTATGTGTATATATGACTTGTTTCAGTTGATCCGTCACCTTAATTATCTGTGATAATTACATGACCATCCAAAAGAATATGATAAACGGGATGCTTACTATTGTCTGGTCGGGTCTGTTATGGGTTACAAGATCTCATGGCTTACACACATAATAAATTTGAAAGTGTGCTTCATTTGAAAAGCTATGTGATTTTTCTACTATATCAATGGGTAATAAAATGGCGACAATTTTTTTTTTTTAATTTGGAGATTAATGCATAGCCTATCATCTCGCACGGATCCATACCCAATCTTACTAAAAATCTTTGTTTTTTTGTTCTCTCCTCTTTTTTTTATCTTATTTAATTATCCAAAGAAATCAAGATTGCACGTGCACCCTTAACTAGTAATTAAATAAAATGTATAAAAGATATATTTTCTTTTTAAAAGTTCAAGGAGAGTTGCTCCTTTGCTTCATGGCTATACCTTATTAAATAGTTAAATAATATAGTATATCTTTTTAGGTAGTAAGTAACATTGTCCTATAATTATACCCAATTAAATAATTAAATTACTTAGTATAAAAGATAACTTTTTTTTAGTTAAAGGTCATTTGCATGCCCCAACTCCGTTCTTTATCCTTGTAGCCCCAGGTTATAAATACCAATGTTTTCAAGTTTCGTTGCTCTTAAAGCTTCTTTGATTGTTGGATAGTGCTAGTACTAACCATCTCAAGCACTGTTAAAACTGGACCCGACCGGCCAGTCGAATCGGAAAAATTGTGAATCAGCCTCCTCACCAGTTCCCTAAACCCCCCAAAATTGGAACTCTTTCAAAACTGGTCAAACCCGATGGTAGACCAATTGAGAACCGGCCAGAACCAGATAAAAATGAAAAAAAAATTAATAAAAAAGGACATGGTCAAACCGGGAACCGACCACCCAGCCAGTTTGACTACCTGTCCGGTTATGAAAACATTGGTCTCAAGACTCTCAACCATTGATCCCCTCCGATCAGGGGGTGGAGCCAGGGGCGAGGGGGGGCCAGTTGATCCGTTGATCCGTCACCTTAATTATCTGTGATAATTACATGACCATCCAAAAGAATATGATAAACGGGATGCTTACTATTGTCTGGTCGGGTCTGTTATGGGTTACAAGATCTCATGGCTTACACACATAATAAATTTGATAGTGTGCTTCATTTGAAAAGCTATGTGATTTTTCTACTATATCAATGGGTAATAAAATGGCGACAATTTTTTTTTTTAATTTGGAGATTAATGCATAGCCTATCATCTCGCACGGATCCATACCCAATCTTACTAAAAATCTTTGTTTTTTTGTTCTCTCCTCTTTTTTTTATCTTATTTAATTATCCAAAGAAATCAAGATTGCACGTGCACCCTTAACTAGTAATTAAATAAAATGTATAAAAGATATATTTTCTTTTTAAAAGTTCAAGGAGAGTTGCTCCTTTGCTTCATGGCTATGCCTTATTAAATAGTTAAATAATATAGTATATCTTTTTAGGTAGCAAGTAACATTGTCCTATAATTATACCCAATTAAATAATTAAATTACTTAGTATAAAAGATAACTTTTTTTTAGTTAAAGGTCATTTGCATGCCCCAACTCCGTTCTTTATCCTTGTAGCCCCAGGTTATAAATACCAATGTTTTCAAGTTTCGTTGCTCTTAAAGCTTCTTTGATTGTTGGATAGTGCTAGTACTAACCATCTCAAGCACTGTTAAAACTGGACCCGACCGGCCAGTCGAATCGGAAAAATTGTGAATCAGCCTCCTCACCAGTTCCCTAAACCCCTCAAAATTGGAACTCTTTCAAAACTGGTCAAACCCGATGGTAGACCAATTGAGAACCGGATAAAAATGAAAAAAAAATTAATAAAAAAGGACATGGTCAAACCGGGAACCGACCACCCAGCCAGTTTGACTACCTGTCCGGTTATGAAAACATTGGTCTCAAGACTCTCAACCATTGATCCCCTCCGATCAGGGGTGGAGCCAGGGGCGAGGGGGGGCCATAACCCCCTCCCCCCCCCTCAAATTTTTTGTACTTTCCTTCATGTATGTATGAAATAGTAGGCCCCATAATTCTTAAAAATTATTTTTAGTATACTTGGCCCCCTCCAAATTTTTATGTCTAATATTATAGTGGCCCCCCTCCCCTCCCCCCTCCCAATTTTTTTGCCACCAATTGAGTCCGGTTATGCCCTTTAGGTCACCACATATCCCTATTGACACCCTTAACTATGGTTAAAATTCACCCACTCTTTGGTTTTGAGGAAAAAAAGTATTAAATTTTTTTTAACCTTAGGGGTTAGTAAATTTTAACTATGGTTTGAAAAAAAATTGATATTTTTTATAGGTGGGTAAATCTTAACCACAGTTAAGGGGTATCAATAGGGATATGTGGCGACCTCAAGAACCAGGAAAAAAATTCTCAAAATAAAAAAATTACCCTAAAAAAAAAAATTTCTTGAACCCCAAGCTCTCAAAATAAAAAAATTACCCTAAAAAAAATTTCTTGAACCCCAAGCATGTATTTCGCCCCCCCATGAAAAATTACTGACTCCTCCCCTGCCTCAGTAAAGTGAAAATATCTTTTAGTGATCTCATTTGAAACAAAAAAGTACTAGGCTCAAGCATAACAAGTCAAAAATTTTTTCCCGACGCAGAATAGTGCTATCCTGACTTGACACATATTACCACCACCTTGCTTAAGAGGAAGCCTGTGATAGAAGCTAACATTTCTTAAAAGAAAACTGTTTGATTTTTCTGTTTAGATGATTAGTGTCCGGCGAATGGGTAGCAAATTTTGTTTTTTTGGCTTTTGTTTTGAAAACACTGGTAGGGGGCTTTTCTGTATTTTCTCCACAACCTTCGTGAAGTCACCTTATGTCATGCTTACTGAAGCAAGCCCCTCTCGCTCTCTGGCCATGCCAGAAAGGTACTTTCGGCCACCACATATGAAGCCCCAGCTGGTTGGAGAAGTCATTTCATGGGCCTCATGATTTTGACTCTCCAACCTTTATTTGACATATGCTGATAAAATAGTAAGATGAAGGGAGAGAGATATCAAGTGGGGAAAACTCAAATTCATGAGAGAAAATGAAATGACTTCTCCCTTTTTGTGTCACATGGCATTTCATGAATGAAGGTCTGAGAACACTTTTCTGGCATGGGCCACAGAGAATCAAAAGCCATCTCTCAAGTCTCAAAATTAGTTGAATAGTACGGACTCGAAGGCTTTAGAATTGTTGGCAATAATGATTAATGATTGAAGATATGGGATCTTCTCCAATAGCCCAAGCTATTGGCATGAAATTGGAGCTTCTCTTGAGAAGCATTACGTAGTCATGTGCATGCCCTTCAAAATTTTGTATATAAAAACTAAAGTTTTTATTGACATACATAGGTTTTTATAATGCGTGAATTTGAGTAAATGATGAGTGTTTGACACGAGCACTTGATATTAACAGTCTCCTCGCCAATATCCTCGCCAATAGCCAATTGTTATTGTATTTCACAAGAGTGTATAAGAGGCCATCATTCCTCCTTAAGACTGGCCTTTTGGAGTGGTTGCTTGGACTTGCCTTTATGGTACCTTAGCGGCTACCTTAAGTTTGGCTGTGTTTGTGAGTTTAGAGTGTGTTATATGATTATATTTCCATTAATAAAATTACTATTGGAGAAGATTCAAAGACATGAATTTTTTTTTATGGATATGAAATATACATCATATCCCTCTCATTACAAATACTGCATGCTTTAGATCATTTTTTGATCTAAAAACACCAACATTGTCTCTCATATGGTTCTCTTTTGCCTTTAATTTTATTGAAATCATATTGTATTTTTTATTTCTCCTATTTAATGAAATGTTCCATATGAAAGTATTAAAATATTATTTTAAGGCAAGCTCAGATATCAAAATAAATACTCTCACATTTAATAAAATTCAATATATAAAAAAGGCATGGTGAAGGTTGATAAATTCAGAGTAAGTGAAGGATAGAATTATAATGAGTGTATGAGGAATGCTATCCTTTACTCACTGTGTGAATTTGTTAGCCTTCACCAGACTTTTTTAACATTTATTTGGCTCACTGGATTGTTTGTTGGGCTTAGTATTAGTAAACGAGGGAAGTGAATTCATTGCCATACCAAAACTTCAACTAATCCTACTATAAATCAATCGTAGGACCATGAATTTGAAACCTAGTGCTGTGTACTGTTATTTGGAAGAAACATACACGTAAGACCACAATTTAATTGGGTCCTCCGTCCTTGTTGCTTGGACATTGTGGCCTGCAAATAATTTCATTCTTCTTCGTATTCTTAGTCTTAGTGTTTGATTAATATGAATCTTGATCTGGCATTTAATTTTACAGAAGAGCAATATCTTTTGTTAAAGGCACAAATCATATGACAAACCATTAATCATCATGAATTGTAAACGAGCCGAGTTGAGCCGATCCAGGTATTGTTTGAGCTCGGCTCGTAACATATATATGATGGTTCAAACTCGTCTTGAACTCAATTCGAACTCTCGGATGCTAGCTTGAGCTCGTCCCGTCTATAGATAATCAAGCTCGAGTCGGCTCGTGACTTGCACTATTATTTTAAGCTCATTTACCCTAATTTTAATGGGGAAAAAAAAACTTGAGCTCGTCTCGTCTATAGATAATCAAGCTCGAGTTGGCTCGTGAGCTTGCACTATTATTTTAAGCTCATTTACCCTAATCGGGAAAAAAAAATCAAATCAAAATCCTAAGAGCTAAACATGTTTGTTGGATTCTCCTTCCAAAAAAAAAACTTAATTAAGAATTAATCATAATTATTTTCATGAATCTAATGGAAGAAACATGATATAGAGAATCTATAAATTTTGGAAAGGGAAATGGAAAACGGACCCAGGGTCAGCTTAGAAGCTAACCCCGAGATCTAATTGGTCCACGCCCCTTTTTTTACCATCTATCAGTTGTGGTTAGTGTGGAGTTTTTTCGTTCGAATATGAAAAAAAATTTGTCGTTGGTTCTATCCTAAGGGGTTTCCGCACAACAGTTGGAATTTACTCACTCCCTAACCCTATGTTTGGTTGCTGAGAAAATTAGTGAAAACATGGAAAAGAAAAGAAAATTAGACAAAACACAGTTAAGAATTGTATTAGAAATATAAAATTTTATTTTCTTTTCCATATTTTCACCTATTTTCTTGGCATCCAAACATAGCATAAGGTTAAGCAATTTAAACATGGTTTTTAAAAAATCTAAAAACAAAAAAAAATTTAATTAAACTTAATCATGGTTAAAAATGTGTGAAAAGGAACACGGGGACACTGTGGTCAGCTTAGAAGAGGACCCAGGGTCCTCTTCTGGACTCTTTTGGTAATATGAAATTACCTTTTAAGTTTTTTACCTTAACAAAAAAGTATATTTAAATTTCTTAACTTTTTATGTGAACTAATATTATTAGGGTATTTTAAATAGTACAGTAAAATTAATCCAGTGTGTATTCTTAGTACAGTAATTGAGCGACGCTTAGCCTCTCATTCTCTCATTGCTTGCATTCGGCTTGATTGACAAATGAGTTCAATCATTTAGCTCGACTCCCGCAGCACAACAAACTTAAATTCTCAATTCAAGTTAGCCCATTTCAAGACGAATTGAGTCAGTTCTCAAGGTGGCTGGACTCATTGACAGCCCTAATGAATAGTGATGGTGCTGATGCAAGATACACATCATACATGTTTAACCATCTTGATTGTTTCTCATGGACAGTGAAGAAAGATGCTGTTAGGAGGGTCCTTGAAGTGACAATGCCCTGGAGATTCTTTGGAAGGAGGGCCATGAACATCTCTGCACCTGTATGTCTATACTGATCAATGGATTCACTTTTTTTGTTTTTTTTTTTGGTACATGGTATCTTTTGCTATATAGAAAGGGGTGGTTTTGTCATTTACTCTGTTGTGCCCTTGTGGGTGGGTTGGGGAATAAAGATAAAGGGACCTACTTGCCTCCAAAACGACGAACATCGACGTCGGTTTTAGGGTAAGTGACAACAATGCCACTTTCAGATGATGCCCTTCTCAAGATTTCCTAATCTTTTCTTTATTTTTTCTTATCACTATTTCGGATTAGATAGACAAATAATTGATAAATCACCGATAATATCTTTAAGTAAATTGACGAAAATGCCCTTCCACAAACCTAGTACATGGTTTGGCTTTTAAGCATTCAATATTGGCTTGTTAGCATTCCCTGTAATTTATACGGTAGAACAAGATTTGTGTTGTTGAACTCCGTATTGATAATTCTTATAATTTTAACAAATTAGGTAATTATAGAGTTTAATATCAAAATATTTTTATAGATGCTGAATTTCTTTGTGTGTATGTATGCATAGGTGACCACTGACCAATAATGATTATCCTTGGTATCTTTCACGAAAGGGAAAAATATTAAAAGTTGTGATATTTTGTAATTATGGAGAGGAGCAATTGTCTTTTTGCAAAACAATTCTCTAAATAGTTACAAGATTTCCACGGCCTTGAGAGTAAAAGGAAAACTTTTATATGCCTGAAAGTTATCAATCCACACACAAAATATATATAAATATATATAGAAGACTTATAAATGTTAAAACGTTCATATGCTCAATTGATATTTCTAAACCGTATGATAGAAAATGAAAAACCATTTCTATAACCTAAAAAGGGTCTAGTGAACTTTATAGGAATAATACTAAACTAGGTCTAATCAGACGGTTTAAACACGTCTTATCAGGATTTTTTTACACGTGTCTCTCAATAAACTTATCTTAACATCTAACTATTTGTTTTAAAAAAAAAATCACATATAATTTATTTAGAGGAACTTATTTATTGAAGACTTTAATAAGCATGACTCATTAATATCTCTCTATATATATATTTGTAAGCTACGGAAGCACAAGTTATTTTTAATATTAAGCTTTCACGCTATGGCTCATACTCTGTATTCTTAAGGTTATCCATTGAAGTGCTTCCTTATAATATTAGTTAATTAAAATTACAAAGCAGACACACAAAAAGAGTGCTCTTAGCTGACCCACATCTCGCTAGCTAGTCGTCCGTCGTGTTCCTGTATCCCTTTTAATTATGGTTAAGCTTTACTAAATTAAGGTTAATTTTGTTTTGTTTTTATTTTATTAAGAACCAAGGTTGGATGGGTGAACCTTAACGATGAGTGAATCTTAACCACAATTAGTGGATGTTAAAAAGGGAGGCGTGGACCAATGAAGACCCCGCATTTCTAATTAAACATTTCTTGGGAAAAAAAATCGGAAATATCCATTCTATGAGCGTTAAAAGAACTTATTACTTCTAAATATCCTAAACAATGTTAGATCAAAAAAAGATTCATTGAAATTAAACAATGTTAGATATAAAAAAAGGCACTGATTTCCTATTCTTTAGACATTCAAATCATTTAAGGGTGTTTCAGTCGTTAAATCTCAAACCCAAACCAGATGAGAGATAATGTGGGGATAATAAAGTTCATTGGTTAGATTTGTATCTAAAACGCACTACCATTTTTAACCACGCACTAAAACTAAGAGGAAAAAAAAATGGTACTTTCGTTAATTAATGAAATAGTGAGGATAGTTCATGGAAATAGAACATTAGTGGGTGTAAGTGTGTAACCTGGGTGATGGGATGGTTGAGGTTTAGTTAAACTGGAGCCTAAAAACATTGACTTGACAGTTGAGGAAGCCGAATTCCGGGGAAGATAGGAAACCCTTTTTTTTGGATATTTTGAAAATAAAAAGGACTTTTAATATAAATAAATAAAAAGGACTGAACTGATTTTATTTAAATTTGTTTTTCATAAGCAACTGGTGTCACCCACCTCTAGAATGGAAAGAAAAGTTGGGTTTCTTAAGCCAAATTGCGGCTGCCTCTCCCTATTTTCTTTTGTGTTGTGAGAGTCTAAAGCAGTTTGCGTGTGGGTGTGGGCGTTGAAGAGGGTTTTAGGGAGCAAAAGAGAAACGTCAAAAGCTGCAATTATTGCTGAGTGGAAATTTTCTTCTTATACTAAATCCTCAAGTTTTTCTCTCTTGACTCTTTAGTTTTGTTTTGGTTTTCTTGGGGTTGCCCTCCTTAGAAGCATTTGAATACTATGGATGACACATGTCATAGTCCTACTTTGTGTGTGTGTTTGTGAGTGGCTTTAAAGGAGGAGATTGAATCGCAGCCAAATGCGATTGAATTCAAGGAGAGTTTAACCGCATCCACAATTCAACACATGTCCTTTTTAATACTTATTAACTGTGACTAAGATTCATTAATCCTTAAGATTTAACAATATAATCTTAATTTTTAGAAAAAAAATATTTAACTCTCATTAAAAAAATTCACCCTTAGGGTTTTTATTTTTTAAAAATTAAAATTATATTTAGAGGTTAAAAATGACACATGTTGACTTGTAAGTGTGATTGAATTATCCCCAAGTTCAATCACAATTGGCTATGACTCTATCTCTTTAAAGGGTAATGGATTTTTCCCTTTTTATGGTAGATTTAGAGAAATTTGGTTTTGTAAAGCTATGCTTGGAAGGAAAATAAAACTTTAGAAATGAAGACATGGGTAAGTGAGATTTTTATTATTATTTAGATTAGATTTGGGATGAGAACACAATATAACTAAGATCAGTTCTAAATTAATATACTAAAAGAAATTGCAGAAAGTAAAAGGGCACTCGATGGTGGAGAAGAAATGGACTCCTTTATGTCAATCATTTCTGTATCATGCCCGTTACCCCTATCCTTAAGGCACAATTTTGCCATGTTTAAAATGGTGCATATAGTGCTGTGTTAATTATTTATGTATAAAGAATTCTTACTAATAATTGGACTTTATTGTTCTCTATGTGGTTCAGCCTCAACCCCTAATCTGTATGCTCAAAAACTGAGGTCTTGATTGATCTCTTCTTGTCCAACAAAAAATTGGATTCTTTAGCTTGGGAGTAGGCCTCTTGTTAGTCACATCACATAAGGAAACTACCAATCCCAATCCACATCAGTGGTTTTCTTTCCTTAAGACTTGATCCCACCATCTCCAACAAGAAGAAGAAGAAGCAAAAACAAATCATCTCTGTTCTTCCCTGTGGCCATGACTGTTTGAAGACCATGATCAATTGATTTGTACAAATTTTAACAATTGTAACTACTTTTTGGAGAGATCTTGGCCTTCAAAAACAGTGGCCACTAGGAAGATTGACTATAGGGAAAGATATTAATGAGTCACGCTCATTAAAACTTTTAATGAGCGGTCCCTCTAAAAAGATGACATATGACAATCTTTTTTCAAAACTGACGGTTGGATGTTGAGGTGGGTCTATTGAGAGATACATGTCAAAAAATTAGTTTAATCAGACATGTTTAGACTGTTCAATTAAACTAAAGTTTATCAATATTAACCCTTAGGGTTCACTAGATCTATTTAAGTTATAGAAATAACTAATCTTCTCATATTCAATGGGATGGTCCATAAATGTTTGATCAAGCTAATTTTTTTACCACGTGTCTCTTGGTATACCTGTCTTGACATCCAACAGTTTAGATTTTAAAAAAACCAACCACATGTCACATTATTAGAGACCACTCATTAAAAGCTTTAATGAACATTGCTCATTAAAATGCTTCTATATATATATATATATATATATATATATATATATATATATATAAAAAAGTAGAGTAACATTTCTAAACTCATATATATTTTTTAATTTAGGGCAAGTTTTACACTACATACTAACCAAACACAACCCTCCTACTTTATCCAAGCTTCGAGCTTCTGTAATGCATGGCACCTAAGAAGCAAAACACATCAAATAGGAAGAATTTTTAGAGCCTGTGAATAGAAGTTTAAAACTCACCATGGATTTCAAAGGTGATCAAAGAATTCTTTAAAGATGAACATGCCCACAGAGACTATCGCATGTTTCATACAATATCCCAGGTGGTTTTGTTCTTCTTAAAAGACAATTTTATTCATCACCTGAAGCAATACATTAGATTTCTTATAGAACAGTAACCTTTCTTCTTTCATCGGCTAAGCCAGGGTTTTAGGACATTATAAACATACAGAAATGTCTACCTTCCGGGCAACTAGGACAATTCACTAGTACAGATAATCGTCTAATATCTCGATTACATTATTTTGATTTGGTACGTAAGCTTGAATCGGACTCTTGACGTCAAGGTTTCGGCATAGAGCATCGGACTCTGACATCGAGGTTGCGACATAAAGCGCCATCCAATTGGGTAACAGTCAGCAGTGCTGTAGCAACTTAGCTCTAACCGTGAATGTCACTACTTACCCATGTCTTGGATGCTAGCTCCAAAGGTCAAAAACTATATACTGAATTTCCAAACAGTAGTGCATCCATCATCTTCTGTTTGACAATCTATAAAGTTGTGGAAGATGATTCACAAAATAAAGCATTCATGGTGTATTTAAGAGCATGTGATGTGGTCCACGAGATTTTTTAACTTACAGTCCCTCTAAAATGGTGGGTGGATTCGACAATTGAAATCCGCCATATGTTGATAGGGATGGGATTTATACAGCATACATTAGGACATTTTCTTTCGTCATTTCTATGCAATTCATATGGACTTGTAGATATGTGTATGCATGTGCATTGTACGCTCAAACCAAATCCAAACATTAGGCTACACTGTCACTGGGGCTTGCAACCTCCATTAGGCCTTTCAAACTTGCTGCAATCTTCTCACACACACGACACAACTCAACAAACACATTATCTGATAACTACTTGTTGGCCCGAACCCAAATTCAACTTTGGGGTAAAGACTGAGACCATGCCGGGTTTATGGAGAACGATTAGGCAGGTACAAAATTTGGGGGTTCTTAGGCTCTCATCCATACATTTCGTAAATAGCCTACAGGTATTTTTCTTTTCTTTGTTTTTTTTGGGTGGCAATGTTATCACGTAACACACATTTATAGTTTTTTATGGCTTGTATTAGGGTTAATGTAAAATTTCGAAGAGTTGTAAAAACCAAGAAAGAGAGTTGTTCCTCAAGCTTTCAAGGTTTCTTATCTTAATTTCAGATTCTTGCTCAGTCCGGCATGATGTGCAGCCCAATTGGTAATGCCCGTGTACTAGGTTAGGTCTAAGTCCAATGTTTTCTAGTTCGTTGGTTCGCTCGGCTCGAATTCATGTTCGTGATTCGAAATTCGCCACTCTAGAGTGAACCCGGTTCGCTAGGGGTAAGATGAGATATATAATTCGTTTTTCGGCTCGCTTTGGTTCTTTAGTTTGGTTCGCTTACTTAACCACATAAATCAAATATATATATATATATATATATATATATATATATATATATATATTAAGCATGTAAATAATATATTACAAATACTTATTGTGAAAAACAATTAAAAAAAACCTTTTTATGAGTGGTTCACGAACTCAAAGTATAAGTTTGCTGAATCCAAATAAAAATATCAGTCAATTTGAATAAAAAATTTGACAAATTAAGACCGTTTGAAACCATCGTGTGATTTGCTCAATTTGACGAACCAATCCACACCAAACTAGGAACTAGTTCAGTTCGATTTGATTTGTGGTTCACTCTAGCATACAACGAACTCGATAACCCTGGTTCTAGCCAGCCTAAAAGCCTACTTCCAAAGAAAACCAAATCTAAGTCCATATGCAATGTAGGTCACCTCTTGATGGGTAATAAACTTTGCCTGACCCTCTTACCCATAGGGGATGGTACTGTTCCGGAAGCCTGGTAACGATTTTAAGTACTTTTCTGGAACAATATGATGCCATGCATACGTATATCAAACATCAGCAAACAAATGGTAACCCCAGGCCCCAACCCCACATATGAGGCTGGTTTTGTACAAAACATCACTAGGATTTGGCATTAATGCATATATACAACATGATGGAAATTTTTATCCTTGTCCTTAGAGCCTCATTTGTTGATTCAAATAGAAGACAAAGCAGAATCTGTTGGGTATTTTGGACTAAATCCCTGCATACATGACCAATTAGAAACACATACACCTACTAATACCAGATAATTACTCAAATAATTAATTTAATTAATCATTATCAAGAATTATTTCGTTGAGAGGCGCTACAAAGAGTCTTTTTTTGAGATAGTCGAAATTAGCCATGTGCAAAGGATGTGGTAGCACTATCTCCGAGATACAACTCAACTCGGATCCTCTCTAGTCTTTCTTACGAGTTTGCACTATCCAGTAGAAGATGGGGTACTAATCTTACTTTGGGATGCAATTTGAAAGAAAATATACACATAAATACCATTTTATTTAGGGTTTGCCAATTATCCAAACGTCATAAAGACCCAACTTGCTTCATAGGAAGAATTTAAATATTTGATCAAATTCTAAAATTTACCATTTTGCCATCAAGGTCTAAGGGCCTATTTGGCTTACAAGGTTAGAGCTAATCTAGCTTAGTCTAATCTTGGTTTCAAACAGTTCTGGAATAGGTCCAGGTTACACAATTCTTATTTTGGGACATTTCCCAAACTGTTTGGTTACAAGTTCTTGTTTGACCAGAATTTACTTTACTCCCATTCCAATTGTTTATGGAGTTTATAGTTAATCCATTTTTAACTTAGGTCGACTTCTGTTTGGTCACAGATTTACTATTAATCAAATTTTTATCATGTTTCAATTTTGTTTAGTCACGAGTTTAGGCATGTTCAGGATTAACCCAATCCACAAGTTTCCCTGTTTGGGTGTTGATGGTCCTATGTAGGATCCATCATGTGGATTAGGTAGGTTTCCATCCGAGATTAGATAGTCACCCATATGGTTATATCTGTAGGACATATCCACTAGATTGAGCAATTGAACCCATTCTAGTTTTCCCATAGGGTTTGATCATCAACCCATTCTAGCTTCCCAGATTGAGCAATCAAACGATTCATATGTAGACTATTCTACAATGGACGGAGGCATTTTGCAACTCCATGCAAAGGTTGACTGAAGTCCCTTCCCAAGCATCCATTGATTTGAATTGACCCTGAACAACTTTTTGGATATGGTTTTCTTCTTTCTTGAGCTTCAAGGTTCATTAATAGAGGTCTCTATTTAGAATCCTCCGAATGGATTTGGTGGTTCGAACTTGACTAGAATAGGGTTCACCATCTGGACTGGGGTTTGATCTTGGCTCACGGATTGGGGTCTAGTCTGTGTTCCAACACAAGCTTGAACCACTCTAAGGCCCTCTATTTATAGATGGAGGACCAAGGCCATCCCACATGAGAATGCTTAGTCACTTGGCTACGCTAGGCAGACCATTGGCCAGACCATCCTACGCATACAATGATGGGCTTCAACCACTGACACCAACCAATCATGAGTCTGATCCATCTTATCACACCCATGTGGTTCAGTCAGTCCTTGGAATAGACACCCACGATCGGACGAACCAGATCGAATATGAGTCACAACCAAGATCAGGCGGATTTGATCAACTCAAGACGATGAATCAATCATGGTCAACCTTGATCAACGGTGGAGATTTAATGGACTGTCCAAATTAATCAAAATAAAGGGTGACACTTAGCGATGATGCGCACGTGCAAAATCCGCCTCATAGCGCCCAAAACCATTTGCCCGCACCTGAGCCTGTTCATCCCCGCTGCGAGCGCAACTTGTGGACTTAAGGAATGGTGTAAAGGATTACAAATGAGAGGACTATACACCATATGAGAAAGTTTAAACAACCACTTAGGATTTAAATTCCTATTGAATTCTCTTTGCATAAGGGACGTGGGAATAAAAGAAAATAAGGGAATATACTATGAATGAGAGTGTTCTCTCATTCAAAAGATCACACACTAATCCTAATTAACAAGGAAAAAAGTGGAGGTTAAAATCTCTTATTAAAATTGAAAACTCGAATATGAGTAGAAAAGAGTCGGTTGAAGAAGTACATTCTATCGGAAAAATTGTATGCAAATTAAAATATGAACCTATTGTATTCTAATATGCACAATGTGAGGGGAAAAATACCGGACGGACACGCGTCAGCAGCAGCTTCTTCCACGTTCTGGTTTACTGGCAGAAGGTTGGAGCGGAGGGTGTGGCACCCTGACCTGTACTCCGATGGTAAAGTCAGTAGAGGTAGAAGACGATGAATAGTAAACGCAAGGACAATCTCTGAAATATACGCAAGACACTAAAAGCCCTGAACGCGTCTTCTCGGATCCGGGTTTCTGAACAACTGTCCTGTGCACTAAAAATCACGGGGTTTATATAGGGCGAGGTTGGTATGGTCATCGATGACCATGGATGGCCATAGGTGCCCATACCACGTGTCTTAGCACTCATTACCAAACATTTTAGACATGTCTGCCGCCGGTTGCATTACACGTGGGAGCCTCCCCCAAGTCCAATCGGACGGGATCGGACGGTACGAAGAAGTGACCAGCATTAAATGCCAAGACAGTGCTTTCGGCACGAAGCGGCGAATTCGGCACACTTGTCGGAATTATGGATCGCCTCCTGATCACTTCCTCCTACAAGTCGGTCTCGTTGTCGACTTAAGCTCGGTTACGACGTAGATGCCTTAAAACACAGCACGACATCGTTGTCAATGAGACAACGGGCTCGTTGTTCGCGTAACGACAATCGACGTTGTCAAGAGCACAACGCTCACGTTGTGCTTCAGACAACGAGCTCGTTGTCGAGACCACAACGGAAACGTTGTTCTTCGTGAGAACAAAGATGTCGCACTGCGCACAACGGGGACGTTGTACGTCAGACAACGTGTGACCCTTATATTTCAAGCACGTGGCCCCAACTTGTGAACACGTGTCACTTTCGTGAACAAAACGACAAAAACGAGCTCGTCCCACAACGCTGAGCTGGTACACGAATTTTACCCGTTACAATTTGCCCCTTTATGATGCTTGGAACGTAGTTCGAAGCGTCATAAACGAACAACAAGATCATACCTGACACCACTCCGGAAGGCGAAACGTTGCGTGCTTTAAACGCTTATTGAGAAGGTCGACCGTTCACGCCAGCTGGCCACGCGTGCGAACCGTCGCGTCTCTTCAATGCGGACAGGCTGTCATCATCACCGATTTAAATTTCGAGAATGCTTTAATGACCCTGACGGTTATCATACTCGGTGAAAAGACGATCTTGCCACTGCTCTTAATTCTGTGGATACAGGTGTACGCCTCAGATGAAGGGTAATGGTGTACTTTCGCAAACCAGAGACGTCTATAAAATCCCATCGAATCCTCTCTCTCTCCCACCCTGTTTCATCAAGCACTGTTACTCTGTCGAATCTTCTTCTTGCCCGAAAGTTCATCTTCCTCAAGCTCTTCAACGATCTTTCTGAGTTTTTCAGTTCGGTACGCCCTTCACCCCTATCTCTTATTCTCTCTTACTGTTTTTCCATTTCTCTCTTCTCTGGTTCCCAGTGTGGTTTTGCTCTGCACATACTCTTTTGTTCTTGTCCCTCTTTCCGATTTCTTCTTACCACCATGGCTGCCAATGTCCCCGTAGAACCTGCTAGGATAGAGGGAGTTAGAGGCCCTTCTGATGACGAGGCCAGTTGTACAGGTAGCGCACCTCATGGTGCCTACATTGAAAAATCTTCAGTTCTGCGCCAATTCCAGTTGGCGCATCTGAACCGTTACAGGGAACGTTTCGACTTCCCTGCCGATGTCAATCTCCATTTCATGCGAGATGATGCCATCATAGACAGGCGCTCTGCCTGTACCGTTGTCTACCTTTCCCAGCTTGAGGCTGGCCTTCGCTTCCCTCTTCATCCTGTCTTGGATGAAGTTCTGTCCACCTTGCAACTTGCACCGGGGCAAATGCACCCGGGCTTCCACAAATACATGTCCATGATGATCAAATTCATCAAGGACGGGTACCCCATAGAGGCTAGGCATCTATTCCACTTCTGCCATGCCGTCAGATGCCGAGGCAATGACGATGGTCTGTATTCCTATTTCTCGTGGAACAAGAAGCCCTACTGTCCAGAGCTCGTCTCGGGCATCCTTGACAGAGAAAGGAAATGGAAAGCCACTCCATTCGTCGTCTCTGGCGGCTGGAAGGCAGAGAATTCCTCGGTCCCCAACGTCTTCCGAGTGGAAGCAGGTATACCACTAGTTACCCGTTGTCCGTTGTGCACCATCGTCTTGACTACGTTCTCGTTGTACGCTGTACCTTCTCGTCCTGCTAATTCTCCTCGTTGTACTCATTTTGCCTTCTTTTGTGTGCAGTGGACCCAAAGAAATTTCCATACAAGAAGCTGACCCCAGAAGAACAAGAACTTCTTACTGGTATCCGCCGTGCTCGAGGCGGGGAATACATTAGGTGGAAACCACTCGAGCTCGTCAAGCGGGGTTCCTCCAGTAACCCAGCAACTACTCAACAACAGCCACAACAACAGCAACAGGGCGCCTCCCCCTCCGTACCTTCACCGTTCCCTCACCTATCCGAAGAAGAAGAAGAAGAAGAAATGGCCGACTCGAACCCACCACCGCTGAATAGGAAGCCGAGGTCTGCTCGCCCTGCAGCTCAGCCACTTCCACCACCACCACCACCACCGAAGAAGAAGAGGAACCATTCCTCCAAGGCTACAGCGCCTACTGACTTGAAGAGAAAGTTGGCCACCCAGGCCGAGCACGAGGCCAGAAAAAAGGCCAAGGCGGACAAACGCCAGGAAAAAGAGATTGCGGCCATTGCTGCTCCTCCTCCCGCCCCTGCCGCTCCTCCAACAAGCCTAGGAGCCGAGGCGACAATGGCAGCGCCTAAGGATAGCTCAGCCCCTGCCCCTTCTCGAGCTGATGCTGCCCCAGCCGGTACGAGCTCCGCTGTCGTTGCCTTGGCGGCAACGGAAACCGGCACGACAAGTCTCCCGGCCAATATGCTGCCGACCTCCGCTCCGGACTGGTCACCCGACTTCACGCGGTTCGGAGTGCCGACCGTGATTGAATCGGCGAAGAGCTCGAGGACGGCTGCCCGAGCTCTAACTTATGCGATGAGGCTCCCCAGGGACATCGCTGAGGTTGGCCAACTCCACTTAGCCGACCTGTCCTACGCCGCCTGTCAGTCCGTGGCAACAGTAAGCTTTCCCTCCTTCGTCTTCTACCTCAATCGTTTTGAAATACTACTTCTTGTTATGCTAACGCCCAGACATCTCTTTGCAGATGAACGCGCTCGTGCAAGAGCTCTGCGATCGCAGTCAGGACAAATACACTCAGCTGCGAGACGGGATCAACTACTGGAAGGACAGGACGGAGGCGCTGGAGAAGACCCTTGTCGAGGAGAGACTCAAGGCAGACTTCGATCTGTCCCAAGCCAAGGCTGAAACGACTCGTGCTGAAGTAAGGCTCGGCACTGCCACCAAGGTTAGAGAAAAGGCCGAAGCTGAGGCACGAGCAGCGAAGGAGGCTGAAAGGAAGGCCAAGCAAGAGACTGAGAATGCTGTTGTGCGCATCAGTGAGCTTGAGCATGTCTCCCAAGCTTTGGGTAGACAACTGGAGGAAATTGAGGCAGCCAGGTCGGCACTGGCGGAGGAGCTCGAGGAGGCCAAGAAAATTCAGGAGGACACCGAGAGGTCCGTGACCCTGAGACTGCAGCAGTATTACCAGTCTCAGCTGGACACGCTCTTGGATGAAGATCGTGCCGAGACCGAGAAAGAGGTCCTCGAGTCCCTTCGCCAGCAAGGCCGCCTGAAGGAGGACAATGAAGAGGACGCCACCACGTTCTCCGAGCTTCCGAGCAAGGAACTGATCGAGCTCGACAACGAGCCCGAGGTACAAGGCGTTGAGCTGCCTCACTTTCTTGAAGGTCCCGCACTCCTTCCCACCGAGCCATACTCCGAGCTTGCTGCCCCAGAGCTTCCTCCTGCTGCCGATGAAATTACTCCGGTGGAAGCTCCTATCGCTGAAGCCTCCATTGCTGCGCCTGCTACAACGGCAACAGAGCCTGACCTTGAGCTCGTCTGACCTGCTGTCTCTCCGATCTTCTGTTCTTCTGATCCTTTGCCCCTTCCTATGCTTCTGCTTCTCTTTTATGTTGATGTAAATCCTCTTTTTCCTTTTATGAAAAGTTATCGCTGAAATAGGTTTTCGATATGAATGGATCGCTCTTCTTTGCCAAGTTTGCACTTCTTTTCGCCTCGTAATATAGTATAACGCATACACACAGAATAAGAAAGAACACATCATGAGTAATTGAAACACTACGAGCAGAACACTATGAGTAGAGCGCAACGATTAAAGCACAACGAACAAGCACTGCTAGTAGAACACTTCGATTAAGTACTTCGATCAGAGCACCACGAGTTACCACTACGGATAAAACACTACGATCGTTCACTACGAGCAAAGCACTACGATCGTTCACCACGAACAAAGCACTATGATCGTTCACTATGAGCAAAGCACTATGATCGTTCACCACGGGCAAAACACTATGATCGTTCACTACGAGCAAAGCACTATGATCGTTCACCATGGGCAAAGCACTATGATCGTTCACCATGAGCAAAGCACTATGATCGTTCACCATGGGCAAAGCACTATGATCGTTCACCATGAGCAAAGCACTATGATCGTTCACTACGAGCAAAGCACTATGATCGTCCACCATGAGCAAAGCACTATGATCGTTCACCATGGGCAAAGCACTATGATCGTTCACCATGAGCAAAGCACTATGATCGTTCACTACGAGCAAAGCACTATGATCGTCCACCATGAGCAAAGCACTATGATCGTTCACCATGGGCAAAGCACTACGTAAAATTACTTATGAACAAGCATTGCAAGCAAGCACTGATTCAGACGCATCATTCGCGTAATTCACTGTGAATGTAATCTGACAAATAAAATTCATGAGACGAACGCGACGTGACTCAGTTCCGAAACACATGCTCAGAGGATGTCATTAGGTTAAGCCACTAGATTTGCTCAGATGACATCCTTATATAAGCCACCCGTGTTCGTTGTGAGTACGTCGTTCAGTCAGAAACTTTATTCGAATTACTTGCAAAACATTCACAATATTACACTGTTTACTAGACGATGGTCGATCACACAACGAGTAGGCACATAATATAACGAATCACATGTTAAAATATGAGCATCATGATTATGTAAGATCACTGAGAAAAAACTTGTAAGCACAACGATGCATGTAAACAGCACATCTCAGACCCTATTGAAAGAATTGCCTCAGATTCATGATGTTCCAAGATTTTGAGATGAGGTTACCTTGCAAGTCTTTCAAGTAGCAGACTCCAGGACTCCCCAATCGTTCTACGACATAGGGCCCTTCCCAGTTTGGTCCCAACTTGCCACTGTTAAGCTCTCTTGTGTTCTGGAACACTCTTCGGAGGACGAGATCACCAACCTGTAGCACTCTCCGTTGTACTTTCTTGTTGTAAGCGTTCCTCAATCGCTGCTGGTACCTCCTCATCTGAATGCTGGCATCCTCTCGTTTCTCTTCTAGCAGGTCAAGATGAATAGCCATGAGCACTGTGTTCTGATCTTTCTCTTCGCCCTTCTTCTTGCTGTGCCAAGAACGCACTGTAGGCAAACTGATCTCTGTAGGGATGACAGCCTCCATGCCATACGCCAAAGAGAAAGGAGTTTCATTGGTAGGACTCCTTGGAGTCGTTCTGTACCCCCACAAAACGTTGTGCAGCTCGGTGGTCCACTTCCCCTTCGAATCTTCCAATCTTCTCTTTAAGGCATTGAGAATATTCTTGTTGGCTGCCTCCGCCAATCCATTCCCTTGAGGATAGTAAGGGGAAGAGAAGACGTGCCTGATCTTCAGCTCGCTGCAAAAGTCGGCAATCAGCCGTCCTGAGAACTGCTTCCCGTTGTCAGTAACGATAGACTGCGGTATGCCAAATCTACAGACGATATGCTCCCACAAGAATTTCTTCACTTCTTGCTCCCTGATACGTGCAAGCGGCACAGCTTCAATCCACCGTGAGAAGTAGTCAGTTGCCACCAAAAGGAAGATCAAATTCCCTGGAGCTCTCGGGAAAGGTCCCACAATATCAAGTCCCCACCGTGCAAATGGCCAAGGCTGCGATACAGTGCTAAGCTCTTGAGCTGGGGCATGAATCAGTCGAGCAAACCGCTGGCACTGGCTGCACCTCTTCACATACTTCTGAGCATCAGCTTGCATATAAGGCCAGAAATAACCTTGCCCCAGAGCTCGATGGGCAATTGTCCTCCCGCCCGAATGAATACTACATATACCTTCATGCAGCTCAGCAAGTACTCTCTCCACGTCTACGGGATGAACGCACTTCAGCAAGGGACCACCAAAAGATTTCCTGAACAATTCTCCTTGCACCAAGGTATAACGAGATGTCTTGTACTGAATGCGTCTCGACTCCTTCACGCTGATAGGGAGAACTCCGTCCTTCAGATAGGCCACCAACCCTGTCATCCAGCTCGGGACTGGATTGACAAAGAGCACTTCTCGCTGTGCCTGAAGAGTTATTGAAGGATACTCTTGAAACTCCATCAGAATAGCCCTGGGCTCGTCAGCCTGCACCATGGAAGCTAGATATGCCAAAGCATCAGCATGCCTGTTCTCATCCCTCCGGGTATGCCTAATCTCCACAACGGTGAATGTTTCACACAACGAACGAACGAGAGCAGCATACTGCTTCATCCGATCGTCCTTGCATTCATAAATACCATTCACCTGATTCACCACGAGCTGTGAATCACAAAATACCCTCAACGTGGAGATCTGCAGCTCTCGTGCGCACTCCAGCCCAAGGAGCAAGGCTTCGTACTCAGCTTCGTTGTTGGAGGCAGTGAACCCAAGACGCGACATCTTTTGCACCTTGATGTTGTCCGGACTCACAAGCACAACGCCCAGTCCTGAACCACTGAAATTGGAAGATCCGTCCACGTACAACAGCCAACCGCTCCATTCTGACGATTCCCCCCCTCCTACAACGGCATCTCCGTTGTCATCTTCAATTGGGAGCTCCCGAAGATTAACAAACGCATCCTCCGCCTCCTCCTCCACAGGAAAGTCAGAAAGAAACCCCGCCATTGCTTGCCCCTTCTCTGAACTCCTGGCTCGGTACTGAATATCGAACTCGCTCAGAGCTACGGCCCACTTTGACATCCTCCCCGCCAGCTCGGGTCGTCCCAACACGACTTTCAAAGGATACGTTGTGATGACAACGATAGAATGAGCGTGAAAATACGGCCGAAGCTTCTCTGCAGAAAAGACAAGAGCCAGACACACCTTCTCGAGCTTGCTGTAGTTGCACTCCGCTTTGAGAAAGGTCTTGCTGATAAAGTAGACAGGTTTCTCCACGCCATCACAGCTTCTCACCAGGACGGAACCAAGGGCTTGCTCTGAAACAGACAAATAGAGATATAAGACTTCACCTGGCTCTGGCACCGAGAGGATAGGGGTTGACCCTAAATATTCTTTCAAGGCAAGAAAAGCTCTGGAACACTCCGGAGTCCAAGCGAAAATGGAGTCCTTCCTCAGCAGCTCGAACAGAGGTTTGCAACGATCGGATGACTTGGAGATAAACCGGTTGAGCGCAGCAATCCGACCTGTCAGCTTCTGAATCTCCTTCTTCGATTTAGGCTCTGGCATGTCCAGCAAAGCCCGGATCTGAGCTGGATTAGCTTCAATCCCCCGCTGACTCACAAGGTAACCCAAAAATTTCCCCGAGGTAACCCCGAAGGTGCACTTCTCCGGGTTGATCTTCAGATTGAAAGATCGCAGCACAGAGAAAGGCTCAGCAAGGTCAGCCACAAGAGTACTTCGTGCTCGACTCTTCACAACGATATCGTCGATGTACACTTCAACCGTCTTGCCAAGGAGTGACCCGAACATGAGATTCATTAAACGCTGATAAGTGGCACCTGCATTCTTCAAACCAAAAGGCATCACCCGATAACAGAACAAACTTCGCTCCGTTATGAAGGTGGTCTTCTCTCGATCTGTTTCCGCTAGGAGGATCTGGTTATAACCCGAATAGCCATCCATGAAGGATAACATCTCGTGGCCGGCAGTGGCGTTGATGAGCCTGTCTATCCTTGGCATGGGAAAAAAGTCCTTGGGGCACGCCTTGTTGACCCCAGTAAAGTCAATGCAGACTCTCACCTTCCCGTTTTTCTTAGGTACCGCCACAACATTGGCTATCCAGTCAGGATACTGCACCTCCTGAATGAACCCGAACTGAATCAGCTTGTCAATCTCCTCATTCACTGCATCATGATAAGCTGGAGCAAGCCTCCGAGGTTTCTGCTTCACTGGAGGGATGGCAGGATCAGCATTGAGGTGATGGCAGATAACACTCGGATCGATGCCAGTCATGTCTTTGTGAGACCATGCAAAGACGTCTAGATTCTGCCCAAGAAAACCCAGCAACTCGAGCTCCTCCTCCGTTGTTAAGCTCGTCCCGACCTGCAACAACTTTGGCTCTTCTTCCGTTCCCAAATTGACAGCTTTCGTGGGCTCAACGGAAGGTCTGCACAACGATGCTTCCGAGCTCTCTTCCACAACGGGAACGACCTGTAACTGCTACGAAGGCACAACGGAAGCTGGAAAATCGCACTTCTGCGAAGCCAACTGATCACCTCGGATCTCCCGAGGCCCGTCGCCAACTGATCACCTCGGATCTCCCGAGGCCCGTCCTGCGTTGGATACTTCAACACCTGGTAGTACGAGGACGGGACAGCCTTCATCTCATGGGTCCACCAGCGACCCAAGATGGCATTGTATGGTGATGGCGCATCCAGAACAGAAAACCTGGTCAGGAGGACAACGGGTCCAGCCACAACGGGCAAGACAACGTCGCCTACAGGCTTCATCGAGCTGCCATCAAATCCATACAAGGGAGTCTGAGCAGGGATGAGGACGGAAGGATCCAGCTTCATCTGAGTGAAAGCATGAAGGTACAAGATGTCCGCTCCGCTTCCAGAATCTACGAGCACCCTCTTGATGTCGAAGTCTCCTATTCTCATGGTGAGAACGAGAGCATCATAGTGAGGTCGGACCACCCCTGCCAGATCAAGATCAGTGAAGGTGAGTGCCTGCTCATCGCTTCTGTTAGGCACTTGCACCTGGCACACTGCAGCCTCATGAGACAGCTTCCTGGCCTTCGCCCTGAAGTTCCTCTCCACATCAGTTTCCGGCGTGTGCGCGCGGCAAATGACATTGATCGTACCCAGGGAAGCTCCTCCACTGGTACTGGGATTCTCGGCGGGCTCTCTTCCACGAGCTTGGGACACCGGCTCCCTGGTACGCTCCCTGCCGCCATTGTCAGGAGCAAGATACTCTCTCAAATATCCCTCCTGAACAAGCCTCTCCAAGTATTCTCTCAGAATACGGCATCGGTTGGTGAGATGACCACGGCACTTATGATAATGACAGTACTCATGCACCCGCGGTCCCGACGTGATATCCGGCACCGCCCTCGCCGGCCACTCAAAGTATGGCTGATCCTCCATTGACCTCATGATGGTCGCCGGGCTGACCGTGAAATTGATGCGCGGCGTCTGATCTGCAAAAGGTCGCCTCTCATTAGGCTGCACGCCTCTTTCGTGCTGTACTTGAGGCTGCGCCTGGCGTGGCTGGTACTGTTGCCTCGCCTGCTGGTCACTAGGACGTCTCTCCGTCCTGCTCTGATACTGGTTAAAATTTCTCTCCAGCGGGCGCCGATCCGGCTGATCCCGCTGGGTCACATATATAACTTTCTCCTTCCGCTTCCTTGGTGGCGAGTCCTCAGACGATGAAGACTCGTGCTGCTGCCTCTTCTCCTTCCTCTTCGATGATCGGTGTGCCCTCTCCACGACATCCACCGCTCTCGTCCTGGGCTTCGGTGCTGACACAACGGATACGTCCTCCTCGTACCTTCCGTACTTGGTGGCACGTACCATCAACTCGTCCATCTTGACAGGATAGTCAAGAGCTAAGGACTTGTAGAGCTCGGAATGCTTGGGGATAGCATTCTTGAAAGCGGCGATGCAGCTTGCTTCATCAACCTTGTCAATATCGTGGACTTCGTCGGTGAAACGCGAAATGAAGTCCTTCAAGGATTCGGCCGGCTTCATCCTCAAAGAGAAGAGAGTGTCTGCACCCGCCTTCTTCTTCTTATTGATGATGAAGCGATCAATAAAGGCCGACCTGAGCTCTGAGAAGTTGCTGATGGAGCCAGGAGGTAGGTTCCGAAACCACTTCGATGCCGCTCCCGACAGGCTGTTGGGGAAAGCCTTACAATAAAGATCATCATCTGGGTTGCGTACGGCCATCGCATGCTTGAAGTCAAACAAATGCTCCTCCGGATCTGTCTTTCCAGTATACATGGAGAAGGTCGGAGTTATGAACTTGGAAGAAGTATAGGACTGGTTGATAGCATCCGTGAAAGGAGAGTTTTCAACGTTCTCCTTTGCTGACTGAGCGAAGTGGTCAGGAACCCCTCCCTTCATGCTCTTAACGCGAGCACCGATTAAAGCCTCCACCTCCTTGGCTGTTACCCAAGTCTTCTGGGTGTCTGCACCCCCAGTACCCACTCTCAAGTCCTCTCTTCCTGCTCCTTCTCTGAAATCCACACGATCCGAAGGGATGCTCTGCTCTGCCCGAACCGGAGGCTGCCTTACATCCCCTTCAGTAGGAAGAAGCACAAACCTGGTCTCACGATTCTCTGGGGTAGAAGGAGAAGAAGAGAAGTCGAACTGACGTCTCAAGGAAGGCCTCTGCAGTGGCACCTCCTCCACCTCGAGCCTGCTATGCTCGAACGCCTCCAGTCTTGCCTGCATCAACTGTTGCTGCTTGGTGATCTGATCCAGAACAGACTGCTGCAGTTGCAGCATCGCCAAGACGCGATCCGAGACAGAGAGTTCTACGGGGGAAGGTACGGTCCTCTCTGGTTGCCCAGATGAAGGACTGACCCCGGGATTGTGCACGACAGAGGGTATGAAAGAAGTGGCGTGAGGGGTTTGATCCTCATGCCCGAACACTTCTGACTGGTCAGCCATGGTCTCAGAGAGCGAAGGGGGGTCCGTTTATTATTTCCCACAGACGGCGCCAATTTTGTGAGGGGAAAAATACCGGACGGACACGCGTCAGCAGCAGCTTCTTCCACGTTCTGGTTTACTGGCAGAAGGTTGGAGCGGAGGGTGTGGCACCCTGACCTGTACTCCGATGGTAAAGTCAGTAGAGGTAGAAGACGATGAATAGTAAACGCAAGGACAATCTCTGAAATATACGCAAGACACTAAAAGCCCTGAACGCGTCTTCTCGGATCCGGGTTTCTGAACAACTGTCCTGTGCACTAAAAATCACGGGGTTTATATAGGGCGAGGTTGGTATGGTCATCGATGACCATGGATGGCCATAGGTGCCCATACCACGTGTCTTAGCACTCATTACCAAACATTTTAGACATGTCTGCCGCCGGTTGCATTACACGTGGGAGCCTCCCCCAAGTCCAATCGGACGGGATCGGACGGTACGCAGAAGTGACCAGCATTAAATGCCAAGACAGTGCTTTCGGCTTCCTCCTACAAGTCGGTCTCGTTGTCGACTTAAGCTCGGTTACGACGTAGATGTCTTAAAACACAGCACGACATCGTTGTCAATGAGACAACGGGCTCGTTGTTCGCGTAACGACAATCGACGTTGTCAAGAGCACAACGCTCACGTTGTGCTTCAGACAACGAGCTCGTTGTCGAGACCACAACGGAAACGTTGTTCTTCGTGAGAACAAAGATGTCGCACTGCGCACAACGGGGACGTTGTACGTCAGACAACGTGTGACCCTTATATTTCAAACACGTGGCCCCAACTTGTGAACACGTGTCACTTTCGTGAACAAAACGACAAAAACGAGCTCGTCCCACAACGCTGAGCTGGTACACGAATTTTACCCGTTACACACAACAACAACAAGAAGATAACTCAAATAAAATTTGGAGAGAAAATTTGTAAACATAAAATTCTAGCAGAGAAACTTATCGACATAAGAGACCAAGGCACGTGTTAAACACGTTGTCATTAAGGTGATATACACCACTACTAGTCCTCAGCGACCGATGTGCTTACAGGTATAATGGTGGACACCCCTAGGATTCAACTATCTATATCAAAAAAAGAAAGCACTCTCTGCTCTTTGATCTCAGTGAACTCGACCACAATCGAACTTTGTTAAACAATTGAAAGATGTGCTTATATATCTACACGCACGCGACTAGACTTGGCTTGGCATGCTCGAACACATGTATGTGCCTTTGATGTATTGCATAGGATATGACCCGCATGAAGGGTTTCCGGCTTACCTCGCCTCGCCAAATTTCTATTGGAAGCCCTTGGGCCACCCCTTATTTTGGTCAAGTAGTCTTGGTCAGTCATGTACTTAGTTGAAAGGTGCTAGCCTTACTATGGAGGAATCAGATTTGGTCAGACTCTCGCGAGACCAAAATCATCTAGCCCTTCACATAACTCTTTTAATTACCATTTTGACCCTAATTAAGAATTTTTAACTACCGTGATTTAATTTTTTAAAATATTTTTTTCCAAAATCAAGGTTATATGGTTGAATCCTAAGAGTTAATGAATCTTAAACATAATTAAGAGATACTGAAAGGGACATGTGTTGACAAGTGGGACGCGTTTGGCAACAAAATCACATCCCTACTATCGGGCATTCCTATTCTCACTCAATGTCCAAGGGATTTTGCTAGCCCCAGTTCAATTTGATGGTTACAAATGTCAAATATTTTATTTTTTTATTTTTTAATGTGTGAAAATATCAAACATCTTCCACGTGTTATGCGGGGATATTTTTGGAGTAAAATGCGATTCGAGCAAGCGCAAAGGTAGGCGTTGAATTTTTACTTAAAATAAGGACACGTGTTAATTTTTGGTTGAGAGTCGGAAGAATTGGATTAGCAGCTAGCACGGCTAGTACTCGTTTGTGCATTCCAGAGAGAACCTCTCTGGCAGGTGCCAGAGTGGATACCGAATCTTGCCATATGGCCCATATAAGGCCGTCTTCCTTCTTAGGGTGTACAGGAAAAAGAGTGAAGACAATCCTGTTTTAGGGTATCAAGGACAGAAGAAGAAACAAACTGCAATGGATTCTTCACCACTAAACTCCGCCGAGTTGCAGCACTTTCTTGATGTAAGAAAGATCCCCTATACTTCTGCATTGTTTTTTTTTTTTTCCCCCCTAAAACATTGATTCATACGCATAAGAATCGCATTGTATTTTTGACGAACGCTTCCCTAAGGCTCGAGATTCTTGAATGCTACTCAACGTATGGAGCTTTTATCTTCTGGTTCCAATATGTTTTTTATTATCCATTTTGATCCATGGAAATGAAGAAATGGATTCTAAGAAGTTATAGGGTTTACGAGGTAATGGTTGTTGAGTCTAGGTTTTTTTTTTTTTTTAACGAATTTAACATTCTATGTAAAAGTTGTAACTAGGTCCGAAGAATTTATGCTGGATTGACTTGGAATTTCCCTTCGAGCATGATTGAATCTGACACCTTTGTGTTTACGAATGGAGTGGTGTGCAATTAATTCTGTTGTGTAGCTACTTTCTGATGGGTACTTAGTAATCTACTTTCGAATGTAGAACTGATTATGTAAATCCTCATGGAAAGAACGATGGTTAAGGGGGAACAAATCTTGCAATATTTGAAACAGTATCAAATGCCACTTTGAAAGGGGACTTTACTTAAAGGACAAGAGGATTTATCTTAACCTTCTCAGAATTCATTTTTGGTAGATCAAATTAGTTATGAAGCGAAATCGAGAAATGGGAAACAAGGCTAAAAAAATCTTTGCAAAACGGGAAGCGAGAAATGCGATAACTGCACCTCATTCCCACACCCTATTCCCATTGTTTTAGGATGACCAACTATACCTTAGATTTTATCTTATATGAGATATTTGTGGAGAAGTATGTGCCTTAAATTTCAATCCAATAATATTTGCTCAGGGTCTACACCCTAGGCTTTAGATACGGGTCTATGCAATCACTTCCTAGTTCCTACATACATAGTTCCCTTTAACCACTAAATGAGACATGATGGAAATGAGCTTCTTGGGAAGCGACCATCCCACCTTGTACATAGATTTCCTTGCAACTCTGCAAGCAATCATCATCAAACACACCCCAAGTTCCTAGGTTTTTTTCTTCTGGAGGAGGGAGTATACAAGACATCATTATCAGTTTGTAGTTAGGTTAGTGGAGGTGACTGGTGAGGGGTCTCCTGATCGCCACATCCTATGCCAATTATGTAGTTGAAAGTTGGATGATGCCTAAAACATTGAAAATAAGGATTTTGCTAGCCCCAGTTGCAAATCTTCCATAGACGCAACTTGGTGGCTACAAATGTCAAACATGTTCTGTTTTTTATTTTTTTAATGTTTTAAAATATCAAACATCTCCACGTGATATGGCTACTCTTGCGTATGTGGAAACTTTTGGAGTGAATGCGACTGGGGATAGCACTCCTCTGAAAATAATTCTAGATCAGAAATTTTCATTGATGTTATGTGTATACACACAAAAGTGTGTGTGTGTGTGTGTGAGTAGCACCAAATTGGGGTTAAATAGTTTCGCTAACCAAGATTTTATATTTATGAGTTTTTAGGGTCATTGTTGGAAATTGAAATTATCAAGTCTTGATGGCGATACTTGTAATTGTAGATAATGACAAGGGCATTCTTCTAGGTTTTCAAGATTCTCTAGTTGTAGTATAATTAGGAGACGATAGCTATTGGTAGGATTTAATTTTGTGATAATTTGGTGCATCTCATATTTGTGCTTTAGCTATGTTTTTGAGCGACCCTAGATTTAGGGGCTGACAAATGGTATTAAAAGAGTCTATCGATTTGGGGGGCTTTAAATTGAGTCTTGAGTCAGACATTACATAGGAGGGCTATTGAGAGTCTTGGTGATCTTGGTGAAAGTCGAAACATGACGTTTTGGTGGAGGGACCAAATAAAATCGAGATTGTAATTATAGAACATGGATTTTTTCATCTTGTTTCTTTCTTTTGCTTTCATGTTCTTCCAGTGTATTTCCTTGTACTATTTCTTGTTGTATGTTCTCTGTTTTCTTTAATTTGTTCTTCTTCTTTTTTGTATATAATCTAGCCATTTATGGAAAATGAAAGAACAATAAAAAGAGGTTGGTGCGAATCCAATGCAACTCCGAGAAAGACTTCTCACCGACTTCCATTTTTCTTTCAGCTCAGCCTGTTGTTTCATGAAGTATTGAGCAACATGCAGGCTATCCTTTGATTTTTTGCAATGTTCCATTCTTCACCTTTAGAGGCACAATGATTAAGATTGTAATTATAGGATGTCATCTTGATAAAAGTTCAACTGTCTTTAAATCCTTAGTATGTGTACAGAGTTTCTCTTTCATTAATGGGCCCTAGTTTATTTTTTATTTCTATTATCTAGTTACCTTTGTTGGAACTTGGAAGAGGAAGATAAAAGAAAACCTAATGTAACTTGGAAGAGGAAGATAAAAGAAAACCTAATGTAAAAGAAGCATGGAATCACCCAAAGAGGAACCTAGGTATCAGATATAATGCAAATAAATATTTCCCATTAGGAATTTAAGATTATGAATGGGAAACTAAAGGTAAATGTTTAAAACTAACTATAGTGAAACATTGCAATTCTCAAAGAAATATCTGAAAATTCTTTGAGGGGGAAATCACTCTGCGACACAACTTCGACGCAGATGTAAATATCTGCAATAAGGGTTTCATTGTGTAAATTCAAGATAACCTGAACTCGGTTTACATAAAGTGAATTCAATAATGAAGAATTACAATCGTGAGAAATTACATGATTTGAGATTGTACTCATTATCTTGAGAAATTTCTTGATTTCAAATAAAAGGAATTGCATATGGATGTATTTTACAGATAAAAAATTGGGTGTATGTACTATACTCGGAAGAAGATTAATTTAAAACAAATGACTTGAACTGTTTCCAGTTGGGTGGTTTTCAGTTTGGACTGCACCAGTATAGTCTCTTGTTGAATGAACTATTTATTTTATTTTAACTTATGTTGCATGGATTCTTCAAGTGTATAAGCGCGTCGAGTGCAATACTTTTGCATGCGACATGCAATTGAAACGTCATGACTCATGAGCAAGCCTATTGTTTCTCACAACTACTACTATCCACTCATCTTTTAAATTAGCACAAGAAAGTTAGAATTATTATATGTTCATTACTTCATTTGTGTCAATTCATGTCTTATTTTTACTGTTCGATGAATTATATATTTGTAATACAGGGTACGTACTGGAAAATAATATTCAATTACTAATTAATAACTGTTAAACAATTACTTGATTAGTACTTGGCACACTAATCATAAACTAGATTAATTATAGTTGTTATTATCAAAAAAAAAATAATTAGAATATGTTCAAATTTTGAATTAATTATTTTGTTAACGTTCACTTAGTTGGTGAACTTGGTAACCTTTACCGCACTTTTTTACCCCTATGTAATGAATACCATTTTATTTAATATAAGGGTATTTTGGTATTTTCATATAGGACAATTCATTAAATAAGAGAAAAAAAAGTACAAGAAAAGTCAAATTGCATTTTCTCTCTCCCGCATTTAATGAATGATCCCCTATGAAAAGACTAAACTATCCTTTAGTTTTAGTGAGATTGTCTCCTGCATTTAATGAATGGTACCCAATGAAAAGACTAAACTGCCCTTTAATTTTATTGAGATTAATAATTAATAAAGGTAAAAAAAAGTCTGGTGGAGGTTACCAAGTTCATTAGTCTTGGTGAAGGTTAACATTCTCCATATATATAATCAAGAAATGAAGTTTTGGTTTTTTATTTCCTCTGTTTTGATATTAAAGTCAGATTTCGTTGTGATGAAATTGTAAGTAAATAGAAATCTGTTTTTGAGTCTTAAGACATTACATCCAGAATTTTGCCTGCCTCTCTGTTAGTTTGTGAACTATAATCAGTTGTTACTTACGAACTTACAATTAAAAGACTGAAAAAATTTCATTCCTTGTGTTTGATTTTTAGTACACCAATTTGTATGACTCAAAACCCCACAATGCATGGATTTTTATAAATGATTATAATGGCATACAACCGTACATTTGGTTCACATCCTGTGGGGGTCTAAGAAGTAACTATTGACAAGTGTCTCGTCAGAAATATTAAGCATGATAATTATCCAATTGGATGATTGTATTCTATTTGAGCTAGCTATTGCATTCTTTTAGATGGCTAGAAGAACTAAAAGAATTTCGTTCCTTATGTTTGATTTTTAGTACATGAATTTGTAACTCAAAGCCCCACAATGCATGGATTTTTATAAATTATTATAATGGCATATTACCATAACTTTTGACAAGTGTCTCGCTCGAAATATTAACTGTGATACTTTATCCAAGAGCAGTGCTCAGCGGACCCAATGGGTCCGTTTCATATCTTACTCCCATGTCCTCGTGTCCCTTTTAACACCCCTTTAACCCTGGTTAAGCTTAACTAAATTAAAACTAAGATTTTGGGTTTTTTTTTTTTACCATGGTTGGATTGCTTAACCCTAGGGTGAGTGAATACTAACCACAGTAGGGAAGTATTTAAAATTGGGGCATGGACCAATGAGGACCTACCCTTCGGTTCTAAAATGGGAACCCCAGGTACGGTTACTATTTTCCTTTTCCTTTATCCAATTAGATGATTGTGTTCTATTTGAGCTAGCTAGTGCATTATTTTAGATGACTAGAAGAACTAAAATGAAATGCCAAAAGTGTGTATCAGTTGATTGTGATCATCATCTGATTTGGTTGGCTTTTGTTCTAGGTGATCTCTCTCAGGTGGGATCATTGAGTGTTGTTTTGTCTCCCTTGCATCAGTGCCACCTATATGGCTATGTTGTTACTTGGATGACTTTAGAGTACATACGTCAGACCATTGGCTTCTTCTCCATGAAATGAAATATTAAGTGCTTATATTGAGGGTTCCGCAATTGTATTTCCTTTTTGAATGACCTAAGAGGGATTTCCTGCATATACAAAATGTAATTTTGAACGATTTTTATTTGATACATTTGTGGTGTCTATGCAGCAAGAGAAGAAGAAAGCCATGCTAAATGAGATGGTTGCAAAGCTTACAAATGTGTGCTGGGACAAGTGCATCACTGGTACCCCTGGGAGCAAGTTCAGCTCCGGCGAATCATCTTGCCTTTCCAACTGTGCTCAACGGTATATGGATATGAGCCTCATCATCATGAAAAGTTTTCAGTCCATGCACTGAGTTTTTCAAGACGGATAGACCAAGTATCCCCGCCTTGGCCATTTGCCATTGTTTTTTTGGATAATTATTAGGTGAGACTATTTCTCTATGATCGAATTCAGTTTTATCTCTAGTTTCTAATGCACATAAAGAGCACTTCCCTCTGTGCATTTTCAACAATTTATTTCTAAGAAATATTGTTTGCTTCCAGTACTGTGCATTGATTTTGGCTGATTATTAACGTATCATGGTGGAAGGACAGATCCTTCCTTCTCCCAGACGTCAGAAAATAGATAGGGCCTCTTTGCAGTCCTTCCAATTTACCTTGTATTGCCTCTGCAGCAAAGTTGGCAATTCATGGATGCAAAAATGCCTTATTGCCCTGCAGAAAAGCGGTATATATTTACCATATTACCCTAAAGGAGCTGCGGGCAATTCAGTTTTTTCGTAAGTTTTCATCCAGCATTACTTCTACGAAAAATAAAATGATTGGGCTTTTGAGGAATTCCCCCTCTATGATCTTACATTAAGAATTTGCCCCCCCTCTGTTTTGACATTTGCAAACAGGGCAGAGCTCAGACATGTCCTAGCCCGGCCAACCCTTAACAAGAGCGAAGCCCTAGTCTTTAGTCTTTGACGGGCTGGAAGTGCAAAGGCTAGAGTTAGGGCAGGGCTACATCATTTATAATATACTTTAGATCACCAATATTGTAGAGGGGGTGGATGTACGGTAACAAAACTACTATCATACTCTTACAATTATTTGTTGGATGAGAATAAGGTAAATACTTTGTTATATATATATGTTTATATCTCTGACCTTGCACACTCTGCAACACTCTGACTGAAGAACTGTCCCCTCCCCAGAGCAGATAAAGGAATGGAAGAGGGAGATGCCGATACAAACAAAGGTCGAGTTCATTCCATGCCCCCTCATTCGTATCAGCTGCTTCTTGTAGTCGGCCCTTAATGCCTCCCTTCATTTGCTTGCCTCCTTCCAGCCTAGAATGCTTGGTCCGTTAAAGCTTCAAAGTCCACAATATATATGTGTGTGTGTGTGTGTGTTTTTGACTATTAGATATCAATGTGACCCAGAGACGTGACAAAAAATCAAGTTAGTGGATGTTTGTAGATTCTGATTGAAGGAAGGAAAATGGGAGATTTTATGACTTATGTCGGGTCTAGTGAACCCCTAGGGATTAATATTGACAAACTAAGGTATAATAATTCTAAATCATCCTAGGCTTAATTTTTTGACTTCCAACAGTTGGATCCCCAAAGGACATGGCGATCAAAATGGAAAGTTTTTGAAGCCATCAAGAACCCGAATCAGTCAGCAGATGCAAGGTTAGTCAGCATCCCTCCTATCACAAGCAGGGCGGGGGGGGGGGTCCTTATTTGGGCCGTGGTGCAAGCCATCCTAGTGTTCACCATGAGTTGTTTCAAGCTGCTTGTGAAATGGATCAAAGAAGTCAACTTGCTTATTCCTCGATTATGGTGGAATCAGTCTTAGGGCAAGAAACTTCATTGGCTAAGTTGGCATAAACTCTGCAATCCAAAAGACAAGGGTGGTTTAGGCCTGCGGGATTTCCAAGCTTTTAATTTGGGCCTCCTACCAAAGCAAGGATGGTGAATAATCACTCAACCGGAAAGCTTATGGGTCTGAGTGATGAAAGCAATCTATTTTGCCCGATCCACATTCAACGAAGCGAGAGTTGGCAGCCACCCATCATGGGTATGGCATAGTCTTTTAGCTGGACAGACTATTCTCAAGCACGGATTCTGATGGCAAATTGGATCGGGAGATCAGGTGAGAGCTATGAAGGATCCTTGGATCCTGGCCTTGCCTCAATTCACAGCCACCCCTCATTCGGGGATGGTTTGCACAAATATTATCGTGACAAATTTGATTTTGAGAGGCGAAGGTAGGTGGAATATCCTAAAACTTCAGCGAATTTTCATTCATTCCACAGCCTAGTAAATCCGCAAGATTTCAGTTAGCACCTTTAATGCCCCGGAAAGGTTGGTATGGCAGCACTCTCAGAATGATAGGTTCACAGTCCGTTCAGCTTCTCATTTAGCCCATCAACTTCTGAAGGACCAGAGAGCTTCTTCAAGCCAGGTTCAAGTGGACTCACCTAGTCGGGAGTGGAGAATCATTTAGAAGTTACCCATCCCGCCAAAAATCCAAGTGTTTATTTGGAGAGCTTGCAACAATGCTTTGGCAGTTGCCTCTAATCTCCATAGAAGAAAGGTTCCAATTAATTCTTTATGTAGGCTGTGCAAGAACCACGAGGAAACAACAACCCATACACTCCTAGATTGCAGCCATGCAAGAGCAATATGGTTTGGGTCCCCTCTTTCCATCACCATGCCACATCGCCAGGAGCGTCCTTCCTCGGTGGCAGCACTGGGCAAGTCTAAAAGAATTCTTAGAAGATAACTTCCATCTTGCTACGCAAATTAGTATCACCTTATGGCATATTTGAAAAGCCCGGAATTCGGTTATATTCGAAGGGGGAGTCTTAATCCCTTGGATACCTTAGAAAAGATTCAACTTGTTTTGCGGGGGCTAGGGGATGTGCAGCCTGCTAGGGAGCGACTGAGGCATCAGGCAGTTAGGCGGGATGTGAAATGGTGCCCTCCTGATCCGGGATGGATCAAAATATATGTAGACAGGGCTGCTCTAACTCACAGCGGGCGCTGCGGGGGTTGCTAGAAATCATGACAGAACCTTTTTACGATCTTGGTGCAAACCAATGGAGGGGGGCTCGATGTGGCAAGCTGAGGCGGAAGCAATCAGGATAGCCCTGAATTAAGTGACTTCCAATAGGTGGGCAAGGGTGATTATTGAGTCAGATGCTAAAGCAATCACCGACCTTGTAATCGATCCAGCTCGGGTGGGGCAATGGGATATTCAGGCCATTTTGGACGACATCAAAATTTTGATGAATCAGTGTCAGGAAGTGAAGATTGCCTTTATGCCCCGTGAGGCAAATTCCTTAGCTCATCATCTAGCCTAGAGGGCTCTCAAAATTAGCATCAAAATCTGTAAACCAGGTCAATGGACCTGTAGCTAGGGACTCCCTGCCCAGAGCAGGGGTTCCTCCTGTAACCCTCGTATCATGAATGAAATTATCTTCTAACCAAAAAAAGGACATGCAAAGTGTCGAGATTCCATAGAGGTCACTCAGCATAACATGTGGTGTTGCTGTTAGAATCCATTGAGGTCACTCCTTATGTTATAACATGTAGTGTTGCTTTTAGTGTTTACTTGTCCAATTGCTTAAAGCAACTTAATGGATTCTTTGGAATGTGTTTTTTTTTTGCTTTAGGCCCTCCACATTAAACGAGTGTACAATTGTCATCTTAAAAATAAAAGCATGTTTTGAGTTTTATGATCATCTTGTGGTGCTGGTGAGGAGACTGTCAGCACCCAAATGGAAGGTGTCCTACACCTTCTTCGTACCAACCAAGGAATTGATCTATTTGTATATGCCTTGTAAGCATGCAAAAGGGTTGTGTGGCGCCTTCCAATCAGGATTAGTGGTCTCCTCGCTAGCATCAATCGGAGAAGATCTTAAGTTTTGTTTTCGTTACAAGAATGTCAGTAAAATTGAGTTATTTATTTTGTAGATATGAAAATAAGGAAAGCAAATAGTTTATAGCATTTCTTGTAGCACGAGTGTTTAAAGGACAAGAAAACTTCTAAGAACCCTAAATCTGGAAAGATCATGCCTTAAAACATGCCACATGAAATGCCATAGACGATTTCTTCCGAAACAGGAGTACTCCTAAATGTCTGATAATAAGGGCAGCAAATCGTGTGTGTTCTTCCTTGGATTCTTCCCTGTGTGGCCCTGAGCGGTTGATGGCAAGGATCAAAGTGATTGTATGGATTTAACAATTGTCCAAGAAATCCTGGCTAACAAACACCTAGGCCACAGTGAAGAGCACAGACAATTGGTTCCGAAAACAAGGGGGGTATAGGATAACAAAATCCTAACATGAAATATCCAATATGCCCTTTTGCTTGGAGGATAGATACACCTCCTTAAATAGGCTTCGGATTTGCTCGGGCGTCCACCAGAGTAAATCCGAAGCCCCTTAACTAACGGCTATTTTTCATTTTTAAGCATTTGAAAACCCCAAACAGTTCTCTCCTTTCCCCGCTAGAGAAAGAGGGCAATAAAATAATCGAATATGATAGGAAAGAAAAGAACTCTCTTCCTTCACCCACTGAGAGGAGCATTAATGGAGAAGACAAGACACCATTAATATTCTGACCACAACTTAATGCTTTGCGTTTATCACTGCATTTGTTTTTTCTACAGCCTGCATTCAGTGCTACCCATCTGCCTTGCACCATCCTCCTCTGCCTCACTTCTCTCTCTGCTACCTTCTTCTCAATTTCAATTAATGCTTTCTTTCTACAGTAAGCCATTAACTATTACCTTGGAAAACATCTCTGTAACAAAATCTACCATGAGCAAAACCGAAATAACACAAAATTTAGGGAAAGATCCATCAAGAAGAGTTTGCAGAAAATGATAATTGTGGAGTGAAATAGATTATCAGTAATATGGAGTGTTTTTTTTTCTTCATAACTGTAGCTTCTTGAGCTTTGAGCTGGCTGAAGAGACTTCCTCCCCTTTTTGTGAGGGTTGTGAGGAGACTGAGGCCAATGCTGACAGTGATGGTGAGGTTTCTTTCATGAGGGGTGTTTGAGGATTTGGTGTTGGAGGCCGCATTGGTGGTGCTGCACAGACTGGGATCACTGATCGAATTTGAACAGCTGGGGCGATGCTGTGTGAATGGAATCCACCAGTATTGAGAATTCTCGGCAGAGGGATAGCTGTAGCTGAAGATGAACTAGGAGGTCTAGAAGGCCTGCTCCTAATCTGGGTTTGCTGGATACTGTGATCAGGCAATGGAACATTGAGCCTTCCAGTGTTTGACAGCTCTAATGGCCTGTAAGTAGGGTTTGGCCCGAAGAGAGAACTTGAATTTGATTTGGGATCCTTCTCAATGGGTTTCTTTATGATATCTGATTTCCCATCAAGCCATTCTTCATCCTTTTGATGTTCTTCAAATGGAGGTAGGATCTCTTGTATCTGAACTTGTGATTTGCTCCTGAATTGTGCTGATATGGACATGTTTGATGAGTATAGAGATGGACTGTTATCTCTAGATGAAGTTGGTGGTAAGATCTTTGAAGCTGTTGGAAGAGGAGGTGGAGGAAGAAGAGCTGAGAAGCAGCTCTGTTGCTGGTTCTGTGGTTGGGTTGGACAGACAGAGGAGAAATCTGATAACAAATTCATGTGCCTCCATTGTCGATACTGCATAGTGTTATGGGAGGAAGAACCAGTGCTATTGTCTCTATAACCTGACACCATTCTTCTTCTTGCTTGGTTCTGATCCCTTTGTCTCACTGGTTTGTTTTCATTTTTGGGCCTGTAATTTGAGAGAACCCTAGCTACAACTACCTGATCCTGTTCTTCACTGCTGGTAGTCTCTGTGTTCGACTGAGATGAACCCAAGTTTGGCACTACACAAAATGGACTTGATCATACACAGGAACCATGGCAAAGATGTATCAACATACACCCATATGAAGAATAAATAAATAAATAAATAAGGGATTTACTTCGTTTCAAAGCAGACCAGGCTGCCATTGCAGCATTCTTCTCAGCTTGCTTCTTTGTCTTTGCTGGTTCACCTGTGAAATTCATAGCAGCAAGCTCTACACTGCAAGTGAAAACCGGCATATGGCCAGGTCCTGATCTCACAGTGGTGTAAACAGGGAGGTTGAGACCAGCTCTGTGAGCAGTTTCTTGAAGGAGGTTCTTATAGACTCCAGTCTCATCCTAAATACTCCACAAAAGAAGAATGAGAAAAGGAGAAATCAACAAAAGGGGTTTTCTTTGATCTTCTCAACCATTCAAGAAAACAAGCTGAAACTGATCATTAGTGGTTTTATTTTTAACAGAACTTACAAGAACTCTTGCAGTTAGGGACCTTGAAGGACCCCTAGTGGTTAGGGTGTTGAGAGCAACCTCAGCTGCTGCATGCTCTGCCTGTCTTAATGTAGTGCAGTAGCTGGGACAGTCAAAGATCTCACCATTGAAGTTCACAGAAGCTTTGAATCTAGGTGCATGATCAGGCCCTTCTCTGAAACATGCATAAGAAGGGAGGTTGAAACAACTTCTCTGGGCTAGTTCTTGCAGCTGGTTCTTATACATACCTGCCATGAACAAACAATCCCAAAGAAACCCATTTAAAATCTCACAAATCTACACCAAACCCATATCCAAAACCAGGAAAAAAAACTAAGGAAAAACAAGTTGAGAACAAAAAAAGTTGATGAACCCAGGACCCCAAAAGGCCAAAAACAGCAACAGATATGTAAGGAGATACATTTACCAAATAAGAATCAACAAAACTCACCTGCTCCACCAGATTTCTCACTCCTGCATGGTTTGTATTTTTGTCACTCAGAAAACAAGCATATGATAGCAAGACCTTGAAGAACAGGGACAAGAACAAATAGAACAGGAAACAAGCACCCGGAAACAAGACCTTCAAAAGAAAAGACAGGTGGAAATGACAAAAGTGAGTTTTGAATCCAAGGATTTATCTTTTGGGTCTGTTGTTAAATTTCTTTGTTACCGAAGAGGAGAATTAGATTCTCTGGCCATGTTTAACTAACGCACGCTTTCCCAATACAGCACAGAGGATTGAGAGGCCAAAAATCAACCATTCCCCACCTTCTCTCGCCATTAATGGGGGCATTTATGGCAATGTAAGCCTTTTTCTTATCTTTTGTATTTTTGCATCAAAACCTATTAAAACCAGTCTTGGTTTTGGGGTCCCAAACAGTGGAGATTTAAATGTCAATGACTCATGACCAGAGATTCTATTATCTAAAAGTCAACGGTCTTCTCCCTAATTTTCATTCAAGTGCCATGTATTCCAGTCCGCCCATTTTTCCTCTTCTCAGAGTACGAACTACAAAGGTGTCGTTGGCATTCCTCACCTCCATTGTTTTCTGGCAGTCAAGTGAAAATCTTGGCAGTTCTTGGTAGCTTAACACGTGGAAACTGGTGTGTGTGCGTGGGGGTGGGGTGGAAGAATGCACTTTCTTTGAAGACTAGCTTTTTTTTTTTTATTAACGTGTCTTTCTTTTCTCTCTAGAGTGGAAGGCAATAATAAATACCTTTTCCTAGAAGAAAGTAAGGTAAAAAATAATAATAATAATAGAGCTAACATTGCCCTAAAGAAGATAAGAATAGGCCTAGGTGGGTCTGCAAGCAGGGGATTTCAGACCAAGCTCCCCTCCCTAAAGAGGCTGGGTGGCATCATCCCACAAGCACCTAACCTTTTGAGCTGACGAACCCTTCCAAAGACACGCTCACAATGTTAAGCCCAATAGGCAGACTTCCAAACTCTCATTGAGGTGGCAATAAGTGCTACTTTTCCCTATTATAAACCTATAACTTGCTCCTTTGGAAACTTTTTCTTTCTTTAATCCGTTAAAAGGGGAGCAACGACACGTATTGCTCCCATAGTAAGAGTTTGGCAAAAAAATTCAACTTAATCAAGGGCTAGCACTCCTCAAAGAGTTTGGAAAAAAAATTCAACTTCATCAAGGGCTAGCACTCCTCAACAATATTGGTGCTACATACCGACACACACTAGCATTTGGCAACTATACGCC
Organism: Tetracentron sinense; assembly: GCA_015143295.1. NCBI lineage: Eukaryota > Viridiplantae > Streptophyta > Magnoliopsida > Trochodendrales > Trochodendraceae > Tetracentron > Tetracentron sinense. The sequence goes on along the minus strand of CM026573.1, from coordinate 1,143,598 downwards.
AAACTTACGATTATTGACTTAAACACCATTAAATTAAAAATACAATCTTCTTCCTCTCTCGGCTCTTGACTTAAACACCATTAAATTAAAAATACAATCTTCTTCCTCTCTCGGCTCTGGCCAAAGGTCAGGAAACTCCAACAATGCATTATCTACTTTCTCTTCTCTCCGGCCAGAGAGAAGAGGTTATGATTTCACAAGAAGCAACGGGGTGAAATATTAAAATCAGTTTCTCCTCCGCCGTTTAACTTTTCAAATGCTAGCATGAATGCTTTGAAAGCGTCGTCAATGAGACTAACCAGCTCTTGTTCTTGGAAGAGCAATGGGTAAGCCTTGGAAGCCCATCAGGCGAACACGGCGGCACATCCTTGTGGGCATCATCAGCCCTTATAGATAAACTGAAATTTGAATGGTGGTTTAGGCTTCTTGTCATACCGGATCAAACATCCAAATGAAGAAGCTGTCCAGCTCTGAATGTCGACTGTATGTGAGGTGTGGTTTGCCTTTTCATGGATACTAGATCAAATCCTAAAGTTCTGCCCCCATCAACTTGTCAATTGGTCCACCGACTTCTCTGTCCAAAGGGGCGAGATCGACATGCCATCATCATCCAATCCCACCTGAAGATCTGACCTTCCTGGTATTGATTTGTTTGTCTACTGCTGATCTAGATAAAGAGCCACAACTGGTCACAGCAAACTGTATTTTATCTATACTCTCGTGAAGAAGCTTGCCTTTTTACATATCAGACAACGGTGAGGCCAACTTGCAATAGCAGAAGCTGCTAGCTTGTGTGTTCATAATGTGAAAAACTGGAGTATGATAGTTTGTGGAGAAAATTGAGCCATATGGGTAAGCAGCAACCTAAGATGAATTCTGAAGTCAATTCAGATATCTAAACGTACCAGAGTCGTGTCAAATAGACGGAAAGTGGAGTCTCATTGCTACATGGTTATTATGGCCGTCTCTTAACATAACAAACTTTCTTTGAAACATATGTGGGTTGCTACCCTAAAGATGACTTCTAATGCCATCTACATATTCAGTTGTAACAAATTTTGTGTCCAGGAAATGAAAAGGTCGTTGATGATATTTCAGCTCAGGAGACTTATGACTTATCTATTATCCGTGTTGAAGGGGCTGAATTACTCTATGTCGTCAATATGGTTTAAAATATGTACATAGGGCGGCGCTGCCCACAAGTTGTGTTACTTACAGTCAAGTGAAGGGAATGGATCTCAGGCCACGTGAGAGATTTACACACTGCCACTACAAGGCAAAGCAAAGCAGGTATCCATTCTGAATTGCTTAAATAAATATTCAAGGAGATTCAGAAAGAGAAGCAGAATACAACATCAACAACCATTATTGATATTCCTAAGCGATGAGAAAAAATCATCTCATGGAACTCCTATCTGTAATGTTGTGGACTATGTTACCATACAATCAGAGCTTGGCAAAGACAGGCTTTCTCTTCTGAGAGTGTGCCGAGACTGCCTCCGTCAGATCATCGGAAAGAAGTGTAGCAGAGTTCCATGTAGCTACATAATCCAATCCCTGCTCCAAACTCATATCCCTACTCCTCAGCAACACCGCCTTTGTTCCTGTCACTGCCAGAGGAGACTTCGCTGCAATTCCTGCCACAACCCCATTTCTCTTATTACTTAGATGGCGTTTGGATTTGATTTTTTTTTTGGCCAAAAATCAATTCTGATAAAATTGATTGTGTAGAAATTCATGATCAAATAATCATTTTTTCAAGATGAGAGACTCACCTACGTATTCTCCGAACACTATTAGTTGAAAAAATATTATTTGACCATGCCAAAAAAATCCAATCCAAACACCCCATTGGAATCACCGGAAATCAATTCCCTTTTAGTTTCCCTACGAATTTAAAATATATATATGATAGGAAGAACAACATACCCTCAGCAACAGCTCTTAGACCTTCATCCATGGCGTCCTTGGAGCCAAAAACCCTAGAAACCAGGCCCAGAGCCTTCGCCTCCAAACCTGAAAACCTCCTTCCCGTCAGCGCCAACTCAATCGCGTTCCCGTATCCAACGATACTCGGCAGCCTCTGAAGTGTCCCCAGATCAGCCGTGATTGCCAGATCAACCTCCTTCACAGAGAAGAACGCATCCTCCGTACAATACCTGATATCACAGGCGGTTACGATATCGATCCCACCACCGATACAAGCTCCATGGATTCCGGCGATCACCGGTTTCCGACAGAGTTCGAGAGCCGTGATCGCGGCCTGCAAGCCCTTGATTTCTCGGCGTAGGCGTTCTGCGGTCCTTCCACGATCGTTCGATAGGGGTTGTGAAATAGAATTCAGGGTTTTAAGATCGATGCCGGAGCAGAAATGGTCGCCATGGCCGGAGAGGATAATGACGCTAACATTGGGGTTTTCATCGAGTGACGAGAGGGCTTTGGGGAATTCGGAGAAGAAATCGCGAGAGAGAGCGTTATGAATATAGGGGCGATTGAGGTATAGGTGGAAAACAGGAGAATTCGGGGTTTTCGGAACAATTTCTAGGGTTTTGTATTTCTCCATTTTCTCTGCGGAGTCAAATCCTCTACGGTGATAACCGGATACTCTGTTTGGATGAGGATTCGCGATTATATCGATTGTACTCTGTTTGGATGAGGATGAAATGGATCTCTGACTCTCACATAATAAACCTGAGCCCACGTACGGCCCAGGCCCATACTGTTAGAACAATGCGGTTAGGTCAGTCAGCCCATCTGGCCTGTAGGGCTAGGAAAGTAAGGCTAAATGTACGAAATATAACTTGGGCTTAGCTTATGTTTGCATAACATATCTCTTAGATATAGATTTGAACAACCCACTCCATTGAAAGAAAATAAAAACCCACTCCATATTAAGGCTGCACTAAGCCAAGCTAAATTGTTGGCTCAACTCAACTTGGCTTGCCAAGCTCAAGCTAGCATTCTAGGCTCAAACAAATCAAGTCAAGCTTTAATTTGAGCTTCAATGTTTAAACAAGTCAAGCTCAAGCCAGAAACCCAGTTTGATTGGTCTCGGCTCGGCTTGGCTCAAAGCTCAACTTGTTTAGGGCTTGAATCGGCTTGTGGCTTGATACATATAATATATATCTATATATATAATAATTTTTTTATCATATAATAATTTTTAAAGAAATAAATTTAAGAGATACTATAGCAAAAAAATTGAGAAGATAAAAGCAAAAACTATGATCTAACTCTTTATTCTTCGGAGCGAAGGACTACCCACAAATTTTATTTTTTTAAATGAATGTATCGGTTCTTTGTAGTTTATTGTATTATAATTTATAAACAAACAATTTTAATTAAAATCATGTAATTTAAACAAAATAATTTCATGAATCAAGCTTGAGCGAATCCAAAGCTTGGCTCAACTTGAATGAAGTTTGAGCTCGAATGAAGCTCGAGCTCGATAAAGCTTGTTCAAGCTAAGCTCAAACCTAAACATTCAAGCTTAAATCAAACTCAAGCCAAACTCAATCATGTTCAAGCCAAGCTCAAACTTGGCAAAACTCGGCTCAAATACACCCCTACTTTATATGCCCCATCATAGTGTTGGCCGTACTCACCTTAATCATACTCACCTTCTTTCGGAAATAAAAGAAGGCATTTATAAGAGCAATAATCCGCCCCCTCTTGCAAGGAGCAAACTATTGCTCTTCACCCTCACATAGCTCCTTTAACTGCCCTTGGACTATCATTAACAAGTTTTAACCTCGTGGTTAATTTTTTTTTAAGAAACCATGGCTAGATGCTTTAACCTTAAGGGTCAGTAAATTTTATCGATAGTTAAAGGAAGCTAAAAAGGGGATACGTGACGAGAAAAGGGGGACGAGAACCCTTCCTTCGCTCCATCAACAAGGAGGTGATTATTTCCAATTTATAACAGGTTCCTAGATGAAGTCTTTTGTTTTATTCCTGAAAAGAGTGTGATTGGTGTGAGGGTAAAAATCTATTTTAGTCCTAGGACATTTATGGCAGTAAGACATCGTGCAATCTAGCATACCAACACTTAAGCAATTTTTGAATTGACTAGTCGGATCTCATCTCGAACCTAACCTTCAGCTTGGTCAATTAACCATTTAACATGATCACTAGCACGATCACATGGCCTATCACCCAACTTGACCATGAGCTCCAACCTAAGAGCTCGGACTTGAGTGCAAGCTCCAACCTGACGAGCTTAGACCTGACCATGAGCTCCAACCTGAAGAGCTCGGACTTGACCACAAGCTCCAACCTTACGAGCTTTGGCTTGGCTTCAAGCTCGAACGTAACCTTGACTACAATTGACTTGTCTACTAGCTCCAAGCTACCAACCTGACGACACTTAGTTATTCAACATGAATAAACCAACCTTACCACTCCACTTCACCATTGGCTCAGTTAAAGGACCTCACCACCCAACCTGGCTATTAGTTTGGGTAGGGCAAGTCATTGACCTTCCAACCAAACTAAGGTCTCCCGAGCCCCATTAGCTTTCAAATCTCAAGGATATTGTAACAGATCACAGTACAACCCTGGCAAGTAAGAAGTACAAATTGTCAATCTAATCTTAATTGATGAGAATCCCCCAACTCATTGCCATGTGGACAGACATGCATGATCAGTCTTTAGTTCCGTATGGGAGTTGAAATAACAAAGAATCAACCCTATTGATGGGACAAGTGAAGACCTTTGGCTAGGCTTTAAAAGAGCTTTAGACAACACAAAATGCAAGATCTTATTCTCTTCAAGAAGAGGATGAATAAAAGAGAATACTTGTGCATTTGAGATCCTAACTTGATTGTCAGAGTGTCTTTGTAGGTCAAACAACTTTTGCATTTAGAAGAGAATGAGTGTTACAACCAATCAAGAGCTGACACGTGATCCAAAGGTACCAGACCCTAGGGGTGTAAACGAGCCGAGTTGGGTACTGCTCGGGCTCGGCTCGTTACGGATACTCAAGCTCGACTCGGCTTGTTGGAATTTTACAAAAGCTCAGGCTCGGCTTGGCTCCACTCGACCACAAATCGTTGAGCTCGAGCTCGGCTCGGCTCGGCTCGATAATTTTTAAAAAAAAAAAAATACATTGATAAGCACTAAATTCAATAATTAAAAAAAAAAAATTAAGGCTTTTTTTTTTGGGGGGATGTCATGTGACTCACGTGAAAGCTTGAGTTAAAACTTAAACGGAAATAATTATGTTAATGTATACTAAAGATATACTAAATATATAATATAAATTTAACTTTTAAAGTGTATTATTATAAAATTAATCGAGCCGAGCTGAACCACCTATTGTTCAGGTCGGCTCGTTTATTTTTCGAGCTCACTTTTAAGGCTCGGCTCGGCTCGGCTCAACAAGCCCAAAGTAAAAAGCTGAAGCTCGGTTTATTTCGAGTCGAGGTCAAGCCACACCCCCCTCTCTTAATTGGGAAGAATAGGACTAGTAATATGCTTTGCCCCATAGATATGGTTTAACCTCTATGTCAATAACATGGAAAAATGGTCTGGGCTTGCTTAATTTTGGGTGGAATCTGAGGGATGGGCATCTAATAACTAATAGCCTCTATGAAAGCTTTTAATGACCCATCTGGTTCAGTGCCAGGCCCATACATTCCCGTCTAAGCCCACAAAATGATCCTTAGTTGAGTTTGTTCAGAGAGGTATGTAGATTATAGTGAAAGATCCTTTTATAAAATGTAGACGTTTATGCTTGTAGATTTAACGGCTGCAGGGCTGCTAGTTAGCGATCTGAGCCGAGTAAAAATCGTGGGGGAAAGAAACGTTCCTACCGGGAGTGCTAACCACTGCACCTTAGGAGTAAAAATGTGGGGAAAAAAAGGTCCTACCGGGATTCGAACCCAGGTCGCTGGATTCAAAGTCCAGAGTGCTAACCACTACACCATAGAACCTTGTATATACGAATAAGTAGGACTAAAATTATAAATTAAGTATTTTTTATTTTTCATTCCATTCTTCCAACCAAGATTGTATATTCATCCATATATCGCATCTTGCGTAGATAAGACGGATTCAGGATCTCCTCTTTTCAAGAAATAAATAATCAATCCATATTTTATATTATTAAAAAACAATCCTCAAAATGTCTTGCTTCTTCACCTACTCTCATTTCTCTTTATGAGAACATATGAACTGGGTTAAACAAAAGAGAGGTCTAAGATGGAATATCCTATTTCTCCCAACAGCCACTCATTTGGGGTGTTTTGACTAGAAGGTGAAGCTGAAACTCAGCAATTGGAAAATCTTTTTCTTTCTTCTCTTAAACCCACACTATCTTAACCACTTTGACTTGGAACCCACATTTTCTATACTTTCCTCCCTATCATAGTTTAAATAATCATACTTGAAAGCCAACCGAATCAACGGTATGGGCTGCATCACCAACCCATGTAAGAAATTCCCAAAGACAAAAAATGATCCAGTCAATTTATGGCAACACCACACACTCCTCTAGCTCCGATGGTGAAGTGTTCTCTTCTCATGGGGGTGATCCTCACGTTGATGGGTATTTAAAAGGGGGCATCCACCAATGAGGTAGTGTCTTAGATTTGGAAATTGATTTCATGGGTATGCCTATCACTACTCAATTACTAACCCACTAGATACTTAATAACTAAATAAAGCTTGACTTAAATCACCCTGGGATAACAAGAAGGGAATAAGGCAAGGTGGGCTGTAAAATCCTTTACAACCTAATAATTGGGACATTAAATTCTAACCATTTGGTGGCTAACACATCATACAGCACAAAGATCGCTTAACCTAAACATTAATGGGAAGAGAAATGTTTGGTGTATAGCGCATTCGGCTATCTTAGTCGAATCCCAGTCCTCATTGGTCGATGTCCTTTTTAGCACTCATATTAGTTAAAGTTTTTTAATCCTGTGGTTAAATTTATTTTTATAAAAACCAAGGGTAGATGGGTGAACCCTAGGATTGAGTGAATCTTAACCAAAAGGAGTAAAAAGGACATGTGACAATAAAAAGGGAACTAAGACGCCCCCCCCTCGCGTCACCGATCAAGGTGATTATTTTCCAAGTGGAAATACCTACATTTACATATAAAATAAGGGGTTTTTGCATATCAGCTGCTTCTTCCTACTTTGCAAATACACTGTTGTGTAAAACAATTCTGCAAATTAACTCATTGTTTTCCTACAGTTAGCCAAAGAACCTCAATCCATGGCTCCGTTAGACTTCCGTATATTTTTGTTAATCAAGTGACTGTTATGCCCTTAAGAGACTTCATACCTTACAAAGTCCCTTTTAACCCCTCTTGAACTATGGTTAATAAATTTTAATCCATATGATTAATATTTTTTAAATAATTTCTTAGTACTAAGAGTTATTGAATTTTAACCATTGTTAAAATGAGAAGTTAATTTTTAAAAAAAACCAAGGTTAGATGTTTTAAGTGTAAGGGTTAATGAATCTTAACCACAATTAAAGGGAGTTAAAAGGGGGACATGCTAAAAAAAATTCTTTCTAAAAACAAAATTTAGATGCTTTAACCCTAAGGATTAGTTAATCTTAACCACAAGTAAAGGGAGTTGAATAGAATACGTGAATTTAAAAACCAAGATTAGATACTTTAACCCTAAGGGTTAGTGAATCTTAACCTCAGGTAAAGGAAGTTAAAAGAGACACATTAAAGTTTTTAACTTTTTGTTCTAAAAACCAAGATTAGATGCTTTAACCCTAAGGGTTAGTGTATCTTAACCACAATTAAAGGAAGTTAAAAGGGGACACGATAATTTTTTTCTTTTAAAAACCAAGGTTAGATGCATAAACCCTAAAGATTAGTGTATCTAAAGAGAGTTAAAAGGGGACATGTTATTTTTTAAAAAACCAAGGTTAGATGCTTTATCCTTAAGGGTATGAATCTTAACCACATTCAAAGGGAGTTAAATGGGATAAATTAACCAGAAAGTTTAAAACTTGTTAACCATAGTTTAAAGTGATTAAAGAAGTTCTGCAATGATATGACATATCTTAAGGTCATAATAGTCAGTTTCATAAATATAAATATGTAAACTAACCTTAGTTTTAGGAAAATATTAAAAAAATTAATAGGGATTAAAATTTATTAACCATAGTTCAAAAGGAGTTAAAAGGAATTTTTAAGGTTATGAAGTCTCTTAAAGGCATCATAGTCATTTGATTAAAAAATACAGACGGAAGTCAAACGGAACTATGGGTTGAGGTTATTTGTCTAAACTGTTGGAAAACAATGAGTCAATTTGCAAAACTGTTATACGTAACAGTATATTGTTGCAAAGTGGGAAGAATGCTGCTTTTGATATGCAAAAACCCCATAAAATAATGAAAGCTTCATCTTCCCTAAAAATGAAAAATGGAGCACAACCGCCATGATATCGGTTGAACTGTAGATATCTCTTTATAGTCAAACAGCTGAAGTTCCGATCGTATTGGAATTGTGACTAAATTCATGTTATTGGTTGTTATTAGAGTAGGAAACTACAACTAATTTAACTCATTGGATTATTATAGGGAAATAGTTAAAGTACCTGGGAAATGGATTGTAAAATCCAAGGTTGGACCTCATTGGTCCATTTCCCCCTCTTAAATACCCACTAATTGTGTTGGGTATTTAAGAGGAGGGGCATGGACCAATGAGGTCCAGCCTTGGATTTTAAAATCCATTTCCCAGGTATGCTAATCACTGCTCATTATTATGTATCCAAATACTCAACCAGCGTCCTTCCAATTTCTGCATAAACTGTCGTATCAAAACCCAAAAATAATAACTATATTTATCACAATAAATATTTCAAAAAAAAAAATGGATTGATTTGAGCAATACAGACTTCTCAAAAAATGAGAAAAATGATTAGTCAAGGAATGCCCAATCTGGATGGGGGCATTCATAAATCCAACCGGGTCCGGAGTATCTCACACAGTGTAGCCATAAACCCTCTTCATATCCACCGTATCTGCAATTACAAAGAGACTGATTAAGCTAATACACAAGAGGAAGCTGCAATTCAAATTAGTGAACCTGAGTGAAAATCCCACAAACAGCTGTGGATTCAGCTACTAGAAGGAAAAATAATGAGAATTCAAATTAGTCAACCTGAGTGAAAATCCCACAAACAGCTGTGGATTCAGCTACTAGACGGAAAAATAATGAGAATTCAAATTAGTGAACCTGAGTGAAAATCCCACAAACAGCTGTGGATTCAGCTACTAGAAGGAAGGCCCACTCAAATAATGAGGTAAAGAACCACAACAATGCCACAATTGACAACAAAAGAGGGGTGCAGGCAGATTACTGCAAATAGAAAAAGAAACAGCAACACAAGGTCTCTAGGAGATTGCTTATGCAGCAAGTGAAGAAAAAATCGGATGCAAAAACCATAAAAATGGTCAAACAACACCATAGAAGATGTAGCACATGTGAAGGGGACCCACTCAATATCCAATGGGTTCCAAACTGCGGGACAACGATACCCATCCAACTTGATGAGTTCTACTAGGCCATTTTCCATGATTTTGAAAAAGTTGGATGGTTTGGAGTTTAGACCATGCATTAGATAGTTAACATGGTCTTCTACGCTGGGCAGTCCGGGCCTTTGAGCCAAAATGTAACACGGGATGGCTATATATGAGTTTTTCAACAGAATCAATTATAAAGGAACATCTGACATTATGATCAAAACAGTACAAGCATGAATATTAAGATATTAGACAACTGCACATACATCAAATTGAAAAACAAAGATTATAGTAATTTTCTCAAAAATACTGTACTTCTAATATCAATAAAACATGTTCTTGGAAATGGATGTTATGGTTAATATTTCTTCTTAAATTGGGTACAAACAAAAAAATAACTTCCCATGTAGGATAATTCTGTGTAACATAAGTGAATTCAATTGATTACAAGTATATGCATAATTGACAATTTTATAGGGAAACCCATCTTTTGGCAATCACCGTAATATACTGGACACAGTCTATATATACATCATAATCAATTCAGAATTAAATGCTCTATAACTTAACAAAAGTATAGCATCTTACCCTTTAGGAGCCAAATTTGGACAGTTGGTACACATGGGATCAATGCTGAAATCTTTGCCAGAATTTTCTTCAAAATTATCAATACAATCATCCTGAGGAAAATCAGATGTTGCAGAATGCCCCGAGTTAACAGAGGATGCTCCATCAGCACCCACTCCTTTAGTAGAACGACCAGGAACGACTTCGGAGAGGTAGAGCATGTCATTGGCTATAGGATGGCCAATATATTGCAGATGGACACGAATCTATGTGCATGCAGAATCAACAAAACAGTGAAGCGGCAAAAGTATGATAACAATGATTTACCATTCAGAAAATCAAATATCTGAACATAGCCATGCTTGTTAACAAAAATATATTGGAATTCACAAGATGTATTTAGTTATCAATATATTCGATATTAATACGTGTATATTCGATATTAATACGTGTAGATATCTCTATAAAAGAATGAGATTTTTGATGGATGAAGATCACAACCTCCCGCCTAAACTGGTGACCGGCCGTAATGAACAGCACTATGCCTTGCCGGAAAGGAAGAAGAGAAATGAGAAGGGGAAAAAAGAGCGGGTTGGTGGAGAGGGAAGACTGAAGAGTACACCTAGAGGAAGATGGGAGAATGAGTCTTTAAACGCTAACGTAGTCCAAAATGGCATCAAATAGTGTCTATGGACAATGGAGGGTAGTGCTCATTTTTATAACATTCCAAGAAGGGAGCCCACATGCACACATTTTAGCGGATGTCACCATTGCTAGGTCACTTACCAGGACATGTGTCACGTACTCATGTGTCAAATTTGAGGTCCAGAGACTCCCTTTCATAACTACCTGCTAAAATATGAGCTGACTAAGTGTAGCATATGAAGGTGTCAGGACTTATCCGCAGGGGCCCCCCTCTCTCTCTCAATCTTCTATGTGGCTGACAAATGTGGTGCTTAAAGCAATTCAAGGACGGCGATAGCCAGTCCCTTAACTATCCGCCCAAGTCAATGTGCCCCTTTTGTACCCCACTAAATCACAACTCCTCAATCGAAGCCCCAAAGTGCTCACACCAAGGCAAAAAGTGACAGTCTATTGAGCTAAAGGCGCCACCAACATGGAGGATGATGTCATTGCCTGTTGGTACTGCGAAAGCTAGTGAAGCATGTGCTATAGAACTCGCAGCGCTGGTAGACATTAACTATCCGAAATATTAAAATGAGGTAACGCTAAAACACAAAACATGGTGTTAGGCCGCTGACAAGGCAAAAGAGATACAACATGTGCCTATTCAAAACCAACCATCTACACCTTTTCTAAATCAAACCATATAGAAATTAATCACAAAATCAATAGAATACAATGCGAGGACAATGAATCATATATAAATATGGGAGGTTCAGGTGAATTTTCTGCAAATGAAATGCAAGAAGTAATGAAACGACTAAAATGCATGATGGAAATTCCCATGTTTGGGGCTGAGCAAATGAAAATTACCAGAAGGAAGAGATCCTGTGAAAATAGTTTCCTAGGACTAATTCAAATTGTCAAAGAACCTATAATATTGCATACCTGATGAGTTCGACCAGTGATTGGTTCACATAAGATGATACTATGAGTTCCATTGCTACTAATCCTAGTAAACTTTGTACATGCAGCCTTCCCTTTTAGGGGTGTATCACCGTAACAGTCTCCCACCTGCGTATAAAAGAGAAATTTAATAGATCCAACCTAGATAGTTGATATCTTATTGGTTAAAGACTTCAAGGAATACTTAACAATGTATAATGAACGATAATTAGGACACATCATGGCACAACCAACAAAGAGGAAAAATCACTGGCTTAGGGGGAAAATATATAAAATTTTGCTGAGAAAAATGAAGCTATTTTAGAACAAATATATTAAAGAAAAAATTTGGATAACACTTATGGTTGAAGCCAGAACAATATGGTGTTGTGCATATTATGAGCACTACCCTTATCTGATCTCCCTGATAAATACACTTTCAAAAGCAAAATGCCGAAAAATGATACCATAGTGCCAGTGGCAAGTGACGTCATATCGGGAAGACACACTCACCAATTTGGGGTGTAACCAAGATCTCATGACATTTATTAATTACAAGACTATAAGGTGGTGCCAACCACCACATAAGTAGGTGGGGCCTTCATCCATCACCATTATGTCTATGCATCTCAAGAAAATTCAGTTCTTGGATCACCACCTGGATGGTATGCACCGTATAACATATTTTATCCATCTTATGTATGAGTTCCTTTCCCGATCGTTGACCATTCTTTTCTAATCATCCAAGTTTTGGATGTAGGTTGGCCAAGATAGGATGTATCACCAAGTGAGAATGATTTTTGGGGCCATGGTCCATCCCCGAGTTAGTCCACTGATTTAACAGGACCCATAAGGGGACTGCATGTTCAGTATGGGAAGAAACCAGATTTTACGGCATTCGCCGCTGTCATATATACTCATGTGGATATTAAAGACCTAAACTAAGTACAGTCATCTGTGCCATTTGAGCATTTCATGGTGCTTTTTGGGACAGGATTGCCTTCAACATGCATGTTTTGACTTTTCACCTTATCCTTAAAAATGAAAAGAAAGAAAAAAACATGTACCATGTTATTCAAAGTCGTATTGTAGGAAAAACTCCATGACATGCCATATGCTATTTTAAGCATTTGTTGCACACCAACGACATGAATGAATATTCTATCTTTTCTCCCAGTTATTAAAAATCATGAATGCAAATAGGTTGAAAGGGAAGCTTTACCTCTACTGAGCTCCTTCCTTCTCGAGCATTATAGTTTACATTTGCGTTGACAACTTGCTGGAAAGAAAGTTCTGTATGTCAAAATGGAAAAATACGATATTGTTCTTAACATGACGGGAATGACACCAGTAATAACTAACAACAATCTCATCGGAATTCTGGAAATAAAACCTCACACTAACTGGAAAAAATATGTTAGCCTATCTTTGGACTTGGATTATAAAGTCCATAAAGTAAACAGGCATTACAACTAGAGAATTTTGACAAAAAATTTCCTCATTGAATCAACAATATCTGCATGATAGGTGCAGAATTTCGTATCAGGTGCAGAATTTCGTATCAGGTAAATATATTCTTTTGGATTGGTTGGTGGACTATATGCAGTGAATAATTAAGTGTAATTAGTTCTAGTGTTAGACTACAGGCTTTAATGATTAGTACTAGCTTAATGCCTATTATAATGTCATTTCCAATATGTAAGGCTTTGAAATAGAATACCATCTAAATGACAATAGACTGATGAAAAAATAATGGAACATGGATAATAAATATTCAAGTACATAAAGGACGACAATCTACTACCAATCTCGTATTTTTATTGACAGTTCATGAAAACATGTCCTAAAGTATGATTCAAACTACCCTACACCAACTCAAATATGCTCTAAATTTTTACATTGTGTAAGCCAAGGTTAGAAAATGCAGGCCTCGGTTTTTAGTCTGCCCAACCTCATAAGCACAAGTCTGACTTCATCAACTCACGAGTCAGTTAAGTCATACTTTTATTTATTTTAATATGTAAATAGTTATTTAAAGAAAATATACACACAATACATAGAAAATAATGAAAAACAAATGTGAAATTAAAATGGAAGACCTAATTGTTGACAGTTAGGATGGGAGAGGGTGGGGAGAATCGAGAACCCTAAATCATAGACTACATAGAGAGACATGAGAGAGAGCTGAGAAATACATAATACTAGAAAGAGATTGGGTTCAAACTTCATAGTTTTGTTACTAAATCTTCCTTCATAATAAGGTCTTCAAAAATAAATGAAAATTTGGTCTTCTATTATTTGGGTAATTGCAGAAACAGTCTTGGGCAAATTTAGTATACAATATGAGGCAAGACTTTTTACAAACAGGTTTAGAACCACAGTCCAGGCCTGAAGAGTGATCCCCTGTAGAGAGAGACTCGAAGTAATGGGCATATGTAGTGACGGATTAAAAGAAATATGAAATTTCACTTCAGTTTCCTGAAATTAGTTGGCATAAGTTTTACAAGTATCACTATATAGCAAATTATCTGGTTGCACTTGGGGAGGGGGGGATGAAATTTCACTGTCAGTGTCCTGAAATTAGTTGGCATAAGTTTTACACAAGTATCACTATATAGCAAATTATCTGGTTGCGCTTAGAGGGGGGAGGGGGGGGGAGAGAGACATTGTTGGACTAAATATAGGAAAACAGGAAATGCTATAAGATAGTCGATGGTACCAAATTTGAATATTTAAGCAATGAAATCCACTTATGCTTATGGTAGGAAAATACCTCTTCCTCAGGAAACATCCCAACAACCTTCGCAATATACTGTTTCTGTACCATCCCAGCCTCAATCTGCAATAAATGCCACCTATAAGGTAAGAAAATCTTCCTTTCTTCTTGATAAACAATTATGCCAGCCGAAATAAATAAAAGATCTCCAAGGATTTGGACTTCAGAAAGCAAATATTTGAGCTTCAGAAACCAGGTTGTATCAATCAGGACCCTGCTATCTAGAAACCTTTAACAGTCACCAAGTCGGAGTTTGGGAATTATTCAATTAGGAAAAATCCAAGAAAAAAAATATCAAGAAAACATCGGGCAAAATTTATAAAAATAAAAATTAAATAATAATAATAATAACAATAATAATCAAAATCAAAATTACTAACTATGAAAACTATAAAACGAAAATTTTTCATATATTAGATATTTATTTGCGACATTTTCAAAAAGCCGCGAATAATTCATTGAAAAAAGTGCAAATAATTCATCGCCATTTGAAAAATCATGATATTTTTCCAAAAAATCCCAGAATACTTCGTGAATTAGAGAATTTTGTTACTATGGTTGTATAGACTAGGATAATGCCAAACACAACACCACATTCCTGAAAGTGTATGGGAAAGTGACAATGACATCATCACATTCAAAACATGTTGGCTCATGAGAAGATAACTTCAAGTGTCCTGAAATTCAATTTTGGGAACTTCACTCCTATGTTTCAAATGTAGGAAATTATAAAAAAGAAAAGCTTTGTAGGTCCAACCCTTGCCTTAATTTGAAGTGCCCTAAAAAATATCATTTGAAAGTCTCTTTTCCATTTTCTACTTCTATCAATATCCATTATTTTTTCTTTCCAGATTTTATTTCTTACAAGTTAAGTAGACACCCAAAGCTCGTCTATCACCATATCACATTTTCTGGTTTCCTTCTTTTTTTTCCTTTAAATGCATTTTCTGGGTAGAGTTGTCTTATATTTCACTTGAGCAATAACTATTAATTGCATGATGTTCATTTACAATACATTTTCTTTAAGAAGAAAAAGGGTTTTACAAGATATGTGCATCTGTATGTAATTTGTTTCTGGAAGGTACATATGTAATTGATATTTATTCATATTTCATATGTTTATAGAGTGTTCATGATCTGAATTTTGAAGGAATCAATGCCCAGCACTTGAGCACACACAAACAACAAAGCAGCCATGGAGAACTCCAGATAACAATGACCATAGACATCACCAAAAGCACAAAAAGTTCAAAGACTATTCCTAAACTTTGTATGATTAAATTAGATTTCCATTGAAAAGATCCATAAGCATACATACAAGTAAATGGCTTATGCCTGCATACCCCAACTATAAAGTATGGGATATATGCACATAGAGACATACACATGCTAGCAAGCATACACAAAAATCCCTAGAATTATATAAGTATATTTATATGTGTTTGTGAGTATGACTATATGTAAACCATTTACTACAATTACATGATATTTTATACATTCAATGTATAACATTTACATCAATGTAAATGTGTCTCTGTATGTGCAAAACAAGTAATGCATGAATATTGTGATTTATGTTATTTGCAAATGCAATGTAAGCATGCTCAATGAAAAAGTATAGCACATCATATGTATGCTCATGTCACCATTTATTACTTCAAGGTGCTGACACTAACTTGAATTGCAGGCCGGAATAGATGATTTTCACTTCATATCTGCACAAAGTTACAAAAGAACCCAAATAGCAGTACCGGGCTTACCTGTTGCCTAAAGAGGTCTGCTTTAGCAGCACTTCTGGCTAAGATTAGGAGTCCAGAGACCAATCGGTCTAGACGATGCACCGCTGATAAAAATGTGTCAAGAAAAGGTATGACGTCTAGAACAGCCGTATTTTACCAGAAAAGATCGAGAAATGGATTAAAATGGAACATGAACTGGCAGGTGATCTCAATTCAAAATGAAGCATCCACTCAATAACTATGTATATGTAGTTTTACATAGTTTGTTCCTGGACTAATTTGTTTGGATACGAAATAAAGGCGCTAAGCCATGCTCAGCCTGAAGAATGCCAACAACAGTGTTCTTACGATATTGACCACATGGATGCACCTACATAACACATTAGAAACACAGATATTTAACTCCATGTAAAGGGAAAAGGTACACAAACCTAAAATGGCAATGATGACTGACAAATGGAAACTAAGGCACAAACCTAGAGAAAATAACAAGTATGCTCACAAAACCTAAAAGAAAACAGTAAGCTAATCTGATATGGAGGTATTTCACATAATCAACATGGCATAACTATGTATGCTGCTATTTTGACTGCAACCGTATTTAACGTACAATTAATCATAAAAATTATCAAACTTGCTTCAAAATCCACTCCGCATTACAGTTTTTAGCAGTCCATAACCACTAGTAGTAATCAAACCAGCATGGAGTAAAAGCATTATAACAGAAAGGTTTCCAGTTAATGGCATCTATTCGGTCAAACAAGTTAAATAGTTACAGAGCAGGCGAAGTGAAGTTAGCATTCAGGAGCCCTTTTAAACTGGAAAATCACAAAGAAGGCACCAGTCAACAGCTGCACAAAACAACTAAAACCACTCTGGTATTTAATTGACAGGTATCCCTGAAATACAAATGATATCTTTAACAAGACAGGTTTCCATATTGTATGCATGAGAAATTAGCATCATCTTAACATTGAGTGACTTTCTCCAAAGTAAAACTTAGGAGTTAATGATGTTCTCGAAAAATTCGCGACTTTTCTCTAAAAATAAAATTTCTTCACATTTTAAGATAAGATTCCTTCACATTTGACCTCTTGAATTCCAATCTAATTTAGGAACAATAACTCTCTAAACGTGACACACCTTGAATTCTGATGCAGAATCTGCAAGTACAAAGATGCTTCAAGTCTAGTTCATTGCCACCAATTAGAATTGGCACATCTCTTTGCCAATTGGACGAGATAAGAGGAATGATCAGTGCCAACTTCCAAGAGGAATTCATGATGAAAACAAGCACAGTCAACTAGCTTATGAAAGGACGGTGGCTGCCAAACCCGAGAATTACTTGGAAAATCCAAACAACAAGAACAGAAAATGAGTACATAACCTAGAGGTAGACATTTTAAAGAAAATGAGCACATAACTCTCTTAAGTCTCTTTAGATGTCCTGGGCCCTGCCAAAAAGCTCATTAATGAGGAGAACATTTCATTCACTCCCTAAAATTTCGGGCCTCCAATGAACTATCAGAACCTAGAGTTAGACATTTTAATCTCCCTTGTACATTTGGAAACTCGTTTCGTTGCATTCCATGAAGGATTTAAGCAAAGCAATATTGTCCAACCAACCTATTTATTATGGGAGTGTTTGAATGTGGGATTCACTGGTCTGAGTCATTTGACCTAGTTCTTAATAGTACATTCATGGTTCTCATCCCAAAACTTGCCGGAGCTCGTCAAATCACTGACTTCAAGCCAATCAGTTTGGTGGGGAGTGTGTATAAAATTTTAGCTAAAGTGTCAAAACTCCGACTGAAAGTAGTTATGGATTCAATCATATCCCCGTTTCAATGTATTTTTGTGGGAGGGAGACAAATTCTAAATGGGCCTCTCATAGCCAATGAATGTCTGGAGGATCGGTTGCGCAAGGGGGAGCCGGGAACCCTTTGCAAAATTGACATGGAAAAGGCCTATGACCATATCAATTGGGTTTCCTAGATTATGTGCTAGGTAGGATGGGTTTTGGTATCAAATGGAGGGCTTGGATGAGAACTTGTTTAAGGTCTATGAGATTTTTCATGCTCATTAATGATTCCCCCCATGGCTACTTTCAGAGCTCTCGAGGTCTCCTCTCTCCCCACTCTTGTTTATTATGGTTTTGGATGTGTTAAGTAGAATGATTCAAAAAGTCTCGCCCTCGGTTTGGGAAGGCTTCAGGATCCTTCATGGGGATCTCTAGATTTCTCACCTACAATTTGTGAACGATACCCTGCTTTTATTTGAAGCCTCTAGCACAAAGCTAGCTCATGTTAGATGTCTTTTTCGATGTTTCGAAGCAGTGTCGGGTTTGAAAATCAACTTTAGTAAGAGTGTTTTATTCGGTGTGGGTGAAGTTCCTAATCTCGGGGAATTAGCTGCTTGCCTAGGTCGTAGAACGAGAAGTCTCTCAACTTCATATCTAAGATTACATTTGGATGCTTTGTTTAAAGCAAAATCGGTTTGGAGACCTGTCATTGAAAGATTCTCCAAGCGTCTTCAAGGTTGTAAATCTCATTTCCTCTCCAAAGAGGGAAAGCTCACGCTTATTAAAAGCACTATGTGCAGTCTCCCAACTTAATTCCTTTCCCTTTTTAGGATTTCCGCATCTATTGCATCCTCTCTAAACAGATTGCAGAGGAATTCTTATGGAATGATAGAGTAGATCACAAGAAGTATCATTTGGTTGATTGGAGCACCATCTTGCAGTCTAAGTGTGGGGGTGGTCTTAATATTCATCCCCTGTTAAGGGTGAATAAGGCCCTTCTGGGGAAGTGGCTTTGGCGCTTTGGCGAGGAAGAGGGTTGTGGTAGTGGCTAGGTATGGGGAAATTAACAGGTGTTGTCCCAAGTTAGGTCGGGATCCTATTAGGGTTGGAGTTTGGAAGGCGGTGATGCAAGGTTGAGCTGAGTTTTCTAATAATACCCGCCTTAAGGTGGGTATGGGGAGCAAATCAGTTTTTGGAATGATCATTGGTGCGGTCAATCCACTCTTAAGCAGGCCTTTGGCAACATTTATCTCCTTGCATCCAACAAGGAGGCCTCAGTAGCCAAGTATTTAGAGTGGCGGGATGGGGTGTTGGTCTGGACTCCTAAACTAAGGAGGAACTTATTTGATTCGGAAGTTCAGGATCTTCTATAGTTATTATCTATCCTCTAGCAGGTTGCTCCCCTCCCACTCATCAGGAATAGTCGGGTCTAGTCCCCAGACAACAAGGGACGGTTCTCAGTGAGATCCTTTATCCACGTCTTGCAATTTGGGGTCTATTCTAAATTTTCCTCATCAAGCTATGTGGTTCCCGTCGATGTCTTCCAATGTATCTTTTTTCCTGTGGACAGTAGTTTTACTTTTAAATAAAATCCTAACTTGCGATCATCTTACGCATAAAGGATGGTATCTAACTAACAGGTGTTTCATGTGCCTTTCAGCAGAGGGGTTTGTTGATCACTTATTATTGCACTGCCCGGTTGCGAGAGAGGTTTGATCCTATTTCTTTTCTCATCTTCACATTCCTTGGACCTTTCCCAGATTCTTGCGGAGCTTCTTATCTTGTTGGCTTTCGATACCTGTTTCGGATTCAATGGGAGTAGTTTAGCGTTTCCTCCTAGGGGTGGTACCATGGGCCTTGTGGTAGGAGAGAAAATGGGGGTGTTTGAGGACATAGTCTCGACCATACCCCGTATACAGGAGCATGTTAGATTTCTTATATCAACTTGGGGGCTTGGGAGTTTGTTTAGGGCAAGGGTGGAGACCCTTGAGGAACCAATTTTGTCTCAGTACTATTTTTGTTTATGTTGCTTTTTGCTTTCTTTTTGTCTGTTCTCATGGTTCACTATTGGTGAACCTCGTGGTGTAAGGCGCTCTTTCTTTTTTTTATTTTTATATATCCTGCTTAGTGCTTACTGATTAAAAAAAACTTATTCATGAAAAGGTGGGAAAGAAATACCACAAAAGTGATTTTCAGTTTCAAGGATAAGGATATTTTGTATTACCATAGTCCTTGAAAATCAAACAGCAAACAGATCATGTTGTGGAATTAGAGCCTTTTTTGCACCAAACACCCTTATACCTCCATTTACTTAGTCGCAAAGGATTCAGCCCTTTTCTAGTGGGCTTAAGATGAGAGGAGGCTGAGAATGATATTGAGAGGAAGATTCTACAGATATTCACATGTAGCCCTTCCTCGTAAACAGTAAAATTTATATTTCAAGAAAGAAATATAAATCCTATTTTCAAGGGAAAGGGAAATCCTAACAGAATAACTAGTTATAACTTATAAGCAGTAAGCAGTGGAAAATTAACTAAAATGATATCTATTCCAACCAAGAGAAGAGAACAAGACATACACAAAACATTGATCCACATAAGCCAAATATAAAAGATAAATAACAAAAGGAAATGGCCAAGCTATCATGTAAAACTCACACATGACCACCTATTATCAACTTACCGGAACAGATGCTGGCTTATAAACAGTCAGGACATCAGGTTCTTTCTGCAGAATTGAGACGTCCCATGACATCACTGGTGGTTCATGCCTACAGTATTGTCTCAACTCTCAATATTAGTGATTTGCATTGTTATCTTGAAAGATTTGGTGGGAGTATTTAAAAATGCAAATGCTGACAATATATTGTAGGATCAAAAGCAACATGAAGGACACAAGTAACATATTCAAATTACTGGATGTAGAAACAAAAATACACTAACCAAGGTGTCAATAAATGAAAACACAAGTTAACCTTTGAGAGAAACTAATATGTTTGCAATTGAGAATATAAAGAGCACAGCAAACCTGTGCAAGAAGTGGCTTATCTTTTGTGATGATTGAACTATATACGAAACAGGCACAAATTGTCCATCAACTTGGATCCGTCCAGACTTTACAGCACTAACCTATGGTATTATTCAACACAATTATAGCAATCCAAAGTTACCAAGGACAGAATTATTAATTAATAACAAAAGCAATAAAACTTAATCCTAACTAGATACTCAAGTCCAAGCACACATATGGATGAGAAGGATTTGTGACTTGCAAATGAAAGCCTTTGATGTCGCTACAACAGCGTAAATGTGGCAGGTAAGCTATATATCAAACGGAAGAACCCACCTTGGAGATCAATCATTATCATGTGATCTATAACTTCCAACAAATGGGTCACTGCTGGACCAATCAGTGAATGCAACTTATTCCACAGTTAAAATCATCCAAATTGCAAGGTTTTCAATTTTTTTTTTTTAATGTGTAGAGGAAATCATAAAGGAGAGGCATATTCAGGAATGAAACTTATATCTGCGGAAAATTGATCGAAAACATGAAAGAAAGAAAATTTAAGTAAATTACATACATAGTAGTCGTAAGGCCGACCTTTGAACTCTTCAGCAAACAGATCGACGATGGTTTTCCCTGCCCATCGATTCTTAGCCTATCCAAAGACAATCGAAGTTACAGCCTTTTATATGAAATTAGGGTTTAATTGGGGTTTAAGATGAAATTAATTAGGGTTTCTTGGGGGAAAAGTGGAGGAACAGAGAAAAGGAAGAACGGCGTGAACCTACATGAGAGATGAACTCGAAGTGGTATGGTCTGACGTAGCGCCTTCCTGCATGATTCCCGCCAAATTTGAAATTCTTGAACAGTTAGTGATGAGAGGATAATGAAGTGAGAAGAGGAAGGTTTGAAGTTTAGTTTACCGTTGTGGAAGATGTAATCGTGGCGATCCGGTGGATTTGCAGGGGTCTGCCATACGATCTCCATCTCGCAACTCTCGTTTCCCTTTCTCTTCATTTTCCGTGACACTGATCAGCCGACTACACACTATTAGACTACCGGTTGTATACGATCATATCGCAGCGGGTTACCTCTAGCAGATGCCCGATATTCCCACTCGGGCACCACAATTCAGCTGACGCGTGGGATTGTGTTGCACTAAGGAGGTGTTAACGTGCATCTCGCATATTCCGTAAGACAATACATACATATCTTCCCAGCTCGCCACATATGCTCTTTTTAAACTCATTAAGTGTGGTTAAGATTCACCCATAAGGCTCGGAAGCATTGCTTGCCCCATCAGTAATGTGTGTTAGTCACCACTCCATTGATGGGTTCCATTCTTGAGAGGGTGCGAGTGTTGTCATCTCCACCCGCGCATGACTTAAAACAAATACTAACCAACTAAACAGGATTGTGGCCTAACAACGTACCTCTAAACTAAAAACAAAAAATCACACCATAAGGTTAAATAATCTAAACTTGGTGTTTAGTAAAAATATCTTAAACAAATTAACCACATGAATGAATGATAAAATCATAACCAAGATTAATTTTTTCTCCAAAATAAGGTTATATTATATTTGGGATCCTATTTACTCATAATTAACAAGTGGCAACTCTCATATATTTTTGTTGATTGATTTAGCATCGTTCTTTCGTAGGGCCTGCCCCGAAAGGAAACGCGGTATATTCTCTTCCTCATAGTAACATTTTTTTTAGATCGTTATCATTTGATTGGAAATTCTCTCAAGTTGTAACCGGACTCCTTGGAGTCTAGTTATGCCCTCGAGCTCGCCATGTGTCTTTATTGACACTCTTCAAGTGTGGTTAAGATTCACTCACCCCTAGGGTTCACCCACCTATCCTTGTTTTTAAAAAAATAATATTGAAATTTTTTTAACCTTAAGAGTTAGTAAGTTTTAACTAGGGTTAATTTTATTTTATTTTTATTTTTATTTTTATTTTTCTAAAACTAAGGATAGGCGGGTGAACCATAAGGGTGAGTGAATATTGACCACCGTTAAGAGGTGTCAATAGGAACACGTTGCAACCTCAGGGGCATAATCGGACTTCGATTACAACTTGAGAGAATTTGAAGTCTTATCACTTTGCTTCCAGTAGCCTTTTCAATGACTCGAACTCAATACGTAGAGTACAACTCTAATATTAGGGCATCTCCAACACTGTCTTCAACTAACTATCTTTGCTATTTAAGGGAGCGTGAAGGCAAAATCTTCGCTCCAACATGCTCATTGAATTGCCTAGTCATTAATGAGTTTCTACTCGCTAAATATGGCGAGCATTTTTAACTCGCCATCGCATTTTGTACTTCATTTTTTTTGCAAAAAATGACTGCTGAATACATCTTATGGGAGAAATAAGGAGAAGATAGAGAATGAGTGTTTGAGTTTAACCTAATGATATGTAAATGAGTTTCTTAATAACCCAAACCGTCTCCTACCATACCTGCTCCCGCGCTCAAACCTCCCTCTCATGGTTTGAGAGCGGATTCGTGTGGGGAGTGCAATTTTTAATTTGAGAGAGCGCGGTTTCCTTTGTAGTTTTATGTTTTTTAAATTTAGTTTTAATTAATGGCAAGTCGGTTAAGGCTTAAGTTGAAAAGATGACAATCTTTTTCACTTTTTCCTTTGGTTTTTTACATTAAAATAGTTTGTGTAAGTGAGATTACTTTTTTTTTTTTTTATAAACGTCGGTATCCTAGGCCTAGACTCATACTAGTCTCACACAATGCATAGGTAAACTGTAACGACTCCCAAATCTCACCTTAACCAAAATGAGACATTGGGCCATCACATTTTTTAAACCTGCTTAACTCTCATATCATACAAGGCATACAAAACACGAGTCTCCAAAAATGACAGTAATAAATTTTTTATAAAGACAAATTATCCTGCACAAGTTTATGGTCAACATAAACATAATCTACCAAAACATCATAGTCTGATGTCCAACTATATAGTGATCAACTTGTTACCTAAGTAATGACCCAAGAGGGGGGGTGATTAGGGTCTATGACAAATTTAAAATCTATTCTACTCCCCTAAACGGAATTTCAACTTAAACAAGTTAAAGAGAAATAGAGAATATGCAATTCTACTCAAGCATTTAAAACAATAAAGTAAAAGAAAGAGTTAGAGAGATGCAAATACATAGACATCAAAGATTTGTTCACGAAGTTCGACAACTTATCTACGTCCCCGCCTTTTAGCTTCCCGCTTCAAGGATTCTCACGATTTTACTCTCAAATCGCATAGACTTCTTGCAGGCGAGTCCTAACTTGCTAATGAACAATCCTCCTTGGACTTAGTCCCCTTTCCGGGTAGAGGCCAGAGCTTTACAATCTTCTTCACGGGCGAGATTAAGTTTTTACAAAACTCTCCGGCTTCATGAACAAGAGTCTCTCGGACCTCTTGCTTTGAACACACTTAGACAAGTGGTTTTACAAATTTTAGAGGCTCTTTACATGAGTTGATTAGTCCATCTTAGCTCACTTAAAGATCTCCCAAAGATTGAAGTTGAATAACTCAAGAACTGGGATTTGGGGATTTTAGGTTCAACTTTGATAGATTTAGAAATTTAAGCTTTGAGTGAATGATCTATAATAATTGGAGTCCATATTTTATTCATAAATCATCTCATTTTATAGCTCAAGAAGTTTCATGGCCGTTGGAGTAGCATTTAGTGAAAAAAGAGCCATTTGAAAACTAGCCGTTATGTTCAATTATTGCAGGCACTCGTCGACGAGTAGTTTTGAAAAATAGAGGGTCATCGATGAGTGGAGTGACAATGCCTAAATTTGAGCTACTGTTAAGCCACTCGTCAACGAGTCTCTTGCACTCGTCGACGAGTTCTCTGAATTTTCGCAGAAAACTCATCTTAATGAGACCGAGTTCATTGGAATGATGTTTTAGTCTTTTCTTTTATCTTGAAAGAGATAATTATCATGTTTAGGTCTTTAGATTGATATCATAATGGGTCTTAAGGAACCTATAGTCAATCTAAGTAATTTAAGCATTCAACTTGATCAAACTATAAAGACTTTTTACAAAAGTCACTCTAGACTCAATAAACATAAACCATTAAACCTTCTTTGAGTCTTCATTCTTAACCTTGAACTTGATTTGGCTTTAAGTTTCATGATCTTCTTTTTTCTTTGATCCAACTTGGACTATGGCTTGAGATCTACAAAATCTTCAATTTGACTTCAAAGTGATCCAATGGTTTGGCTTTAACTTTTGTAAGGGATAAAATTCGTAAAAATGATTAAGTGTTGAAAAACGAGCTAGCTTGAGTTATGTACTAAAATATGACACGTAGATCACGTGTTTCGAGGAGAGAGCTGTTCCGTTGTCTGTTGCACGACGTTTTCTGTGTGTGCTTCATAACCGTACTCGTAGTCTTGTGAACAATATGCCCGTTGTGTTCGTGACAACGTTTCCGTTGTTTGATACACAACATACCCGTTGTACTCTCGACAACACTTCTGTTGTCTTACACATCGAATACATTATCTTCCGATAAGTGGGCCGTTCTCGCATTGTAAGGCATACACAACGGACCCGAGCTCGAGTCAACAACGAGACCGACTCGTATGAGGGGGTGATCAGGAGGCGATCGTCTCATTCTGACAAGTAGGCGAAAAGCACTGTCTTGGTATTTAATGCTGGTCACTTCTGTGTGCTGTCAGAACAAACCGACTGAACTCATAGTAGGCGCCCACTTGGGATACGTTAGGTGGCAAATCTGTCTGACATATTTGGTAATGAGTACTGGACACGTGGTATGGTCATCTATGGCCATCCATGGGCATTCAGAGCTAAACTTATAAATACCCCCGAGAAATTCAGTGCAAGGGACCGAGATTATTCTACTCTCTTCTGTCATTTGTTTTTGCGCTTATTATTATTCATCATCTTCTATTTACTTTGGCATCGGAGTACAGGGCAGGGTTGTAAACACCTAAATTTACCGCCTTTCCTCCCCTCTCAACTCTAAGTGTCGAGACAAGGTCCGAGAGAAGAGGAATAACGCTAAATTTATTCTAAGAGTCGCCACCTACTTAGGGGAAGTAGGATCCCAAGATAAATCCAAAATAAGGGATCTGCGGTCCAGAGTAGTCTAGGTAAGAGATCCATTTAGGTCCTGGGGAAGGGGTTAGGCACCCCAGGACCTCCATCCAATGATGGTAACCTACTCACTAGGTCTAAGCCAAACATTTAAATCACTTAAAATTTCCTAAAACAATTATTAATTTTGCTAATCAAACATAAACAATCATAAAGGGGTATAAGATCTTTATCCTAGGTTGGGGTCGAACCCTGGCTCGGGCTGTCTACTTATCCGGTTAGTCGGAATCAGACCCTCATAGTAGTTCGGGGGCCGTGACTGTTTTTATACTCGTTTCGGAGTGTGGTCACCCAACTCGTGTTTGAGTTGGGGCAGGGGAAGTGGAATTGAGATTTATAAATCTTATTCCGGGAGATGGTCGCGTAGCTAGGTGCTCGTGGGGGAGCTCTAGGGGGCGTTCATTTATTAGGGTAGGTCCTTTTTGAATTTTGTGGGTTTTTTAATATTTTTGTTGTTTTGCATTTTTTTTGATTTTTTTTGTATTTTTTTAATTTTGGCAAGTTTAACTAGTCAAGAATTAACCTAAGTGCCTAAGGTAGGCAAAGAGAAAAATAAAGACTAAGCCTAGTCACACATATACACATGGCATAAATTATAATGAATTAAAGGGCTAAATTATAGCTAATTACTGATTACAGAGGCAAATCAGAGTTAAAATTCAATCATACGACATCCAGGGACCTAAAAAAAATCAGTTACTGGGCCAAGGCTAGCCGTCCATGATGGCCGGCCCGCTTTAGCTCAGTGACTAATTTGGGATTAGATCTAGTAGTCCCTTGAAAGAAAAGAGACCGAACCCTACTGGAACCTCAAACACCATTCCGAATAATAAAAGAAAAAGGGAAATGGGGGGAGCATGCATACCTGTGTGCAGTCGTTGTTAAGGGAGGTGAAGATGGTGTCGCTGCTCCATATCGGGGAAGGAGAAAACCATACTCGGACTTAATTACAAATTAATAAAGAATAAAAAAATAATAATAAATGGAAGGAGCCACTGGTGTGGTGGTATGATCGGAGAAAAATGACCAACTGGTGAAGTCGGCCAGATCTTGGATCTGAGCTGTTTCTGAGTACAAATGGAGGAAGTGAGCAGCAAGCCGGAGCTACAAGCTCGCCGGAATTTGGGATTTAGCCGGCGGTGGATCTGAGGAGAGAGATATTGGCCGAATTTCCAAGATGGCAATGATTGGATTGCTGATCAAAAAGGTTGTGCTGGCCGAAATTGGATAGAGCTTGCCGGAAGAAGATGACCGGCGATGACTGAAATGAAAACTGACAAATAAATAAATAAATTCAGAAATAAAAAGAAGTTGAAGAATACAGATTATGATCTAGAAATTTCTAGATCTAGGGTTTAGATCTAGAAAATTCAGATCTAGAAAATCAGAAAAAGAATTCGATGAAGTGGAGAATCACTTACCTGAGAAAATGATAGAGTAAGAAGCTGGCTGGTGTTGAAACCGAGACATGGAGAAGATGAATTGCTGCTGCTGGAGGATAGATGAAGCTCGCCGGAAGAGAGGAGTTCCCCAGGGAAGAAAATAGAAGCTGCTGGACTGATCTGGTGAACTGAGGCCATCACTGGTAGTGGTGCTCATTAGAGCCGCTATGAGAGTGGGGAAGCTCGGCGGAGATGCCGCTGCTGCTACCCTGGCGATGGCGAGAGGCAAAGTGGTGATGGGCAACGAACTAGCTGGAGATGGAGGTGAGCTGGTCGATGGAGCAATAGAGAGCTCACTGTTGCTACCGAAAATTGAAGAAGAAAGAGCAGAAAGGGAGAAAGAGAAGGGGGCTGTGCCAAATGAATGAGATTAGGGATTTTAAACCCTGTCTCTTTCTTTATATATGCAACAGTAAGGGCCTTGGTGGTTTTTGGGCCTGGGTTTAAACCCTTGAGAGGTTGGCTTATGTATACTTGGGCTTTATAACTTAGGATTTTGAACATGGATTTCTCTCTTGAGGGTTTTGAACAATGGGTAAGGTTTGCGGGCTTAACTGAGCTTTGATTTGGATTTCACGGGCATGAGAAAATGGAGGACCCTCTCTCTCTCTCAAAATAAAATAAAGTAAGAAAATAAATTAAAATAAACACAAAATAATTAAAAAAAAACAAAGGTTTTAAGGGTGTAAAAATGGGGTGTTCACAAGGGTATCACACCCTTCAACTCCTACCTTCTACCAGTAAACCAGAGCTCCTATAGCAGTTGTTGACGCGTGGCGAGCCCGGGTACTTTCCCCTTCAACTTGCTTGATGAATCTTCTTTATAGATGGTCTTTTCATGCTTTTTACATTGAATGGCTTGCTAATGCTCTTGGTTAATTGAATTCACTTAAACTAATAGAGACATTAGTAACACAAATATCCTTTCATTATTGTGTTATCATCAAAATCAAGATGGAGGCTTTAGGTAGAAGCCTAAAAGTTAACATAACTAAGCAACATTATAATTATAACTAAAACAAGGTATCAAATGTCTATTACAACTCTTTGAAATCGAAACAATTGTCTAGTAATAAAGGAAGCTATCTAAATCTCTCGCTCCCTCAAAAAAATGATCACCTTATTCCTCTACCCCGTAAGCCTCCTCCACCCAAGGCTCTGTAATTATCTCCAGCTCTAAATCTACCAAGACAACAATTTGGTTGAGTACAAAAACAATCGGTGTATATAAAATCCAACTAACATTATAGTATCTCTACACTTAGTCAGTACCATAACCAATAGCATAATAACATAATTAGAGTACAGAAGAACATGTGTGCAAATACATCATATCATTACCTTGACTCATGTACTTGTGAAAAGCTTAGACTTATGAGACAACGTGCTTATGAGTCTTTGAGCAGTGTAACAATATCCATACAATCTTAATTCAGGCATATTCAGATCCTTCATC
Source organism: Tetracentron sinense (assembly GCA_015143295.1). Taxonomy (NCBI): domain Eukaryota; kingdom Viridiplantae; phylum Streptophyta; class Magnoliopsida; order Trochodendrales; family Trochodendraceae; genus Tetracentron; species Tetracentron sinense. The sequence goes on along the minus strand of CM026573.1, from coordinate 1,114,594 downwards.
AGGCTTATTCAGTCCTACTAGACATATACAATGCTTATGTCTATGAGTCTTTGAGCAGCATAACAATATCCATGCAATCCTTATTCATATTCAGGCTTATTCGGATCGCTCATCAGGCTTATTCAGTCCTACCAGACATATGCAATGCTTATGCTATTATCAATGAGTGACCCTTACATGTTCATACGTATGACTTGTGAGACTCTTAACTTAACACACGTGTAAGCTTGTGCATAAGTGTCGTGATTAACATTCAAATTTTTCATCTTTTAGATTCCAATCCTCCGTCAAGGTACATCTACTTGGTTAGAGAATTTCAACATGGAAGACTTTCCTCTAAGTTTTGACCCTCTCGAATATCAATCACCAAATAATATAATTAGGACATAATTTAACACAACAATCATATATGTCCGTTATCATAATTTGTAGCATTTTTCATAGTAATTTCACAAGTATTAATCTCAAAAATATTCTTCATCCATCATATAGGCCTATCCTCCATTGATACACAATCCACAAACCATATAAACTCATAAAGTTCATCCACATATATTCTCATCTTCCATTTCTTCCATTCATAAGATTAAATATCACCCAACATCCCATAAAAACCCCAATTCAAACTCACAAACTCATCCTTATGCATAATAAACTAAAATCCATATTCCATAGTCTACAATATCACCATAAACATGCTAATAACTCATCATTTTTAGCTTAATCAATCTTAAACATACATAAATTCATAATAGAGTTGAGTTAGATAGTATATCGACCTTAGGGATTGTTCCATTCGATCCAAATCGCTCATAAGAAGGCTTGATGTTGATTTTCAAGCTCAAATCTCACTCCTCTAAGCAATCTCCTTCCTCTCCAAACAATCTCCCTTGAAAACTCTAAGTTTCCCCTCTCTCATTTGCTAAATTAGGTTTAAAATGATTAGATAAGGTTAAACCCTCATAATAAAGCCTATTTATAGTAGTCGAGAGTTTAAAACCCAAAAATCTCGCAACTTAGGGTTCTTACCCGACTTTTCTGCGAATAATCATTCGAACGGTTTGTTAATCGTTCAAACGGTTGAGGCATTGTTCGAATGGTTGCCAATCGTTTGAATGGTTTTGCCTACTGTTTTGAGTTTTCAGATAATATCTTTACAATCATTCGAACTGTTGGGGTCTGTTTGAATGGTTAAGGCTACTGTTTGGGATTTCTGAACTGATTTTCCGACACCATTCGAATGGTTAGGGGATCGTTCGAACGCTCACTCCTTATTTCTTCTATTTTTCATATTTCTTCTTCAATTCTTCATATAACTTATCATTTTACATATTTTAAACATTACAAAAACATAATTAAACATCAAGCACACATCATATACTTTATTTGACCATTTTACCCTTATTAATTGCATTAAATGATATGAAAAAAAGTTTGGGTCTCTACATAAACCCCCAACTCATACATCCGATGTTGAGGGGAGCCCATATTCGATCTCGAGACCTCCTGTCGACCACTGGGCTATATCCCTAAGGGTTGTTGGTGAGACTACATAACACTCCTAACTACATACATGTATGAATTACGAAGATCATAACTTTCTAAAAAGACTAACTCACCAAAATCAAATTTGTGAATGAATTGAGATGAAAATTCCTACCTAAATCCATCAAGTTTTTTGTTCCTTGAACTTAATTTGAGTTGTTCCAAAGACCTCCTTCTCTATCCTCTTCTCTCACCCAGGCACACTAAGAAAAAGTAAAATCTATAGAGTTTTTTTTTTTTGTATACCCAATTAAGAAGCTTTTTCATGAAGATGTTATGTTCAAGTGTGGACTTTGCATGCACAATTTATGCCCATATGTGAACATGTGATACTACTATCTATAATTACAAATTGCACCCACATTTAATAGATATATTATAAGTTAATAATCAAACACGTCAAATTTATAAAATTTGCATTTAGTTTCTTATTTTTTCACTTAGTACCCTACATGAATTAAACCATACCATCAAATTTAAATAATAATAAAGTAATATTAAGATTAACAAAACAACAATTATTATAAACTTCTCATTTCATATACCAATCAATTTAAAAATTGATTAGCTAAATAAAATTCAAAATCATTATATTCTATCACCCTTAAAAAAATTTCGTTCTCGAAACTATACCTTAAGAAACAAAAAGATCAGGATATCTATTGTGCATGCTAGACTCCAATTCCTATGTGGCTTCTTCCACCATGATGCTGTCATAATACCTTCACCAAATGAATAGACTTACATAGTACTTGCTCTTTTGTGTTTAAAATATAGATGGGCTTCTCCTCATAGGTCACATCCTCCTGAAGTTTTAAGTCTTGCCACTCAATCACATGTCAAGGGTCATGTTCATACTTTGAAGCATGTTCATACTTTGAAGCATAGATAAATGAAGCACATTGTGAATATCAGACAACTGAGGTGCTAAAGCAAGACGATATGCCACTTCTCCTACTTTCTGAAGAATTTCAAAAAGTCTACACATCTTAGAGCGAACTTTCCTTTCTTACCAAAGAGAATCACTCGATTCTGTGGACTTACTTTTAAAAAAGCATGGTCTCCAATCTAAAATTCTAAAGGTCTTATTTGTTGATCAACATAATTCCTCTACCTACTATGATCTGTATGCAAACGGTCCCAAATGATATGAATTTTATCTGTAGTCTCCCACACCGAATCAGGTCCAATAATGCTACCCTCTCCAACTTCTACCCATAATTGGGGATTTACAAAGTCTCCCATATAGCGCTTCATATGGAGCCATTTCAACACTAGACTGATAGCTATTGTTGTAGGCAAATTCTGCCAATGACAGGTGCTCATTCCAACTATCTTTAAAATTTAGGGCACAAGCTCGCAACATATCCTCCAAAATTTGAATGTCGTTCAAATTTTCCATCCGTCTAAGGATGAAATGCGGTACTAAACTTTATATTTTATTTATTTTTTACACTTGCATAATGATGGATACTGGTAGTTATAGATTAGACATCTCTCTATTTTTCTATATTAATAAATTAAAAAAAAAACTTAACATCTATTTTTTATACGAATTAAAAAAAAAAAAAGATGTTAAGTTGATGCTCTTGCTCCCGTCTTGATTACCAAAAAGAAAAGGAAAATACTTAACGGACATGAGGTTTCCATTATGTAACGGAATGACTAATCATCATTGGTCCACACCCCACTTTTAAACAAACACCAATTGTGGTTAAGATACACTCACCCCTATGGTTAAGCAATCCAACTTAGCTTTTTCAAAACAAAAAAAAATCTTAACTTTAATTTTCTTAAGCATAACAAGGGTTTATTTTTTTTTTTTTGTGGGGGGTATGGAGATAACTATTGCACTAAAAGAAGTTACTAGGTACCTCTCAAATCTACTGGGGGGCCTCGTGATCTGAATACATAGAAGAGTTAACAATGCTCTCTTTTAGAGCCCTTTGTGCAAGACGGTGAGCTAGCTCGTTAGCCTCTATTGAGATAAATTCCAACTTCACTGTTCTACAAAGATTCTTAAGAACGTTGATGTCTGCCAAGATAGTCTGGATATCCCAGTGACCCAGCTTTGAGTTATCATTGATCAAATCAATAATTGCCTTTTCGTCTGATTCAATGATCACCTTATCCCACCTGTTTCTTACTGTCATTTGGAGAGCTAGCTCTATACCCTCTGCTTCCACTTGCCTCGCATTTCCCCCCTCAATTGCTCTGCATCTAGTGATGTAGACTGAGCCATCATGGTTACGAACTATAGCTGCAACTCCTGCTGCTAGTGGCCTTGGGTGGGTAGCCCCATCCACATTTATTTTGAGCCACCCCGGATCAGGTGGCTGCCACTTCATGTCACACCAACTTGCCTCTCCGCTAAACTTGTTGGTTGCGTCATTCCCAATTCTCTAATGAACTGGTGGATCTGTTGAATCGTTTAGATAAGGTCTGGCCGAATCCCTTCAAAGAGAAACTCATTTCGTCCTTTCCAAATGTGCCAAAGAGTTATGCTTAGATGGGAGGCCAGGTGGTAGTTCTCTGATTTGAACTCTGGTAAAATGGACCATTTCTTCCACCAACTCGGGAAAGAGGCACCCAAGTGAGTTGTGGGCAAGAGTGATAGGCTTGATCCAAACCAAATGGATTTTGCGAAGCTGCAATCCAAGAGAAGATGGGATATTGATTATTCATGATTCTGGCACATATGGCATATAGGGTCCACCAAGATATTCCTCTTGCACAGGTTAAGAGCAACATCTAAGGCATTATTGCACGCTTTCCACAAAAAAACCTGAATTTTAGGGGGGATGGGCAATTTCTAATTCTGATTCTAATTCATATATTTGTTATCGGTTTGGCCAAGCTAGTGGACGCCCTCTGAGTTGCTAGATATTGGAGAGCTAAGTGAGATGCTGATTTCACTTAAATTTCTCAGATTGCGTATGTTGCCACATCAATCTATCTGGAACGTTGAACGAACTAAAGGATATCTTCCGGATTTCCATAATAGTATCCTCGGAGAAATACCTTTGAAGTTCGACATTGTTCCATATTCCTTCCTCTTTGATCATTAGTTGGGACACGGGTATTCGATTCTGATACGTCAGGAAGAACAATGCCCATGAATTGAGGCAGCGAAGGGATCCAAGGATCCTTGGTTGCTCTCCCCGAATTCCCATCTCTGATTTGTCATCAAGTACCTAGCTTTAGAATAGCCCTACCAGCCAGTAAACTTTGCCAAATCCACGATGGTTGTCTGCCACTCGTTGCTTCCATGAAAGAGGAACAAGAAAAATAGATAGCCTTCGTTACTCTAACCCAAAGGGCCTCCCGTTGGGTCATAATCCGTCATCTATGCTTAGCTAAAAAAACCAAGATTGAAGGCTTGAAGGCTTGTAGATCTTTAAGGCTTAACAAGGGCTAAATGAGTATTAAAGGGACAAGAGGACATGGGGTAAGATATTTTTGTTTGGTAAACCCACTCACGGACGGTTAGGTTATGCCGACACACAAGCCCTAAACCCACTCACGGACGGTTAGGTTATGCCGACACACAAGCCCTAAACCCACTCACGGACGGTTATGCCGACACACAGGCCGATGAGACTAAGCCCAACACACCTCTTGAAGACGACCCATTGGGCTAATCGCTTACCCAAAAAAAAAACCTAAGGAAGACTAATAAAACACGTCAAATCAAACCATAAGGGCGAAACACAAGCCAAGTGTGTGGTGGGATCGAGTTGGGGGGCTGCGGATGCAATTTCCAGGTCGGCGATCAACCATTTTATTTCCCAATGTCACCGACGTGACATATTTTCTAACCGGCGGCGCCTCACATATTCCGCTGAACATTTGGTCAATGAGAGGCGGCACCGAACTTTAACGGAAGCTCTTCTTATATTCCTCAGCCACAAGATTCAAATTCAAAATTTCACTTTCCCGATTCGTGGGAAAAAAAAAAAAAAGGCCCTAGTAGAAATTGTACCCCCGATCCGGTGTAGGGTTTTGCAGGTTTTCCTTTCCTCCATTCCCCGAGATCAATCTGAATTGTCAATCTCATATTTCAGAGCTCTAGAAAGCTGTTGACTCGCTAGCCTAGAACAGCTCTACTCGATCCCTTGTTTAAGGTCTGTGTTATTTATTAATTTCATCATTTCTGTAGTAGTTGTCGATTGCTGTAGTAATATCAATCGATTTGATCTGTTAATTATACCATTTCCATGGTTGAAATCTTAAAACCTTGATTCCTTCAAATGTTTTGTACGGATTCAGGTAGTAATTTGGTGGAATAAACTATAATTTATCAAAGAGGAGGTATCAGAACAATTTGTTCGTCTTGATTGTCCATCGAGGTTGATAGATCAGAAAATTTGGAAAATTGGGAGTGCTCAAATGCCTGACGAGGACCTGGTCGAGCTTAAGTTCCGGTTGTATGATGGATCGGATATCGGTCCGATCAGGTATTCATCGGCGTATACGGTTGAGATGCTCAAGGAGAGAATTGTGGCTGAATGGCCAAGAGGTTAGAGATTTGTTTTATTGTTTTCTAGTCATCGAAATGTTTCTAATTTTCATTTCTATTGTAGTTGTTATTATTCCATAACAGGACAATGTGAAGCTTAACAAATTCATATACCTAGCATTTATAGTTGATGTAACTTGGGATATTTAAACATGCGGACGAGACTTTCTGTTAGAATTGTCTGTAGATTTGTGAGGAGCTTAGAATACGCATGGTGCATTTTTCTAAACCATCTATCTGTTATTGAATGGCATTTTCCAATATCAATATTGGCGATTCCTGTTCCGAACGAAAAAAATGAAGGTTTTTTAGTGGTTTTAATGAGGGGTATCAGAAATTCTAATATCATATTCAGGGGCCGTTTCTTTTTGGATCGGAAAAAGGCAAAACTATAAAATATAATAAGGAAGAGAACTACAAGGAAGACTCAGGGTTCACCAAAGGTAAACCAAGAACCAAGAAAGAAGGAAGCAAAGCGAAAAACAACATATAATAGAGAGAAACCCATTGGCCACCAAAGGCTACCCAATAAAAGTGCCCCCCCAGGGGTCTACCCTGTCACCCCGAGCGGAATGTAACCAGAACATAAACCCGATCCTATAATTGGGGGATGGTCAAGGATGTGTCCTCGAACACTCTCCTATTCCTTTCCTTTCAAAGGACCCATGCTACTGCCCCTGGAAGGAACAACCAAACAATGCCTGCTGGATCTGGAAATGACGCTAAAAGCTAACAAGATAAGAAGTTTTGAAATGAGCGGGGAAAGATCCAAGAGATACAAAGGTGAGATAGGAAATAAAACCAAACCTCTCGCTACCGGGTAGTGCAACAATAATTGATCTATTGATTCCGCTGCTAGGAGGCACATATAATACCTGTTAGCCAAGCACCACTCTCTATGCATAAGGTGATCGCTTGTCAAGATTTTATCTAAAGCCGCTGTCCACAGGAAAAAAGATACCTTAAAGGGAACTGACAAGAACCACATAGCCTGCTGAGAAAAGAGAGTATTAGGCCCAATTTACAAGGCTTGCAACAAAAAATCTCACTGAAAACTGCCCCTTGTTGTCCGGGGACCAAACCCGACTATCCCGAATTAGTGGATGGAAGCTAACCTACTGAATTTGGGACAATAATCTCAGTAAATCCTGGAACTCCCAATCCAAAAGGTTGCGTCTCAACTTAAGAGTCCAAACATACACCCCATCCTGATAAGCCAGATACTCGGCTACTGAAGTCTCATTTGATATGAGGAGGAACAAATTGCCAAAGTCTTGATGAAGGGTTGAATGCCCACATCATAGATCAGACCAAAATTTAATATGCTCCCCATTACCCACCTTGAGGTAGGTGAACTTGGAGAAGTCCTCACGGCCCTGCATAATAGCCTTTCTCACGTTGACCCCCATAGGCCCACGCCCTAACTTCAGACACCATCTATTCAACAGCTCGTGTCGAGCCACGATCACTTACCTCCACAAATTGCCCTCCTCTTCCCCAAACCTCCAAAGTCACTTCCCCAGGAGAGCCTTATTCACCTACCTAAGGGGAAAAATACCTAGACCACCATTACTGTTAGATTGAGTGATGGTTTTCCAGTCAACCATGTGGTGCTTCCGGGCTGTTTCTTCAAAGTCACATACATTTTTTTTTTCATTTTTCTGTAGGTTTGTCAATAAATGCTTTATAATTATCTTCTTGACCTCCTTAGGGATGTGTAGGCATCGTTGGACATTCATTCCCATTGTGAGCCATGTGCTCTTTAAACCTAGTGAAGCCCTCAAAATTATCTTAGAATAATATTTACATCTTATCTTGTGCATACTCTCATGATCCACCATCTCTTCATGCTCCCAACGAATGTCGAAGGATAGTCTAGGGATGATTAAGTACCTCAAGTTTGCAACACAATGAAACAAAAATAATAATGTTAAATACAATAGTAACACAACACAAGATTCAGGTTGAGAAAAAACTGACAAATAAGAATCTGAAAAATAATTCTTGATTATTATTAATAATAATTTTAATGAGCATATCATAAGTATTAGTCTATCAGATGAATAGATCACCCTGCTTAAAATCTATATTTTTATTTTTGGATTATAATTATTTTTAAATTCTAAGATATCAAATAAATAATTTATTATCCAAAAAATAGGGTTAGTGTGGTGGTCTAATATAGATCACCCTTAGAACACTAACATGTATTAAATTCAACCATACAGGAGAAGTATATATCTATTAAAATGCAAATTTGATGTATGAAAAAAAAAACTAAAAAGAACGATACAATTTTATTGTTGGATGCCATAGTACTAGGGATTTGGCCATAAATCTATAGATCTATTATCTAAAAATATGTTTTCATGCATTTGAATGGATTTAACACCCAAAAATGAGAAAAAAGAGGATTTTTCATGCCTCAGTGGTAGTGAAAAACTATTTTGATTTGATCTCCCAGGAATTTGAATAATTTATATCAATGGCTTGTGTGGTAGAAATTTGTGGTTTGGATCCTGGGTTTAAAGGAGGAGTGATTTTTCAAGCTCAAAAGAGGACTTTTAAGGTCTAGGTTTTGATACTTTCGATATGCTCGGTACATATCGTAACATATCGGCACCGACACAACCAATACTATATGATACTCATGTAAAAAATTTATTGCAGGGGAGTATCGTATCGGTAAGGCCAAAAACTGATATGTATCGCACGATACTTATTGATATGGCCAATATTTTGAACCTTGCTCAAGACGAAGAAATGAGAAGTATTTATGTATTTTCGGGCCCAAAGGGGGAGTATGACTTGAATAGAGTTGAATATTTCTATCCCTTATAGGGTCTAAAAAACTTCAAGGAGAAGCATAAAGGTACTTGACGATTGCTTCATATAATTAAAGAGACCATATTTAGCTTCGAGTATGAATATCCCAGTCTTCTACTTCTAGGGTCAACTAATTGCAAGGTGGACTTCCTGACCAAGAAAAGCATTTCTAGAGAAGGGTTGTATAGTGGTCCGGAGACGAAGTGTATTGGGTCTCCTTTTATCCTATTGTAAATTGTAATATGCCATGCATTTTTCCTTTTTGTTATCTTGCTGGTAAATTTTATCTTTGTTAGCAATTTTTCTTTTCTAAAAAAAAGGAAAAGAAAAGAGAAAAGGAAATTGGGAGGGGCAGTAGCAAATTGTTGAAGATAAGCTATTTAAATTTGAGGGTCTCGGAGATGAGTGTTTATGGCAGGGAGTAAGTAATAAATCAATGCAATAATACTTTGGGACATTGTGCTCCAGCTAAAGTAAGAAAAACATATCCCTAACAAGCATTAATTTTATTTTTTCCAACAGGTGATACCATAAATATTAAAGACTACGAGATGATTTTATATGGGCAGTGTTAACAAGTAGATTGGACAATTCGGAACAGTGAATTCACGCTTGCAGTGTCCTTCATTAAGTGACAAATATCCTGCTTTAGATTTTAAGTGGTATGCTTATTAAAAGAAAAAAATGTTCCCAAAGAAAATTGCACATTCTAGCTGTGGATATGATATCCATCTCATGCTCTCCTACTTATTGGTTTACATGGCAACTTTGCTACCATTTTGGAAATTCCATATCCCAGTCCTGCTGCATGATCGGATTGTCTTCTTACCTGCTGTAAATAGTACCATTATGTTTATAAGTGCTCAAATAAATGATACATTTCCAATTATGTGCATTTGTGGCACTTGTAGTACCAATCAATGAGAAACATATTAAGAAGAAATATCTCGTACCGTCGTGCGGGGAAAGGCTTTGTTTTCCACTTTGAGAATTTCTGCCCGACTGTGAATCATTTCATACTTTTATGCATGGAAATAAAAATCGCCGAAACCGATACGAAACGGACGATATGTATAGGTATCGGTAGTCCCCTGTACGAAATTTATACTGATACGAAATGGGCGATACATATCATTTATTAGTTATTTATGTTTTAATTCCTTTTGTAATTGTAATTATGTTTGCTACTTTTTTTTTATTCGCTTTCCATTACTTTATATTTGGTTCTTATAACTCATTTTATTTTTTATAAATTTTAATTTTTTCTTAAACAAGAAAATTTTATATGTATCGTCCGAAAGCGATACGTATAGGTTTTGGTTGGGACCGATACATCCCCCGAAACCGTATTTTTAATCCTTGCTTTTATGCTTTGACATCTCACTTAAGACTGGTGTTTTGGATCAATGTGATTTTGTTATCTACGCATTTTCCACATCATTTGGTACTCTTTTGTTGACCAACATTTGGATTTATTATTTTCTTTTGCTTTTAATACTAGCAATCTATTGAGCAAGAAAGTAGGATAAAGATAAGGACTTAATCAGGGTGATAGATATCTTTTACAGTATTTTTGCTTGGGTGGGATTTTTTTTTTTTTTTGGGGTGGTGTTCTGGTGTTGTGATTTTCTTCAACGTTCCGTCTAAATGTTCTGGTTTATCTCAGATAAAAAAATTGTACCCAAGACGGCAAATGATGTCAAACTGATAAGTGGTGGAAAAATTTTGGAGAATAACAAGACCGTCGGCCAGTGTGGAGTACCTTTTGGCGACCTTCCAGGAGGAGTTATCACCATGCATGTTGTTGTGCAGCCATCTCTTACGAAAACAAAAACAGGTATTTTCCATCTTAATCTTAAAAGTCTTTTGTGTATGAATTTTCTATTCATGTCCACATACTAGCTTTTGTTCAATTGCCTTTGAATGGGAGTTTGATGGTTGTAATATGCTCTATGCTGTTATGGTAAGATTTCCTTTTAACTGAAAGTTGGAATAGTATTAGTAAGTAAGTAAGTTTCACGTAACGCTGGGTTCATTTTCAACTACTGTAGATGTTTGGCACTCCATTGCCAAGTCACAGTTCTGTTTTTCTTTTTGAAATTTTCGATGATTCACGTTTGGATATTCTTTGGATAGCGGACAGTTTAACTTCTTTTGGATTATTCGTGTTGGAATTCTATAATGAGACCTCTACAATGAAGATACGCAGTCCTCATCTTTTCCTATTGATGCTTAAAAGGTCTATCTAAATCAGTTATCAGCGTTCTCTAGTCTACACCATCTACTGGTTTCCTCAGTTGAAATCCATTTTTTTTCATTTGCTCTGGTCTGGCGATTCTTTGATCCCCCCGTATCTCTTGTATGTTTTCTTCTATTCGTAATATTATTTGATATCAGTCACAGAAAGATCATTTGTACAAAGATTACATATCTGGATAAAAATAAGCCTGATAATTGTAATTTCAAGGTTTTCTAAGGAGTCGAATACCTTACACGTGTCGATTCCTTTAGTGTAGTCGATAGCCTAGGTGATCCCTAGCTTAGCCTGGACAATTAGCACTTAATCAGGGTTTAGGCAGTAGGCAGGCACTCATTAAGCCCAAATCACTTAGTGGTTCCTAAAGACACTAAAGTGCTGGTGACAAAGTCGTCCAAGATCCACATAAAGTTAGATGTTTTCTTTTTACAGAAACATAAAAATAAGGTCTTATTTAACAGATTTTGTCTAGACAAAACAGATTGTATCTAGGGTTCCACATTTGGCTCTCTTTTCTTATTTCACCGAGCTATGCTATTTATTTTTTCTAGTGACATTTTGATCTTATGTAGCTCTATTTCTACTATTTAATTTCTATTTTCAATAATATCTTTATATCTTAAATTACTATAAATTTAATAAATAAGATAAATTGTGGTCGCCTAGCCATTGCCTATACGTTACACTGTTTTCCTTTTGTATTTCTTATCTGTTGTTACTCGGATTCAAATTCTGTAAACAATTGAATCTCAATGAATCATTTGTAGATAATCTTCGATCTTTTGCCCCATCTGGAAACCTTTTTGTGTTATAATACTTGCCTATTACCCTATTTATTAAAATAATTACCCTGAATTTGATGTAATCACTCCGAGTTCAAGCAAGTAGGGAAATAATAGGATAAAGGGAAACTAAATTCTCTCCCAGGTCAGTAATTCAATAATAAACCTTTTTGTGTTATAATACTTGCCTATTACCCTATTTATTAAAATAATTACCCTGAATTTGATGTAATCACTCTGAGTTCAAGCAAGTAGGGAAATAATAGGATAAAGGGAAACTAAATTCTCTCCCAGGTCAGTAATTCAATAATAAACTAATCAAACCACCTGAGGGCTGAGAATTGGGCGGTAGCAGAAGATCTCCCTGTAGGGACTAGGGAGGGGGGAGGTTTCTTTGCTTAGATATTAATAATTGACAAAGATGGGGGAAAATGGGGTTCCTGTGTTTATTTGCACTTTTTCCTTTTCCTTCAGTGTTTGTATTGTCTGTGAAATAGATGTAACCATATGGCATACAATGTGTTTTCCAAGTTCATGCCAGCTGGTTTAATGTCATGCTATTTGTTGATTCTTTTGTTTTCATTCTAAAAACTCTCCTCCAGTCCCAATTTCTTTTTCATGTATATCATTTTACAGTCCTTATTTATTTGGATGGGAAATTTGCTCACTCCATTGAATGTTGCTACAAAAGTGTAGACTTTATTCTTCTAAGTCGAATGCTATATGTAATGAAAGATGTTATCTGAGCTAGGGGAAGGTAAAAGAGGGTTCTAACAGATGTAACCCTAAAAGAGGCTTCACGGCATTCTGCCTTCCTTCTTGTGCCGTGTGCCCATTTAGTTCGAACATTCTTGGTTCCTCTGTAAAAGTAGATAGAAGAAGAAAACATAATCAAGTACAGTGAAACCAGCCGCTTGATTTCATTTTTGCTTTTTATGTCGAACTGTGTTATGCTGGTTGTTGTTTAGCCTTGGGTTGCGCTTGGATTTGTGGAATTGGAATTGACCCAAAGAATTGAATTCCACAGAATTAAAACCACAAAATTAAATTCCACGGAATTTAGAATTCTATCATTTGGATGCACTACGAAATTTATAAAATTAAATTGCAAAATTCCATTTCCACTATTTGGATGAATACAAAATTATATGAAAATGCCTTTAGGAAGTATACAAAGATGAATATCACAACAACATGAGGAACATCATAGTTCACCCAAAAAATGACTACATACTCTGGCAATCCAGCAAGAGATTAGTGCCCTAATCAAGATTTATAAGATACATGTGTTACCTTTTTACCTCCTCCAAAACCCGGCAAATCAAACCTTACTTTCACACTGATAGCTTCACCACAATCCACAACATTAAAACCATAATGTCCCCACTGTCCATGGAATTAAGACCCACAACAGTAAATCTTGGAACTCCACAGTCTCATGAAAACTTGATTCACCAAGAGAACACGATAGATAGCATTCTAGTCCTCTTTCTTTTCTTCAACAGAAGGCCCTGTACATATGAATGCATAAGCCAAAGAAAATAAATGTGGACAAATGCTAGAATATCCACCAGATTTTGATATTGGCAACTTCAAGTGCTGAAAACGCCATTAAAGAAAGTGCATCGGAGACTAATTTGTTGCTTCATACCCCACCCCACCTCTCTTCTACAGACCCATAGCCTAGATGTCCACTCCGTAATCATTATAGATTTTGATTAGGAAAGATGGAATCACGTTTTGCAAGAGGGGAGAGATGGAAATCATCGGAGGAGAGAGGAAGAAGGAGAAGAAAAATAGCACGTCATCTGGCATTGTCATCCATCAGCGGCGATGTTTCTATGGTGAGGGTTGAAGAAGAATGAAGCCGATTCTTTGGCACGGTTGAAGGAGAACAAAGAGAGAGAATGGGGAGAACGCTAGAGTGGAGAGATGGAAACCCTTGGGCTTCTCTCTTTTATTCAATCCCACAACACTCAGGATTTGTCAAATAAGACCCACCCAGTAAGGATTTGAATTCCATAGACATTGCCCCTGAAATCACTGTTTTAATTCCCTATGGAATTAGAGATTCTAATTCCACCCTTTTTATTATGTGCCCCAAACGATGGAATTGGATTTATGGGATGGAATTGGAATTAACAATTCCATCCCCCAATTCCATAAATCCAATTGAGTCTTTTGGATCAGGAGGATTATATGCTCGATGTCCTTCTCTATACCTAATAAATATAAATACCAAAAATTAGTGTAGGCCAACTCCCAGGTTGTTTGCCTCGGTTTTGCGAGACTAGTAACGAGTTGTCATATAAACTCACAAACTTCACTTGGGAAATAAATGATCATATTACGAGTTTCAAGATCATGTTCATTGCTGAATTAGTTGATTTTTTTAATTTAACTGGATGGTTTGGAGAGCAATTCAGTAACCAGAAGGTTTGGAATTTTGTGAGATGGAACCTCCCAAAATATGGCCAACTTAAACTCAACTATGCTGGATCTGTACTCGTAGATGGAATCGCTGCAGCAGGATGTGTCATTCGAGATTGTATGGGCAGACCACTAGTTGCTTGTGCAACCCCACTTCTACACATGGATATTCTGAAGGCAGAGTTGTGGGGCCTTCGTAGGGGAATCTTACTAGCAGTGGATATGGGATTAAAAGCCCCTTGTGGATCGAAGGTGATTCATCTACAAGCCTGTCAATTATTTGAGTAGAGAACCACCACCATGGAGGCTCGTAGCTATGGTCAGCGTTATCAAGCAACTATGCTGGAACATGTTGGAGAGAGTGGAGGTATCTCATATCTATAGGGAAGCTAATATAAGTATATAACAACAGATTACCTGGCAAGGAAATGGCATGAGTTTTGAGTGTGAGAGAATATGGACTTGTGATTTCCGGAGAGAAGTTTGTTTTTGAAGCACGACATAATGGGCAGAGCTAGCTCTAGATGTTGTATTATTCGCTTTTCTTAGATTTATCTTTCTCTTAAAGAAATTGGCTGGCTTCATTTGACTAGCCCTTGACGTTGTATTCTCCATTTTTCATAGATTTGTTTTTTTATTAAAACAAATTAGCTAGTTTCATTTGAGACAATAATTTTCTAGGACAAAAAGTTGCCTGCTGTTAATGTAGTAGTATAACATTATGTACCTGGATATGCATGGACTCCTGTAGGAAACTATACACATGCCATGAATTAGCTAACTAGCTCCGCGTGTTGGTTGGTCATAAATGTTAGTAGCTGTTTGTAACTTGGGGTACTTGCAAACAATCATTATTAGAGCTGCAGAATGGGTATTGAACTTCTGTGGTTGATGTCTTTCCATCTTTACAACTATCTGGATTCATCCATGTGGTATAGTACTGCATAAGCAGTATATCCTTGTTGATTTGAACTTGCTGTGTACTCAACAGTTCAAAACCTGAAACTTTCAATTGTTCTCAGAACATTATTTTCTATGTGTTTAAGGATGTATATTGTATTATTATCATTATCATCATCGTCAATGCCTTAACCTAGATCTTTGGTAAACTCTTCCTTATCTTTTACCTACTGGAGCTACTCCCATATTCTCTTTTAATGTGCTCATTTCTCATCGTATATTTCCTTGTTTGTCTACTCAACACCCCCATCTCAGCTGTATTACTATGTTTTTTTGTAGCTCAATATTATGCTTTATAAAGCATAGTTGGTCTTACTGTAGAACTTTTCTTTTAGTTAAGAACTTTTCTTTTAGTTTGATCAGAATGTGTCGGGCACATAATCTCCGCCGTGTTGCTCTTTTTACCCTACATCGCCGATCCCAAGCGTAGATAAAGGTGGATGGTTGCATCAGGTCGCCAACCTTTGTAAAAAACCCGTTAAATCCCATGAGATGTATTAATATCTTCTAAAATTTCTGAGATAATCTAGGAGCTATTTATGGGTGATTGGAATCTGTCTAGGTGAATCCTTATACCGAGGTTCTTATATTTCTCAAGGTTGTCCTTTGAAAGCTACTCATGCTTGTTTTGGTTTGAACAGAAAAGAAGATCGATGATTCCCCCAGGAAAAGCGTCTGCTCATGCTCCATATTGTAAGGGCGAAGAAACTCCCCTTCGAGCTTTGCAGAGTTGCGGGATGGGTGGTGCTTATACTGCTATATAAACTCCTTGCCATGGAGTGGAGTTGCTGTAAACCCTTTATCCACTGGGCATATCGTGTTCGCTGGAGGGGCAATCATGTGTACCAGTGCTTGCTGGTGATGCTGATGTGTTTATATGGATATGAATTTGTTAATGTTCTTTAGTAGCTACGATCTGTTTTAAGTAAATACAAGATTGGTGAGGTGGATACATATAGTGGGCTACTCATTCCTACCGACACAGTCCCTGCATTTTTAGATAGCAAATGGGGTTGTAATATCTAATAGCAAATGGGATTGCGATGTGGTGTGTGGGAATGGTGGAAGGCCTTGTGGAGACATGTTATTCATATTATACGTAAGGCAGAATCACAATCGCTATTCCACGCATTTAAGTGATGGAGATGAGGTGCTGTGGTTGCCTGTATCTTTGAGTTGCATTACAGTGTGTCTGACTATCTGCAATGGGGAAGGCAATCCTCTGGTATGGAACCTTTTACCATGAATCACTCGAAGTGAAGTGTTCTAACTTCTAAGTAACGATGTTGAATCGATCGGCTGATGCGCATTTCCCCTTCAAATGCTCCACCCGTTGATGACAGGAAGAGGGCGTTGTCACTACATGGTAGTGGCATGAATGGATGAAGTATTTCTCTTGATTTATTTACTTTTGCAAGCGTTGACCCTTTAAAGTCCTGGAAAAGTAACAAAAATATTGTTGATTTTTTTAAAAAAATTATTAAAATATCTTTAATTAAAAATTACTAAAAATACTACTTAGATTTTCTTTTAAAATTTATTATTGTGTTATTCAAAATTATTTTAAAAACCTATCGGGTTAATTTTAGCCTTTTCTGAAATGAAAAAAAGTCTTCAAGTCTCAGAATTTAATGAGGGCGTTTGGATCGGATTAGCCGAAATCAATTATGATAAGAATTGATTGTGGAGAAATTAATCATCAAATAATCACTTTTACAAATTATAGTGTTTGGGAAATACGCAAAAGTGATTATTTGACAATTAATTTCTATAAAATCAATTTTTATCACAATTGATTTTGGCTAATAAAATCTGATCCAGGTCTCTTCCATGAGAAGAGTATGGTTCAGATCCTCTTTGGTCACCTTCAAGCTTGAGCTAATTGGTTAGGATATTGGAGTCGAGTTTAAAAGCTTGGTTAAGAAAGTAAGAAGTAAGGGGTTGAGACAGAACGTAACATGCTCTATTCACAGCACAACTTAAATGTGCACGTGGAGTTAAATGAGTTAAGACAGAACATTACATGTTCTATTCATCGTATACCCAAACTATAGTAAGGATTAAGTAAGCCAACGTCTATCTCTTAGAATTTAGAGCACTGATAGGCGTACCCATGAATTCTGTTTTGAGACTTAAGGTTGGATCTCATTGGTCAAGCCACACCCTCTTAAATACTGTGGTGAAGAAAAGTAGTTTGGACTCTGGAGTCTGGTTCAAAAACGCCTTTACTCGACCACAGCTCCTCTTTCTACACCCCCCACAACTTCGTATATTTGAAATTGAACGACAATGACAGTTTCCCCAAAAAGGATTTTAAAAAAGAGCACTACGAGCAAACTATTGCTCCTCACTCTCACAAAGCCAGCTCAAATGTCTTGAACTCTAGTTAATTTTTTAAACTCCTAAGAATATATATTTTTTTAATTTTATTTTTCAAAAACCAAGAGTAAGCAAGTGAACCCTAAGTGAATTTGAACCAAGAGTAAGCGAGTGAACCCTAAGTGAATTTGAACCGCAATTAAATAGAGTTAAAATGACATCTGACATTAAAAGGGGACCAGATACATCTCCTCGCTTTGGTGGGTGACGTTTAAAAGGAAAATAATCACCTCCTTGGTAGGTGACGGGAGGAGGGGCGTCTTGGATCCCCTTTTCATGCCACGTATCCCCCTTTAAACTCTCTTTAACTATGGTTAAGGTTCATTAACCCATATGATTTACCCATCTACCCTTTGTTTTTAGAAAAAAAAAAATTAATTTAACTACAATCTTAAAAATTAACCTGAGTTCACAGAGGGCAATTTTGTGAGAGCGAGGAGCAATAGTTCGCTCCTCAGTCTTGGAGCGAACTATTTCTCTTTTTAAAATTGGAGGATATAAGAAGAAGGAAAATAATCACCTCCTCGGTTGGTGACGCGATGAGGTGCATCTTGGGTCCCATTTTAATCCCACGTGTCCCTCTTTTGAATCAAATTAATTGTGGTTAAGATTCACTAACCCTTAAAGTTCACTCATCTACCATTGGTTTTTAGAAAAATAAAATATAAAAATTTAACACTAGGATTAAAACAACTTAACCCGAGTTCATGGCTGGTGGAATGTGCGGCTTTGTGAGAGCAAGGAGCAATAGTTCGCTCCTTGCGAGTGGAGCAAACTATTGCTCTACAAAGAATAAAATCTCAAGTCATTCTAAAATGAAGGAGAAAAATGAAACAGATGGTTAAGGACACTTGTTTAGATATTTTTTTGATTTGATAATTTTTTTTGGACAGTGATTAGCATACCCCGCATTAGAATAGGTAGTCTAATGCCATGACCACATGTTTCTTTTAATACTCTTTTAACTTTAATTAAGCTTAAGAAAATTAAAGTAAATATTTTAGCTTTTTTACTTTTTAAAAAATCAAGCTTAGATTGCTCACGAATAAGAGTGAGTGAATCTTTAACTACAATTGATGTGTGGTAAAAAGGGGGCATTACCGATGATGATTATATATTAGAATAGGTAATCTATGGAGTAGTAGTTTTTATTTTTATTTTTGAAAGGGGTTTCGCATATCAATTGTGGTACTCTATCAGCTTTGCAAATACATTGTTATGAATAACAATTTTGCAAATTAACTTATGATTTTGCAACCGTTTGCTAAACAACCTCAATCCCTAGTTTCGTTAGGCTTTTAATTGTTATTGTTCGAAAAATGACTTTATGCCCTTATGTTATTTCATAACCGTTCAAAGCCTTTAACTATTCTTGAACTATGATTAATTAGTTTTAATCATTCTTATTAAGATTCACACCCTTAGGGATAAAGCATCTACCCTGGTTTTAAAAAAAATGTGTCCCTTTTAACTCTTTTTATCTTACGTTAAGATACACTTGCCTTTAGAGTTAAAGCATCTAACCTTGGTTTTAAAAAAATTAATATGTCCTCCTTTGAATTACCTTTAACTGTGGTTAAGATCATTAATCCTTAGGGTAAAAGCATTTAACCTTGATTTTAGAAAAAAATTAACATGTCTCTTTTTAACTCTCTAAAACTGTGTTTAAATTCACTCACCCTTAGGTTTAAAACATCTAACTTTGATTTTTTAAAAAATAATAATAATTTAAGGTGTCCCCTTTTAACTCCCTTTAACTGTGGTTAGGGTTCACTAACCCAAATGGAACGGGAGACGTTGATTTTTTTTTAAATACCAAGGACCAAGGTTAGATGCTTTAACCCTAAGAGTTTGTTAATCTTAACCCGGAGTTAAAAAGGGACAACTTAAAATTTTTAAATCAAATGTAGATGCTTTAATCCTAAGGGTTAGTGAACCTTTACCACGATTAAAAAGAATTAAAAGACATTAAATTTTTAATTTTTTTTCTAAAAACGAAAGTTAGATATTTTAACCTAAGGGTGAGTGAATCTTAATTATAGTTAACAGGAGTTAACAAATAGACACGTTAATTTTTTTTCTAAAAATCAAGGTTATATAGATGCTTTAACCTTAAGGGTTAATGAATCTTAACCACAATTAAAAGGAGTTCAAAGTGGAATATGTTAATTTTTTTTTTCTAAAAACAAAAGTTAGATGCTTTAATTCTAAGGGTTAGTATATCTTAATCTAAGTTAAAGAGAGTTAAAAAGAGGCATTAATTTTTCAAAAATTCCAGGATTAGACGCTTTATTTGAAAATTAATCATGAGGGTTAAGACTTATTAACCATAGTTCAAGAATAATTAAAGGCTTTGTAAGATTATGAAATATCATATGGGCGAAAAGCTAATTGAATTGAATAAGAGATGGAGGTTGTTTTTGATAAACAGTTGCAAAATCATGAGTTAATTTGTAAAACTGGTAATCATAATACAGCTGATATGCAAAAACCATTTTTTTTTTTGGTAAATAAAGGAGTTTCAGTTGATCATCAATCAATAGCCAAAAAGCGAAAGGGAATCGAAGAAAAGGGCATTTTCTTGGAAGGAATGGAATAGTACCAATGCCATCAATAATACAATACCATGCCATCACTAATCACAGTTTCATTTATTGCGCACGATAATCCTTACGGCTAACGTCCTCATCACCCACACTGCCACACGTGATATGACTGATCAAAAGGAATTACACCGCCACAGAGGGCGGGGCTCATCTCAGTTTGTTTTTTTTTTTTTTTCAACATCGATGCTAATAGTAAGTACTTTGGCCATAAAAGTAATTCCAGAAAAAATAGTAAATAATTTGGCCATAAAAGTATCAATAATCAACTATCGGAACCTCACTACTTTCCACCCAAAATAAAAAAAAATCACTACTTAATTGATAATACAAAGTCAGTGCAAAAACTTAAAGAACAAGGAAGAGTTCCCCTGGCATCCCCTCTTTCCATTGGCAAGGCTATACGCGACTCTGGTCGCCATAGCACTCCCATTCTTGATAAATTAGCCATATGAACCATTTTGTGGCAGTTCATAACTGGTGACCAGTCATTCAGAAAGTTATCCATTACTACTACACTACAAGAAGCCAAAGAAATTAACAAAAAAAAAAACCAAATAACAGCTAATTTAAAGATGGCATAATATCATCAAATGAATTTCCAAAAGAACCAATAGAATCTCATTGGTATATTTTGTTGGGATTCAAGAATAATAATGTTAAAACAAAACAAGATTATTCAAATACTGGATCTAGACCATGCGATAAACTTTTCTAGAATTCATAATCAAAAGGGGACACAGATTAAAAATAATAATCTCATACCTTTCGCTGGAATTTCCCTATTCCCTTCACGGTGTGACACTGGGTTTCTCGGCGCTTGAGAGGGATGAGAGAGTCTTCTCTTTTCTCCTTAGGTCTGATTCAATGGGGCTTCCAATTGACGTAAGAGAAAAGAGGGACCCCCTCTTTGCTTTATATACCCTTGAAACCCTACCCATCATAAGATCCAAAGGCTAAGAGGGATCACACCAAAGATCTAACGGTCGTCAACCCTGACCATGTTGTTAGCTTTAATAACACTTAAAGAGTCCATGTTTGATCACATCTCTTTAGTGGGACCCATTATCCTTAACATTCTCTATTGACAGCAATATAATCCGAGTTTTGAAAACTAAGGATTGCGCCAGACCACATGGGTTTTTATTTAATAAGAAAAACCCTAACAATCTCCCACTTGGTCCAAGCAATCCTTAAATAAAATAAAATGACTCTTCGGATTGAACAACCTTAAAAACATGAGTGGCCACTCTTTTAATTTTGAAAAACATTACTGTCGAGAATTAAGTGTTCTTTAACTGTCACTTTGATTCAAAAGCACCACTAACGGTGATCATGGAAGCATTTAGCATCTACTAGTGTTCATTTACTATGATACAAGTCACTCCATGGTCAAACAGCTAGTAATACTAATGTTTCAGAGCGGTTCTTTATGGTGGCAAGGTATGGTGTGATATGGACTATACACAATCTTATGTGATCAAAATGTATACGTCCAAAAATTGTCCACGCTACATGCATTTAAGCATATGCATGTCATTCCGATACTTTACGGCAACCGCCATGTGAAGTCCATCACCTTGTATCCAAAATGAAGGCCTCAAACATGGTGCCCAATCATGTTCAGCCCAAGCAACTTGAGAGCTTTGTGCGAGGCTCTCGGGCAAACCTGACATCAATGACATCCGTCATGTGAAGTCCATCACTTGATGTCTTTACCTTTTGCACGTGCAGTTCAATTACATGACTATAATCAAATGATGCATCAATTATTTAATTTGCATAACCATAACATATCAATATCTGAGAGTGTAAAACAATGACATGTATATCATATAAATGTCTGGAATATAAAACAATGAACAATACTCCCACTAAATAAAAGAATCAAACGATTCTAAAAGGTTCAATAATAATGACAGGTCCTTTAAAATTTCTGATGGAGAGTTCTTTACTTAACATGTTTATAATTCAAATATTCAACAACACATAATCTGATGAAGATTTCAAACTATCTTAAAAACAAGCAAAAATCAGAGTCTGAATAACTTTTAAATTTCTAGTTCGATATATCTCTTGTAAACTAAACTGAAATCCTATGAGATAACTCCAAACGTCTAGAAATATGATCTCTGGTAATCTTGATATCCAAATTATAACTTACAAACCTGCTCCCACTGACCTTAACATATGTCTGATGTTAACAAACATACAACAAGAATGATATAAAATACGAGTCCAAGTTTAGCTAATAAAGATCATCTACTAATATATTACTACCAACTGTCTGAAAAATATGTCTGATGGAGAGTGTACTCCCCTCAATGATAAAATTAAACTGTATCCAATCCTATAATATCTCACCTAAACAACGGCACAATGAAAATAACATCTAATAGTAAAAACCAGAAACAAAGTCTAATACTAATCAGCAAGTTCCAACAGCCTCTAATACTGTTGGTGTAAAGTTCTTCAAAAATCAGCAGCTCATCAGCCTTGGCGCTTCGCCGATGAATGAACTCCTTTGTTCTTCCTGCACCAATCCTTATATTTGAAACAGTTTCTTTTCATGTGACCTTTCCCCTTGCAGAAGAAACACTCAATCTCCTCTAGTTCCTCAGTATTATCATTTTCCTGAAATTGATGTCCCGAACTCTGTCCTAAATTATGACCTGAACTCTGTCCTGAATTTTGTCCTTGCCTGAAATTTTGTGAATTAAATTTATTGAACCCTTTATTCTTAAAATTCTTCTTACTACCAGAATTCACAGCCAAGTTCGCATACTCAGCTTTCCCACGCTTCAAGCGTTCTTCCTCACTAACACACACAGCTATCAGTTCATGTAGATCCCACTTCCTATCCTGTGCACTATAATTAACCTTAAAAGCATCAAATGATTCAGGAAGTGAGGCTACAGCCAAATGCACCATGAGGTCATCCTCAATTGTCAACCCAAGCTCTCTAAGAGAGATAATTAACTTAGATATCTTCAAGATGTGCTCCCGAACATTTCCAGCACCATCATACTTCAATGAAATCAGCTGAGTCAAACAACTGTACTGACGAGACCTAACAGATCCCATAAATTGTTTCTTGATAGTCTCAAGAAGAACCTTAGCTGTATCAGCAGCAGGAATACCACCTCTGATGGCTTCTTGAACAGAAGCCCTAATGATCATCATGGCCATCCTATTGGCCTTCTCCCATTTCGAATACAAAGACTTATCTGAATCTGAAGACTCAGCAGTGGGAGTAACCGGCTTTTCCTCCAGTAGGACAAAGTCGTAATCAAGGCAACCAAGAACTATATCTAGCTGCATCTTCCAAGAACTATAGTTTGAACCATTCAGAAGTTCAATCTCAGTCAAATGTTTCTGAACAACAGACCCATCCATATCTGAAAATGTCAATGTTTTACTATGTTATGGTATGTCTAACAAATTATTGCACAAATTATAATAATTTACTTTATACTTGTCATTGCATGACTTTATTTAAGTTTTATGATTCTAATCCGGTCTTGGGGTTAAGCCGGATAGCTAAAGTGGTTTACTTTAAGATTGCTTACTTCCACTTTACGGGACAGGTGGGCGCATCATCTAATCACACCTTTGGGCAAGAGATTTCGACATGCAATTCACCCCCCAATTGGCGACAACAGTCGAGCACAGAACTGATCTATCACGTATTAGATTGATTAGGACACTTCCACACCTTTGGGCAAGAGGGTTATCCTTCTCTCACCGCCACGCACAAATCATTCTGCCCCACTCAATCTACAAGAAGTCCCTAGACACCTTTGGGCAAGACTAGTTATTCAATGTAGGTGAGTGCAAACTCGCGATCTTAAAGAGATTGAAATCCCTAAATTCGAATAACCATAACCTCTATAGGACGGTCACCTTTGGGCAAGACAATCTAACCTACTTTGGTTATGACCATTCGAACGAACGCCTTACAGATCAAACCTAAACCCCATAGGATGATCTAACTTTAGTTCCTGATATTAATTTTGGGTAAAAGCATCAAGTTTTTCCTCTATTTAATGTCAAAATCATGGGAAAATAATATTCATGCACTAAAACAGCTCTTTACAGTGCTCAGAAGTCAAAATGGACCCCAAAAACGGAATCAGAACACCCAAAAACCTCAGGAAAGGTCGGACACTCGTCCTGGACGTGTCCTGGGGACGTGTCACGCGCAGGGGACACTCCCTGCAAGTGTCACGCGCAGCGCACGCGCGCTGGAAGTGCGCCTCACGTGCGGGGAATGCGCTTCACGCGCGGGTGGTGTGCCGCGCGCGCACGGAATTGGCTCACGCGCGTTCTACGCGTCACGCGCGCGCGGTTCGACGCTGTCACGCGGTCCGGTCTGGGCCTTGGTTCGGTCCGGTTGGTTTAGCCATCGGTCTGGTTCAGTATTTGATCCGGTTGAACCGTTCCGGTCTAGTGAACCGGGTTCGATATATTCAGATCGGGTTATGACCCATTCGAATCGGGTGCTATATGGTTCGGGTCAAGTTATATTCGGGTCCGTTCAGATCCACCCGGTTCGGGTTTGGTATTGGATCGGGTCACAGGGTCGGGTTGACCCTCCTGAACGCTATCTTCCTAACCCGAACAAATTTATTTATTTATTATTATTATTTTTTTAATTTCCAAACCCTAACGCCGTATACTGTTAACCCTTTGGTGGGGGCCATACCGGTCACCTTACCGGCTGTCGCCGGTGCCAAACTGACGGCCACCCACCGGCGATCAAAACCCTACTGCCGGTATCCTCTGCCGGCGACGGACGGCGGCGGAATCGCCGTCCAACCGAAAACGGTGAAAAAACCCTCTTTTTTTTTTTTTAATTTCTGAAAATTTCTTTGCTGTTAACCTTTAATCCGATTCACTCGGATCCTAGATACGATTATTAAAAATCCAAAAATTTATTTCAAAACCAATTAAAATTAATTATCAAAAATCCGAAATCAATCTCTTTATCTTATTTATCTTTAAATTTCTATTTCTCAATTTCCTTTAATCCGAATCACAAGATTAATTAAAAAATTGATTATTTAAATCCGAAAATAAAACCCCACTTAGATTTGATTATTAAGAAAAATTAATCACAAGGTCAACCCTGCGCTCTGATACCAATTGTTGGGATTCAAGAATAATAATGTTAAAACAAAACAAGATTATTCAAATACTGGATCTAGACCATGCGATAAACTTTTCTAGAATTCATAATCAAAAGGGGACACAGATTAAAAATAATAATCTCATACCTTTCGCTGGAATTTCCCTATTCCCTTCACGGTGTGACACTGGGTTTCTCGGCGCTTGAGAGGGATGAGAGAGTCTTCTCTTTTCTCCTTAGGTCTGATTCAATGGGGCTTCCAATTGACGTAAGAGAAAAGAGGGACCCCCTCTTTGCTTTATATACCCTTGGAATCCTACCCATCATAAGATCCAAAGGCTAAGAGGGATCACACCAAAGATCTAACGGTCGCCAACCCTGACCATGTTGTTAGCTTTAATAACACTTAAAGAGTCCCTGTTTGATCACATCTCTTTAGTGGGACCCATTATCCTTAACATTCTCTATTGACAGCAATATAATCCGAGTTTTGAAAACTAAGGATTGCGCCAGACCACATGGGTTTTTATTTAATAAGAAAAACCCTAACATATTTATCATAACATAAGCAGAATCATTAAAACTTCTCTCCCGCCTCCTTAAATTCCCAACAGACATTCCCCTCTCTCTCTCTCTTATACGAACAAATAACTACTATTACCCTTTTCATAAAGACAAAAAATAAACCTTCCTCTCACCAAACTCCTTCCCCAAACCCAACAATGTCCTGAGGCGCAGGGGGCGCAGCAGCCAGCAGCACCTGTATGGCTCTATCTCCGATCTCTTTTCCCCGTTAACGACACAAACCACAGTTCACATGTTTCTATCATTAATGCGAGAGAAAAAGTGTAAAACTCCATTAAATAACCTCTCCTGATACCCTATATACACTACAAAGACATCCCAACCCAAAAATGGAAACAAACAAAAGACATAAAGCAACAGCAAAACCAAAAAACTTAATGGATATGCATTAGTCATGCTTTTACTTTATATCACCGTTCAATATATATTACAATCAATCAGCAGATAACGGAGGAGACGGAGAGGGGGTAACGGAAAGTGTTGGCATATTGAAAGGAGAGGGTGCCACCGTTAACAAGGGGCTTGGCGTCGTTAACGAGGCAGTCATTAAAGCGTAGGCGTTTGAAGACTTTAGGGTTGATTAAGCGAGCAGAACTGAACCAGCCACAGCTGAGATGAATGCCTGAGATATCGCACCCTGTAACGCACACGTTCATTATCTCCACTGTATAAGTTGGTATTCCGTTAGGCATTGGGAGCTGTAGGACCCTGGTTCACCACAATATCTGACTTCGAACACTTCTCTCCCCATATACGGTTGGGCTCCATTGCTGCTGCAAAAACAAGAAAAACCAGAATTCAAAAGGCAGGCACACCTGCGAAATACTCGCAGTCCCCACCGGAAGCATATAGTCTGTGTTATTTGGTGTGGCCATCCCTGTGTTCTTGGCATTCAAAGGTCAAGATCTCTTGCCTTGTACGGTTTTAACAGTTGTAACCACCTATATAAAAGATCTTGGCCTTTAAATGCCAAGAAAACAGGATGGCCACACCAAATAACACATAACACAGATGATATGCTTCCGTCCCCACCCACCAATGACAGACCACGAACGTCTCGACAAAATATGCTTTTTGGAGCAGATACGCCGAACAAGAAAAAGGAGAAGGGAATCCTAAATTAAACCCATGATGCTCTCTCCCACTTTGCCTTTTTGATTCTCTAGGTCTTTCGATCACGCGAACTTACAATTCTCTTCCCAGAATTATCAAATCATAGCGTAAAGTAAGGTACTAAAAGGACGAAAAAAACTGCTGTGGTCCCCTTCTAAGAAATCTCACGGATTGGAGGTTAGGGTCACTCGCTAACTGCGCACGCTGGTTACCTCCGGTAACGAAAATCACGACCTGCTTCTCTGACCACAAAACGAGTACACACATTTTGAGCGGCGGCAATGCGTTACTCTCCGGGATCAGACTTTCTCTACAGAGCCACCATTAACTGCCCTTTTAACCCTGGTTATATTCTTT
The DNA here is from genome assembly GCA_015143295.1 of Tetracentron sinense. Taxonomy (NCBI): domain Eukaryota; kingdom Viridiplantae; phylum Streptophyta; class Magnoliopsida; order Trochodendrales; family Trochodendraceae; genus Tetracentron; species Tetracentron sinense. Next base: position 1,087,110 of record CM026573.1, on the reverse strand, counting down.
TTTAACTCTTGGTTATTTTTTTTCTCCTAAAATTTCAGGTATGTAAGTGAATTTTAACCACAGTTAAGGGTGTCAAAATGGACACGTGATGACCTGTGGGATGGGGTGCCAGACGGTTTTCGTCTGGTGCCGGCCAGACGAAATTCCATCCCCGAACCAATGACCGGATATGAAGAGTGACGGAGAGAAATATAAAGGCCGCAAATGGAAATCACGGTAGATACAGGAATTCTCGTTTCGTAAGTTAGGGAAAACCTAGTGAATGAGACAATGATTTCTTACCGCGTTGGAGAAGCCTGCGATTCGGCAAGGAGAAAGTGTTGTTGCGCTCAGAAATCACCGGCCTCAACTCTAAAGGATGCTGGTCATAATGCAAAACTGCACCGAATTAACGGAAAAAAAGATATGAAGATTTCAGTTCTTATTTCTTTTCTTAAAAACAAACACAACCAGAAAGAGAAGATATCGATAAACAAAATCAAGGCTACCAAGAGAATAATAAAATAAAATAATGACTTGATGAAGAGGAGGATTTGGAATTTAGGAGCGTCTGGTTCGATGTACAAACCGGTATAAAATGCAAGCAGCAGTAATCCAAATGAAAATGCCGCCGCAGCAACAGCGATTCGCCGGCTGGAGAAATTTCTCATAATTGCACGCGAAGCTTACTAGAATCTCTCTGGTTTCGCCGGAGATGAGAACCAGAAGCTCGTCGAGATTTGGAGAAATTGCGAATGATAGGCGATTTCCAGATCAACCACGGCTTAAGCTTGAGATGAAGCGAACTGTTAATATTACAGACATTATTGAGGACTCAGAAGCGTTTATCCTTGGCTTATCGGAACCTTTATTCTCTTTGGAGTTGAGGTAGAAAGGAGTTTCGAGAGAATCTCCCTCTTTAAATGGGGAAGATCATCGACCTTTTGAGGAGTTCCAAGCTTTGACACGTCTGGATCTCTTGAACCTTCTTCTGGCACGGAGCTGGAGATAGATGAGAGTCTGATATATGTAGTAGAAGCCTCAGGTACCGAAATCTGCATCAAAGAACGAGTATATATATCACGTCTCCTCAACAAAACAATCAAAAACTACCGTCGATTGAGAGAAAAATTGGATTGATTTGACTTCAAGTTTCCGACTCCACATGCTAAATTAACTTAAAATAGCGAAATCAACGGCGACCTGTTCGAAACCAGATCAAACTTGTAAGAAAGATGATTATAGGAATTTTTCTTCTCAGATAAACAGAAGAACCACAGCCACATCTCTCAATCAAGTGATCGAAAAGGGATAATTCTGCAAAACCTTTCTACATTTTCCGCAAAAGACGTGGAGCAACGCGCTTTTCTGAAAACGAACCGTCGCAGGAAAAGTAGAATTTTCTTAAGAAGTCTGTCTTCGAAACGACGAACATCCTTGGGAATCGAAAAACCTACTGTAACTAAAACAGAAACCAAACGTCGCGTAGAGAAGGAAAATACAGAGCGTTCAAAGTAGAGCACTAAAAAGAGCAAAGTTGCAGCGGATTTTACTGCTTGAAACAGTCGACAAAACAGTTCACAGATGTCTCCTGCAAGCTATGAAGCTCAGATTAGACAATCAGAGAAGGTAAAAGAAAGCCAAAAATTAAAGAATACGAACCGAAATATGAAATTTCTAGGGTTTTTTTTATTCTTCGCAGAAGATTGAGAATGAGTAAACAAACCACTTGGAGTTCGAGATTGCACCTTAGAATATTTGAGTGCACGAGGAAGAACAATCTTGGTTGAAAAGCGTGCGTGCAAAAGAAAGTGACAAAAGAGAGATAAATTAGGGTTTCAACTCTTATCACTCAGACATAGAGAGAGAGAGAGAGAGAGAGAGAGGGGGGGGGAGGTTTAAAGTTCTTATTAAACTGTGGTTAAAGTGCACGTGTCATGTTTCATACTCCATGATTTTTGATTGATGTTTATATTCGATCACTGCTTTTACGGGGTTTTGCTATTGGATTTGGAGGTGTCCCCTATTCTTCAACGGTTCAGCCAGTGCAGTTGTGTCTTTTCCTGTAAAAAAATACAAGAGAGGATAATATTAGCCCGGAGTCAAATCCTCTACGGTTATCACCGGATTTGGCAAATCCGGTTATCACCCTTTGAGGAGGTGGCCACGTATCCCATTTGACACCCCTTAACTGTGGTTCAGATTCACCCACACCCCTAGGGTTCACACTTCACCCACCCATCCTTGGTTTTTAGGAAAAAAATATAAATTCTATTTTTTAAATATTTTAATATTAAAAAAATCCTAAAAACAGTATTTTAATTTTAAAAATAAAATTAATATCTTTTTCTAAAAACCAATGATGGGTGGGTGAACCCTAAGGGTGGGTGAATCTGAACCACAGTTAAGGGGTGTCAAGGGGGACACGTGGCCACCTGAAAGGGTGATAACCGGATTTGGCAAATCCAGTGATATCACTGTAGAGGATTTGACTCCTATTAGCCTGCCCTCACACATTAGCCGGGCCTAGCTCTGTCCTCAAGGCTTAGGGCCGGGCCAAGACCGTAGTGGGCCTCTGTTTTCTCTTCGTTTTTTTTTTCCAACCGTTCTATTTAAAAAATCAACTATTCAGCCATAGCCAATAACCCACAATTCTAACCAAATAATAATAATAAATAACCCTACAATCCATTGTGGCTTATAAGTTATAGGAAAATAATCACCTCCTCAGTTGGTGACGCTCCTATTTTCTTTCCATGTGTCCTCCTTCTAATCCCATTTAACAGTGGTTAAGATTCATCCACCCTTAGGGTTACCCATCTACCCTTGGTTTTTAGGAAAAAAAATTTATCTAAAGGGTTAAAAAAAAAAAACTAGCCCTATTTAATGAGAGTTAAAGGGTCGGCTATGTGAGAGCGAGAAGGAATAGTCACCTCCTCGGCCGACGAGAAGACTATTGCTCTAAGTTATAACCTTAGTTAAGAGCATTCTTAGAAGTCTCACCAAATTTTACTCACCAAAAGTCACATTTTCCTATTTTGGTTATTCACTTTTTTAAAACACTTCCAACAACCTCACCAAAATAGCCAAAACTCACATTATTCTATTATTTATGTGGGACCACAATAGTGCTAATGGAGAGAGAAACTTTTATTTATTATTTGTATGAGACCACAATAAAAGAAGGGAAAGAAATATTTAGCTTTGGTGAGTGTACAACACTCACCTTTGAGTACTGGACACTCACCAAACAAAAATTGTCATTTTGATGAGGCTACTTAGGATCATTTTTGTCATTTTTAGTGATTTGTCTTACAAAAATAATCAAAAAGCTATTTTGGTGAGCATTCCTAACAGCCTCACTAAAATAGCCAAAACTCCCATTTTTCCTATTTTAGCTATCCACTTTTTTAAAACACTCCCAGCAACCTCATCAAAATAGCCAAACTCACATTATTTTATTATTTGTGTGGGATCACAATAGTACGAATGTAGAGAGAAACCATTATTTTATTATTTGCGTGGGACCACAATAAAGGAAGGGAGAGAAATATTATGCTTTGGTAAGTACTCTACACTTTCCAAACGAAAATTATCATTTTGATGGGGGCCATTTTTGTCATTTTTAGTGATTTGTCTCACTAAAATAATCAAAAAGCAATTTTGGTGATGCTGTTAGGAATGCTTTAAGGAGTGTGCCTGCGAGTCTACTCTAACTGAATATTTACAACAGTATTAACACCGCTTGTAAAACAAGGTAGTTTTTTGAGGAGTGGTAGCCCTAATCGTGGGCAATTCCTACTTTCAGTAGGAACCAATCACGTGTCCCTGCTTTAACCAATTGCCTTCGCAACCGGTTAAAAGCAAACACGCTCTCACCAACCCTCAATTTTTAAAATAAATCCCTTAACTCTTTGTCATTAAAAAATGATCCTGTTTTAAACCAACACGGTTTCTTGCTTTTGCCAACACCTTCTCTCCGTCTTTCCCCTCTATGCCTTTCACCATCACAAACCCTAGTTTCCCCTGAACGAAAACCCTCTTTCCCTCTGTCACTGCCGTGAACAAACGCCATCTTTACTGCTCAAAATATTTGATGCTGGGAAGATGGCCATTTTATATTAGAAAGAATATCAGGTTTTAATGCATGTTACCATCACTAATTTTTAGGCATCTAATTCATTTCACTCAAAATAATCTACTTCATCAATGGTGCTAATGCCATGGCCTGATGGTTTGTCAATCTAGGATAGCTCCAGACGTGTCCAATATTATTTATTAAAAAAAAAAAACACATTCGTGAATGGATGTGGTTGGTTCATATTAGAGAACAAAGAGGGTATTGTAATAAGGTAACCGAGATACACTATATCATTTAAGTGTATCTCATCACAATATTCCATTAACATCAATCAAGGATATATTAGATTTGATTAGGAATGATTAGATTAGTTGATTTACTTTCCATAGAAGTCCATCTTGTTAAATCTATATAAACTCTATTTAGGGTAAATGTAAATCACCCATTTATCAAAAAATATCTTTTTTATCGTGGTATCAGAGCGGTGATCCATCGTCTATTTTGATTTTTTTTTCAATAATCTTTTTTTCCATCGGGTGGCTTCACTGCCACCCGTCTGGTTTGAAGTTTCTTATCTATCTTCTTGTTTTCTTAGCTTTCAAACAACACCGAGACCAGCCTCTATTACAACCCCTATAACAGCGCCTCTCACCCCATACCCGATCCAATCTGTCTAGTTGTGAAATTTATTCTTATACCTTGCCATGCATAACACCTTCCAGCTCCCCTTTCTTTGACCCTTGCTAATGGCTTTGAGAGAAGTTTTACTAATTGTCATCAAGCTGAGACTCAACAGAGATATGAGCTTCTCCAAGGACTAATGTGCAGAAAGCAAGCATTCCTACCAGTGTATGAGACTACGAATGAATGTCCATACCGTGTCCCTTTCTTTGGCCCGTTGAGATCAATCAACATGATCTCCCGTACGTTGATTAAACTCCTTGTTGGTAAAGGAGGAGCACTTAGACTTCAAAAAAAAAATAAAAAATTCTATAATATTTTTTTTTTGAACTTTAATATTGTGTATCTCATACACATACATATCACTGTTTGTTTGTTTTTTTTTTCCATGAAGACCCCATTTTTAAGCCCGGGGCCCTCGTCATTAGCCCATGGAGGCTATTTAAAGGGACATGAGGTCAATTCACATCCATAAAGACCAATAATTTCTGTCCATGGAGACCCAATATAGGCCAATCGAGCCTGATTCTTGGCCATTGAGCCCTGTCAAGCCCATTAGCAATACTGTTATTCAAGCTCATTTCAGGCATTTTGTTTAGGTCATTAGAGGCTCCTTTGATTCAGTCACATCCATCAACATTCAAGCAATTGACCAACACAAACAAGCATGCATGCAACAAAGATCAAGGATGTCAAGCGGAGATAAAAAGATGTCAAACGAATTTTTACTGGCAGCAAACACGTGGAGATTTTTCAATCCTCATATATTTGAGGAGGTGTATTAGAGAACAAAGAGAGTATTGTAATAAGGTGAGTGAGATACACTATATTATTCAAGTGTATCTCATCATAATATTAGATTAGCAATGATTAAATTTGGTTGATTTAATTTCCATAAAAGTCTATTTTATTAAATCTATATAAACCATATTTAGAGTCAATGTAAATCATTCATTTATCAAGAAATCTCTTTCTTATCAGTTCGTAGGTCCCAACCAATGCCATGACCCATCCGCAGCCCAGTTTCACAGATCCATGTATCATCTAAGGAAATGGAGTGATCTGATGCTTGTACCTTGAGGATGCCTTGCTCAGGGCAGTTCGTGCTAGGCTTTCTAATGGAGGAAGAATAGGAGGAGAGAGGAGAAAAAAAGGTCGTCCCAAGTGCTGAGTTTGATTGGAACTTGGATAAGGCTGTTTTGTAGTCCCAGATGTTGGTCCGAGTCTTGGGCGTGGGGAGAAATACGGGATACAATACAATCCCGTTCAGGTTCGTTGTTGGGAGAATATGAAGCTCTGGGAACATGTTGGCAAAAGCAAAAGAAAGAAACACGTTGATTTAAAAAAGGATCATTTTTTAATAACAAAGAGTTAAAGAGATTCATTTTAAAATTCGAGAGTTGGTGAGAGACTGTTTGCTTTTAACCGGTTTTAATGGTTCCAACTGAAAGTAGAAATTGCCTGCGAGTAAGGCTAGCACTCCTCTAGTTTTTTTTATACTGTATCCACATTTCCTAGGGTAGTTTTCATCACCCGTAATATGTTGCATCCTATTCTTCCAGTTGGAGAGCAAATTGGCTGGGTGTATAGTCTCTAATAGCTACTACCTACAGCCCCAACCTGATGGCCGGCAAACAGAGATGTCCATGGACTAACAACACAGATGCACCCCCATTAGAGGCATTCTTCCCATATGACACTAAACATCCTGCACCGAGACACATCCCCATTCTTTGCATTTATAGTGGGGGTTGTGAAATTATCATCACACACCTTTAGATATTTTAAATTAGTACGATTTAAAAAAATAAAAGGCTTTACAATTTTCAAGAAAATTCTAAAAAGATGCTACACATCTATTACACATACAAACACTAGCTCATATAGATTTTTAAAAAATTAAAAAAAAAAGAAAAAATGTGACTGCACTACAATAGTAGTCTGTTACACATTCAAGTCTGTCTTACCCTTGGGTTATTATAAGTAAGCTATTATATTATAACTATATACGGGATGACATACAAAGTGAAGAGCTGTGCTGGCTATGTGCTTATAGGCTCGGCCCTCAAGTAAGGGATCCTTGTAAATTAGGCCCAGATCAGCCCCGGGGTTTAAGAGAAGAAAAAAAGTCCCTTATTTTTTGGGCTTTGAAGGGCCGAGCGGGCTCCCTCATTTAAGGGTTGGTTTGACAGCCCTACGATGGGCTAGCAGCCTAGCACTCCTCTTGTCTTTTGATCAAAATCCCAAACCTCTAACACCCACAGTGAGGAATTCCACGTTGCACACGGTTGAACTTAGGGGCGGAGCCACATGGGGCCCCCTGAAATTTCAGAGAAAAAAAAAATTCTTACAAGTTCCAATAGGAGCGTAGCATGGTAGAGGGGTGGAGCCGGGGGGACAGGAGGCTCTAGCCCCCCTAAACTTCTGAGAAAAAAATATATACCTTGCAAACGGACACAAACCAACGTAATGGCCCATGAACTTGACCTTAAAAAGAAAATTCAGGGGCTTCGGCCCGAACCCCCCATTGTTAGTCTTGAGAATCTTGACTCCACCCCTGGTTGAACGTAATGGCTGGCGTAGGATCCCATTGCTGTGATGTCCACGCACTCATTCATTTATTCATTTAATCAATGGTCATCAAGCCAATACGTGACTATGTACAACGTTCGGGGAGAGGAATGAAGTAGTCACCTTTACGTGTCATTCGCATTCTAATGTTGGTGCTTACTTGTTTTGTTTTGTTTTTGCAGTCTAGCTAGTGGGTTAGTATATGCTCTAGGAAAGGGAGGGGAAATCACTACGCCCACCCGCACGGGACTTGGGCTCGAAACCTCCCTCCAAATTGAGGGGACACACTACCACAGAGCTAGCTATTTCCATGGTGTGTGTTAGTGTTTACAGTGAGAAACTTCATTTTCTGCAGCGGCTTCACCTTATCGATCAACTCATGAACTATTAGCATCTTACAATATAAAAGTAAGATTGAAAATATGAGAACTTTAAAAATGCGAATGAATACTCGTCTATCTGCATCCAAATGTTGCCTTAAATACTTCTTTTTCGGGGCTGGCCCGTCAAATATAGCCTATTTACTAAAACAACACCTAACAACAATTATTATTAGGGCGATTCACCTAAAAGGTCATGCTTTCCATTTTTATTACCTAAAAGGGCATGCTTTTAACATATTTATCAAAAAACGCATACTTTGTATTTTTATTACCTAATAGGGTATGCTTTTGACATATTAACCGCTTAGCTACACATATAAAACCCAACAAGTATAAGGGTAATATTGGAGTACACACCCTATTCGGTAAAACTTTTCAAAGCATGTTCTTTTGGGTGATATTTTTGATTTAGGGTGACTAATCGGTACTTATCTCTTATTATTTTTGTCTTCGGAACACAAGACAGACTTAGTCCAGCCTGGCAGATTACAACCAAGCCCAGCCCATTTATAAATTGGGCCGGGCTTGGGTCCAACAACATCAACCCCATCCAAACCCTCCCCATTGATATCCCTACCTATTTTTTTTTTTCATGTTTGATGAAATGTTATCATGTAACTAAAACACACCTTATCAAAAGAAAAAAAAAAAAAAAAAAAAAACTAAAACACACAGTAAACTCACACACATAGCTAGACCTAAGGTAGCCGCTAAGGTTCCAGAAGGGTAAATCTAAGCAACCACCACAAAGAGCCTGACTTAAAGAGGGTTGATTATCCCTTATACACCCCTACAAAGTCTTCTTCCCAACCGAGGTGGGACTAAACCCAGGATTACATCCACCCCTACTTAATGTCCCCATAAATACATAAGCACTTGTATAGATACAATGATAACCGCTTAAGGGTTATCTTTTGAATCTTTTTTTTAATGAAATTAATGTACTTTTGCAGTTGGAAAATGGTAAACTGACCTTAGATCCTCTTCCAAACGGACCACCTGATTGCTGAGAGACAAGTGGCAATAAAATATATTTTATTGTTTGTCGTTTTTTCTACCCAATGTGTTAAAATTTGATTAGAGAGGTCAGCTTGGAAGAGGACCTTGTGGTCCTCTAATCAAAGCAGTTTAAGAGTAAATCAAGAAACATGTAAATCTATCTAAAAAATGTACTAATTATCTCATCTCTCACTATATGGATTAATCTTCAAAAGAGTTTATAATTTAGGGATTTTTTTATAATGCCATTTTAGCAACCTTAGAGGAAGGGTTTATGTTGAACATTTTAATCTATTGACTTTCATCAAATAGCGACTAGCGGACTAGGTAACGTAAACACACCAGGGCTTTGTCCCAGTGGTAGTGTATCCCCTGCTTTGGAGGGAGGTACCGGATTCTAATCCGGAGATGGTGGGAGTTTGTATATACTCTCCACCCGCCCGCTAATTAAACAGATACTAATACCCAACGCCCCAAACGTATATCTTAAACAAAAAAAAACTAGGTAACGTAAGTCACTAAGCATGGTCAAAAAAGTCTCAGTTTAAAAAATATCTTTAAAAATGAGATATTTGTCTAAAAATGTTTTTTTTTATTATATATATTAATCAGGTGGAATCCACCTTGGGTGGAAGAAAGTCCATCCACCGAAAGAGAACTCTGAGTCGACGGGAATTTAATCATATGTTATTAAGACGATCTTGATATTCATAATCATCAAATGGGTGACTTTATCTCTCCTAAACTTTTTTTTCTACTAAAGGGCATCATTTATCTATTAGGGTTGGTGGATAGTAACGTTAGTGATGTCACCTCATTAAATTACGACTTGATCTCAAGACTACCTCTTCAGATAAGCACGAGCACGTCTCGCCATCTTAGCTTATAGGTTCATGTTCTGAACCAGGCTATTAAGAAAATAAATAAGTATAAAAAATGTTTTTATTTGAAGTATTTTGACACGGGATTACCAAGAAACAGACACGTACCTCTTCCATTTCCGCCCAAACTAAGGTTGTTAACCAAGGAGGTCATTTACTTGAGTCCCAAAGGATTCAAACTCTTCCTAAAATCGGATTAAGTCAATGTTAATACTTTTAGAGGTTGATGTGACCAATTAGGATTAATAAAACTAGCGGGTGGCAAGTGCAATGCACGTGAGACGAGGGGAAGGAGTTAACCACATTAAATAAGAGTTAAAAGGGACACGTGTTAAGCCGTAAGTGTGATTGAACTCTCCCCGAGTTCAATTGCAATTGATTGCGATTCCATTCTTTAAATAGATAGATGATGAAGGGGTAGTTTGAGAATTAAAGTAAAATATTAAATCAAAGTTTTGTTTTATATAAGGGTAGTTTGGAAATTTTGGAAAAAAAAGGCTACGCCTCCTGCCTCTCGCAGTATAATAGTAAAGATAATAAATAAATTTTTTTGCCACCATTAAATGATTGCATTGGGCCTGATTAATTCAAATTGGTTAATATTAACGTTACGTTGGTTAACATTAGGGTTATTGCTGAACTGAATTTTACTAAGAGCCCGAATCTGCCTGAGTATACCAGCTTCTATTTTGGTAGGAGATGCATACGGGTATGTGTGGGCTTGTGGTGTGGAGGTATCCAGTTGCCACAGAGAGGATCCGAGTCCTTTGTTTTTAGGGGGCTACTGGTTGAATAGTCGAAGCTAATTGCATTTGACTATCACGACAAAGATGATTTATTGTACAGTTTATCCACATAATCAGTAGACAAGTACAAAATCCTAGTAAGATTTTTTTTTTTCTAGTGGGAGGTAGAAACAGACCAGAGACGTGGTGGAGATACGTCACTCACGGCCAGTCTCAGCCCCCCAGCCCCGCTGGTTCCGGCTTAATCGAATAGGGGAGTGGCGTCGTGCTACCTTTCGTTTTCCTGGAAGTGACTACCGCGTCATTATCATTTCCAAAGTCATTCACACTTTCTAAGGGTGTATCTCTCATTGAGGTTTTCTAGTTGCCTTAAGTGCAAATTCATAAAGTGTGAGTGTGAGGCCTTTGTGACGTATTAGAACTTTAATCTCTCTCTCACACACACAGACACACACACACAGATCTGCTGCCTGCTCTAATGGCACGGTGTCCCCTTTCATGTAGGAGAATCGGGGACCAAGGCCCACCATTACTAATCCTATAACCGTATTAACATGAAAAACATTACTAATTTTGGTGGTTTTATGCTAACATGAAAAGCAAATAAGAAAATAATGTTTTCACCTCACATTAGAGTTACATTCATGGGGCGAAGACAGTTAACAATCTTCATTATAATTAACTGTGAACAGTTCTTTTCGAGATCTACATGTTCTCCTAAGAGCCATCACTCTTTGTACTATCAGGGTTCTCGATAAATCTGTCAATTTGGCCCTCATGTGAGGGTACGTGCCCAATACAACCCTCAAAAGCTTACAAAACTGATTATTTTTTTTATCCACAAAGCACGCAGGGCTAGTTAGGCCGAATAAAATTAGGCCTATTGACATGATGACCAGCTTGGGCAGCAACCCCTAAAGCTTGGCCGGCTCGGGCAAATCCAACCCTTATAATATATATATATATATATATAGCATAAATTCGATATTAATGATTTTTCTTAGGACTTTGCTACTGAGACCACAAAAGGGCCGAGACCTCACGCCCATGCACTAGATTTCAGGTGGGCCCCATCTTCACATGGTGGGCTCCACCTGAAATCCCGTGCATGGGCGCGAGATCTCAGCCCTTCTGCAGTCTCAGAAGCATTTCTCTTTTTCTTAATACATGTCATTAGAAAATTCTTCTCTCTCATGGTCACCATATAGAAGCCTACCTTGCATAAACCACAACAAAAAACATAGGCTGATCTGAAAATAGGACACTGATAAATTGTACGACAAGAGCTTGCACATTGCTCAATCTTAAACATCTCTAAGGCTACCATCTATTATAATGAAAGTTCTTATATTTTTCCTTAACATATCCAAACTTTTTCAAGGACTAGAAGACTACAAAAAAATGTACTAAGAAAATGATTGCAATTGATGATGGTTTAGAACTTTTTTTGATAATTAAATATCATGACAATTTTTTCATTTCTTTATCTTATTTCAAAGCTTAGGCTAGACCCAGCCCTTACCCTGGGGTAGGGCTTGGGCTTATCCAATTTAGGCCTTGATAAAGCTTAGGCCAGGCTTGGGTCAGACCCTTATAGGTGAGGGCAGGTCTAGACAACCCCCCGGGGCCGGCCCATTGACAGCACTAACTCTCCCTGTTATAGACATAAAATTAAATAATAAATCACCTAGAATTTCTGCAAATCTTAATCCTAAAATATATCTCCTTAATAATTGAACTTTACAATATATAAAAAAAAATTCTCTCTAACAAGGAAGAGTTCTTTGAGAGATATTAGTCGGTAAGAAAAACAGAAAAGAAAAACTCTCACATGGCCGTTGCTCAAAGTTGCCACAATAATCTCCTGTGAAGCGTAATCCTTTCATCGTTATCAACTGTTACTCCCAACTTGATAATCCTATTTTTAGAGCTTCATCCTCCATTCTCCTAAACTGTTCAGTGCTTTGTCTTTTCTCATTTTGGGGGTTGAATAAAAGGGGAGGCTCCACTAGGGCCAGCAAAATTCTCCATGTCGTTATCTGCATAGAAAATTAAGAATATAAATTCTAAAAACAAGCGTTTTTCTCGCGTTGACAAATTAATGCCTAATCTTTAAGAATGTGTATTTATATGGGCATGGGCTTGCAGAGATGAACCATAAGAGACGAAATTGAGATCGTTTCTTCTCCTTTGTTATTCTCTTCTTTCTGGTTCTGGTTTCTTAAGATGCTCCTCTAATGGGTGTCTTTTCTTAGAACAAAATATATGTTTAACTTGATTTTGTGGTTGTTCTTATTGAATGGTTTGTTTTCTTTTTCTGGGGTTCTCTTGTTTTGAATGATCGCAGCTTTATTTGCAAGTAATACGATGAGGCCAGGGATGAAAGTCACCTTTCATATAGTCTACGATAGAGGTTAAAATCAAACCCAAAACACCCAAAATCATTTCTTTCTGGTTTTGTAACTTATAATTTCTAAGAACTTGAATAGTTGAATTCTCCTTGTTTTGCAATTGGAGGGAGTTGTTGTACATGGTATGTGATAAGGTCCTAAGCTCAAACCTCTCCAACTTCTATCACTCACTTTTGGTCTTTGTACTGAATCTTTTTGCTGAGAAAATGAATATGGTTGAGGAGAAAGGAAAGAAAGGTCTGATCCTCAAGACATGGGAGCGTTGCCGATCGATCGGAGGTGGTCGCAAGGGGATCCCTTATAGTACTCCCATGTCAAGGAGCAAATCACGGCAACATGCCGGAGAGTCGCCGGAGGAAGATAAACGTATATTGAGACACCAAGTTGCACCCGAAGGTTGCTTTTCAGTGTATGTTGGGCCCCAGAGACAACGGTTCGTGATCAAGACGGACTACATCAACCATCCTCTCTTCAAGATGCTACTTGAAGAGGCAGAATTGGAGTATGGGTACAACAGTGAAGGTCCTCTAGCTCTTCCATGCGACGTTGATCTCTTCTGTAAGCTGTTATTGGAGATGGATGGTGATGGGAATGGTCAAGGATGCAACTTCGTCAAGGGGTATAATTCATATCGCCTTCTCAGTACATCTCGAATGGTTGCGACGAATCAGTTCTAGTTTTGTTCTGGACCTTGTTATGTATGTTTTTCATGTAGTTATATGGTACTATTAAGTTCTCCAATGCATATACAGTAAGGGATTTTCACAAGGCATTGTAATCCAACCTATCTATGTAAAAACAGCTCGTATGAATGTTTTGCTCATCTATTACTTTGTTTTGGTTCTTCAATTTTGACATCTAAATACAGGCAAATGAAGATGGGGGATAGACGATATGATGTATCCTCTCATAGTAGTTATAATCGTTTTAATGAAGATAAAAAATACCATATTGATGCAAGTTTTAACCTGATAATTCACATCAATTAACCATTGTTAGATCATCTAGATCTAGTTTGATCCAGCTAAACCTTAATCAAAACATCGAAAATCAATATTTTTTGATACCTCAGAAATCTGTGAAATTAAACAAAAAGAGTTAAAGAATAACCAAGCACAACTGAATTGATACATCTTTAACATAAAGTTTTTTTTTAATCAAGTCCTAACTATTTGTTTCTATTATGTTTTCTTGATATATTAGGGTGATGGTACAGGATTCAGGCCGCCGACCCCAATTGTGGGGACAAAGCATTGATAAAGAAGAAAGAAAGAAGAAAAAACTTTTTCACTAAATTGTTTCAACAGTGTTCATAATATACCGACAATATATACCATATGGTTATAATTGTCTCATCTAAGACATCTCAGCCTAGGAGATGTATTAGGTGAGACCTTGAATGATGGGTGCCGCCCATCTCCGGTTCCATAACCTTAAATTCGGTGGCTTAGGAATAGATACTCTTCTAACCTCTGCTTCATAAAGTTGGGACATAGTTCAATCAACCTCACACTCCTCTCTCTCTCTCTCTCTCTCATTCACTCACACACACACACATAACGCCTAATGGAGATGTTACGCAGCTAGACCATGACTATAAAGTAGATATGATATATTCTTAAGATAGAGTTACTGTATAATATATAAATTTATTAGTATTGAATAATTGTGCTTCCCATGAATTGGTGCATATGCAGATGAACGTGATCCAGTGGTACCTTCTACATAGTCACCGTCTATGATGAACTCAATCCAATTAAGGATGCCAGCTTGCTACGTTGGGTGTCTTGAAACCCACCTGATTTCTAAACTTGTGTTCATTTGCTAATGGGGCGTTTGGATCAGATTTTATTAGTCAAAATCAACTGTCATAAACATCTATGGTGGCTTTGATAGCAGGAAAACAAGAAAGAAAATTGAGAAACTTCAATTCCAACGGGTGGCGGCAGTGCCATCCGCCGGAAACACGTAATGAAATGAAAAAAAAAAAAAATTAATACAGGTAGATTGCCCGCTGTGATACCATAATGAGAAATCATTCAAGATTATTATCAATGAATCGATTTCTCATTAAGGATCAATTCATATGTACGGATTTATAAACAACTGTAAACACTAGTTAAATTGATCATGACCTTCAAAAACTCTGGTCATAGGGGAAAACTTAGGGAAGAACATAGATGATATGCATCTGCGCCATCCAAAAAAAAAGTTTAGTTTTTTTTTTTTTTTTGATATATAGCAAGCAACATGCTATTTTATTCTACATAAAATGTTTAAACTCTAACCTTCTTATATTCTACATAAATGTTCAGAAATGCTACCCTCAATCTCAGTCTCCTAGAGACCTAAGGTGGTGGCAACAAGTGTCAAACCATCTACCTATTATAGGATAGCAACTAGGGTGTATTTGAGTCGGGCTGAGCCGAGCTTGGCCATGCTCTGCTCGGCTTGAAAGGGTTTACTCAAGTCTCAAAGCTTGGTTTGGACCAAAATGGTGCTCGAAAAATTGGCTCGAAGCTCGGTCCGAATTCATAAAGCTTGACTCGAAGCTCGGCTCAGCCCGGCCCGAATAGATTCAAGCTCGAGTCGGGCTTGGTCGAGCCGAGCAATTGAGTTGGGCTGAATCAAACAGGCATTGGCTCAAGCTTAGCTTGAAAAAATTTCAAGCTTGATTGCTCGGCTCGGCCTAATCGAGCCTAAAAATCAAGCTTGAGCTCGGCTTGATCGGCCCGAGCTGAGCAATCAAGTTAGCTCGGCTTGTGTACACGGTACACCCCTAATAGCAACACCTCCTGTTGCACCTACTCCGCGTCTTGGGAAAAAAATTACCTTAGTGCAGCTGGGCTAGCACTCCTCTAAAATGTTTAAATTTTATAGTTCTATTAGCCATATATAATATTGCAACTTTACATTCTATTTAAGAAATATGTGAATTCTTTCTAGGCAAGATCTCAAATTGAGGACTACACTGGCAGTCTTACTAGTAAAACTCTTTTTTTATTATTATTATATTATTTATTTTTTGAAAATTGAGAGAGTTTTTTCCTTGGCAGTGATTCACTCATCCCTAGAGTTAAATAATATAATCATAAGCAAGGTTAATTTTTTCAAATTATTTTTCTAAAAACTAAAGTTAGATTATTTAACTCTAATGACAAGTGAATCTTAACCATAATCAATGGGTGTGAAAGAGGACATGTGACGATCTTAGGAGGTGTGCACATAGCACTCAATGGAACGTGCAATGCATGATTTTGCCTCCTTAGTTAAATATCTTCTCACATGTTATGCATTGAGGGATGCTCGAGTGTATTCCTTAGGCATTTGTTAGGGGAAATCATATACGGTACACACGCAAACTCAAACATAACCCTCAATCTCAACTTAAGCTTTTAATCACACAAATCCCTTAAAAAGAGGGGTGAGGTGGGAGTACTTATGGAGAAGGACCTATCATAGCTACCCAAAGCTTTCATTTTTTCCACAACACTCACACACCCAACCCAACAAGTTATTTTTCTTTTGATAATATAGTGTACTCACACAAACTCACGCATACCCAGAGGTGGAGCCAGGATTCTCTTTCTGTCACGTCTCAAAATCTTACCTAGGTTAAAGTGAGACCTTGACACGTGACTTAACCATCATAACATCCTGTCATAAAACATTAAGATAATCTAAAATATGAACCTAAAATTTTTCTCCAATTAATCATGATCAAATCTAATATCTCAAATTAAAACTAAAACATATTAAATAATTTGAATCATCATCATGATTCTCAACCATCAATCTAAACCCATAAATCCAATATTAAATCTATTACAATGTCTTAAATTCTAAATCTAAATACTGATAATTTAATTTCCAGAAAACGGCCAACAATCCAAATTTCATTCACCCTCAGGATAATCACTTGCTGGATCTTCTTCTTCCTCTTTGTACTCTTCCTTTACCCAAGGTCCTGAGGCGCAAATATCAAACAATGAACCTACCGATAACAAAGTCATCGGTTGAGTAACAAGTTAATCCGCGTATATAAACTCCTAACTAACAATATAACAACATTAATATAAAGCACAAAATATGATTTAACAATACATGTAAACATATAAACAATTCAGAGTGTGGAAGCATAATTTCTAATCAATCCTTCTACGTGCTCACTTGTACTTATCTTTCTTATTTATCTTAATTGTCTTTCTTGTTCGTGAGTGTATCCAACAACATGCACTGTGCAATAACTTAAAATACACTACAAAATTCAAGACCTTTAGCGGCGCTTCTAAAGTGCCGCTAAAGGTACCTTAAGTGCCGTTATTTCCAATAATGGCGTTTCGAGGAAATGCCGGTATTAAGCTTGTCAGGGATTCATTTAGCGGCACTTTTAACGGCACTTCATACAAGTGCCGCTAAAAAGTGACCTATTGCGGCATTTTTGTAAACCCTTTAACGGCATGTTTTAGAGGATATTTCCGTCATTTTCAACCTCCTTATTGTGGCATTTATAAAGTGCCGCTAATAATCAATTCTATTACGGCACTTCTAAAGTGCCGTTAATGGTCCCATATTTAGTGGCATTTTCCAAAGCACCATTGGTAATGTTAAGATCAATAACGGCATTTAATAAGCGCCGCCAATAGGTATGAATTAAAAAAAAAAATTGAATTTTGTTCATTTTTTTTTACCTGTATTGTTTGTACTTGTCAGCAATATAAAATAATTTAACAATGTTGATACAATTTTCTACCTCTAATCCATCCAATCCATATATAAAACAAAATATATCCATCAAATCAGAATAAAATGTGCCCGTAATGAAATAATAACAAATATATACATATCCATAAAAAAGTGTCGGGTAGTAACAAAAAAAAATCATAGGTCTGCCTAGCTATCTCCCTCCGATTGGCTGGCTCCCTCCGACTGCTTTAAAACCCAACATGTGTGCTACCGGCTCCCTCCTAAAAAGATAATAAAATACAAATGATTATTAGAATATCGAAATGATAAAATTTAAAAAAAATTAATTAATTAATATGCAAAAAAACAATGTCACCTCAGATTTTTTATACATAAAGAGTTTAAACAGATCCTTGAGGTGCATAGTGTTGGTTATAAAAGCATAGCAATTGCAAATATTGTTTTCATGACATACAAAAGGGGCAAGTAAAATTTAGAAAATACTCTAGCCCTGTTTACTTGCTAAAGTACACTGTGAATCTGATTTAATTGATTTCTCCGAGTTTGACAAGGCTATATGTTATTGTGCATAACAAATATCATATTTACATCTTAGAAGCCTGAGCAGAGTAACTATCTTTGATCTTGGAGACATTACTCGGATTACACAGAAGATTTACTCAACAAAGTGCATGTCGAAGTGGAACATTTTCCCTAGCAAAATATTTTGATTTACTCTTAACAAATATATTTGTTAAGAGTAAAATATATTATTTTAGCAATCAAAATATTTTACTACTAACAATGTCAATGTATGTGATATGGGATCATATTTTCCAGCTACTACTTACTTATATATCACAAAATCAGTTATTTTTCAGACAGCTTTGGATTCTTGTGTGAATGTCGAGATTGTCTCTAATAATATTTCTGATTAAATGAATTTTCAGACCAAGGTTCAGATATTGGATGTCAAATTCGTTATTTTTTAAAATCTCAAATTGGGTTCTTTAAGAGGATGAGGGTGCGGGCAGTGTTTATAAAACAGAATGGTGATATGAGTGTTAGGAAAAGAATGGAATCTGTAAAATAAAGAGAATGTATAGTTATCATAATGGAACAAGGACTCCGAAGTGGCTTTATATTGTAATAATAAAATTTTGGATTGGTCTTGTTAATCACAAGCACCACCATTACCCACCAACCACCACTACACCACCACCACCACCACCACCACCACCACCACCATCACCCATCCACCACTAGCACCATTATCATACACCACCACCACTATCATCACCCATCCACCACTATCATACACCACCACCACCACCACTAGCACAACCACTAGCACCACCACTACCATCACCCATCCACTACTAGCACCTCTATCATACACCACCACCACCACCACCACTAGCACCACCACTATCCACCAACCACCACTACACCACCACCACCACCACTAGCACCACCACTATCCACCAACCACCACCACCATACACCCATCCACCACTATCATACACCACCACCATACACCAAACGATTGCAAAACTACTAAACAATTGCAAGAACTGAATTTAAACAAACATATGTTATCAAAATTACCTCATTGGCCGCTCCTGGTGCCGTAAAAGGATGAACTGGCATCTGGTGTCAAAATTTATAATAAATAAATCAATGTTTCTTCCAATATTTAAAAATGATTATTTAAAGCTTGTTAGATTATATACTTGCCTCTGTAAGAGCTGTTGGAGCAGCTGCTGCATGGTATCGAGTTGAGCTTGTTGGGCCGCCATCTGAGTTTGTTGGGACGCCACCACAGATTTCATTTCTTGAAGTTCAGCCCTCAGCGTCTAGGTCTCGGCAGATGGGGAGCCACTAGTACCGGCATGCCTCGAAGATGACCCCCATAAACTGGTGGGAGTCGGGCCCAATCCACAACCACGAATGCGCCCAAGTTGTTCAGCCCTCAGTGTCTAGGTCTCGGCAGATGGGGAGCCACTAGTACCGTCTAGGTTTCTTGAATTTCAGGAGATGTGTTATTTGATATAATGAATATTTAAATTACTTACAATCATTTCTTCCGCTTGAGAGTTGACTAGCCGGCCATCCTTCGTCGTGTGCATCTTTATCCAGACCTCAGCATGGCCCGGAGCTTCGCCCAAGGGACTCGCCAATCGCTATGGCAGTGATAATAGTAGAACAACAAATTTTTAACTCATATGTATCAAATTATTAAATAAATTATTAAAATTAAACCGAACATACCTCCTCTTCTCTTACTCTGGCGAAGCTCTTTGTGCCCGCCGTATGGGGAATCTTTTGGCACTCGCGACTCCTTTTATTCCTAGCCTTTCGTTTCTACAATATTACATTTATATATGATATGAGAGAAGGAACCAAACTTAGAAACGGTATAAGCATAATTAAATTCTAAGTAGTTGTTTGCCTTCATGACGTTGCCATTTTTTTTTTCAGACAATGTTCTTTACTTCTTTTTCACGTCTCACAAAGGATTGATGGATTCATTAGCGATTTCAAGAATTGTGACTTTGGAATTGGGACTTTGAGGACGTCATATTAGGGTCTCAGGGTATAGGGTAAGGGCTAAGGTTTTGGAAGTGTTACGGTTAGGGTTTTAGGGTATTACAAAAATATAACAGAAGATCAAACTAGCAAAATAACAAGGGGTGAAATTAACATATCAAACCTTTCAAAATGGCTACATAATCAGCGGAAAAACAGAGGTAGATCGATCTGGTTTTGGCTCTCTTCTCTTCTTCTTATGGAGAGGGTTTTGGCTCTCTTTCTTCCTTTGTTTAGGTGGTGTTTGATGACAATCAAAGAAATGCCTTTGCATTTAGATGTTTTTATCTTGTGGACAGTCTCTTCTTTTTGACCGTTCAAACCTCACTTTTAATTTTCTCTGCTTCAACGAAGAAATCTATTTTATTCGACCCCGCACCTTTTGCCGCTCAGAGACCGAGCCCCTGATATCTTTACTGTGTCACTGCTCAATTACATTAGCGCCCCTCGATTTTTACTTAAAATATAGAAAAATTTAAAAAAACCAAATAGTTATGGGATCCAAATTTACCAAATATAAAGTCATGAAAAGTGACTCAAAGACAAAGTAACAAACACAATTATAACTACGTAATGAATGAAAACATAAATAACTAATAAATGATACGTATCACACGTTTCATATCAGTATAAATATCGTACAGGGAGCTACTAAAACCTATACGTATCGCCCGTTTCGTATCGATTTCGGCGATTTTTATTTCCATGGTTGTACTAACTACTACCTTACTGAAAGCTTTTCAAATTTCTCATCAACCTGGTTTAAACATGGAATGATCTAGGCAATTTCAAGAGCTTCTTCTCGTGTCTGGTCTATTGTCAGAATTCAGACAAAGTGGAACCTTGAGGTTTACATTCATTAAGGGAAATTTCTTTTAGGTAAAATTCATGATAGCAGGCATACAACATTGTGAGAGAACCCTGTCTCTCTATATTTGAAGCGTTCCTGTAGTGTCTGGTTTTTCTCCACAGGTTTCTTAGCCCTAAATATGCTGTGGAATTAAAGATCATCTCTGAAAGCTGAAATGAAATGCAATGCGTGCTGGCGAGAACTGGAAGGGCATGCCATATCAACCACCTGTGGCCACCTCTTGTGTATCCGCATGCTTATAATAATACTGCTTTCTGCAGTTAGATATTATATTCTTCCATGTACAAATTGAGGCAATTTGTGCATTTGCAAAAGGTTTCTTTAACACTATGTAAAGGCACAAAAGATGCTAGCAATATCCTCAGTAATGAAGGGGGTGGGGATGTCTGCTCGGAGAAGAGCATTGGCGACGACGATGACTGATCCAATCGTCGTTGATGTAAGTCTCTTCTCTGGACAGTTTCTCTATTGATATTGTCTCTGCAAATATTGTCTATATATCTTTTTTTCTAGGATGTTAGATTTTACTCTACTTTGCTGTTTGTTCTTGCCTTAGTTTTTTTCTGACAATGGGCTTGCGGAGCTCGAAACTTTGAATATCTGATTTGCTTGGGAAAATGGGTTCTAATGTTCTTATTGTTCCTGGTTTTAGTAGGGGTGGAGGGAGGTAGGAGGACTTTTCTCTTACAGGCATAGGTTCTAGCCTGTTTTTGTGTTTTTTCTTGGTTTATATATAGTGTTAACTTTTCTTTTTGAAGTTGGGACCATTAATCTGCTTTCTACGTTTAATGACTATGTGATGAATTGGTGTTTCATTTGATTATTAATCTCAACATATCGATACATCTGAACTTGGTTGTAATATTGAAGATCAGTTATGTTTTGAATGATTATTTTGGCAAATATGTTTTGACTGAATTGTGTTGTGTTTTTGAGACAAATTTATACATTGTATGTGGGTCTTTTAGCTAGTCAATGGACTGTTGTGTTAATGAATTATATGCTGACACCAACAGAAATTGGAAGCAGGGAGAGGATTTTGCTCTGTTTATTCAGACATTGGTAAGCTGAACTTGACCAATACAAGTCTGATATGCTCTCATGCGACTCCCATGGGATCCTATATCTTGATTTCTTCATATGCATCAAATACTTTGCTATGTACTGTCTTAAGAATTTTTCTATGCATCCGGGTATTTTTTGCTGTATTTTCAGTTTGGAATGTGTAGATAGAGGGAGAGAGAAAGCTCTATCCATCAACCCATCCATTCCGAATGGTGGAAGAGGAGGAACCCCTCTCCAACATGGAGAAAGGGGTGGGAGACTTTTGGCAGATGAGCCATGCCTGTATCTACTGGCCTTTGCACAGGTCAAGGATGCGAAGATGGTATGGAATATGGCATTTGCATCAGTTTTGATGAAATAAGAGTTTTGCAGGATGGCCTGTATCCACTCTCTGTGTTGCAGATATGAGTTTGAGGTAGAAGATGAGTGTCGCAATACTTCATGCAAATTGATTTTTTTTTCATTTAGGCATTTTGGTGCATCACATGGGCTTCTTACTAGTTTAGCATAAAGTTAGACCGCAAAAACTAAAGAAAATCAACTAAATGAAAATACACTGCAACTGATAGGAATTCATCTCAAGATCTAAGTGATCAAGGAATGTCACATATTGGTAACCAAAGGGAGAGGTTTTGGAATTTTGGCATTTGTGTGTGTGTGTGTGAGAGAGAGAGAGAGAGAGAGACTAGTGTTTCTCAAACTCAGAAGCTTGATGCTAAAAAAGACAACCTCTGCGCAAGAGACTTCCGTGAGGGAACCCATAACAGCCCCTCTGTTTTAAGATCGAGAACATGACCAAACAAAGACATGCAGTGCATACCATAGGGTATTTTGTATGGACACCAGCTTTATGCTTCTTAAAGATACTTTGTTTGTGAACTAAGACCAGAATGTAGTGTATTAATAAAGCCTAATTAGAAACGAGATTCTTCATAATAACCAATTCCACACAGCAAAATAATGTGAAGGAAGAACTAGAATTGGAGTCTTTCTTCCTTGATTTACAATTATGGACATTGTCTGCAAGTGCATCGGACACAAAAGTAATTCTAAAAAAATAAGATTAACAAAATGTTAATCTTAATTCATTGCAAACCCTAGATCAACACATGTCCAGAGTTCTTGCATGTTGCAAACCCGATGATCATGATCCAAATTCAGATCTGGGTTTAATTTGGATCATGATCATCAAACCCAAAACACTCCAGATCTGAAATAACCTAAGCTTAACAAGATATCTCAGACATTTATTTCTTCTGCAACTAAAGAAATAACCTAAAATCTATTCAGGGAAAAAGAAATAACAAGATATCTCAAATTTGAAAGTTGAAACTCAAATCATTTAAAGCAGAAAAAATTTCTTTAGCAGAAGAAGGAAAAGAAGAAATACCTGTTCGTCATCGAGCCATTCTTGAATTTTTTGTGGGACTCTCGGTCTGAGAGCGCCGAAGACAGAGAATGATTTGAATAGCAAATAGAGTAAATGGATCGAATGCTAAATCGGAGTAGCAGATCTTACGACTGGAGCGGATTTATTATCAGGAAAGTTCTCTTTGTACGTCTTCCTGAACTCCTGCCTGTAATTTCCACCGCCAGAAAATGAGAACTCGGGAAAAAAATTTAAACGCACATCAAATAAATCTCCCAAGGTTAAGAAACCTTTCTGAACTCTTGGAAATAAAATTTAAAAACAGAAATCTCACATGAAAATGAAGAACGCTCCGATTGGTCGCTTTGGAGCACCAGAGTTTTTCTTGCTTGATTTGTGTTTCTTCACATTTGGATCGGCCTTAGCTTGACGTTTCTTCAAAACCCTGCAAAATGAAAATGAAATCATAGAATCAACATCAAAGAAGACAGTAATCGAGAAAAACATATAAAACCATCAAAACACGAAGGAGTGAAGTAGAAACACGAAGATCTTACTCTGCATCAGGTTTTTTGGGAGCAATGGAGACGGATTTCGGTCCTCTCATAGCGTCTTTGCTTGAAGGAAATCAAAAACAGTAGCAGAAAGAGTATTAGAGAAGAAGATGGCCGAAAACTCAAAATGCAGAGACGAACAGAGAAGACCAAGAAGATCGAGAGTTAGAGGAGACCGAGAGAGAAAGAGAGGAGAGGAGGGTAACCGCAGCTGCGCAGGTGAGCAGAGGATGAAGCCGCAGTAGCGTAGGAGGTGGCCGGAGCAGCGCAGGAGGAGCATGGAGCAGGGGAGCACGAGCTGGAAGCGGCCGGAGCAGAGGATGGAACCGGAGGTGGGAGCACGGAGAAGTAAGGAGCAGGAGGATGAGAGGAAGAGAGGGAAAATGGAGGGAAAGAGGAAAAGAAGTGGGAAAAGGGAAAAAGTTCGGGCCCTAAATCCCCAAATACGGGGCCTTAGCGGCATGATTTAGAAACGCTGCTACATCCTTTTATATTGTGCCGGCGCAATTTTCCATCCGCGGCAACTTATAATAAGTGTCGTGGACGCTGGCATTCCCGCCAAGTTTTTCGCGGCGTGTTTTAAAAAAGTGCCCTTAATGATACGATCAATAGGGGCATTTATGAAAAAAATGCCGCGGTATATTATTCCTGTTTTATCATCTGCGGCATTTCAATTAAAATGCCGTTGTTTGTGTCTTTTAAAGGCATTTTTTGTTAAGCGCCATTAAAAAGGTGACGCTGAAAGCCAATAATTTTGTAGTGATAACTCTACCTCATATATTGGGTAGAGACTAACATATACTATACTTACCGAGGTACCACATGTTTTACACATTATCCGGTACATACGGCTTGTCTACACATTATCCGGTGTATACGACTTGTCTTACCTTGATATTAGGCTTGTTGGTACTCGGGTAATGCAAAACTCAATCATACAGTCATACTTGTGTGCTTGTATAGTACTTATGATCTTGTTTTTTTATCATGTTTGTGTATATTCGATTCATGAGTGAGTGTAAGTGAGAAATGATAAACTCTCGATTAAACCACACCTTAAATTATTAATTTAGGGTTCTCGAAGAGTCATCATAACGGTAATTACTGTCATGATAATACTTCTAAATCACACAACCATAATTCCAAATTTGATTTAACCCAATAGTTACCATCTATGCAAATGATACATCATACATCAAAATAGATAAATTCATTTTTATCATGGTTGATAAATTAAAATGCATTTAATAGGGTTTTTATAATAATAATTGTGAAATTAAATCACTCAAAATATATTAATCTCACATAAAATGTCATATATTTGATTTAACTAATAACCCTAATGTTACCACAACATCACATATTTTCATCATTATCACAAACATTCCATAAATCTCACAACATCATTTTCTCCATTCTCTATCATACATAATCTACAAAAAATTCATTTCCCCTTATTGAGTCATACATAAAAAATCATAATAGATAAACTCTCCAAAATCACAAGAATCTTACATGGAATCTACATAATAATAATCATGCTTTAATCATTTTCTTTAGATCTTGATCGTTTCATTCTTATTTACATAGATTATCATATTAGTATAAAGGAATCCATATTTACTTCTGTTGATTGCTTTCCTACGATCTATCACTTGAGAATAGTCTTTGATCTCAATCTCCAATCACTTCTCTTCTTCTCTAGTTAAAAGTTCCTAGAAAACCCTATGTTTTCCCTTTTCTAGATCATCAAAACTCTTAGAAAATTTTTCCAACCTTTGACTCATGAAATAGGGTCTTACGTTTTTTGAAATTTCTGTACGTGATCTCCGATTGATCGAGACTTAGGGCCAATCGATCGGACCCTACTGGACCTGGCCAATTGATCGGTCTGATGGCTCTGATTGATCGGTCCGTTCTGGTCTTGGCCAATCAATTGATCCTTATGGCTCCGATCGATCGGACCCTGACAAATCCGATTTTTTTTAAAAAGTGTTTTGCTACTTTTCGATTTACTTCTTTTTCATGTAATTCAATTTTAAAAACAATTTAAATTAAATGATTTATTTGAGTTTTAAAATTCATACGTTTCACATTAATTTTATAGGCTTAATTGCATTAAACGGGGGGGGCTAGAGCTCTCCGTCCCCTCGTCTCTCCCCCTTTCCCAAGCTACACTCCTATTAAACCTATAGAGATTTTTTTTTTTCAAAATTTTGGGGGACTTGAAGCTCCCCTTGGCCCCATGTGGCTCTGCCTTTGTGCATACCACATTCACATAGACAACCCTCAATCTCAACTCAAGCCTTTAACCACACACGCCCCTAAAAAAAAAGAGGGTGAGGTGAGAGTACTTAAGGATAAGGACCCTACCATGTCAGTAATGGATGCGGGATGAATGGGCTACCCAAAGCTTTCCTTTTTTCCACAACACTCACGCACCCAATCCAACAACATCTTTTTTCTTTTGATAATATATTGAAAACACACATGTAAACTCATACATACTACATTCACACACACAACTCTCAATCTTAACTTAAGCTTTTAACCACACACACTCCTAAAAAAAAAGGGTGAGGTCATATTACTTAAGGAGAAGGACCCAACCATTGGTAATCGATGTGGGATGAATGGACTACCCAAAGCTTTCATTTTTTCCACTTCTTTTTCTTTTGATAATGAGTAGTGATTTAACATTCTCGATGGTACCTACAATCGAGAGTTGGACAGTTGGATTAGAAATCCAATGGTATCAAACATAAAGTGAGGCCCACCATTTAAAACATGTGAGCCTTGATGCCATTGGATTTCAATCCAGCGGTCTAACTCTCGGTAATAGGTACTATAGATTTTAATCACTTTCCTTTAATAAAAATATATTAAAAACACACACATAAACTCAGACACACCATATTCACACACCCAACTCTCAACCTCAACTCAAGCCCTTAACCACGTAACCTTTGAAAAAGAAGAGGTGAGAAGAGGTAAGGGGGGAGTACTCAAAGGAGGTGAGATGGAAGCTAAAGGAGGAAAAAAAAAGGTTTACGTATAGTTTTAATGGCGAAAACACCCTACCATCTCTCTAACTATATAATCTCTTCCCCCCTCTTTTTTTTTTTTTTTTGGGGGGGGGGGGGGAACTCGGGGTGCCCCCAACCCTTCGACCCTTCGGGTCAGGGACCTGAGGGTGCGACATGAGCCTGCAACCCGCCACAGGTAATGGTCCCCAAAGGGGGAGTGACGAATGGAGCCCAGGACCTGACCTCCCGCTTGGCAAGAGACCCAGGAACCATTGGTCCACCCCTTAGGGGTTTCACTATATAATCTCTCACACTTCACTTTAGAAAGTTGGGGCTGGTCTCGTGTTTAGGGTTTCTGGTTCGCCGATCTCAAACCCTATTTACAACCAAAGGAAGGAGACATAAGCGTCACTGCGAAAAATGGTAAACCGAGAACCCTTTTTTTCCCATATACTTCCATATGCACTCTCTATATGTATATTGCTCAGGTTTGTAGAGGATCTAGTTTAAGTTTCTCTTTTATGATATTGATAATACCAGGTCGAAGGATGTAGGATTTCGTTTTATTTAGTTTTATTCTGTTATTTTTGTACTGATTTCATGAATTTCAGTGAGAATCGATTATATTTGCCCAGTAAAAAACAACCTATATGTGGATTGACACCAGCATTTCTGCTTTTCCTTGTTTATCATATATTACGCTTTATTCTAGGTCAGATCCGTATGTAATCTTCATCGATTCAAGAATATGTGAAGGAGGTTGCATTAAGGGTTTTTTTTACATTCGATAGATTTGTTGCATTTTTAAGAAATGGGCAGTTTAATTTGTAAACAAATGTTTTCGTAGTGATTTCTAGAGCTTTCAGTGTCATTACATGATCCTGTCACTGAAATTTCAAATAAAAGCTCTCTTTTTATTTTTGCCTTTTGTTTCATTTAATCTGCAGGCCCCAAAAAGAGGCGGAAAAGCGCCTGCAGCACCGGCTAAGAAGAAGCCGGTAATTATTGCAAATTTTTATTTGTATTAGAAAGTTATTCCATCACTCATCCAGACTTTCAGTGACGAGGTTTATTTGTTCTCATAAATTAATTTTTTTGTCTATTTCAGGAGAAGATAGTTAACCCGTTATTTGAGAAGCGGCCCAAGCAGTTTGGTATTGGAGGAGCATTGCCTCCGAAGAGGGATCTCCACCGGTTTGTGAAGTGGCCAAAGGTTGTTCGAATTCAAAGGCAGAGGAGGATCCTCAAGCAGCGGTTGAAGGTTCCACCGGCACTGAATCAGTTCACAAAGACACTGGACAAGAATCTGGGTATGATTTCCAGAAAAATTGTCTATTTTCGCTGTTATGTTACTTTGTTTGTATCCAATGATTTTATTTTGGTGTTAAAGACGAAGGGTGCAGATTTAATAGCTAAAATTGTCAAGAGGGTAAAACTTCTGGTATAGACCATAGAGCCCATCCAAAATGAGTTAAAAGGCAGAGGAGTTTGGTTGGGTAAAATACTAAAATTTCTAATCTAATAGAAAGGTCCAGCATGCTGCATGGATGAACCACTCTGTTGAAGCAGGAGTTTTAGATTCCTTTTTGATTTTTGTTGTGTCTGATTGTCCCTATTTCTGTCCATTACCTTTTTATTTTATTATTATTTTAATCTTCTTTATTTTTTGTTGGCAAAGAGATGCACTCGTTCTTTTAAGATGTTCATTTGGTCTATTATTAATTTGCCTAAATCTATTTTATACATGGAGGGTTGTTCTTGGCCCTCTCGTCATTTTCTCTCTTTTAATGATTTGTGATGACATTGGATTGCTCTAGACTGGATTTTGCCATTCTTTATTGTGTTCATTTCAGAGATGAGTTTTCAATAATGAATGTACTTTGATACTTTTAATTGCAAAACAGAAAGGTCTGTTCCACTTAGTATTGTAAAAGGTGCAAATTTTATGATTGATATTCGTCTCTTTGTTTTAGAGTGTTGTTTCGTTGGTGGGCAACAATTCCTCCCATACACAACTTTTTTTTGGATCTATGAAAAAGTTGTGTTTTGAGTCTCAACTTACTTTGCAGACATTTTTTGGGTCAATGCACTGACATTCACAAATTTCCACCCATCATCAGAGTTAATGAAAGCCACAATTTTAGTTTACTATGTTTATACAAAGAAATGGTTTTGTCGTTTTGAGAAGTTTGAATTATAGTAGTGTTGTATATGCGATGCCTAGGTGACTGCTTATCCTAGCCGGGGCCCCGAGCATCTGCATCAGAGTTTGATTGATGAGAATCCATCGATACTTACGCTTTCTTTCTAGCATGTATTCTTTTCCCCTTTTGATTATTGAATGACGATTTAATGTGTTGTATTGATCTTAACAATGGAGAGATTACTAGTAAATGTCTTTCTTTACACCCATCTACAGCAACGAGCCTGTTTAAGATGCTTCTCAAGTACAGGCCTGAGGACAAAGCGGCAAAGAAGGAGCGTCTGCTGAAAAGGGCGCAGGCTGAGGCTGAAGGAAAGACCATTGAGGTTAAGAAGCCTATTGTTGTGAAGTATGGACTCAACCATGTCACCTACCTTATTGAGCAGGTATAGATTCAACTTGTTATTCACATACATACTGTTCCCACCA
This sequence comes from Tetracentron sinense, assembly GCA_015143295.1. Lineage (NCBI taxonomy): Eukaryota > Viridiplantae > Streptophyta > Magnoliopsida > Trochodendrales > Trochodendraceae > Tetracentron > Tetracentron sinense. Next base: position 1,057,586 of record CM026573.1, on the reverse strand, counting down.
TCATAAGCTTCACATAGTATTCTTCTTCAATTAATGGAAATCCTGATCTGGTCTTCTTTACAGAACAAGGCACAATTGGTGGTTATCGCTCATGATGTGGACCCGATAGAGCTGGTTGTTTGGCTTCCTGCCTTGTGCAGGAAGATGGAGATCCCCTACTGCATTGTGAAGGGAAAATCACGTTTGGGATCGGTAATCCTGTCTTTAATCTGATTACTGATCAAAAATAAATTATGTCTTTAATATCATCTTCCGCAAAACTTTCCTGCTCAAAGCAGTGTTCTGGAATAAATGTTGATTTATAATTCCTTTCTGCAGATTGTTCACAAGAAAACTGCGGCAGTTTTGTGTTTGACCACAGTAAAAAATGAAGATAAGTTGGACTTCAGCAAAATCTTAGAGGCTATCAAGGTGGGTGTTTCTGTTTGTTTCCTTTCTTTCAGTGTTGAATAGTATTGATTTGATCTTTTATGACTCTGGCTGCTGTTTTAGGCCAACTTCAATGACAAGTATGAGGAATACCGGAAGAAGTGGGGTGGCGGGATCATGGGCTCGAAATCTCAGGCCAAAACCAAGGCCAAGGAGAAGTTAATTGCCAAGGAAGCTGCACAGAGGATGACCTAGAAGGGCAGTATCACCTGTTATTATATTGTTATATCACTAGCGGAGGCTTTTTGTCCTAGAATTTTCTATATTCAGAAATTCCGCAGTAATTTAAGAGCAACATAGATTGTTTACATTTAGTCCATCTTCCTTTTCTTTCTAACTATTTTCCCACCTCACTTCTCCATGTTATTGGTTCTGAGTATGGGCAGTTTGATGGAGTAGGATCTCTTTGCTGTTGAGAAAACCAGTCACTTTATTCTTATTTGTGTTATATATTAAAGGACCTGTCTTCTTTAAATTGTGATGATCCAATTATTTGATTTTCAAAGGTTAGTATGAAACCCATTTTGGATCAGTAAGCTTAGTATGACACCCTAAGCATGATCGAATAATGTATTAGAGATGTAAGGTCCGTCACCTGCTGCTGTATGTGCTTGGATGATAGGAGATTTCAAGCTGTTTGTTGTAACTCGGCCCAAGTACTGGTGTTTTTTGTTGAGACATGATAGAAGGACGTGGCTGATGGTTTGCACCTTAGGTTGTCCTGTTTTATGTGTGCTACTAATACTTTCTGTTGGATGTTTGATTAGTAGATTATTTCATACCAGCCTCCAAGGTAGACCTGCAAACATATAGATGGATCTTGCCATTTTTTGTGTCCCATCTAAGGAAACCTTTTCAGGGTTAAAGCATGCTAATTAGATATGATCAAGTCGTACAGTTTTATTGATCTGATTGTATGGTTTTATTATGAGTAGTGATAGGTGTACCATGAATTCCTTTCCCAAATGAGGTGGTGCCTTAGGTTTGGGAATGGAATTCATGGGTACGTTAACTATTAGGAGGAGGGGGCACCAATGAGGTGGTGCCTTAGGTTTGGGAATGGAATTCATGGGTACGTTAACTATTTCCCTTTTTATTATATAGGATGGCTTTTGGGGCCAGGATGTATTGTGGTTGGGTCCATATAACAGTTGATGCTTCCCATCTGCAGTGTATATGCGTGTCCATTCTGTTGAATGAAGTAACCAAATGCAGGCTATATTCTCATTGGTTCCAACCAAAAATCTGATGTTGAACCAGGTATCATGGGCATGGCCTATCTATCAGCCTGCAAGTTGGAGTTTGACGATCTTGAACTGATTAAGTACTTGTTTTGGCTTGTTAGGTGGAGTTTGGCAACACTAGTCTAAAAATGAGTGCTTATTTGAAAATTATGCTCAGTTAAACGGTAGATTGTTGAGTTAAAAGGTCAATTGCATGTGTACATTGTAGGCATGCAATTAACCTTCAACTTAACAATCTAAAGACCAACTAAGCATAATTTTCAAATAAACACTAGTGTTACCAAATGCCACCTTAGTATTCCTCTTCTGCACTTTGTTTCTTTTCCATTTGCTGACAACTTCCATGGCAAAGAAGGAAGAATGTTAGGTACCTCTGCACCGTTTTAAGAGCATCTCCAACCCACTTTATTTTTGCCAAAGTAGCTAACCAGAAGCAAAAAAGCCGACTTCAATGGACTCGCCAATTTGACTCACTCTTTAAGGAAGACAATTCTGCTCGCCTAATTAACTCGGCATCGCATTTTTACCCTTATTTTTTTAAAAAAAACGACCATTGGGTTTTGTGAATACAAAGAGGCTTGATTGAAATGGGGACGGGGAAGGAGAAGGGAGAAGATAGGGCGTGTGTTGGAGTAGAACTTGAAGATTGGGCTCCCTGTCTGTCAATCCATCCCCATTTTGACGAAAAAATAAATAAAAGATAGCACCACGTTGGAGCACCGTTCCAACCTTGCAACAATAATGCTAAGGGTTCTCTCTTTTCTCTCTGGGAAATTTCCCTTTTTTGGACCCTTTTTTTTGAAGAAATCTCAAAAGCATCTTTTTTTTGAGGACTTATTGTTTTAGATCTCTAATGTGTGTGGGTGAGAATTAAACTCGTTTTAGACAAGTACACCCTTCTGTGCACATAAAGAATACTAAGATAAGTAGGAGGATGAAGAGAAGAAGGAAAAAAAAAAGAAAGAAGGAAGAAGATGAAGACTAAAAACACTCTCCCTCTTTGTTCTATTGTTTTTCTCCTAAAATCGAAACAAAACTATCTTTCACAAAGAAAGAAAGGAAGAAGAAAAATAAAGAGGAAGGGTTAGACGATTTTTTTTTTTTTCAATTTTATTGTTTATAAAAAAAATCAAAATTAAAATATTGATAATCTATTGATTTGTATCACAGTATCAAAAAAAATTATCGAATTCTTATTTTGAGAAATCGAAATTCTTTTTGTTAAATTGGAAAAAAAATTATGTATAGCAATTTTTTTTATATGTTGGAAAAAAAAAATTGATATATCGATTTTTTTTCGAAATATCAAAAATTTAATTTAATATATCTAAAAAAAGTTTCGATATATTGAAATTTTTTTCCTTCGATTTATTGATGTTTTTCTTGATTTTATTGATGTTTTTTTTTTCTTGATTTATCAATTTTCTTTAGTTCTTCAATTTTTTTTGATAAATCAAACTAGGGGTGTATTCGGACCAGGCTTTGCCCTACTCGATTCGGCTTGAAAGGGTTTATTCTATCGAAGCCCTGTTCGGCTCGAAATCAAGTTTGAAAAGTCGGCTCGAAACTCTGCCCGAATTCAAAAGCATGGCTCGAAGCTCAGCCCAAATCGTGTTAGCATATAGGTTTCCACCTTAGGTCTCTTACTAATTTTAATGATAACACAATAATGTAATCTGATTTGTGTTACTAATGTCTCGATTGAGTCTATGTGAAAAACAGAATACCAAGAGCATTAACAAATCCATTCTAGGAAAAAGCATAAAAATGACATCATCAAATGAGAAGATTCAACATCAAGTCAAAGCAAGCCAATTTGATCATATTGAAGATACGAAAGATCATGCCAAAGGCCAAAGTCCAAAGTCCAAGTCGGATCTTGAACAAGAAATGGATGATTATGAAGTCAAAGATGAATTAAAATCAAGATCAAGAATGAAGATTAAAGACTCTTCTTAAGTTTAATCATAGTTAAAGGAGTGTCAAAAGGGACACATGGACACGTCATTTGACTACATAATCAAATGCTTGGTGGGCTAATCACTGTCCACACCATGCATTTGACTATGTAGTCAAATGTTGTCCCTTTTTAACACTCTTTTAACTATGATTAAACTTAAGAAAATTAAATTTAAAATTAATATATGTTTTTTTTTATTTTTTAAATTTAAATTTTTATTTTTAAAAATTAAGGTTAACTTGTTTAACAAGAGTGAGTGAATATTAGCCACAATTGATGTGAGGTAAAAAGGGGCATGAATTAGGGAAAAGTACGGAAATAGGCTTCGGTTTTTGAAGAATTACGGAAACCAGCTCCCTTTTTAGGGAGTTATTTTTTCCAGCCTCCACGCCTGTGTAGAGCTGAAGCGTGCGGGAGGGCTTGTGAGAATGTCCAAAATGCCCCCGTAAAAACTTAATAGTTTATGTCTAACTCCCCATTCCATCGAATACCATACCTACCCATTTCGAACGCAGATGAAGAAGAAGGAAGAAGAAGGAGGAGGAAGAAGGAAGAAGGAGGAAGGAGGAAGAAGGAAGAAGAAGAAGGAAGAAAAAGCCTCCTCACGCACGCTTCAGCTGTCAGATTAAGAGGTATGTTGAAAATTTCGAAATCGAAATAGTCTTGTTCATTGTTCTGCATTTCGAACTCATTATGGATTGAAACCCTAAAACCTAAGGAAGATAAACCCTAAACCCCTGTAAGAAAAATCAAAAAAATCCTTAAACAGCTCAAATAAGATTTACAGTCTTGAATTCGAGATAACTGTCTCGAATTCGAGATGGTTATCTCGAATTCAAGACAACCATTTCGAATTCATGACTGTTATCTCGAATTTAGGACAACCATCTTGAATTTAGGATGGTTATCTCGAATTCAGGATGGTTGTCTCGAATTCAGCACAACCATCTTGAATTCAGAATAGTTATCTCGAATTCAGGACAACCATCTCGAATTCAGGACAACCATCTTGAATTCAGGATGGTTATCTCGAATTCAGGATGGTTGTCTAGAATTCAGCACAACCATCTTGAATTCAGGATAGTTATCTCGAATTCAGGACAACCATCTTGAATTCAGGATAGTTATCTGGAATTCAGGACAACCATCTTGAATTCAGGACAACCATCTTGAATTCAGGATGATTTTCTCTAATTCAGGACAACCATCTTGAATTCAGGATGATTTTTTTGAATTCAGGACAACCATCTTGAATTAAGGATGGTTATCTCGAATTCAGGACAACCATCTTGAATTCAGGATGGTTATCTTGAATTCAGGACAACTATCTTGAATTCAGGATGGTTTTCTCAAATTCAGGACAACCATCTTGAATTCAGGATGGTTATCTCGAATTCAGGACAACCATCTTGAATTCAGGATAGTTATCTTGAATTCAGAACAACCATCTTGAATTCAGGATGATTATCTCGATATTGCATAACACATTTAGTGAATTCGATACACATTTTATCCGTTATTTGAATTATTTTTAATATTGTAAGTCTTTATTGGAAAACATTGACATTGTTGAGTTGTTGCGTTGTTTTTTCTTGATGTTGCAGATAATGAATGTATCAGTGATTTGTTGTTATGACGGAGAATGGAAGATTCTCCCTGACAGTTCCTACGTATATGAGGGTGGAAAATCGAAATTGATACAGTTGTTTAGTGGAATGACACATGAGCAACTTTTAAGCAAAGTTTAGAGATTGACTAAATCCTGGCGGGAAGAAACTGAGATGAAAGTGAGGTCTATGTTCCCTACACACCCGACAATTCCTCCTACTGATATTGAAGATGATGAAGACTTGTTAGTATTTATTTCAGAATGTGAGCGAGCACAAACTCATAATGTACTTTTGCCAATATATGTAACCGAAGTTGCAAAGGGAGTAGAACAGTGTGGTCCACCCTCTTTGAGTTACGAAGGTTTTCCTGAATACGAGACTGCCGTTCCCCATGTGAACGAGGGTGATACTTGTCATGTCCTTCAGCCTTCTACAGTCTATGTTCCCGACCCTGTCCTACCAACCGTACCTTGGCCCTTTGAAGACTTGACAATAGGACCAAGTCAATATACTTGCTTTGTGCCTAACACATATGCATATTATGGTGATACCAGTAGAGGCGACAACTAGCATAGTGAAGAATGTGGTGTTCAGGATAATGAATGTGCTAATGTTGGTGAATGTGCTGATGCTGAAGATGAAGATGAAGATGATGATGATGATGATGATGATGATGATGATGATGATGATGATTATTCAGTGGAGGTAGATGAAGATGTTGCCAGAGACGATGTTGATGAGGGTCCTATCCGCTCAAATATCCCAACGGTTGATATCCGTAGCTCCTCTAGGTCTACTTTTCGGCAAGTCAGTCAAGGCCCTTCAACAAATGTGATTGAGAATGATGATTATGTGAATTTCGATCCTTCAGGCCTTGTAGCTACACTCGAGAATGCGGATGATATTTCACTTGGACAATTGTTTAAAGATAAGAGGTGCTTACAGAATGTGTTGGCAAAGTATGCAATGACAAAAAACTTCCAATACAGGGTTGTGGATTCAAATAAATCAAAGTTTGTAGTTAAGTGCCTTGGGGGTAATTGTACTTGGAGGCTGCGTGCATCAAAGGTGAATGAGTCGGGTGTCTTCAAGATAAAGACTTATAATTCACATCATTCGTGTGGGTTTCCCTTAACTGGACCCCGATCATCGACAAACATCTAGTTTGGTTGTTAGTGACATGGTCGTGGGACGAATCGAGGGTCGTGTGGCATCTAGGCCCAAAGAGATTATTCATGATGTTTGGAAACAATATGGAGTGCAAATGAGTTATCGGAAAACGTGGAGATCTAGAGAGATTGTAATAGAAAATGTTAGAGGATCATACGACCAGTCGTACGCTGACCTCCCTGCTTATTTGTATGAGCTACGCAGGACCAACCCGGGAACAGTAACTGCAGTATTGAGTGATCCAAATACTGGTGCATTTGAAAGGTGTTTTGTGGCCCTTGGACCTTGTATAAGAAGTTTTCAGCTCAGTTTACGAAGAGTATTAGCCGTTGACGGGACGCATCTAAAGGGTAAGTACAAGGGGATCTTAATCATAGCAACATCACTTGATGGTGACAACCACATATGTCCAGTTGCTAATGGAATAGCTGAATCAGAGAACAATGACAGTTACAAGTGGTTTTTAAAACAATTAGCTGACTCACTTGGGTACATGGAAGGGTTAGTCATTATAATTGATCGACACGCTAGTTTGATAAGCCAAGTCCCCATTGCATTCCCACATGCAGTTCATAGTTATTATTCATATCACATTAGCCAGAATATGCATGCAACATTCAAGGATGAAGGACTGAAACCGTTATTTTGGTTGGCCGTAAAGACATGCATGTTCAACAAGTTCCAAGAGTTTATGTCACGTCTTGCCAGCGCAAACCCCGAGGCACATGAATGGTTATCTGCAATTCCAAAAGAAAAATGGGCATCTGCATATTTTCCTGAGCTGAGGTATAACATTGTAACTACTAATATAGTTGAATCGATCAACAGTTTGCTTAAGGAAGCGAGAGAATATCCAGTCACAGTGCTTTTAGAGGATGTGCGCCTTAAGATCCAACGAATGTTCTTTAACCGATGTAACAAGCGATGGAAATGAATGGAAGCCCAACAACATGGGCTGAGGGTAAATTGCAGAGGAGACTTGCTAAAGCACGTTATTTGAAATGTGACGGAATCATTCGGTATGAGTATTATGTGAGGGGAAAATTTAATGCTACAGTGAAGCTTCTTGAACGTACCTGCACCTGTAGGAAATTTGATGTTCAGGGGTTGCCTTGTGTACATCTTTTGGCTGCCTGTAATAAGTATCGACATGATCCGTATGTATACTTTTCTCCCTACTATACATTTGATATGTATCGAGTCACCTATGAAGAGTCAATATATCCGGTACATGACAAAAAACATTGGGATCTCCCAGATGAAGTAATAGTCGAGACCAAGCGGATGAAACCCCCTGTACAGAAAAGAAGCACGGGAAGACCGAATAAGAACATAATTCTTTCACAAGGCGAAGAAAGGTCTACTGTAAGATGTGGTAGATGCAAACAAAGTGGTCATAATAGACAAACATGTACTAATGTAATCCCACAAGTATGATCATTTCATAATGAGAATTCAAAGAGTTTTTGTATGTTCGAATATTGTACTACTGAATCAATGCATGATTTTCCTCTTCGGTGGGTCAGTGCTACACTTGTAGTCTACAAATTATAAAATTTCATATAACTACTTAAATTAACATATTAAAAATCAGCCCTTGGACCATGTACTTGAGTTGTATATAAAGGGGGACAAATGGCAAAGAAGTCTCAAGACACAACCTGTAATTTAAAACTTGAGATTTAGTGTAAGCAACAATCTCGAATTCGAGATTGGTTAGGTTGAATTCGAGATGGTTATCTCGAATTCGAGATAATTTGGATGATTTGGAGATAACAATCTCGAATTCAGGCTTAGACCCTGTTGTACTTGAGCTTTTATAATGCAAGCAACAATCTCGATATCGAGATAACAATCTCAAATTAGAGCTTGGTTAGGCTGAATTCGAGATAGTTATCTCGAATTCGAGATTGGTTAGGCTGAATTCGAGATGGTTATCTCGAATTCGAGATTGGTTTGCCTGAATTACAGATTGGTTAGCTTGAATTCGAGACATGAACTGTAAATGAGCTATATTGATCCAAAGCATTAAATCCATAATAAATCCATTATAAATCTAGTACATACATCCAATGTCGGGTGAGAAGGTTGAAACATACATCTATAAGATGAATTTACATATGGGTGCCCCATGATATTCTTTTGATCCCCTCATAATCCAAGTTGTAGCATTCTGGTTTGTCTACATATACTTCTGTTCCAAACTTTTTAGGGCCTTGCAATACATAAGATGAATTTACATATAGAATTTGCCTAAAGAAACATGAATGGTGAAGATTGCCGTCCGGGAAATAACCACTTCCCATTTGAGCACTAGGTGCTTCTGGCGGCCGGATGTTCTCCTTCCCCAAATAACCACCTCCCACTTGATCCAGCAATTAAAATTTTAAAAAATTAATAGATAAATGTGATTGAATATGGTATTGAGACTAGCTAGTCCTACATTTTTTATTTATTCTCTTAAGTGGTATAAAATAAAAAAGATTGGATATGGGAAGACTTTTGTTTTACCTGGTAATGTATATTTCTTTCCGTATATACGAACCACCAATTTCCACTCATGTTGATCTCCATTGTAAACGGAAGTATTGGTGCAGGCTTCACCGAATAATTGTGGAAACACCTGATATATCCAACAATGAAGTTCAAATTTCTATTAGGAACAACTGATAGTTAGTAAGAGCATTAGAACTCACAGTCCTTATCCTGATTGGGCATTAGAACAACTGATAGTTAGTAAGGCATGGCAATCTCATCCATCATCTCGTAAGCTATCCGCTTTCGGAACTTGTTAACATCAATCTATAAATTAAAAATACGTTGAGCGTAATAGTGAGTCAGATAAATTAAAAATACTGTGAGCATGAATAATGAATCAGAGGAAAATGTGTAATACCTACTTAAAATTAATCTCTAAATTGGAACATAGGAAATCCAGATTTTTCATCATGAATATTCCACAATCGTGCCTGATACACATAAACAACACATTTCATCAGTACATTCTAGGTAAAAAAAGTGAGGTACATTACAAGTAAATTGCTTATTTTCATATAGACGTACGGATTATTCTGTTTCGGTAAGTCAATGACCTCCTGCACCACCCACTCATGTCCTAGAGCCTCCACATCGCCGAACATATGAAAGAGGGTAGGGATGCACTCTGTCAGTCCACGTAGTTCTGCTTCATATCTTGTTGAGACATTGTCGAAGTATGAGTCAAGAATTAGGACCTCCCTTCTTGGAGGTTCTAACACCGCCAAAACCCAATGGTGGCTACTGAGAAACGGGATGTACACCCTTTCAACCGACCACATGGCCGGTCGCCCATCCACCCCCTCAACGATGGGGGTAATGTTAGAGTTTAATTGATTCCTTAACAAGTCACGAATCGTAGAGTCATTTGTATTGATATATGATCGTAAAGTGTCTGCTTTTATAAGTAGGAATTCTTGTGAAGACACTAAATAATTAGAATACCGTCAAGAGTGAATGTAGATAATGAATTAATAAATACCCGCCTTACCATAAACCACGTAGGTAAAAAGACACAGGACTGGGCGTAAAGATCAGGATGTCTTGCATGTCGTTGAGATCAGGATGTCTTGCATGTCTTTTCTTCTTCTTTTTCTTTCTCTTTCTCTATCTCTTTTTCTCATAGCGACCATTTCTGATACATAATTATCAAACATCTCGGTCAGGCGATTCATTTTCATGTCTAAGGCATCAAACCGTCTGACAAAATAACGTTTGAGTCGCTTGTATAAAGATGGGTGTGATTTCGATTGTACATCGTGTACCTGAAATGGTAGGCATTAGAACACAATAAAATTTGAATATATTGAATAAATGGGTCAGAATTTGAGATTACAGTCCTATATATGTCATTTTTAGCCCGAATTCGAGATAATAAGGTCCTATTTGAGATAACAATCCCGAATTCGAGACTGTTATCTCGAATTCAGGATACCAGTCTCGAATTGGACCTTATTATCTCGAATTGATGCTAAAAATAGTTATCTGGACTGTAATCAGGCTGTTTAAGAGCATTCCTAGCAGCCTCATCAACAAATATTATTGTGAATTTTGGGTACTTACATGTTTTGACCTTTGCTCATGTACCGGAGAGAGACTATCCTCCTCCTTGTCATCATCCAACTTATCCTACTCTACTTCCTCATCCTTAACACCATCCTACTCAGGACTATCATTCTCACCATCTTCATCACCATCCTCATCATCACCATCATCCTCATCATCATCATCCTCAGATCCCATTATTGCAAGGACACCCCTTACTACTTCTTGCTCCTTCTCAAGAGCAGTGACTTTTAACTTAAGAACATCAAGCTGTGAACATAAAATTAAGTTAGGACTAAGCAAAAAAATATATATATATTGTACTAACTTTTGTACCTCTTCAAATTAAATATCTTCTCTTCTAATGTCTTGGAGGTTTTATAACTAGTATCTTTCCAACGTAGAACACGAGGGAACATATCAGTAGGAGGAGGAGATCCACGGGAACATAATTTTCCAAGTGCGGGAATGCACTCAAACATCCAAATCTATCATCATTAGAATTTGAAATGAAAATAAAAACAGGAGTGTAATTACAAATTAAACATACATCAATGATATAATATACCTGAAAAGCAATACAACATCCGTTAATGTTGTATTGTGGAGTATCTATATGTGTCATTTCAATACTTTTCTTAAATATCGAGTACCCTACAGTGTCCCAAGGGTATTTATTGATGGTATCGAAATCCTCTACAAGATCCAAGTAGTCAATCTCAATGTTCGAGTGTGTCTCTTTTGCAATGATCAATAACTCCACATATAGGACCAATGCAATCTTGATTGCGTCCATATCATTGTCACACGCCTCTAACACCCTAATCAGGTCCAATTTTTTTATAAGTTGTACTTCACCAAACTTACGAACCTTTAGGGAGGTTGGAGAACTGACAGGTACTATGACAGGAGGGACACCTATAGTAGCATTTAAACTCATTATCAAGGTGAAGTCTAACAACCTAAACCGCATAACACTACCAGCTACATCAAAAGTAAGTGCATCCCTACGCCTCTGAAGTAGGTGGTGCAATGTCTGACCACATTGAAGATTTTTAGGCAAATCATAAAGATGCCCAAAGCAAGTCTGCATCCACAAAGACTTCCTCTTAGGATGAGCCTCCAAGTGCGGCTTTATTTTTTCAAACCATTCTTTCATGGTACATTTCACAGAGGGTTGGACCTTTTCCACCTCTTTCCCTTTACCTCTACCTTCCCATTTTTCTTTGTTTTTTGGCATCTTCAATCTGCAAGTATTAATAAAATTGCTTAGTAATACATAGAAAGACTGAATTCCAAAATAAACAATCTTGAATTCGAGATTATAATCCTGAATTCGAGATGGTTATCCTGAATTCGAGATGGTTATCTCGAATTCGAGATAATAATCTCGAATTCGTGGAAACCATTTCGAATTCGAGACTGTTATCTCGAATTCAGGATGTTGAAAGAATCATTGGGTTTTTCTTACAGGGTTTAGGGTTTATCTTCGTTAGGGTTTTAGTTCCTTAGGATTTATGTTCCTTAGGTTTTAGGGTTTCAATTTTGTTAATTTTAAGGTTCCATAATGAATATACATTCCCCTACAGGGTAATACATAGGAAGAACCAGTTCATGATTGCATCAGAAATAAATACCTCAGTTTGTAAATATTTTCGAGTGAAGAAGAACCAGTTCCTTCTTCACACTAATAAATATTAAGGCTTAATTCTGAATTCGAGATTGTTAGGTTGAATTCGAGATAACCATCTCGAATTCCAGACAGTTATCTCGAATTCTATATGGTTATCTCGAATTCAACCAAACAAATTCGAGACTTATTATCTCGAATTTAAACTATTCAAAGGAAGTTTGATTTTGATATTTTACACATACCTCTTAATCTGAAGGTTGTAGGGAACGAGTGACGAAGAATTAGTTTCTTCTTCTTCCTCTTATTCTTCTTCCTCTGCTTCCACTTCTTCTTCTTAAATTAAACTATGATGTAGGATTAATCTACTTTGTAGGGAACCGGAACCTCTGATGCAATGATGTTCTTTGTTTTAGATGAAAGGGTTATGTTTGTTCTTCGTTCGAAATGGGTAGGGTAATCTAAGTTGTATTCGAGATAGTGAGAAAGAACAGTGAAACATAAACTGTTAAGTTTTTATGGGGGCATTTTGGACATTCTCACAAGCCCTCCCGCACTCTTCAGCTCTACACACGCGTGGAGGCTGGAAAAAATAACTCTCTGAAAAGGGAGTTGGTTTTCGTAATTCTTCAAAAATTGAAGCCTATTTCCGTACTTTTCCCCATGAATCAATGAAGAGTGCAACAAAAAAAAAAAGTGTAAATTACACTCACCTCCCTCGTGGTTTGGTGCAATTTCAGAAACCTCCCCTCTAGTTTCTGAAATTAGACTGTCGTCCCTCAACTTTGATTGTTGTAAGAGATTCCCTCTTCCCTTAAGTTTATTGTTAATTTATGGATGGACTTTGATGATGCCATCATTTAAACATTTTAACAATGTCTAAATTACCATTTTTCAACACAAGTTAGTTAATTCAATAAAAATAAATGATAACCGGTTTCTAACCAAGGTTAATAATATCAACTTAAGGTTAATATATATTTCCAAAATCACTTATATTTTTTTTCTAAAAACCAATGAGATAGATGAACTCTAGGGGTGAGTGAATCTTAATCATAGTTAGTGGGTATTAAAAGGGACACATGATGACTTATAGAGATCTTTTAACTGTGGTTAAACATAATTAGCCTATGGTTTATATTTTTATTTTTTCTTAAAAGTAAGGTTAGATGGATTAATCCTTGGGGTTAGTGAATCTTAAGCACAATTAGTAGGTGTTAAAGGGGACCCATGGCGGCTTGTAGAGCCTCCTTTAATTGTGGTTAAGCATAATCAACCTAAGTTTGTTTTTTCTTCTAAAAATAGGTTAAATGGATGAATCCTAGGGGTGAGTGAATTTTAATCATAGTTAGTGGGTATTAAATGGGACACGTGGCGGCTTGTAGAGCTTCCTTTAATTGTGGTTAAGCATAAGCATCCTAAGATTTTTTGCTAAAACCAAGGTTTGATGGATGAACCCTAGGGGTGAGTGAGTTTTAACCATAGTTAATGGGTGTTAAAAGGGATACGTGGCGGGTTACAGAGATCCTTTAACTGTGATTAAAAATAATTAACTTAAGATTAATATTTTTATTTTATTTTCTTATAACCAAGTTAAATTAATGAATCCTAGGGAAGAGTGAATCTTAACCATAGTTAGTGGGTGTTAAAAGGGACACATGGCGGCTTGTAGAGCCCTCTTTAATTGCGGTTAAGCATAACCAACCTAAGGTTGGCTAGATGGATAAATCCTAGGGGTGATTAAATCTTAATCATAGTCATAATGTATTAAAAGAGACACGTGGCAGTTTGGGAGTTTATGTTTTTCTTTGGTTGAGCTTTCAAACGGTAAATAATGTTTCCTTAATCAAGTAATAGGGGTAAAATGGGAAAAAGGCTAACTTTAGTTGACAATGTTAATATTAGGGTAAATTACACTCACCTCCCTTGAGGTTTGGTGAAATTTTAGAAATCTCCCCTCTAGTTTTTGAAATTACACTGCCCTCCCCTATCAGACTCTTTAGTTAACACTGTTAACTAAAGTTACCATTTTTCCATTTTACCTGGAAACCGTTTGAAAGCTCAACCAAATAAAAACATAAACTCCCAAGCCGCCATGTGTCCTTTTTAGTACCTATTAATTATGATTAAGATTTACTCACCCCCCTAGGGTTTATCCATTTAACCTTAGTTTTAGGGAAAAAAATAACCTTAGGTTGGTTGTGCTTAACCGCAATTAAAGAAGGCTCTACAAGCCGCCATGTGTCTCCTTTAACACCCACTAACTATGGTAAAGATTTACTCATTCCTAGAATTCATTAATCTAACCTTGATTATAGGAAAATAAAATTAAAAATATTAATCTTAGGTTAATTACATTTAACCACAGTTAAAGGATCTCTATAAGCTACCATGTGTCCCTTTGAACACCCACTAACTATGATTAAAACTCACTCACCTCTAGGGTTCATCCATCAAACCTTGGTTTTTAGAAAAAAACCTTAGGTTGCTTATGCTTAACCAAAATTAAGGGGAGTTCTACAAGCCGCCACGTGTCTCCTTTAATGTCCACTAACTTTTGTTAAAATTCACTCACCCTTAAGATTCATCCATTTAACTTTGATTTTTAGAAAAAAAAAACCTTAGGTTGATTATGCTTAACCACAATTAAAAGGGGATCTACAAGTCACCATGTGTCCCTTTTAACACCCACTAATTGTACTTAAGATTCACTTATCCCTAGGATTAATCCATCTAACCTTGCTTTTAAGAAAAAAAATATAAATATTAACCTTAGGTTAATTATGTTTAACCACAGTTAAATGATCTCTATAAGTCACCATGTGTCCTTTTTAATACCCACTAACTATGGTTAAGATTCACTCACACCTAGAATTCATCTATCTCACATTGGTTTTTAGGAAAAAAAAAAAAAAATATATATATATATATACTTGATTTTGGAAATATTTATTAACCTTAAGTTGATATTATTAACCATGGTTAGAAAGCAAATTTTCATTTATTTTATTGAATTAACTAACTTTTGTTGAAAAATGATAATTTAGACATTTTAAAATGTTTAAATGATGACATCGTCAAAGTCAATCCATAAATTAACGGTAAACTTAAGGAAAGAGGGTATCTGTTATCTAGGGGAGGGCAATGTAAATTCAGAAACTAGAGGGGAAGTTTCTGAATTTCACCAAATCTCAAGGGAGGTGAGTGTAATTTATCCTTAATATTAAGAGTCCAATAGAGGAGGGCTGTGTAATTTTAGAAACTAGATGGGAGGTTTCTAAAATTTCACCAAATCTTAGGAGAGGTGATTGTAATTTACCCAAATATTAAGAGCCTATAGGGGAGGACAAAGTAATTTTAGAAACTAGAAAGAGTGGTTTCTGAAATTTCACCAAACTTCCGGGGGGGGGGGGGGGGGGTGAGTGCAATTTACCCCCCCAAAAAAAAAAAAAACCAAACAAACAAACATGAGAAGTGCACATTTGGTCACATAGTCAAATGCGGCAGTAAGTTAAGCGTTTCCCTATTTTAATTGATTTAATGAGCTCCCTAAAAATCACACTTCTTTCAGCTGTTCTGAGTCTTCTGCCCATGCCATCCAAACCCTCACACTTTTCTTCCTCGCTTCCTGTTCGCTCTGCAATTCTTCTCTTTCCATTTAAAGCTTCGAAACCCTAGTATTTCCGAAACCCTAATATCTCCATTGTCGATCTCTCTGAGGTTTCTTTGAGCCATGCCGAACCCCCTTCCACGTCTGTGATGCCACAAAAAAGTTAGTTTTATTTTTTGTGGATCACTACTTCGTGTTCTTCTCTCTCTTGATATTCTCTCTCGAATTTCTGACTATTTGGAACGACGATGGCTGGAGACACGGTTGATCTACCGGAGAATCTCTTTCCATTTAAAATGGCCGACGAGCCATGGTCTGCTAAAGGTACTACTGGTCTTTGAATGTCTTTCTTTTCTTTTTCTCGTATCGACTGCTTTGATGATTTTGGTTACTATGGAGTTACTGTTAAGTGTTTTTGCTTGAACTGTGAGTGCTGGAAATCCGTGCTTGTTGTATTGGATCTTCCACTGTCCATTTACTGTGGTTTTCGTTTTTTGATATCCTCGGATAGGGTTTAATGTGGAGATGAGGTCTTCGAGTGCTAGGTTCGTTTCGTTTTGGTGAACATCAGGTTCAAAGTTCTGGATTAGGAAGATTATAAGATATCCAGGTCTCTCATTTTGTTTCTCTTTATTTTTCTTTTTTCCGGGTGATACTTTAGATCAGAAATTTATTCTGTTTCTTCATTTTTTCTTCAAACCAACATTGAATTCTTTGTTTATAGGATGTCAGTGTTGAATGTCGGGTTTTGGATATCGTATTATTAAGAATTTGGATTTTTGAATATCGTATAACTAATTTCCATTCTTCCCTTTTTCCCCAATGCTTCAGACTGAAGTTCAGCTGTTTCTGCGTGTGAATGTAGGGTTTTGGATATCATATAATTAAGAATTTGGGGTTTTGAATATCGTATAACTAATTCCCATTCTTCCCTTTTCCCCCAATGCTTCAGACTGAAGTTCAGCTGTTTCTGCGCATTTAGGTTCCCATTGTTTCTGCTTCCTGGTATCCGTTTTGTGCTAAAATATATCTAGATATTTGGTAAGGATAGTGCAAAACACTTGACAATCTTTTAGGCAATATTTTGTTAGCAAAATACTTCTCTTACTCCCGAGACTTGGTTTGTAGTCCTGGTGTCCCACACGAGGTCTTTGCATTTTATCCGGGGACGATGGCTTGGTAGTAATTTATTCACGCAGTTTAGACTTGGTTTAAACATTCATATGTAACAACTCCAGCAAATTACTCTTCAGGGATTCCTTGTTATGTGATTCCTTAATATGTGTTCCATCACTTATGCCCTGTTGCTACTTCCTGTAGTTTATCTTGGTTTTTTTTTTTAGGTGTAGGTATTTGTGGCATATCCTAACCCATCGAGAAGAAATAGGGAGTCTAAAGAATTTTTCTTTGTTACTTCCTGTTTGGATCTGGATTTTTACAGCAGAAAGAAGGTTCTTCACATGTATTGCATTGTTTGATTTATTCTCCTTTTTTGGTTGTGAAGAATCTCTTTCGGTTATTCTCCATCATCCCTACTACGACCTGCATATATCACTGCAAGAGATGGTGATATATTCATTCTTTTTGTATGGTCTGCTTTCTCTACTGGATTATTGTTCACGTCTTTTCTTACAAATGAACTTTTTAAATAAACTATAGGCGGATGATTTACCTGTTTTCATTTGGTTTCATGCCATGGCAGAGGAACCCTCGGGAGGAAATGATGAGGAAAAGGTGCTTATGGGGATACCTGATGAGTCAAAAGGTGGTGGTATATCAATTTTGTAGCCTTGAATATTTCATTTTTAGAAGATGGAATTTGATGTCCCCAATCTAGTGGTTATTGTTTTCGCTTCCTTTTTTCTATTCTCTATATGTGTACTATTTGATTGTGAAATAGTTTCTGTCTACTGCGTAATTACTGCAGATCAAGTAACATCAGAGAACAGCATACCTTTAACTCCCCAATGGCTTTATGCCAAACCAAGTGAGACTAAGGCAGGGCTTTCCAGCACATCAGGGGTATAGATATCTGAACCTTTCCCCACTTTAGGTGTTCTTTATATTATTTTCTTAGTTCCATCTTAGAAATAATAAGTGTGCAAATGCTGTTGGTTCAAAGCATACTTTACTCATAGAATTTACTCTTAATTTTTACTTTAGAGATCTTTTCTTGTAGAACTGACATAATTTATTTTCTTAATGGTGTCTCCTTTGAGTTATCTTTTATGGTGTCTCCTGTGAGTTATCTTTTATTACTTTGTGTTGTGTTTGTGGATTTGCTTATTATTCGATATCTTATTACCTAATGTGATTGCATTTCCATCTTGATGAACAAATTTTGAGATCTTTTAACTGTCACTATATCGTCAAGGATCAAATTATGCACTGTATAACTGTATCTAGAGAAGATGGATGGCTTTAAAGTTTCTTGCTTATTTATAGTGAACTTTGATTTTTTTGTTGTGATGTATTTTTTTTAAAGATAAATTCTTATTTTCTCGTTATATCAGATTATGCTTGCCCTTGGTACCATTGAATCTGTGTCCTAGTTGAATAATTAATGATTGGCTTCCTTTTATTTGATCAGTTGTTTCTGGTTGATACGGAGGCAATTTTTTTCTTCAAATGTATTGAAAATTATACCAAACTTTATATTTGTAGATCCAAGTTGTGTTTGTCTTTTTCAGTTAATAACTATGATTCTGTTCTCTTTATATAAAAAGTGCATGTGGAGCTTAATTAGGAGTTACTACCAGTCTTGATTTTTTTTCCTGATAAGTAATGGGAAAATAATTAAAAATGAAACTGACTATAGAAGAGCACTTCTAATGGTGTCTATGGGCACCACCTTTTGTGAGGTTTGTTCTTTAGAGTATGGCTGTACAGAAAAACAAATAAAAACATTCTTTCCACAATATTTAGGTACATGCAATCTTAAATTCTAGAAGGCGTTTTTTTTGTATGTTGTCAATCCTTGGGGTTTTAGACTATCTTAAATAACGATAACGAAAAAATTAAATTGACATGATAAGCTTCGGTTTCCTGAGTTTTCTAGTTATGGCAGCATGCAACTTTATGCACTTTCGAGAAGATTAACACATTCATCGAAAATTACATTTTCCTTTTCTTCCACTTTGATGAATCTCCATTATCGGAGATTATGCTACATTTTCAACAACTGACAGTAACGAGATGCATTTTGCTGATTCTTAGTTAAGAAAAGTTACCAACAAAAGTAGGAAGCATTCCTTTGGCTGGACACCCTCCGCCTCCTCTGCTCGGATCTTTAAAGCATCTAAATACATGAAACTAGATGTTCTAATCATAGCAATGGTAAAATACTAATGGTGTCATATACACAAATCTGGATGCTCAATGCCATGTCTGCAAATCATCTCCCATTTGTGTCCTGGAGGAGTATTTTGCATTTCTTTGATGGTTTTTTTTTTTGTATTATCTTTTCTTTCTAGCCACCATCGTCCATTTTCTTATCAAATCTTGAACCAGTGTCATTGTGGAATGGAGCACATAGGAATGCCAAAATTTATATTCAAAATCATATAGTATATGTGAATCAATGTTTTAAAAAGTGTGTGAACCTGTGAGGTTATCGATCAAAAACAAAAGCGTGTAAGGCTTACGCCTCGAGGCTCGCCTCTGGGCGAGGCTTAAGGAAAATACCTCGGGGCTTAACAATGAGGCTTAAACCCCATGAAGCTCACATGAGGTACATGCCTCATGCCTCATGCCTCATGCCTTGAAGTTCGCATTATGCCTATAGTGTACGTCTTATATATTAACTAAAATTAGGTTTCTAGCCACAATTGAGATTTAAATGTCGTTTTTTTTTGTTATTTGTTTCAACTAATTTATATAGTATTTCCTATGTATATGCGTGCTCACACACGAACACACACAATGTACACGACTACAAACATATATATATAAATTTATCTCTCTCTATATGTGTATATATACTATAATCTTCCATTAACTTTTTGAATCTTTTTAGAATTTTTCTTATATTTTATTTATTAGTTAAAATGATAGAGCGTGAAGCTTTCTTGTGAGGCTTATGCCTCAGTGTTACAAATCTCGTTCTCGGGTTTTTATCGGCAAAAGTTTTTCTTGGGAGATTTTCAAATCTGAATTTTTTTCCAGGTATTTCTCGTCTAAATCTCGGTAATGATTAAAATATATATTTAAATTATAGAAAATAGTAATAAATATCACCAAGTTATAAATTCATAAAACCAACAACATTGTGTATTTCTCATGAAAATTTTAAAACCTCGGCTAAATTTCGCGATATATATGGGATAAAAAGAGAACATTATATTTCTTGTGAGATTTGTTAAATATCGCGATAAAAACGGAATTTTAAACTTTAAATGTTTTTCTCGGGAGAAATTGGATATTTCTCGGGAGATTTGTAATAGTGAGCCTCACTCCTCGAGGCTTACGCCCCACACACCTCGCCTCACGTCTTCACGTTTTAAACATTGATGTGAATATGCACTTGAATTGGTTGTTGTTATTACATTTGGTGCATTTTTTAAAATTAATTGTTTGATGAAGAAACTATAACAAATTGATTGGAACAACCAATAAAAGAAAGTTCTAGTGCATTATAGTTTCTAACCACCAAAAGATGCTTGGATTATTATTGAACTCATTAATGTCATATAGATCATGTAGTTCCTGTTATTGTGATTGATATATTAGTGTAAGTGTGATTCAATTATACAGTGTTGTAGTTCCTGTTGAGAAACAAATTTTTTTGTCAAAATTATTTCAAGTGGTTGAATTCCAAAGCACAGTGTTCACAAAGTCAATATGACAAGTACTTTTTTCTTTTATGACTTGTTACTATGCATATGTAACTATGACGTAATTTCATGCTATGAATCCTTTTTTAAGAATTACACTCGAAAATTGATTGCTTCTGATTAAGGTTTTAAATATCAGTTTTGGCATCAGTATTGTCTCTGTCAAATTCGGAAAAGATCTTGAAGTTTCGTTGAAATATTAGAAATTCTTATAATACCTAGCCAAAATTGGTTGAAATTAGGGATTGTCAAAAAATTTCTTATTGGCTTGAAAGCAAAATGGTATCTCAAAGTTATGCCTCTGATGCATATGCCCATATATGTTTCCATTTGTGCTCATATCCATCATACTTGTGTTCCCAAGCATAGTAACAAAGTTTGGGTTCGGGAATTATTCGGCTGGTTTTAAGTTCGGAAAAATTTGGGATTGGTTTGGGGAATAAAATTATTAATTAATAATTAAAAAAAAAACATGATACCAACTAATCCTTTTAAATACATGAATAGCTAAACTACATAATAATTAGTAGATAATCAACAATAAAATTCATAACATCATTTCAATTGAAAATTTTCAAACTTTAAAGCTCTAACATTGAATTCATATTCATTCATCAAGACATTTCAACAAAAACTATTACAATAAAATCACTCTTAGCAAATTAAGAATTCATAATCATTCATAATCATTATATAAGAATTCATAAGCAAATTATGCAAGGACATATACATATAAATATATGAAGTAATGTCATGACATTATATAAGCCTTCTAATTTCTAATTTTAGGAGAAATTATTTAAGATAAATTTGAAGCAATTCAGTAATGCAATGATTTCTAACATCAGTTAGTTATATTGCAAGTCTTTAAAGGCAACAATTCATTTCAGCTAACTAGTTACGGTCATACCTTCCGAAAGGAAGATAGACTCCACGAGATGGGACAAAAAAAAAAAGCTGAATCAAAGACAATAAATTGAGGTTGCATTAATAACACACCCAAAAGCTGCTCTGCTCTGCTCTCATAAACAGCTGATGCACCATTACATTTGCATTATATTAATGTTTATGCCCATTAACATCCTGCTCGTCCCTGTTCCCCTTAATGTTTACTGAAGCTGGTCATTTAAATGTATTTAGCATTATATTAATGCATGGTAAGCAATTGAGGTGGTATTATACTAGTTTCCAGCAGCAGAAGGAGCTAAAGGAAACACTACCCTTAGGCCTTAACCCAAAGGTTGACTCAAAAATCTGATGCGGCACCTAATAAAGACTCAAGCCTTAACCCAAAGGTCCATTAGAACAATCAAATGCTCTATCATGCCCAAAACATCAAGCCTTGTATGACTCTCACAATACTATTGATTTGCTGTCTTATGAATAGAGAAGATTATGCAAGACTGAACTCTGTCTGTTTGCGTTTTACATGGGAGAAGCACCTTTGAGGCCACATGCACACAAAATGCCTACTTTCTCACCCAAATACTCACTTATCATGTTTGCATTTTGCATGGGAGAAGTACCTTCGATCATCTGACCCAGCTTATGAACAAGTCTTGGAAAAAAAAAACCGCAGCCCTTGTAGCGACAACCAGTCCCTATTGCGGTCATATCTCAAGCATCCTCATTGAGAAAACGATGAAACTTACCTGAATACGGATTGGTTGTCGCCGGAGGTAAGAGGAATCAATAGAGAGAGAAGAAAGAGAGAGAAGAGAGGAGAAGGATAGAAGGAGAGAGAGAATAGAGTAACTTACCGGAGAAATTTCGCTGGAGAGTTTCGCCGGAGGGTCTTGTTGGAGCACCGCGAGCTGAGAGAGGAGAGGTGGGGTTTTCGTGCCCTAACCCCTTTCTCTCTCCCTTATATATGTACTGTTTTTTTTTTTAAAAAACCTGACCAAAGTTCTTTGCGAACTAGCATATAACCTGGCGGGTCGTGAATAGTGTGCGAACCGCTGAACTAATCGCAGGAGGCTAAAAAAAACCGGCGAACTGTTCACAGGAGGCTCCCAAACGAACTATTCATGAATGGTTTGCGAACTTTGTCACAATGTTCTCAAGTGCCATTTTGCTTCTGGAACCACAGTTTATGGCTAGTGTTTCAATTGTGAAAGAACACACTCAATTTGTGAAACATGATTCCTTCACTTTATACCTTTTGGATCTGTCCTGTTGGGTTTCCATCTCTTGAATGCTTCAACAAAACAAGCATCTCATGAATGTTGTAGAAACTTCAACAAAACAATCCAAGCAAACTCCATTATTTCAACTTTTGCCTTTATCACTATAGTCAAAATGTTGCCTAGGCGACGATGCCTAGCCAGGACAGGGTCCCTTTCGCCTAATCCTGATTTAGGGAGGCACTTTCATAATTTTAACAGAAAAAGTGAATTTTACTTAAACCACATTGATCTTTATGGGCCTTGTTTTTCTATACAGCTTGTTAGATCCCAATACTTGAGACATTTTCTTCCAATAAATCCTTACTCTTTTATGTATGGTAGGAATTGTGTGCACCAAATTCTCTGCCTCATGGAAATTCCACTGATCACAATCAGAAAGAGGGTTGGCGTTTAGATGGATCTCCGGATAAGAAAGATTGGCGAACTGCACCTGATATGGAAAATAATCGCCGCTGGCGTGAAGAGGAGAGAGAAACTGGCTTAATAGGTAGAAGAGACCGCAGAAAAGAGGATCGACGTAGTGACAATGTTCCAATTAGAGAAACCACTGAGGCTAGGGCCTTGCCTTCCTCTGATCGGTGGCATGATGTTGATAACCGAAATCCTTGGCATGAAACACGCAGAGACAGTAAATGGTCATCACGGTGGGGTCCTGAAGACAAAGAGAAAGAGTCTCGAACCGAGAAGAGGAAAGATGTAGAGAAGGAAGATGCTCACATCGACAAACAATCTTTTGTAGTTAGCAACCGTGCAGCTTCTGAGCGTGAAACAGATTCTCGTGATAAGTGGAGGCCGCGCCATCGGATGGAATTTCATTCAGGTGGGTCAATTGTGTACCGTGCCGCACCTGGATTTGGGCTGGAGAGAGGACGTGTGGAGAGTTCAAACGTGGGATTTGCTCTAGGACGAGGGAGGGTGAACTTAATTGGAATCCTACCAGTCAGCAGGCCTCATCCTGTAGGCCCCATTGGTGCTGCTTCTGTACATAAGAATGAAAAGGGAAAAGCTGGCCTCTCATCGGACGCAATTTGCTACTTAAGGGGAAAACTGCTTGACATTTACCGTAAGCAAAGGCTTGTTCCATCTTTTGCTACCATGCCTGTTGGTATGGAGGATGTACCTCCAATAACACAAGTAGGCTCCATTGAGCCCCTGGCTTTTATCGTACCTGATGCAGAAGAGGAGGTAAGCTTTACCAATGAGTTTATTGTAATGAATTTACTTCTGTTTTGGTGCGTGGTGTATATATATCTGTTGGTATTATTCTTTTTTTTCTTTCTTTCTATTGACTTGATTCTGCTTGGGTTGTGTGATGCTTATAGGCTGTCCTTGGTGATATATGGAAGGGAAAAATCACCAGCAGTGGAGTGTCATACAATTTATCTAGAGACAAAATGGGAAGATTAGATGAAATTATTTCAGGTAATTGAGGTTGCATGTACTTTAACTTCTGTCCAATTAATTGTCACAGTTTGTCTGAATCTTCAGAGTGTTCATTGTCTAGTAATTGGAGATGAGATATCAACTGGGGGCAAACAGGGTATAGTCCCCTCTATTAACATTAAAGAGACCAGTGAAACCATTGGAAAATCTGCAAAAGATGACGATTGTCAAGGAAATGGTGGTGGTTCCTTCAATAGTTATGATTCACATATGAGTATGGCAGTTGGTAAGGAAAAGTTTTGACCACTGGTGGTTTTCTCAAGTAAGAAATATGGATAGTTTACTATTGCCATTTGTTCCATCTCTAAAAGAATTGTTGTGTACTTTGTTTCAGAAAGGGATACTATTCATAAAGAAGGTGGGCACAAGGTTACATTCACAATTGGTGGGATGAAGTCTGGTGGCTTGATGCCAGCAGTTTCTATGAGCAATGATGTCCTGTGTGGAGGAGAGATTTGTAGTGCCCACTATAATATCTCTCAGCTTGGAGCGAGTGAAAACTATCAGTCAGCAGATTCTGACTTTCCCAAGCACCCCAAGTTTGGAGACATCGAGTCAGCTGCTTCTTTTGATATCAGCACTGAGCTTCCTAACGATTCAAGTTCTCTGCTTGATTTACCATCTCTCCAGCATGTTCTTGGTAGTGACAAACAGTGTTTAAAGAGCAATGATGAGATTAATCTGGTAGAAAGAGGCATCCCACCTGAGGAGTTAAGTTTGTACTATCGCGATCCTCAAGGGGAGATCCAGGGACCATTTCTGGGGGTTGACATCATTTCATGGTTTGACCAAGGCTTTTTTGGGACCGACTTACCGGTCTGTATGTCAGATGCTCTAGAAGGAACACCTTTTCAGCAACTTGTTGAGGTCATGCCACATCTGAAACTTAAAGCTGGGTCTGCCTTTAGCACCAATCCGGGCACTAAGTTAGAACCATCTGATGTTATTGGACGAAGCTTGGCAACTGGGTTATCCGCTCCTGTTCCTGCTCCTGAATTCACTGGTTCAGCTGCCACAAGTGACCAGCATTGGACATCATCTGAATTTGGGGGTCTCCCAGGTCACCATGTTCAGTCAAGAATATCTAAACATGAAGATCCAATCGAACCTCATTATTCCGAGTATCAAAGCTTTCATGATTTTGTTGCACAAGACGAGGGTTTGTTATCTAGTTAGTTGTGCTGTTAATTGTACTATACCTTGTACTCTCTGTATTGGCAGTCCTAATAGTTTTACCTTTTGTTTTCTGCAGAAGTTGTGTTTCCTGGAAGTTGTAGTGGTAACCTAATTGGGAAACATTCTGGTAACCTTCATGATTTGTCGAAAAATCCTACCAGCCACCCTTTTCTTGGAAATGAATTGGCAGAAACTTGCATGCAACATCATAAGGATAATAAGTTGCATCCTTTTGGCCTGTTGTGGTCAGAGCTTGAAGACACTCATCAGAGGCATACCCTGTCATCAAATATGTCTTCTAACATTGGTGACCATGGCCAGCTTATGAATCCTCCAGTTGAAAATGATGCCCCTGTTTCCGGTCATAAGCAGAGCTTATTCGGTGCGATGGCAGATTCAGATTTTGTTGGGGAGACATGGTCTGATGGTTATATAAGAAATACTCTTTCCACCCCCAATTTACATCAAGATACAATGGATGCTCGTCAATTGTCTCACATGGAACAAGAATCCAACTATTTTGATCTAGCAGAGCACCTGATGTCACAGCAGTTCCAAAACCGACAGCTCCAACACCAAAATTTGCTGTCTCATCCCACTTTGCGCTTGAATGAATCGGTTCTAGAGAACTTGCCAAACTCTGGTCTTTCTCAGAGCCGGAACCCTGTCCACCAACAGTTGGTCAATCAACCAAGATCGGAATTTGAACAACATCTTTTGAAACTTCAGCTTCAACAGCGGACACAGTTTCAGCTCCAACAACATCAGTTGCAGCAGCAGCAGCTTCATCACTACCAAATGCATTTGCAACAGCAGCAGCAGCAGCAGCAGCAGCAGCAGCAGCAGCAGTCTCAAGTTCAACAGTTACTTCTCGAACAGTTGATGCATCATCAGATGCATGGTCGTGGCTTTGGGCAGTCACATGTTGATCCTGTCAGAGCCAACAATAATTTCGATGAGCTTATATTAAGGCAGAAACTTCCACATGAACTGCAACAGCATTCCCATCCTTCTCAAAGGCATCCTGATCCATCTCTAGAGCAGCTCACCCAAGCAAAATTTTCTCAGAGCCCACAACAAGAAAATCACAATAATTTATTGGAGCTCATATCTCGTTCGAAGCATGGGCAGATGCTCTCTTTGGAACAGCAGCTTCATCTTCACCAAGAGCAGCTGCATGCAAGGCAGTTATCTATGGGATCTAGGCAGCCGATGGGAATGGAAGATGATAGGCGTATTGGTGGGGTTTGGCCAGTTGATAAAACTGGTCACTTTGTTAGGACTCTGTCCAGTCCTCACCAGGTCCAGTCTGCAGGATTTAGCCCGTTAGACTTTTACCAGCGACAGCAGAGGCCTTCCATCTTTGAGGAGCAACCAAGTCATCTTGAGCAGAATGTTGCAATACAGGAGCAAGTACAGCGAGGGCTTTATGAGCTTAATACACTTCCATTTGAGAGGTCAATGTCTTTTCTTGCTGGTGCTCCTGGAATGAACCTGGAAGTTGGAAATGCTCTGGCTCGTGCACGAGGTCTTGACATACAGGAGCTGCACACGCATATGCACTCCGCTGGTCAAGTGGGTTCACTCTCTTCTACAGTCCACTCACACCACCCACAAGTGCCTAACCAGTTTCATACCTCACATCCGGATGCAATAGAGAGCCGCTGGTCTGAGAGCAATGGGCACCTAGCAAATAGTTGGAAAGACTCCCGGATTCAACAGTTGCATCTTGGAGCCGAGTGCCAGAAAAGGGAGTCGGAAGTTAACAGGACTTCTGAGGATCCAATTTTATGGGAAGCAGCTGGAGGCAATAGTGACAGTTCAAAACGGGAGTTATTGAACCTGCTCCATCGCAAACTGGGCCTTAATTCTACCCAGTCAATGCAAAGTAGCAATGGAGATGAAACAAGGGAACCCTCTTCGCTCTTTTCTCGGTCAGGCTTTTCAGATCATCCATTCAATCTCCTCCCAGATCAACAAGCAGGTCTAGATAGATCATTTGCTGATGCACCTCATCGTTCTAATTCAGGCAATCCACTGCAGGATAGTTTGGTAAATGTGGGAATGGATCAGCAGCTTAGTAGTTTTGAAAGCAGTGGAAAGTTGTCCCTGCGGGCGAAAAATATTGGAGCATTGATTGAAGAAATGCCGTTTGTGTCAGGTATCAGTGAGACTGGTCAGGCTATTTACACGGACTCTAATATGATTGGTAAGTCATCTATGGACAGAGAGTTCTTAGATGTGAGGGAGGGGAAGAAGCGTGGGCCCAAAAGCAAGGTTGTAACGAGCATGCCTGTTTCAGAGATTCAAGAGAGCATGGCGGGGCAAGCAGAAGGTTCTACAATAGATTGTGTGGCGCTGTCAATTGAGGCCCCTCTCAGGCATTTGTCACTTAGCACTGCTGGTAAGTTTATTGAACTTTCTCCTTTTTTGGTAAACTTGCTTTTTTTTTCATGTGAATGATAGTGGCTTTATTATATGATGCAGGGGGGAATGCAGGCTTCTACAACTATGAGATGCGATTAAATAACGCATTTGGTGAAGAGATTGCTAAGGACAGGTATTGATTCTATCTGATGTATTGTGTCCACACTGATGTAGCATTAACCTGCATATCCCCGATTAAATATGTATAGTACTGGTTGAGGAGTTGCACCTTTAGTTCATAGGTACCATTTTGTTAAAATGAGGATCTTAAATCTTTTGCCTCTGAGAAAGAGTTCTGCAAAGCAGTTTCTTAGAACTTTGTCACATTTTTGACATGTTTTGCAATCTGATAGAAAGATGAAAGGGTCAGTAAAATTAGGGTTAAATTTGTTTTAGTTAAATGAGTTTGTACACTTGCCTTGGTCATTACAAATGACACTTCTATCCCAGTTACCTAGGTGCCAATGTTGTTGCCCAAGTTGCCTAGCCTTGGAAAAAGTTTGCTAATGTAGTTATTTAAAAAAAGTATATAAATGCACAATATTAATATGTTCAATGGTATACACGTGTGTAACTACTTTCAAATGGATCTGTACATAATTCCTAGGTATGTTTGCAAAGTGCTGTCAGTGCCCCGACAATGAATTTGTAATCAAATGGACTTATCCATAAGGAAACTAATGAGATGAAGTGATATGCGAGAGCAAAGCAATAAAGAAAAGAACTGAGCTAGGCTATGTTATTATCTAAAAACATTATACTAAAGCAATACAAGGCAAAAAATTGAATAAAATAGTGCATGAGAATTTACCATGAGAAGTTGGAGTGAGACAAGGACGTAATACTTCAATAGCAATGAATAATTCTCCATTGTTTTTTTCTCAAAAAGTTGTCATCTAAATGGTAATATTTTTGTCTCCGTGATAAGAAATTGAAAAGTAAAATTGTCAGATTTTCAGTCTGAGCAAAACGGAAATGAGAATTGGTGTCTAAAGAGGTGAAGGTTCCCCGATCACCGAACATCCAACACGACCCGATACTCTCGAACACGACTATCGGTCATCTCCACGCATCGCGGATAACTTAGGAGCATCACTGCCCCGTTTACCGAGCATTGAGGGCATAACGCCCACAACGCGATCCTCGGTCCTCTGATTGAGTATCCCAACCATACCTCGCATACCTCCTAAACGACCATGATGCATATCGCACGCTTAAAGGCTGAACTAGGGTGAAACCTCTTGCCCAAAGGCTCTTGCGCAGTAAGGATAGGGTATGAGCTGTTTAGCTTTAGAAGCAGGACTTCCCCCTGCTGTTTTTTGGCTGCATAGACAATAGTTACCAAACACTCGTATTATACCTGTATAGTACTCGTATAATACTTTTAAGGGGGTTGCCATTTAAAACTCCTTACTTTAGTAGTGTTACGTGTTATATCTGTATTGCCTTATAATACCAGTTTAATATGCGAATTACGTATTAAACCCGTACAATACGCGTATTACGTATTATTGCCTTACTTTTACCATGTTAAACACATATTTCGTTTTAAATGCTTGTTATTAAGTAATATCATGATTTTTAATTATTTATATTTATTTATACTTTTTTAATTTTCCCGTAGTTTTGCCTTGTTTTTGCCGTATAACACCCGTACTTCCAGAACAGATCATTGCCGTATTATACCCGTACCCGTACTTAGTAACTATGACATAGACAGACATCAGTGTGATATTTAATTACATAGCATCCACACCCTCTACTAGGTCTGCAGATTAGTAGTTAAATCTGCTGACATAGAGGCAGTGGTTCTCAGTTCTTACTACTGAGTTTTATTTTTTTTACCAATAAGAAAAAACAGCTGCATATTTTGGTGTTCTTATTAAGAATTTATTAGCTCAGCAAGGGAAGGTAAAAGAATTTCTAGATTGGTAAAAAAAAAGGGGGGGATGGGGATTTCCAATCTTGATAACTAATAATCTGCTCTATGCACTGACTGATGAAATATCAGATGTTTGAGATTCAATGGATTGAGTGATGGAAATTACTTTTAGACAACTGAGATAATTTAATTCATTCTCTCTTTGACAGGGTGTCCTCACTCCAACCCAAAGGGCCAGATAATTCCGTGCTGAAACATTCGTCTGTCTCAGGAGTTTTATCGTCCCAGAAGGCTTTGTTCGAGCTGGCCTCTGCCCCAGTTGTTGAAGGAAAAAGTCCAATAAGCACTGCACCTTCTGATGGTATGGGATTCTAATTTGCTTGCCCTTTTGTGTTTCTTCCGAAACAGTTCTTGCCAACAGCCTTGAATTTAGGCATCTTTAATATATATATATATATTTCATCTTTAAAAGCTATCCTTAGTTAAGCCGGGGTCAATTTTATTCAGTTATTTCCCTTAATACTGCTGTCTCTGTAAATGTGCTTGACCAATTATATTCCATGGAATTCCAGAGGGGAAACGGGAATATGGAGGGAATCCAGCAGCCCAGGTTTCCGAAACTCTGGCATCCAGCATGAAAGGCATGCATTTTCGGCGGGCCTCATCTTGCAGTGATGCTGATATGTCAGAGACATCATTCATAGACATGCTTAAGAGCACCATGAGGAAGGTGCCGGAGGCTGATGCAATGGCCGGAGCTTCAGAGTCATCAGATGGCGCACAAGGTATCCGAAGTGGCAAGAAGAAAGGGAAAAAAGGGAGGCAGATCGATCCCGCTCTCCTTGGTTTCAAGGTCTCCAGTAACCGTATCATGATGGGTGAGATTCAAGGCCTAGAGAATTGACATTCCCTTGTGCACCTCATGCAATTTCCCCATGTCTTATAGCTGTACAGGTCTACATATCTCATATAGGGCATCTATGGCTGATAATTCTTTGATTTGTTTCCATTTTCTTTCTCCTCAAATAGTAATTAGTCTGCGTACAGCCTACTTCAGTTTTGAAAATGAAAGAAGCCCCCTCATAGAAGTGTGATATATTGTAACTGGATAAGTCTTTGTATATACATTAAAAGAATATTTATAAGTTATAGCCAATGAAGAGAAATCATCATTATAGACATTGTCTTTGCGTTGCGGCCGCATGTTTTAATCTTCTAGGTCTATGGGCTTCTATGGCATCTGTAAACTCTGTTCATCTTCAATCCTAAATAGTTTGTAGGTCTGATGGGGCATGTTTGAGATCACTGACTCGAATAGAAACTAATCAAAGCGGTTGGAGAGTATATATCTGAACAGAAGTCATGCCCCTGAATTTTTAAAAATTATACAGGGTGTTCAGGGTCTTCAGACCGTTGAATCCCCGAGGGGTATTATTGTCATGTAAAAACAGGGAATGCCAACGGGAATAACACAGACGATCT
This sequence comes from Tetracentron sinense, assembly GCA_015143295.1. NCBI lineage: Eukaryota > Viridiplantae > Streptophyta > Magnoliopsida > Trochodendrales > Trochodendraceae > Tetracentron > Tetracentron sinense. The sequence continues at coordinate 1,026,425 of CM026573.1, read as the reverse complement.
GGTTCCTCCCTTAAATGGCTCATATTCCCTCCTCATATCATGGTTGACCATTGGTCAAGCCGAACTGGCCAATGCGTGAGGTTTGACTTTGACCACCTCTCTCTCTCTCTGTCTCTCTCAAATCCGGTAGGCTATCAATCTGGGTTTGAGTTTTGCTTTCCCTCCTCTGTCTTTCGTCACCTTCCCCATCTCTCTGATACTATCAGGCATCATGGGGTCCTTGGCAATGGAACCAGATGATATAAAGGACTATACGGGTGACTTGAGCGCATTTAGGAATCTCACCACAATATGCATGTCGGCGGCAATGGTGCAATCAAATGGTATATATTTTGGGAGCAATCCTCTGCATTATTCAGCCCCTCTCCTGTTCTTGCAACTCGCGCTTTCTTCTACAGTCGTCGGTCTCACCGGTCTCCTTCTCAAGCCTCTCGGCCAACCTGTTATGGTTTCACATATTTTGGTAAGCTCATCACCTTCCTCCTACCTAGGAGATCTTGAATGCCAAAAATCAACCTGATCAGATGATATTTCTTTTGGGGGCTGTTCATCAAATTGCCTTTAAAGAGAATGCAAGGTGGTTAAGATCATCAGGTTCTCTTGGATTAGACGCAACCGTTTAGTAGCGATTTTAACCTGTCCTTGATCAGCAACTGTTGATGAGCCATTGCACTCATTCAAGGTTCAGGTCAGGGAATTTGCCAATTCAGCTTATTTCCCAAGCTTGTTTCATGCCCAATGAGACAGTCGGACAGCTAGCCGATACCTCTGTGTTCAGATAGGCAAACTACTGACTTCCAAACTTTCTGATCGTAGGAATCAATTGAGATAAAAATAGGTGCTTAATTATTTTATAATTAGTAGTTTAACTATGCAATTGTTAATGATCTACCAGGGTGGTATAATACTAGGTCCATCACTTTTGGGGCGGAGCCATGCATTCACTAGTCTGATATTCCCTTTAAGAAGCTTGATATTGCTCGATAACATTGCGGTATTCGGTATCATGTTCCACTTCTTCCAAGTTGGAGTGCAGATGGACCCATGGATAATACTGAAGACAGGAAAAAAGGCGTTTGCAATTGGCATTTCAGTTGTCCTGATTCCGATGATAGTAAGCACATCTTGTGCTTCCCTCCTAGTGCATTTTAGCACTATAGATCAGAGGATGTTGAACTCGCTTCCCATAGTAGCTGCAGCAGAATCAGTGCTTGCCTTCCCCACCGTTGCCCGCTACCTTCAAGAGCTCAAGATCCTAAATTCGGAATTTGGCCGTGTAGCCTTGTCATCATCAATGATTAGCGGGATAGTCAGTTTTAGCATAATGACTCTCACAGTTCTCTGGAAGCAAGACCAAGGCAAGATATTCAAATTGTTAATAACAATAGTTACTGGTACAGTTCTGGTGATTTTTATTGTGTTTGTGGTCCGACCTGTGGTTATGTGGATGGTCGGATGGAGTCGGGAGGGGGAGCCACTGAAAGCTGAGTGCATCTATGCTGTATTTCTAAGCGTCCTGGTGACCGGATTCTTAAGTCATGTCACTGGTTTGCATATCCTCTTTGGGCCTCTTGTTCTGGGCATGGCTCTACCAGCAGGGCCACCCTTAGGATCTGCCATAGTAGAGAAGCTCGATATCATGATTTCATGGATGTTCATGCCAATCTACTTTGTCAAAAATGGGTTAGTTATGAATGTCTTCACCGTACCATTGAAGCATGTCGCAATCGTGCAACTCATCATTCTCGCCGGTTGCACAGGGAAGTTCTTCGGAGCCTTGTTACCATCCCTCTACTGCAAGATGCCTCTAAGGGATGCTCTCTCCATTGGCCTTGTCATGAACGCCCAAGGGGTTCTCGAGCTTGGCTTGTTCAAAATGCTCAAGGGAAAAAGGGTAGGAATAGTTTTCACTCTCTTGAAATTTTTTTGACAGAGATCATATTGATGCTTTTCTAATGGTTTTGCAGTTTATAGATGGTGGAGCCTTGATAGTCATGAGCGCGTCCATGTTGGTAGTTACTGGGGCCATGACACCCCTAATTAGACACCTCTACAATCCTTCAAGGAGGTATGCAGTCTACAAGAGAAGAACCATTCTGCATTCCAGACCCAATATTGAACTCCGAGTACTAGCTTGCATCCACGACCAAGAGAATGTTCCGACCGTCATCAACCTCCTCGAAGCCTCAAATCCCACCAAAAGGAGCCCAATTGTGATCTACGCCGTCCACCTCTTGGAGCTTGTTGGCCGTGCCACCCCTCTCCTCATCCCTCACAGACTCAGCAAAAGGCCATCTTCTAGTGCCCACCCCTCCGAACACATCGTTAATGCGTTTAGACACTACGAGCAAGGCAATCTAGGGGCTGTTTCGGTGAACCCCTTTACCTCCGTCGCTCCTTATGCGACAATGCACGATGATGTATGCACACTCGCGCTCGGCAAGAGGACTGACTTCATTATCATTCCCTTCCACAAGCACTATGCCACTGGGGGCACCATGGAGTCATCTAAAAGTGGCTTTAGAGCTGCCAACAACAATATCCTTGAGAATGCCCCTTGCTCCGTCGGAATTCTGGTTGACCGGGGCCTTCTGGCCGGCTCATGCTCTGTGTTGGCAACTTGGTCATCTTATCGTGTTGCTGTTCTCTTCGTGGGTGGCCCGGATGACCGCGAGGCACTAGCACTAGGGGCACGAATGGCCGGACACCCAAACATAAACTTCACAATGGTTCGGCTACTCGAGAATGGGAACATTAGCAGTGATGATCAGACTAGCGAGGTGAAGCTAGATAACGAGGTGGTGAGTGAGTTTAAAAACAGTATAGCGGGAAATGATCGGGCAATGTACATAGAGGAGGTGGTGATGGAGGGGTCAGGGACTGTCGCGGTGCTTCGATCCATGGAGAACAATTATGAGCTTATCATAGTGGGGAGACGCTATAACAAAGGGTCGCCACTCACGTCAGGGCTTACAGACTGGAATGAGTACACAGAGCTAGGAGTAATCGGAGACATTTTGGCTTCTCAAGATTTCAAGGGCAAGACCACAATTTTGGTGGTGCAACAGCACGCCATTATTGTAGCTGCAGATTTGCAAGAAAACTCCGAGAACCAGGGAATGAACTTTAGAGAGCTAAGCTTACAGGCGTCTGAAGAGGTGTTCGAGGAGGAAGGAGATGATGTTCCAATTCGAAGGAGATCTACTTTTGCTAGATTGTAGCTGTCTCTGTGTTTAAACATCATAGATATGCTCTTGTTGGTGCACAGGCAATAGGAGATAGATATCTCCTAGTCCTACGTACTTCTAAACTCAAATTCTTCTCATCACTGTAATTATCTGATACCCTTGTTCTCTATCTTTCACTATTACTATGAGGAGTGTTGATCAAATGACTTGAATTTATTCACACACTTTATGTTTAACTAACGTAGGAGATCCCCTCCCCCATGCATATGATTTGTCACAGAGTTGTACCAAAAATTCAGCTCAGGTCACCAAATGACAGTACACAACTTTCTGATGCGTTGAACCAAACCTAGTGATGCAAATCACTTCCTCAAAGGAAATTGCTTCTGAGACCGTGTAGGTCGAGACCGTCTCGGACAGCACACAATTCAAAAGTGTTAAGGAAAAACACTTTTAAATTCATGTGCCGGCTAGGACGGTCTCGATTTAGTCTACGCGGTCTCTCAGAAGCATTTCCCTTCCTCAAAACAGTAAGAAAACTCTCTAAAAGGATTCCTTCTAAAAAGGTCTTTGCGAAAGATCCGGTCTCGCAATGTTCTCGTCAATTACTTGGAGTCCGGCTGTACTGTGACCGTTGGAAGCCAACTCATCATGAGACGAGATCCTTTGTGGACTCCTCTACAAGGATTCCCTGTAGACTCTAGGATTGGTTGCCACCTATCCACTACATTTAACGGACAAGGATGGGCCCTCCATCGATCCTATTACTCTTATAAAAACACAAGAGGCACCCCATAGAAGAACGCCATACCAATTACATTGCGAAGTAGGGAACCGTATCCTCTGTATTCTTTCCGATGGCCAACGTTTTTGATGGTCAGGATTTCTTCAAGAGATGGCTACAACTGTTAAACCCGTACAAACCAATTGATCCTAGGCTTCCAACACTCAAAGCCACAGGGAAGAAAACAAGGAAGAACATGTTGATTTTGATTTAAAATTCAATTTAAAATTAATAAAAACTGGATCATTAGGATATGAGGTTTTGATTTTAATCATGGACTAAAACCTCCCATGATTTAATCTTTGTTTGGGTGAGTGTTTGATCTCCTAAAAGGGAGAAGATACACACTTTTAGTGGTTTTCCCTTAGTTCTTTAATCCCATATCGGAAAAGTAGAGAAAATCTAAAGAGTTTAATTATCCAATTGTTTACTTAGTTGTCAACAACTAAGCATGTGGTGTAGAATAGTACCCACCAAATCCTTTAGATAATAACTTGGGTGCGCGAACGCACACGCATACACAGCTCGCGCACCCAAATTATTGTCTAAAGGATTTGGTGGGTACTATTCTACACCACATGCTTAGTTGTTAACAACTAAACAAACAATGAGGTAATTAAACCCTTTAAATTTTCTCTACTTTTCCGATATGAGACTAAAGAACTAAGGGAAAACCACTAAAAGTGTCCATTTTATCTCTTTTAGGAGATCAAACACTCACCCTAAACAAAGATTAAATCATGAGGGGTTTTAGTTTATGATTAAAATCAAAACCCCGGATCCTAATGATCCGATTTTTATTAATTTAAAATCGAATTTTAAATCAAAATCAACAATCCCCCACTTGATTTAAAATTAGTAAAGTAATTAAGAATTACGTAAAACAAATTCGGACATCCAAGAATATCCTGTACATAGATGTAGATGTCTTTCAACTTGAACCTACACTTAGTGCAAAAAAATCAAGAAAAATCAGAGAACTTAATGGATTATGCCTTGAACTACAAAACTCGAATTGACCAATCTGACTTGTCACACACACATTCATTTCAAAAGATATGTGTACTCATTTAGCTTAGCAATTTAACGTCCATGCCTTACCCCGATTTTATTGAGAGTTCTAGAGATTTAGCCAGAATCTCATAGAAGGTGATGAGTCTCCGTCACTCAGAAAGGTGAGTCTATTAGGAGTACTTCTGCAACACTCCAACCTATTACAGACCTATAGTAACTCATTAAGAGAATCTATTTAAATTCTCAACCTCATCGCAGAATCTCTATAGATCTACTGTTTATAGACTTGCACTATTGATATCATTCTTAGAAAGTGACACAACTTGAAATGACATTTCATTTATAAAACATTTACAGTTTCTTACAAGATTTTTATTTCCATTGAACTTGAGAAACTCATCAGGTTGGATTTCCACCTAGTTCAACTGCTCAACTGGCTTCAATCCTATTCCTCTAGATGTCTTCATCACAAGGTCTGTGTCAAGGCCCTTGGATAAGGGGTCAGCTAAATTCTCTCCGGTCTTCTCAATGAGTTTGCACTACTCGGTAGAAGATGGGGTACTGATCTTCCTTTAAGATGTCCTTTAAATTAAATATATTCATATATATATTTCATTTAATAAGGGTTAGCCATTAATCCAAATGTCCTAAAGTCCCATCGGATATATAGGAAGATAATATCTAATTAATTAGATAATTTATGAAATTACCATTTTACTCATTCGAGTTTAGGGGTCTGTTTGATTCCAGGATTAGGTCAACTCTGGTTTGGTCTAATCCTGTTTTAGCTTATTCTAGTTTAGGTCTGTACCTATTTTGTTTGGTTACAGATTCTAGTTCTGTCCAGAATCAATTCTACACAAAATCTGATTCTGGTTTGACCAGAATCAATTCTGTCTTAAGTCCAGTTTGGTTACGGTTTTTAAGTTAATCTATTTTAACTTAATCCGAGTCTGTTTGGTCACAAGATTATGGTTAATCCAATTTTATCATGTTCTAGATTCGTTTGGTTACAAGATTAGGCTTATCTAGATTAACCCATTCCACAAGATACCTCTGTTTGAGTATGATGGTCCTTATAGGATCCACCATGTGGATATAGTAAGTGTCCACCCGAAATTGGATGATCACTAAGATGGTTCTATCCATATAGGATAGATTCATTGATCTACTCGATTTAGAATCTCGGATCGGGCAATCGAACAGTCCACATGTGGACTAATATATGATGGATGGTTAAGAAGCCTGGAGGCATTTTGCAACCTCATCAGGAGCTGGACAAAAGTCCATTTCCTAGTATCCATGGATCTGGATCAATTTGGACAACCTCTAGATATGGATTGTGGGCCTCTGGATTATAGGTCAGGGTCACCATCTTCTTCATTGAGCTCAAGGTTCACCATTAATGGACTTCTCCAGGTTAGGGTCCTCCTAAGAGGTCCCTAGTACAGAGTCATCCATCTAATGGACCATGGCTCGAAGTTGACTGGACTAGGGTGCACCTACTCTGGTCTGGGTCTTCTTTTTGGGCTCTCTGGTTTGGGTCCACGGATTAGGCTTTGGTCTGAGTTCCAACATAACCCAACACTTCTCTAAGGCCCTCTATAGGACCAAGGTCCACTTGCATGAGCATGGGCTCAGCCACCTGGCTAGGCCCTTCCTGCCCCAGGCAGGCCATGTTAAAGCCACATGACTCTCTGGGTCAGGTCTTGGTCAGACCATCTCATGATAGGCCTGCACCCACTGACCCAAGACATCATGGTCTGATCCACCTATCAGCCCATGTGGGTTCTCAGATCAATCACCCAGATCCGAAGGCCCAGATCAAATCTAAACTTGATCCTTGATTAGACGGCTCTGATCAACCACGATGATCATCCGATCAGGGGTCAACCTAGATCTATGGTTATGATTAGATCAACGATCCTAATTTAGTCAAAATAAATAGTGACCCAAATGACTCGCAACAATGCGCACGTGCGAAGTGCAAAGTGCGCCTCATAGTGCCTAAAGCCTTATGCCTGCATTGCACCGAACCGGCACCCGAGCCTGAGCTGTGTAGAGTTGATTCTGGACAGAACCAGAATCTGTAACCAAACAGAATAGCTGCAGACCTAAATTGGAATAGGCTAAAACATGATAAGACCAAACCAGAGTGGACCTAAACCCTTACACCCTAAGGGGTAAAATGGTAATTTCATAAATTGTCTAATTAATTAGATATTCTCTTCCTATATATCCAATGAGACTTTAGGACATTTGGATTAATGACAAACCCTAATTAAATGAAATATATATAAATATATTTAATTTTAAAGGGCATCTTAAAGGAAGATCAGTACCCTTTCTTCTACTGAGTAGTGCAAACTCGTTAAGAAGATCGGAGAGAATCCAAGCTGACTTGTATCCCAGAGATAGAGCTGCCACATCCCTTGCACGTGGGAGGGTTCGACTATCTTCAGGAAATACTCAATTGTAGCGCCTCTCAGTGAAGCGATTTTCTAACTTAATTAATTAAATATTAATTGCTTAATCATCAATCATTATTATCTGTCTGTATTTGTTAAGTGGCTATGTGTGCAGGGATTTAGCATAGTTACACCAATAGAACATGGACGATTTGCTTCCGCGAACTAGAGCTGCAATTGCAACATCTCTTGGGGCAGCTACTGCTCAGGCCAAGCTATTGGCAGACCAGGAACACAGAGAGATTGAACATTTAGGCTTCGTTCTTTTGGTGGAACATTTAAAATTCTGGAACATTAATATATTGGAACAAGAGGCAAGAGTCTGGAATGAGAGGAGATAGAGTTTCAAACACTTTTACACAATGGTATCTCAGGTTTATGGAGTTCAAATTAATTAGAAGTTCCAAGTCCATGAAACTTAAAAAATCCCAATTTTTTTGGTGGAACTTAAAAATTCCATATTTGTAGAACTTTTGCACTCTATGGAATTATATAGTTCTAGACATCAAGTAAAATTAAGCATGAAACAATGAAAGTTCTAAACTTTAAAAGTTCCACTAAAAGAACAAAACCTTGATGACAAACATGTTTGAGACCAGGTGGGTCTCACATGCTCTTTCTCTTTCTCTTTCTTATATCCTTTATGTAAGCTTGAGTTCCCGAATATGAAATGTAAGGGTTGACATAGAGCTTTGTTCTACCTACCTATGAGACATGAATACATGCCACTTAAATTTCTGCCACAAACATTCCCTTTTTTTCTTTATTGATTTGAAAGAAGTGCGAAAAAGTCTGAGTTGTAATTATTTGTTCTTTGAATGAACCCCTTTTTTCTTTATTAATTCGAAAGAAGTGTGAAAAACTTTGAGTTGTAATTATTTGTTCTTTGAATGAATGAATTTATAGATGAGAAGATACATTGCAAAGTCAAGCATTTAGAAGAGCTGGAGCTGATGATGGAGAAGGAATACGCCCATATAGAAGAGCTAAATTTAGTATCAATCATCGGTTAGTAGTTAGTAGCGGAAAATGACACTCTTGCAAGACATCACCCATTGAGATTATCCTACCACCGCTTTCATAGAGACGCCACAACATTCTATTGGAGCAAGTGGTAATTTTATTAAGACCTTGGAAAATGCATAAATTGTTTGTGGGAATTTTGGATTGAACATTTACCCATTAGAATATTACTCAAGAAATGTATTTGTATGCCTTTTTTTTTCTTATCATCTTTAAATATGGATTGACAGCTTTGGTGAAAGCCCACAAGATAACCTACTTGGTATATATCCGTAAAAGTTTAGAATGGAGGTTGACAATTATATATGGAAAGAACCTAAAGTTTTAACTTTTAAGTGGTGTATGTTTTTTTTGGTTCGAGATATACGTTATAGGCAGCAACGCCGGTTAGGTGTTAGTATCTGTTCAGTTAGTAGGCGGGTGGAGAGTATATACAAACTCCCACCCTCTTGGGAATGGAACCCGGTACCTCCCCTCAAAGCAGGGGATACTCTACCACTGGGACAAAGCCTTGATGTGTTAAGTGGTGTATGTTCAGGGACCATTAAAGTCTGCAAGTACTCCCAAAGTGTACTCCCAAATCTTAACTGTTTAATTCAATTATTTAACGATTAGAATTAGAGCTGATGTGACATTAGAAAAGAAAAAATAAGCCAAGTTAAATATTAGCCACAATGGTTAGTTATAGACGGTTAGAATTATGAAGTACTCATAAACTGACTCCCATTAAATTTGTATACTTTGGAATCCGTCATTGCCAACAAATTGTTGTTTTAAATAGACTTCTCGTGAGTCTTTGTAAGAAACTAGAACTAATGTATAAATTAAAAAAAAAAAAAAAACAAAACCGGTGACTTTTTTTGTCAGCCGATTAATTTACAAAATATTCATGATTTTTAAAAAAAGTTTTGAATACAAATTCAAAATATAATATATATATTTTTTATAACTTTTTTTGTAATGAATAATCATATTTTAATTTTATTTTATCATTTCTGACATTTTTTTGAATTTTGCCAAAAAATTATATTTCCAGACATTTAATTGGCGAGTCAATAGGTACTCTCAAATATGCTATCGAATTCTAACCAATTACAGCTAACCACTAAGAGTTAAGATAATTTTTTTTTTGGACTGTGGTTATCAACTAACTACGTTAGTAAGTTAGATCGTTCAGAAGTTAGCTTGGGCAGTGGAGCTCTTGCAACTCGTACTTGCGGGGATTGGATCCCAGACCTTCCTCTACTAAAGGCCACGCCCCTACCACTCAGGCAAAAGGCAGGGGTGTTAAGATAAATTGAGGTGGAACACTTTTGAAAAAAATGAAGTCAAGTCTCACTTAGTAAGTCATACTTTTTAGACTTGAAATTCTCTCATGTTAACCTAGAGAGAGCATGTGTTCCTTTTTCATCCATGTTACTGTCAATACTACTGAGGTACACTTATAATAAGGACAAATGTTCTCTCCAAATTACATTTGGTCTAAAAAGAAACTGGTTTTTTTTTGGTACTTAAAATTTAACTAAACAGGAACAGAAAACACAAACAAAAGGTTAGAGGCTAGGCGCCTCTAACCACACCCAGGATGCCCAGATTGAAAGGGAAGTGAAAACCCCGCACCCGAGGAAGAAAATCAGGGCTTCCAACACTTCTAAATGACCGAATAGCCTTTTGAGTCTAACTATGGGCTATGAAATTCGCCTGACGACGAGTGAACACAACCCTCACTAATGAGAGAAGGTTGAAGAGTAAGGAGATATCCTCAAGGATTGGACGAACTTCAATTGCAGATGAAAAAGAGCTGTCGTTTATAGCCTGCACCAATACTTGACAATCACTTTCTACCATAACCTGATTCCAGCCTTTTCTTCTCGCCAATTCCAAACCGGCTTTGATGGCATAAGCATTGGCTGCAAGGGACGGATCCACCCAAATTGGAGTTGAAACTCGATCAAGCACCACAGCTCTGTGATCCCTCGCTACAATGCCAATCCTTGCTACTCCAACAGTTTCATGAAAAGCTCTATCATAGTTAATTTTTATGAAACCTTGAGCAGAACCACCAAGTCTACCTTTTGGTCTAATGTTGACCTTGATATTTGAATTTAACGCTAAGGATTTGAAAGTATACTTGGGAGTACCCATTGAAAGATTCATAAAATTGGTAATTCATGGTAATTACCAAAGTTTTAACAATTTTTGTCTCGTCCTTTAATGGAAAATATCAGCTCTATGTTTTCAATTTCTAATATTCTAGTCGCATCTACATTTTCAACCACGCACACCCGCACTGGATTCGGTGTTAGGCACACACAACCAACCAATGGGGCAAGCATTCCTTCCCCTCAATTTGTAACATAAAAGGGAAAAAAATACAAGCGAAGTAGAGGGAAATAATTACCAAAAAAAAAAAAAGTACAGGAAATGATCAGGTATTATGCAAAGAAATCGATCATTTTCCATGGTAAAAAGTTTTAATCTTTTTTTTTTTTTGGATTAAAGAGGTAATCTAAACACACACAGGTGGGACTAAAAGTGGGAGAGTAACCCTTTGGCCGCTAAGTGAAATTCTGTCTTGGAATTTTTTTGGTTAAAGAGGTAATATATATATATATATATATATATTTTTTTTTTTTTTCTTTTTGTAAATGTATAACACAACACCCACACAAAGACTAAACACATACATATCATAGCTAAGGTAACCGCTAGTCTTTAGGGTTATGTTTTTTGGTTTTGAGAAATAGGTGTCATTACAGGGTAAGAAGCAATGAGACGTTCTCTGGATCCGGACCCTTTCGAAATTGTAAGGAGAATGTTGGTATCTTGAAGCTGGACCCATGTTTTCCGGCCTATTCGTGATAAGGCTCGAGGCATTTGGGGCTGCGACTCGTAATCTTCCCCAGTTGCACCAGAACCAATTATGCTCCCGAGGTGGCCACGTGTCCATGTTTACACCCTTTAACTGTGGTGAGGATTCACTTATCCTTAGGGTTCACCATCTATCTTTGGTTTTGTAGAAGAAAACATTAAAATTTTTATAACCTTAAGAGGTAATGAATTTTAACCACGGTTAATAAATTATTAAAAAAAACCAATTATAAGTTATTGAACCGTAGAAGTAGGTGATTGTTAACCATAGTTAAAATGTGTTAAAAAGACCTGTGGCCACCTCAGGGGTGCTGGATTACGTCCTTGCTAAATGTTTCCAAAGCAGCAGGTCTTCTCAAAGGGGGATTTGATAAGATACTTGGCACGTGACTTGGTGGGCCCCCAAGTATCACCGTGTTGGGTAAGAGAGTAGTAGAGAAAGCAAAGCAGACCCACTTGTTATCTGGCGGCGGCCGATGATGTTAATGGAAGGAAAGCGACCGATCGATCACGATCATGTGTGCCTGGAATTGCGTGACGCCCCCCTTCTCATCACCGTTGGATTAATCGGTGGGACTCTTCCCGTCTTCCAAAAGCCGCTTCTTTCTTTTCTGTCTTGAGAAATATGGTATTGAGCATATAATAATAATATGGTGGGCCATATTTACGGTATTGAGCAAATTCTCAATATAATTTCCTCCTTTTGTTTGTTTATGATAACAAAGATTGCCCCTAATCATCAACAAAATGATTATTTTTCATTTCCTTTTCCGATTGATTTATGCTTTGCGGTCCATGAACCGGACAGCATAAAATCTCTACGTTATCAAAATCCCAAGTCTTCCCCCCCCCCCCCCTACCCTACAATTTGGTCATTCAACCAAGTCATAGTTCAGTTAACCCTAATTTAGCTCAAATGAACTGTACAAGCCACATTGTCAAACCCCGCATCGCATATATTTAAAAGTTAGCAACACAAATTCTGTTTCCACCATTTTCCTTCTATTAAAATCCTTAATTTCAGTTAGCATTTCAAAAGTCAGTTCTATTAAATACCTTAATTTCAGTTAGTATTTAAAAGTCAGCAATACAAATTCTGTTAATTCTGTTCCATTTTTTTGGTTCTATTTAAAGCCTTAAATTCGGTTGTTCCATTATTCTATTAAAAGCCTTATTTCAGTTAAACAATAAGTTCGTCCATGGCCACACAATTCTCTCTCTCTCTCTCTCTCTCACATATCTGGGCAGGATAAACCCATGCACACCTGACCTCTCTCATAAGAGAGGTCACACCATACCATTGCAGCAAGCGGTGCCTTGTTAAAACAACCCCTTATAGTCTATCATCAATGTATGCATTTACATTATCCTTTCAGACCAAACAAAGCAACAGGGAAATGTATTTCATCTAAAACTTTACAGGGTGACTAGATTACAATTTGAGGCCTAGAGCTTCACATATAGTTCTAAAGCACAATCTATGATTAAGAACCTGCTTAGGCTGACTAAACTGACATTTACAGACATCGGACAACGCCTAATTGTCCTGGTGATGCTCTCAAGAGCTCGATCTTATCAAACCCAAGTTACAAAGGAATTTCTCTGATCGGGATCGAAAGAGATTCCCAAGAGAGAACCTCCCACTTTCCTGTGGAGGAGATTTTGAGTACATATCATCTTTCACACACAGTATCGTCTGGCCAATCTCGCTCCGAACTGCCTCAATTGTTTCACTCTTGACTGCATACCCTGATGCATCAGTCACATAGAACACATTCACAGCTTGGGATCCCCTGGTTGTGACCTCAGCCCGAGTGACTGAGAGCCCGTTTTCTCTAAATATGCGAGTTACATCAGATAGAAGCCCAACACGGTCTTCACCACAGAGTTCAAGTCTTATCCCCTGGATAACACATATTATACAGTGATATTAACATGCATCACATTTTATTTGAATAGAAAAGATGAATATAAATCAATCTTCTTCGAGTCTGTACCTCAGAAGTCCGCCTTCGAATAGCTGCCTCCAAGCAATGGATTACCCGTTGCCTCTCTGCTTCAGAGCTAATGGGGTACCCATCCACATGTCTGATATAGTACTCCTATTAATGAAGAAATAGGATGAAGTTCTATGAGTAGATTGTAGGATAAGGAGGATCCTATTTAGTTACAAGGACCCTTGGAAGGATAAGAAGTTCAGCCACAATGAAAGAATATGTTGGTTATTCAAGTTTGAGATTCAGTTACGAGGAACTTCGAGTCTGTTACTTCTAATTACTTTAATAACCAATATATAAATTCAAGTTAATATAGAGTAGCAATATCCAGAATGAAAATCAAAATGAAACTTTTCTTATTAGTAGTAAGGAATTAGAGAAAACCTGATGGGCCTCAGGTCCTTCAGCAATGACAGTTGCATGGAAGACCACATACTGCATATCTGTTAATGTGCACACAGTGTCAAAGAGTAGCTTAGGCCTGTCCTGACACCTCAAGTTCACAACAGTGTACCCCTTATCTGCACAATTTTCGACGGCCACAAGGGGTTTGCACCGATCACTCATGGGCCCACTATCAACATTATTCCTATCATAATCACGATCAGCATACATCAGTTGATGCAGCCTCCGTTCAGTATGAGTTGCACCCATGGAGACGACAGTGTTGGCACTGCGCTTATCTCTATCCCCTTTAAGCACGTATCGGAGGAGCTGTTTGATCTTTGAAAGCCGGTCAAGATCGTCAATTGGCAATCCGGACACATCATCGGTAATGTAAACGACCGATGCCATCCTTGAATTGTGGGTCCAAACTTCTGCAGCTACCACGTTGCATTTGAGGTTAGTAAGAACAGCAAAGATCTCTGAGAGCAAGCCTGGTCGGTCTCTTCCAGTCAATTCAATTGTTGTGTGCTTAGCAGCAGCCTGGACTCCAACAGAGCTTCTCAAGGACCTGAAGCTACGTGCTCTTGGTCCCAGTGACTGCGAAATGTTGGAATTTAATTATCAAATTAGAAATTCATCAGGTTCCACTAAAAATGCTGCAAAACCATTGTAGTAGGAAGAAATGACCACTTCTTGTCTGTCTGGTCTGCTTCTTATCTATTTACCGATTGATGTATTTACTTAGAGGCATTATGGTGAGCCATGAGCGAAACCAGAATGTTGTTCTTCTTCTTTTTAGTTTTCAGTAATCATCTTTTAACTCCCTAGGATATTCTAAAGACTGATACGAATCAAGGCCAATCCTGGCTGAAGCTCTCAACTTCGATCAGGACTACAACACAGTACAACAGTCAATAGGGGCACGGGCTCGAACACAATTATAGCAATCACTGACCTGATTGTTGGATTAATACCAATGGGATCTACTTGTTAAGAAAATTCTTCCAATAAAAGAAAACAATCTCACCCCAATTCGCAGTTCGAGTATTCCATTAGAAATCGAAGTTTTTATCTTTTAACAACTCCTAATTATGAGTTTTTATCTTTTAACAACCTCCTAATTATGATAACTCACATCAAATAAAACAGGGAGACCAGTTTTAAAGATGTACCTGTTGAATGCGTTCCGTTACTTCACCTTCCGACAGCTTATTCCCATCTTGGTCTATAACATGGAATACTACAAGAAACAGAGGATACAAGAAAAATTATATATAAACAATAGGGAGGAAAAAAAAAGGCCATCAAGAAAAACCCTGAAAAATCAAAAGCTTACCATCCATAAACCATTGCCCGTCTGAAGAAATGTATGCCCGTCTAATGGTAAGGTTCAAATCAATCAGAACCTGCACGACTTCTAATAAACTCCCGTGCTTATTAGAACTATCAACCTGAAAATTTTACAAAAGAAAAAAAAGAGAGATAAAATTAAGATACTCTTTGGATTTCTTGAAACAATCTCTCACAACCTAGAAACCAAAACTTATAAATTATATCACTAAAACACCCAACAAATCTCCAAATACCGTAATCAAAGTCGCTTTCCGGCTTGAAGCATTATCAACGGTAACCCTGCAAATCCCACATCAAGCAGAGAGGAAAATTCAAAACCCATATCATAAAAACATTTCAAGTCAAGAACAGAGAAATTCCGAGAAACAAGAACAACCCACTTGAAATCAACAAAAACCCAGAAAGAATTATAACAAAAACCAACATCCCGGCCATAAGAAATAAAAAAAAAAACTAAAAAAAAAGGAATAATACAAATAACTTTTTTTTTTTTTTGGTTAAGAATAATAAAAATACCTCGGAGGGTTCATTCGGAAGACAAGCTTTTCGAATTCATCGTCGACGTCGAGAGAAGAAGACCAACAATCCATTGAAGTAGAAGGGATTCAACACCAAAACAGGGTTAAGGATTGAGAGAGAGAGAGCGAGAGACGATACTTTCTTCTCTTAAAGTGCTCTGTTTTCCCTCTCTCTCTCTCTCTTTCTCTCTCTGTATTGCAGTGGATGTTGCGGTGGCTCTTGGGTTAGACCAAGAGTTTTGGAAGGACATAAGAAATGGAGAAGCGCATGGGACTTTCCAGGGTTGTCGCTCCTGCTGTGGGCCCCACCCACCTCCTCTCCTGACATTTAGTTTTGTGGTTCCTTTTTAGGGTTTGTTGTGTTCAATAGGCGGCTCCATGTTTTGATAGGTTTGCTGGTTTTAGGCGGTGGAGTTCATGGTCTCTTGTTCTTAGCCGGTGGGTGCGCGTGTTTGGTTCTCACTCAGGGCCGGGCCGGGCCGGGCCGGCCCGTCCATTAATCCATCAAACCCACGCTTCAGGCCCCATTAAAAAAAATAAAAAAAAATGAAATTAGAAAAGCTCCATTTAGAATATTAAAAAAAATAAAAAAAGGTCATTTAGAATATTAAAAAGGTTCTATTTATAATTAAATTATTTTCAATAATATTAAAAAAAATAAAAAAGACCCTATATTTAGAATTTTCGTTTTAGGCCTCCAAATGACTTGGGTCGACCTTGGACTCACTTTTTCTTCCTTATCATCATTGCTAGACCTAGGAGGATTCCTTACTAACCTTGAGATCTTTTTGGAGAGTTCAATGAAACCCACGAGCCAAGAGCCAAGACGTGTCTCTTTTAACCCATATTAACTAGATTCACTTATCTTTGAGGTTGGTTTTTTGAAAAAAAAATAACTGTAAGGATTAATTTTTTTAAATTTAAGTTAAATATTTTTTTTCTAAAAATCAAAATTATATTGTTGAATCCAAGGATTAGTCGATCTTAACCACAATTAATTGGAGTTTAAAGGACACGTATTAGCTTGTGGGTGCGATTTGCATTTGGCTGTCATTTGATCTCGTATACAACTCATCCACGTCTCTTTCTACAGTAATTTATACGAGGAGCTATACTTACAACATCAACGTGACTACGTGAGCCTATTGAATAACCATTGATGGGATGACATGAAAGGAGGGAGAATGATGTGTATTGGGATCAATTTTCCTTAGGTTGATGATTTATTAGTTTCGTTACTATTATGTAGTTGGGATTGCTAAACCTACTCTACTCCTAATGCACTCTCTCTTTTTCATACAAAAAGGCATTATTTATAGATTAATAATTTTTTATTTTCCTTGGTCTTAATCATTGATCTACCTAAGTTAGGGGTTAGCAGGGTTAACACTCATGGTGGGTGCTCAACAACCACACCCAGACCAGAACTCCAATCACACCTTACCAAAGGGAGACAAACTAGAACATGCTCATGGTATATTATAGGTTAGTAATTAAATTGATTGGTACATTAGTGGATATATAAATTGTATATACATAAAAACAAATTATATCGGTTATAACTTATAAATGATTTCCACGTAGAGAGAGAGAAAGAGAGTGGCAGGCAAGTGAAGGAGTACGTGGTTTCTCTGTTTAGGCATTTAAGGCAGTATATGACTTTATGGGAAGCAAACATATTTATGAAAGTAGTTTGCAAGGAAATGGTTATATGGTGAGAAGTGAAACCTGACACCCACTTCTTGCGCCAATGTTTGGGTGTGACCTCTCATATGATACAGGAATATCGGGATCTAAATCTTCTGACGAGTCGTAAGAGCTTCATTCCCTAAGCTAACTACTAACCTTGTGTACTAATGTAGGTAAATGATATTCTGAACCGAAAAAAAAAATATGTCGGGTTGGGATACACATTAAACAAGTTGTCCCGCATTGATTTTTAATAAATTATTAATAAAAATTGGTAGATGAGACGTGTTTTAGAAGAGAACAATTTTTTTTTAGATGTGTCATTTCTCATTGGTTAATTGTTTTCAAATTCCACTCATAAGATGAGTGGTTCTATCATTAGACTAGGGTACCGTTTGGTTGGATTTTTTAGGCAATTAATGTCTAAAACAGATTCTATTGAATTTAATATCTTAAACATTTGGTTTCGCACGAAAGAATATCCTTCTTTGTGTTTGTAATCACCAAATTATCACTTTTCAAAGTTGCTTCGATTGATTGTTCAACCCGAGTTTCTATTCATAATTAAGTCTCTCTAGTTTTTAAGAAAATTGTTTTGATTTCTCTCCCTCCCCTTTCAATATCGCTCTATAGCTGTTTTAGATTGGTGATGGCAATGGGTCAGTATAATCGGGTAACTCGTCCCGCCCTGCTTGGGGGTAGGGACGGGTTTGGGAATGAGGCGTTAAACCAGAGTCAAGTTCGGGCCGGAATGAGCTTAAGCCGCCCCGCCCCGTTTTTAATGCCAAATCACTATTTTATCCTAAATTTAATAATAAAATTATCTAATTATAGTACTTGTAGTATGATATATAGTCCCAACCCATCCCGACCCCCATCTAGTGCTTAATGGGACGGGACGGGGATGAGGTTAAGAATTGTTTTCAAACATTGGAAGCTCCCTGCCCTTGGTTTAGGGTACGAGTTTTCCATTAGAGGTGGGGTCGGGATGGGGGTGCCCCGGCCCCAAACCTGTCTCGTTGCCATCCCTATTTTTGACTCTTCCCCTCTCTCACATTCTTTCCCTCCCTCTCTCCACCGTTTCCATCTCTCTCCCTATTGTCCTCTCTGAACCCCCTCTATGACCCATTATTTCTCCCTCTTCTTCTAAGACTCCATCTCTAACTCGCTTTTCGATCAACAAGCATGGCTTTAATGTCATTAGCAATGCGATCAAGAATCGTGCTGACGAATAAGAAAAAAAAGAGGGTACTTATTTAAGTCACAAATAAGAGTAATGCCCAAAAGCCCCACACATTGACGCACATGGTCTTTTCAATGCTTGAGTTGATGAATTGGAAGGCATTTTGTATTTACCAAGTATTTGGGGGGCACTTTGATATAAAAAAAAAAAGTGGTTAAAAACTCTCAATACGAGAACTAGGCTGCTGGATTGAATATCTAAAAGCATCTCCAACGGTGTGTGCTATATTAATTGTGTCAATTCCAAATTTGATAGAATTACAGTGTCAAAATGCCATATTTGGCACAGACTACTCCAATGGTCTGTGCCAATTCCATTTTTTTCACAATCACAACTCCTGGGGTCGCCACATGTCCCTTTTGACACTTTTTAACTATGGTTAAGATTCACCCACCTCTAGGGTTCACCACTCCTAAAAATATTTTTAATATTTTAAAATAGAATTAATAATTTTTTTTTAAAAACCAAGGATTTGAGGGTAAAATGATAAAAAAATTATAGCCGTTGGAAGGAAAAATAACAAAAAAAAAAAAATCAAATATAACCGTTTGAGGGTAAATTGGCAAAAAAATTTAGCTGTTGGAGGACAAAATAGTAAATACCTAACAAAAGTCAATAGGTCAAAGAGTGTGCCAAATAATAGTATATGCTATTCTTTGGGCCAAATTTGACACAAATTATAGCATGTCATAATTTGAAACTACTATATGTACCACTTTTTTCATCCCAATATTGTAATATAGCAATAAAACACGATATATCACACCGTTGGAGATGCTCTAAGGGCACCAAAGCTTATACCATTAAATGATGGACCCCACTTAATGTTTGGTGTCATCGGATTTTTAATCGAACGGACTAGCTCTCAATAGTTGGTACTATCGAGAGTTTTTAATCACTTCTCTAAAAAATAACAACATTTTATAATTTAATAAAGAGAATTGCAGGGGAGACCGGGCCTAAAACAATAGGATTAAAAGTAGACCAATAGTGGGCCCTGTTGGCCCAGACTGACAACCCAGGAAAAGTCCGTTAGGCCTGGTTTTTAAGACCGGATAGTTGCTCGGAGCCCAACCAGTGAAGCAACTTTTAATATATACTATGCACATTTATATTAGAGGAGTGCTAGCACCAGTCTCAAAATTCAATATTTTTTCGAAAGTCCCACAGAGGTAATGACATGTGGCATTGCTACCCTTTAACATGTCAAAAAGCAAAAAATTCTAATCAAAGAAGGTTATGATTTGCACCGGTTTTCAAGGTAACAAGGTGATGCACGACACTTGCCCCAACCGCCTCGAGACTTTGGAAGTTTGAGATTGGGGCTGACATTTCTCTTTGCATTATATTTAAGACTGAACTTAGCAATCAGACTCCATGGGGGGGGTGGGCATCTATTCTTCTATGTATAGTATGAGATTGTTGCTATATGCAGGTCAATCTGTTGGTTGGCCGTGCTCTGACCACCGATTCTATCTGTTATATCTGGTGCCATGCCTCTTGTTCGACACACCAATTGAAAATAACGGGCAAAAAACCAAATGCTAGTTCCTTGATCCCACCATATGACCTGGGCTACTTGTTTAGAGTAATAGAGGAGCCAAACCCGACCTGGCCCGTGTTAGGGCAGCTCTTGAATCATTTATGCCCAATTGAGCTAAGACTCGTCATCTCGTAGCTGGGCTGGGCTTGTACAGCCCATGGCTCCACGCATTGATAGCCCTAGTTAAAAGAAGGATTAGAATATAGGAAATGTCACATTAATTTTGATGTTAGGGCAATGGAAGAAGGACAAAAAGAAAATTACACCCTTATAAATTTACAACCTCTTGCATCATCGCTTACAATTTTAGATAATCACAGAGGGAAATCATGAACCTGAAAAACAAGCTCATTACTAAGAGGTACTAAACTTAGATAGGAAGTCCATTGCCTTGTTGGCTTCACGCGGGACGTGCTTGATTTCAACAAACTCTACTATGCTGAGACTGAGACATCATGGTTTTTATAGTTTCTAAGTATAAGAACAGTGTCAATGATGATAGTTTGATTGAGGGAGTTTCTCTCAGTGGACTTTTTTTTTTCAGGATTACTGACCTTCCTTAAAAGGGTTTTCAAGTGCTCTGAAGAGATCTTCGGAATAAAATTCTGTTATTTCCAAACAAATCCAAACCCGGTGGAACTACCTCAAAGCTTATAATTGTCAGAGCTTTAATTTTTCAGGGACAATGGAAATCAAACAAAACTGATCATGTGGAGAAAACACAGTCGGCATGCCTACTTCATTATAAATTGAAAATGATTTAATGGAGTGAGATTTCCCGAAATGTGGATTTACTGATGGGAAATTTTCTTTAATGCAATCAAAATGTAGGCAAGATTTTGTAAGAAAGAGAGCCTCCCCACCCCACCCCCCGCCGGGTCATCTCCCAAACTTGGTCAATTCAGCTAGGGAAAAATTGAAGGTTTAAATGCCACCTCAGTGCAGCATATCTGGTGTGAAAGAATGTGGCAAAATTTTGTAACTCTAATACCTCTTTAGTTCTTCTTCCTTGGGATTTTCTTTCTTAATTGGCCTCAATTGTTCGTAAGGACAGAACAAGATGTAAATATCTTATTTTGTACCACATTTTCCTTTAGCTTGTACATCTGGTAGGGGTCTGACTAACCCCAGCTTACTCTCCAAAAAAAAAAAATCAGCACCTTTAAGTACAAAAGATGAACTACTAGGTAACTTTATCTTTGAAAAAATGAAGCATAAGAAAACCAGAAATTAGCTATAAACTAATGTAAGTTCCTTCTAACATGAAGCTGAAACTTCCATCAAATTAGACCGTCATTTCACCTAAATTGGGTTAAAATTAATTTCGGCATTTGACAAGAAGTGAAACCACATTTTGGAGTTACAGGTCATGTAAGTAGATGTTTAAGAAACCGCAAACAAAAATTCACAAAAGGAGGAGTGAAATAGGTTTCAAGACATGACTGATTCAAAACTAAAGTTATTGAAGTGGTTACTAGAGAAGAGAGTTATATAAGAAATAAATGTTGAATGCTAATGAGGGTGTTTTGACAGCCAAAATTGATTACTAATTACTGATTTTGTTCAAATTAGAAGAATATATAACATAACTAAGTATCATCACTAGATCTTGCAGAAAATTGCAAAAGGATGACTTTGAGACTTTCCACAAACAAGCTGATTACCATTCCATCTGGACCTAAGAAGAACAAATAATAAAGATGACTTTTACTAATATCAACACAACTCCAAATAAACAAGAAGTTTAAGTCCAACCCTGATCTGTACAGTTCCACCTGCACATGCCAAAACCAGAAGCAAAACTATTACAATTAACAACCCAATGAGAAGGAGATTTATATAGAAGAAGAAACTAAAGGAGAGAGAGAAGCACCTGTATTTGGAGGCTTGGTTGAAGCTGTGGAGAAAAAGAAGGGGCAAGCAAGCCCAATACCCAAATCCAGTTCATGTGATGGGCTTAATGAACATTGAAGCTTCAGGGCAATGCTATTTCTTTCCATTCCTCCCAAATTTTGGAATAGGAACTCCTTCACTCTCCAACTGTCTTGAACCTTAAGAATCATCCTTAGCAGGAGCAGGGGGTTGCTGATGCATGGGAACAGCACCGCCGCGGCCCTGCCCCATCTGCTGGTAAAACTGGTTAAAGGCCTGAGGATTGAAAACTCCAACATGACCATCCTGAGAAAGCCCAAGCTCCAAAGCTGGAAGTGGCTGATTAATTGCACTCAAAATTGAGCTAAAACTCATTGGACCCAGATTGGCAGCTGGCAATTCGAATCCGTGGAACCCCATTTTAGGCAGATAATTGGAGCTTTCGCTGCCCAAATTGGATGTGGAAGGACTGGAAGAATGAACAAACCCGGACCCAAAGCCACTGACAGACGGCCATAGGCCCGTGGCTACATGGGGTCTACCTAAATTAGCACCAACCATAGTCCAATTGGTCCTACTTCCGGACCCATTACCCGGCCCTGGCTCGTCGATTTTGGAATGCAAGCCAGTCGAAACAGAGGTTATATGTTGCGAAACAGAGGCCCCGGCGGCGGTAAGAGCCGAAGCTGGGATAGTTCCGGTGCCCGTTGCAGCGATGATGGATGGCTCGGCTTGCTGTAACAGCCACTGTATGGTCTCTCCGTCAGATTTGTGACCCAATTCTCTTGTCAACTGAAAAATTCTTGCTGCACAGAGAGCTGGCATCCTTATTCTTCTCCCTCTCCCATCCACCTTTGTGTGTCTGTCCTTGTTCGAGCTTCTCTTGGGTGCTAACTGCTTCTTACCCTCATCTTTCTCTGTAATCGCAATCTGAAAATCTTTGATTTCTACTGCTTTATTTTCCCCCATGTCTGGTTCTGAGACACTCAAGAACTTGGGCACCTCACCTCTTGTGGCTGATCCAAGAGAACAGGGGAAGAAATGGGCCTCTGTAATTAAAGAAGGTGACCTTGAAAGACCTAGACTTTCACGAGTTTTCACTGTTTTAGCAAGGAATAAGCTTGCTGTTCTAGATATAGAAGAACCAATGAAATTCCAAGATACCCATATCAAATTCTTAACTCTCTCTCTCCTACTGTTGTGAGTATATATATATATACATATCCTTTTCCACTGTTGTGGGTTTTGGCTACCTTGATCTGATTGCCCATTTAACTGCCAATTTCACCATCTCAGACACTCCTAAAAACTCTTTCATTCCATGGAATCATGATTTTTCATTTTTCACTGTACAACCCATGGAATCATGATTCCCTCCTCATTATTTCTATCTTCATGCTATTATTACTACAGCAATGTAATGCATCTCTTTTAAGGGACTCAATACCTCCGTGGCATCCCTGGAGTGGTCCACTTGGCAGCCTATGGATGCTAGTTGGGTAGCTTGTGTACCACTCCACACATATATATATATATATATATATATATATAAGGCCCTGTTTGGATTGCAAGAATTCAGGCTGAATCGAAAGTAGAGCTTTTGAATTTCAATTCCAGTGCTAGGATGACAACGATTCATATAAATTTTAATTTACCTATACAATGAACATTGTCAATTCCTATTGTTTGCAGGAATTACAATATGCACTCAAAGGGTATATAGTTTAATTCGCAGTTCACACTTGTAAGGAGAATTGACACAAATCTTATATAACTTGTCTATCACTCTTTTTCGACATTCATAGATTATTATGTTTGATTTATTTTAAATAATTAAAAAAAAATTTATTTTAGAAGTCTTAAATTTTATTTAGATAACCATCAAATATTGTTATTTAATAATTCTTAATTTATTTTAACTTTTCAACAAATTTGAATTTGAACTTAAATTTATCTTTAAAATATATTATGATAAGTTATTCTCATATTTAATTATCAAAATTATAAATTTATCATAGAAATATATAACAGTTTTATGTTAAATATCTATTATAAAGCTTATCTTTATATAATATGTTTGGAGTTCATAAAAGTATAAATATAAATTTTATTTTATCGAAGAAAAATACGTTAATCTTCTAAATTTATTTATATAACTACAAGTTAACAACGTAATAAGAATGTCATTATCTCTATTAAGAAGAACAAATACCCACTATTTCATAGATTAAAACTTATTTAGATAGATAGTCTAGTTCATTGTATTTGAACCCACTTATATAATTATCTTAAAAGATGATTATCTATCAATTTCTAACATAATTGGTACTAGCTTACTAGATAGAAAGTTGCTACAGGTTATCAATAATGATTCAAGTATTAGAGTCCTTACTAAAGTCTACATTAGTAGTAGGTCTCGCTAATAAATAGTATAACATGTTTAATTACTAAGAATACACATAAATAAATTAATTTGTTATAAATTTAGTTAATATAAGATTAGTATTGTAGAATAAATTTCAAAAAAGGATTTTTCAAGTGAAAAATATTTTAAAATTTTATTATACTTTAATAGTATAATGATATATGTAGTCACACAGGGAGTAGTTAATTGCTTAGGTAGGCGCATGTGAGTATGTGATTTGTACCAGCTAGGATTGATTTGAGGAGGTTAGATCTTGTAAACGATTTGCCACAACAAAATTTACTGTACACACCCTAAAATGGGTAATGCACATGCAGAGTGGAACCCCACCCACTATGGAGGTCTTCTAGGTTGCACATCAATCACCTGATGTTGTAATTACGAAATGGATTTTGCTTCCGAGATTATGAGGCTGTCTAGGGCTGAGACTAGGGGTGATATAATCCGAGCCGAGATTCAAGCTTGTTCGTTTATTAAACAAGCTTGAAAATCAAGTTCAAGCTTGATTCGTTTATTAAATAAACGAGCTCGAGCTTTACTAGCTGAGCTTGAGTAGTTTACTAGCAACTTAGTTTATTGGATATAGCTATGTATAGTAGGTAAAAAATTTCACTTTATTATCTTAAACAAAAAAAATCATGGTGTTAACTAAAATTTTAGTATAAGATTATAATTAAATAAAAGGTATTCTTATCATATAAAATGCATTATATATTATTCATATTTATTAGTATATAATACATATACTTAATTTGAATATTTAAATGAAATAAGTATATTTTAAATATTTTAATAGGTTATTCTGTATATATAATTGAGCCGAGTTTGTAACAAGCTGAGTAAGGGTGCGTTTAAACTTGGATCGTTAACTAAACGAGCTCAAAATTCATATTCAAGTTTAGCTTGTTTACTAAATAAACGAATGAGCTCGAGCTTTTAACGAGTCGAGCTCGAGTAGTTTGTGAGCCCTATGATTCGTTATCCGCCCCTAACCGAGACCATCCCGGCCACTACAGATTCAAAGGTGTAAAAAAAATACGGGATTCGAAAATTCTTTGAATCCCCGTGTTGGCTAGGACGGTCTCCACCCTAGATAGTCTGAGAAGCAAAATCTGAAATACACAAACCCCTATCTCATATCCCAATCTATGAATGAATGCGATGAATCAAATAGTAATTAGACCTCCCATGCTAGAGCCTTTTTCTTGGACATTTCGCGACACTCTTCTGATCGTTGGATACATCATATGGGAAACGGGAATCTTCAAACAGTGGGTCCAAAAGCGCTGCAAACACGCCACGTATGTAGGTATGAGATGGTAGACACTTGTTTCACTTGAACACCATTTTACCTCTGTAAGGAGGAGTTTGTAAAGCAATTGATTCAAAGTTGCTTTGTTTGACCAACACAATTGAAAAGAAAATGCAGGTTGGTGTGGCTATGGTGACCCTTAACCAATGAAAGGATTTACAAATAGATTTAACAAGGTTAGGAATTGAATTTGAATAGTTTAAATTTTCACTGAATATTGGGTTTTCTTCCATTCTCACCTGGCTTGCTAGGCAAGTTGAGAGTTCTTGAGTGAACCACATGAGAGATGTGGGCATGACTTTTTCTCCTTTTATTATTTATAACTTTACTTTGGTGTGAAGAGGAGCAAAGTAATTGGTGTTGATAATAATGGTGGGCGTGGCTAAGTGTGCGTTGGTGCTTGAATTGCTTGTCATATGTGTTTCCCACCTTGGAGACATAGATGGGACCCTCCCCTTTGAAAGTTAGTTGTTGACATATCACCCCCAAGATCAAGATCCCATGAATTCAAATTTGAACCAAGAACACCCTACTTTGTATGATTTTCAAGAGGTGTTTTCCAAAGATAAGCTTGGATCTTTGTTTACCTTAATCATTTGATCCTCTAAACCCTTCTTTTCCAAAAGCTTTTTCTTTTTACCCATTTGAATGTGAAGGAAGGTCACAGCAAAAAAAAAAACCACCAACCAATCCATCCTTCAGCTAAGATTCAGATTTGTGTCCACCAAGCCTCCATGAAATTCCCATTTCTCTCAGTCGGCTTCAAAATCCACTATGCGGGCCTTCAATAATTAAAATTTCGATGTACAATTCATGATTCATCATTATCATCATCATCATCAACAGTATCTTATCCCAATTATTTAGGGATAACACAAATCATGTTCCGTCATTCTAATAAATTACATTTGCATATATAGTTTTTTCAAAAATGCTAGCTCCAGTCGCAGTCTTCCCTAGATGCAAGGTGATGGCAACAAATGCTAGCCCATCTCCGTGTTATAATGTTATAGGGTAGCAACAATACCACATGTTGCACCCACACTGCCTTGCAGACAAAAAATTCACTAAGGAATAGCATTCTATATTTTTGTTATAGCACTTAATATGAAGTTTTAGCTTACCATATATGGGTTTATAATGTTTTAAGACATCCTCATGTTAATATGTGAGTATGTTGTAGGACATTGTCATGTAATAAATGGAAGACAAAAGCAAATATACCCTACAGTACTCTTATATACTTTTTTGAATGCTTGAGTATAAAGCAGTTTAGCTCTTTGTCTCTATACATTATTATATGCTTCTTTTTCCTTATCTGAGATTGTTAAAAATGGAGGAACTTAGCTCCACCACCGCATTAAATAGAGGAACCACAACCACCAATCAGTGAGGTCCACAGAGCCAGAATCTCTAACTAGAGGGTGGTCCTTGATAGGATCCAGGTCACCATCATTTTCTTGTTCCATCACTTTCTTTTGCTTTCAATTTTCATGATCAACATTTCTTTCAAATTGGATGATTTATATTGTAAGTGCATTGTAGAACATAAGTAGGGTCTGCCAAGAATGTACCAAGGGACAGCCGTCCATCGCATTATTCTTGTCGGTTGGATAATCCATAATAAAATCGATGGCCAAGATTGATTCTTTACCCAATATTGGGTACATTTGAGATTCCCATATCCATTGAGAGGTCGTAGTCGGTGGCATTTGCCTGATGTGTAACTCTCTAGTAGGTGCTTAGGGTCAGCAACTTGATTGGTACCTTATAATTAGATCTTTTTTTTCAACTTTTAAAAATTTTGAATTATAATTTTATAGTGATTAAAGTGTCATTTTCATAATCATAATCTTAAGAAATTTTAATTTTCATGTATTCTGGATGGCATTTTCACGGTTAGGGATCAGGTTTTAGACCCGTGATACGGGTTCTTCATAATTTGATTGGCTTGGGCGACCATTGATCCACTGGTTCGCCCTACCTACCTACCTATTTTATTAATCAGGTTATACTTAGGTTTAGATTGATTTTTTGGTTCGCCTATTTTATTAATCGGATCCATTGAAAACCACTACTAGTTGCCCACAAAATAGGTGAAAACTTCGCAGAAAATAGGTGAAAACTTGGAAAAGATTTTTTTTTTTGGATTTTTAATACAATTCTTAGTTGTGTTTTGTCCTCGGCAATCAAACATAGGGTACGGGTTAGCAAAACCAAGCAAATTGAGTAATGGTAGCCCTCAACTTTAGGCAAGAAGCTACAATGTTCCCCTCAATTGAGGAAGAAACACAAGGGCTCCAATGTGAATCAATGACAAATATATTAAGATACTGGCAGCTCTTTATTTGATATCTTATCTAGTTACTCTATCTTTCCCTTCTAAAAGGTTTATCAAGCTATTTATTTTATGTTCTATCTATGATCCAAACAATAACTATGAGCAGCTTCTCTCCAAAGGAAGAGAACAAAAATTCAAAAACTAAACTGTCTTGTTTCTAAAAAGTTTATCAAGCTACTAAATTTTTGTTCTCCGTATATGATCTAGACAATAGCTATGGGCAAGCTTCTATCCAACGTAAGAGATCGAAAAATTACAAGAGAGACTGTTTTCTGTAGATGATAGAAACAAAGCCTCTGTATTCAAATCCATAATATGCCCAACAACTCATCCATCCAGACATTTAATTAGTTTCCCACCTCGATTAAACAGAACCCACAATTATGCTGATTGGAATCATTGGATACACCTATTCATCTAATATGTGGACTTTCCGAGGTTTGATTTCTTAATTAGACCGTAAAGATATCTGATTGATAATAATTTTTACTGTGGTGCATCACAAGGCAGTTGTTGCCAACTGGTTGAACATCCTGATTTAATCTGTAGGTGGACCATGTATTTCCACTTCCACATTTTCTTTTCCTTTTATTTCTTTAGCCTGATAGAATAGATAGGACCAGATCCACAGACTCGATGTTTTCACCCAACAGAATCTGATTGAGCAAAGGGCACAACCATACCACACAAAAGAATCTGATTGAGCTAAGGGCACAACCATACCACATATAGAGTGTGGACTACAGATGCAGGACGAAAGTTCCACTCCACATGGACAACATATTGTAGATCATATGGAAAAACTAAAACGTCTTTATTAAAATTAGCCCTGAGCATCAGAGCAGTTCTTTGTACTCAGGATGCATATGATAGGAAAAAAGTAAGCAATTTTGGTTAGGCTTAAGCACTCAAGGAAGATGGCAACCTATAATCTACGAAAAGGATTCTACATACTGTTCGCTTTGTTATAAGCTGGGTCACAAGAAGGATAAATGCAACCGTGCTCTTAATAAGGGATCCAAAGTAGAGAACAATAGGAACAATGGTTCAGCTGTGGAACGTGTTTGTGATGGTTCTAACCTGGATCTTCACAAGAAAAAACAGCAACTTAATGCTAGATGGGTGGTGAAAATTCCTAATCAAAAGGATAGTTCGAACCATCTAACAAACACTGTTATAGAGCCTGATAATGTAGGGTCGCACCATACTTGCCTTGAGGAGAAAGAAGATGAAATAAATCCAGGACAAGTTATTATATTAAACCCAGACCAGAATCTGATGGCTAGTAATGAGCGTAATCAGCGAAATGCCCACACAATGTGTTTTGGCCCTCCAATTATGCAGTCAGGTAGTTTCGGCTATGAGATGAGAGATGATGTCCAAGCTGATAGTTTTGATGAAGTTGAGAACGAAGAGATGAACCCTATTGAGGATTTTACAATGGCTTATGTCTCAAACACACTAGATGTTTGTGAAAATGCCCAAGCGAGGTCTGACGTCAGCGTTAGATCTGGTTCATACCAAAATATGAACTCAATTCTTCCACCTTCAGTAACTGATCACGATGAAGATTGTGATAAGAGTTTAATCCCATATCAGAATTCTTCTAAGGATCCTTCTCTATTAGACGAAGTGGATGATGCTTTAGGTTTTGAAGGTGAGATGATCTTGGATCCTTTTCTGGCTGAACACCAAATCTTGCTCAATACCCTACTAACAACAAAACCTGAATGAGTATTCAAATAGAAGGAGTTTGCCCAACCTATGGAGATTATTCGAGGCGAGTCAAATTATCTCTTTAAATCCAGACCGGCCAACGATTTAAAGGTGAAAAATGGGGTAGAAGCATGTGTAGTTGCCTCTAGGAGTTAAATTTCTGAAGGTCGAGGGGAGGTTGATCTTCCTAGTGGACTTGGTAGGCAAGAGCAAGTTCGTGATAATATTCTTGTTGAAGAATTTGAAGAAGAAGATGATTTTCAATTAGTGACATCAAGGAGAAATAAGAAGAAGAAGAAGAAAGCACCAACGATTGATTCTTCTCAAGGAAGACTAAAGAGGGAGGTTAGGAAACCAACTCGATTTAAGGAGTAGTTTTATTCTTTGGTAATCTAAGAACTGTTCTTAGTAAAGTCTTATGTATTGATGTTCTTGTTTTTGTAGGGGTAAAGTTTTATGTCCCCCAATTGTTTTTTCTTAATAAACAGGTAGGGGTCTGCCAAACCCCCCACTCTCACTAAGTGACATTAAAAAAAAAAAGTAAACAATTTTGTGGGAGAACCTAATTGAGACAGTAAAACTGAATGAAAGAGAAAACGATAAGAGGTCAGATATGTAAGAAATCGATAAGAGACCAGATATGTAAGAAAGCGACAAGAAATCAGATATGCAAGAAAGATGCCACACAGGACCAACTGAGGTAACTTACCAGAAAAAACCCCGGAAGGAAATATAGATGAATGACCATTAAAATCAAAGGTGATAAAATCTCGTGTAATCTTGAATATTACCCAGGATGAGGAAGTTATTAAAGCCACAAGAAGTTCCAACACCACTGATGAACCACCACTTAAAGCAACTCCAAATGAAGCTTATGCTTAGATATTCTATAAGGCACGGAACTTGTTTCCTGAAAAAATTGAACCAATGAAAACACATTCATGTTCAATATTGATAAATTTGAATATGAAGTAGCAAATCAATGAGATCCACATTCATCAAGAGATTTTTACAGTAAAAAAGAAGCAAATATAGATTTTTCAGTTCTAATAACTTTATGCTAATAAAAGACAAAACCGGAAAACATTGTGAATAGAGATTACTTTCTGCATTGCCATTCCAGTACTGAAGCCAGAAACTCAAGCACAACAGAAGGTGAACTGAAGTAGTTCAAAATATAGTTGGTATTCAATTAGTATCTGCTTAAAAGGATATCCAGTACACTAAAACTACCACAGGCATTGCCGAACCACCAGTTATTGATGAATTAATACTCCGCAGTAACTTTGAACTGGAGATCGTTGTGGGGAGCTTACAGAAAACAAGGAATAGTGTTTTTCTCAATATATACAAAGAAAATATGACTTCACAAAATGTATATTAGAAAGGCAAAGAAGATACCACCCAGAACCAGCCCATAACAGGTGACAATACGGGTCTTGATAACCGGGTTTTCCTCTTGAGTGATGAGTGGCAGAGGTGGTTCAAATTCCTAATTTAAGCACACATACCTTGATAAATAAGAATCCCAGTACCCAAGATCAGTGTTGAAACCCCAGGCTACCCTGACTGTGCGGTCGAGATTGAGCACAATGATGCAGGAGAAATCCCCAACACAGCACTCACAGCTAGTCAGATCGTGATCTAATATTTCCATGGGCAGATTCTCTAACCTGCTCAAATTCAATGACACTGATTTTTCTTAAATTCGATAACACTGAATATTCTTAGAACACAAACTAATTGGATTGTTAGCCTCCAATGCTGACGAATTATCAATATCCAGAAAGAGTTTTTGGTGTCTGGTATCTTTGAAATCTCCAGCAACTGAAACTATGGTTTTCTAGGCCCCCATAATAGCGGATTATAATGTTTTAACAGACATTGGCAACATGTGTCAGAAAGTAACAATCATTTTTATATTTTTCGTTTTTTTCTAGTAACAGTCATACATATAGTTTGGCTTCACGAAGGAATCCCACCTCACATCTGCACAGATACTTCATGATGCTCTGCACAAATGCAAAATACTGTGGATTCCTTCCAGCGGGTGCTAAGCTCACCTTTTCTGATGTTGCTGTTGATAGTCTGAAAACCATACCTGTGGTCAATAAAGCCAGAGCTTCATTTTCTTTAAAAATCATACACAGAATGAAGCATAAAGAAGACATCCAATCATCATAACATTACAGATATATTTACAAGTTCTTACGACCATCCAATTAAAAAGAGCAAATAGTTACTGTGCAGCAGAAAATATCTCTGCTCAGCTGCTTAAAGAAGGCCCAAAGTCCATGCAGATTGGAGGAGTAATCCTGAAAATTGACAGGATTGCGGATGGTATCGTCCAAATCCCATCGCCGCATATCAGACCCGAAGCAACCGCTCCTGCATAATCCTCCGCATCCTTCCGACTGATTCGCTCCCATATATACAATATCACAGTCCCAACAAACATGTCAATCGCAAAGTAAGCCCCAATATAGAATGGGACTGCCATCGCCATTGGTATAGGGATGTACTGCGAGATCCTTTTTGGAGTCATGTCCCTCAGAAGGTTTATAACCAGAGCCGACCCAAAGAACCCACAACAGATAGCCAGGCAATGCTTGGGTAGCTCAGAGAAGCCCTCAATTCCTATAATGGCCATCTCCCTGAATATAACAGCATACGGTGCTTTGTAGGGACCGTCTGGTGATCCAATATCGAAAGCAGTCCAAAACAACCAAAATGTGAGTGGGGCAATAACGCAACCCATGGCTGTCCCGACTAACTGGCTCACGAACATGGACTTTGCTGATGATAGAGTAAGATAACCCGTCTTGAAATCTTGCATGAGATCAGCTGCTGTGGAGACAATGGACATCATGACCCCACAAGCCGTTAACCCGGCTATGACCCCGCCATTGGTTCCAACCAATGAAGCAATTATGAAGAGGCCAATCTTCCCATAAGTTGAAGTCAGGTTCCAGTCTGTGAGCCCGGTGCCATAGGAGTTGCAGAAGGCAAGGGCAGGAGCGATAATGTATGAGCTGAGAACCAGATACCACTTGAGAGGTGGGAAGATGTTTGGTATTGTTGCTGTGGATATTGCAGCCAGGCCCACGTAACCAGAAGCCGCGAACCAGGAGGGTATCCTGTCCTTCAGGAATGTCTCATCCCTCTTCCTTTGCTCCATTAGTAACTTGGAACTCTCACTATCTGTTACAGTAAACATTAAAACAACCAATCCTGAGAAGAGGTGCAAGGTTTATGCCTTTATGGAAAAAAAACGAGCAGCATATAAAGTTGAATTTGCACTTGATTTCACGAGTGATTAACAATGAACCAATATATATGAAATGTACAACACGATACTGCATTCACATGCTCGTATGCATGTAACAGAGACACGGGTGCGCATGGCTATTCCAATTTGGAAAGGACAAACATGTATGTCAATGCCTATTCTAATAAGTACATTAATTTTGTAACAACAACTACCCAATTCACAGCCACTATTTTATTACCATTGAATTAGAATTAATTTCTTAAAATGCAGTTTCTTAGTGAACAACAATTGTTCAAACAATTTTGGGTCAGACATGCATGTCCAACACATTTTAATAAAACAATGAAAAGAAATCCATAGTTTATCTTCTCTCTTCTTTTATTATTCACCTAAAAGTAACATAATTTGATGAAATTATGTTTATCTAGAAGATATATTTTCAACTACAATCACATTACTATACTGCTTCATGACCTGCATCTTGTTGTGTAGTGTCAAAGTTTTTCTTAAGCGGGATGGGTGCAAACCTGTGGAAATTTAAAGACCTTTCAGGGTCCGTCCTTTTGATGAGACTTTTAAAGTCCGACACTTTGCAAGCTTTGTCTTTGAAAAATATGCATTTTCTTTTGAGAAGTAGATGTATCGTGTTTTTCATCTATTGGGTTGCAATCTGGTAAGACTTCAAATGCAACAAAATGAATGAATTTAAATATAATAAAAAAAGGATAACACTTGAAAATCTCATGATGACATAATTCTGTTAGAAACCTTGACAAACTAACTCAAATTTCCTAATAACCACCATGACAAAGTGCAAAGTACCAAGCTTTATAAATCTCAGTAAAAGAACAGACTCTCATAGGAAACAGAATATTGGAAATCCAAATAAACAAATGTAAAGGGTGACATTGTATTACATCCTGCATAATTATATCAGTTATAATGGGACTAGGCAAATTAGTGCACAAAGAAGCACGAAGAGCTGATAAAGAATAAAAGGAATCAAAGAGCACAGCAATCACTGTGGATCTGGAATACCACAAGAATATTTTCACCACGGATCTGTGACCATATATTTCCTCACCTTGAAACTCACTAACAATAGGAAGGTTGTTTTGTTTGGTGCTCTTGTTGCACATTTCCTTCACAGTTACTGCAATTATCTTGATCAAATTGTAAATACCGTCCCCAAGGATAAGAGATATGGCTATGAAAACCTGCACATGAAGTGATGGACGTGGGACTCCAATCTAAAGTGCAAGACAAGTATTCATGACACTATTTGCCAAAGGCAAAGAAGTAATAGGAAGATATAAAAGATGGGAAATCTCCTAGTATTGTAAAGAGCAAGACAATTGAATAAATGAAAATAAGAAGAAAACATTCCAGAATAAATCAGGAGTCTCAGAACGAAAATGACTCCATCCAGAAGTAAAATATGAACACCCGCAAAGACAGGTAGTGGAGTCACCCAGCTGCTTAAGCACCACCCCATACTCCAGGACTTTTATAAAATAAGCAGCTATAAATTTTTTTAACAGTCATGGTGGACATGCATGCAGGATATTAAAAGCAGCTTTAAATCACGAGCAAGAAGGTAACTTCAGGGTTCCATTAGAAAAAAAGGGTTCTGCAACTCCAACATAGATGATAAATGACTTCACCAATATACCTTATATCCATAGAGACCCTTAAAGTCATTGCTACCGAGGTCATCTGGGTACCAATCCCCAGCATGCTTAGCAATGAAGGGCCAAAGGAAACCCCAAGATATAATCGCCCCAAGAAGAACTGAGCAGTTGACTATGTGAGGGCAGATAAGACCACATCCAACATACGTTGGACTGAAGTCAAAATAAAACCTGCATAAAGGAAATAACTTAAATCAGCTAGGAACATCACCAATAACAATGCTCCATATCTCATCACCAATAACAATGCTTTTTTTATTATCGGTAAATCAAGCATATAATATAAAAGATCAAGGGAGAAAACAAAGCTGGGTTCACAAGGGAGTAAACCAATAACAATGCTCCATATCTCCTCAAACAGCAAATTTGCTGTTCTCTATAGTCTATGACTCTATATGACTCTTATGCACATAATTTCCTTCACAGACATGATTCAAACTACTTGAAAGAGGAAAGTGTTTTGTTCTAATGACCGACAAACACAAAGATGGAGATCAATCCACAGTTTCAGCCTCCTTTATCGGGAAAAAAAAAAAAAAACCACAGTTTCAGCCTCATGGTTGGGACAATGAAAATATCTGATTGAGCTATAGGCTCAGCCCACCACAAATACAGGAAAGTTGCAGATTACTTCTTTTGGTAAGTTTTGTGCTCCCACCCCCCACCCACACACACACACACACAAGAAATGTAACTGACATCAAACACAAAATATTTACTGATCCACTAAATTAGATTTCTCTCCAAGAAAACTCACTGTACTTATTTATTGTAGAAAAAATGACATATGTACTGTGAACAGAAAAAATAATAGGATTGTGATGCTACATCTCAACGGGCATAAATTACCATATGACACAGGAAATGCAATGAAATACCTTCGTTGACCGTGACATCATGACCCCCAAGCAAACAAATTGGATTCCTATTGTATGTATTCCTTAGGCTATGGTAACATGGACTTATTATACATTTCAGATTGGAGTAAAGAAACGAAAGAACAGATTGCGACAACATGCACGTTAGTCACCCTTGGTTGACCATGATGTCATGGCCCCAAGCAAAATACTTGGAGTCCTGCTGTATTTGAGATCTTACGTGTTTTTGAATAAGGCCAAGCCAAGGCTGGGGAAGTTATCAAAGCCACAAGAATCCCCAACACCACTAAAGAACCACTTAAAGATGCTCCAGAAGAAGCTTATGCTTAGATATTTTCCGAGGCAACGTACTTGCTTCCTGTAAAACAAGAAAAAATCATTATGGAAAAAGTCTAGTTAGAAGGTAACCAGTTGAGATAGACAAGATGCTCAAATAGTTATTCTTAAGCAGGTGAACACTAATAATCAGTTCTGAACATAATATACACGAAATTAACTTTGTGACACATTCACTAAATGCTAAAGGTGTTTCTACTCAAACTCCAGAGGTTATTCTGTCAAATTTAAGTACTCGGAATCAGAACCATAGTCATCAAGTATGGGTACGGGTTTTAAACAACAATGATCTGCTCTGGAAGTATAGGTTTTATACGGCAAAAAAGTAAATGAAAATTTTAAAAATAAATAATAATTATAAATAAATAGGAAATATGATACCAACACTACTAATAGTCATTTAAACTCATCATTCAACAAAAGAATTGCAATTATATAGACCTCAAAATATCATCATTCACCATTCAACTATTTAACAAACAGATATCATCATTTGCCATTCAAAAAAAAAAATTACAATATCACATCCTCTAAACTAGAACCCCATAATATTCAACGTCTAACATAAAATTCATACCTTCACATAAGCTTCATTGTTCAAACCCTAACATAAAATGCAATAATATCTTTGTAAAAATAAACCTTATATGCAAATTCTACCATAAGATTCAAATAGGTAAACAAGAATGAGAGAAAAAACCTAAAAATTTAAATTTCAATATGTAAAGGATAAAAATAATGGGTCACCGTTTCAAACGGCGACCCTATAAAACTTTTTAAACAAATAAATATGCTTTTGTACGCAGCAATGTTATCAGAACCGGACCGGTCATCGAACCGGTTGAGTGGCCAGTTCCCGGTTCCACCGGTTCAACCGGTTCGACTGGTCCGGTTCAACCGTGTCCTTTATTTATTTATTTTTTAAAAAAATCCATTTTTACCCATATATGACCGGTTCTGACCACCGGTTCCCGGTTCAACCGGCCGGTTCCCACGGTTTTCACTAAATTGACCGGTTTTGAATTATGGCCGGTTTTGAGGGTTTTGGGAACCGGTTAGGGGACCGGTTCCCGGTTCGACTGGCGAGTCCGGTCCGATTCTGACAACACTAGTAAGCAGAAACAATGACCCTATAAAACTTTTTCAAGCAAATAAATA
Source organism: Tetracentron sinense (assembly GCA_015143295.1). Classification (NCBI taxonomy): domain Eukaryota; kingdom Viridiplantae; phylum Streptophyta; class Magnoliopsida; order Trochodendrales; family Trochodendraceae; genus Tetracentron; species Tetracentron sinense. The sequence continues at coordinate 989,347 of CM026573.1, read as the reverse complement.
TGATTGTATGCGGATTATACGAGTTTAATACAAAAAATGCGTCATATACTGGTATCACTGTTTTGAACTTAATACGGCATAAGTACACCGTTTAAAACGGTGACACCCCACCCCCCAAAAAAAAAGTTTAATACGTGTTTTAAACTTGTATAAAACACGTTTTTGGTGAATGAGCTCAGAACCAATAAATGTTTGGGGAAAATAAGATTTGAAGATTCCAAACACCAATCCTAGAGAAGCTATAGATTTGATATGCATCAACAGAAATGTCGAATTATATATAGCTATAGAGAGCACGTAATAAATCCAGAATTCTACAGCTTACGTGGCAAGTTCAGCTCCTGTATTTGTATGGAAACTATTTATCAACATTGCTGTGGCTGTCCCACTGGGGTACGTAAGCTTGTAATCCATGACCATGACCTGTAATCACACACAAAGAGGGGAAAGAGAAGACAAATAAGTCGAAGAAGAAAATGTTGACCAGTGTTTTCAATAGATGTGCCCAGATTCAGTATGAATATATGTAATAATATTGAACTCACAAAGTTTTATCTTTTGTTCATTAGCCAAATCAGTCTTCTAATGTAAAATAAAATGACTAGAGAATAATTACATAAAGTTTTAAATAACTTCCAGCTCTTTAGCTTGAAAATATATACTTGTGATAAACTATAAAGGGAAACTTCCAAATCTGAACATAATCGCACCACCACTGGGAAAGACTCAAGACTGGGTCCTCTCACCAGTTTGGTCTTAAGCAAGTTGAAGCACACTTTGATTTTGAAAACCAATGTTTTGACAGTGGAACTTCAACGAAGGCTTTCAATTCACATACAAGCCACTAGATCAATTGTTGGATGTAAGCAACTTCACTAAATTAAAATAAATCAGGTGTTTAATTTTGTTAAACAAAACAAGCTAAATCTTGAGAAGAGGAAGAGAGGGGGGGGGGCGGGGGGGGCAAGACCCCTACCCGATTATGTCCTAACGTGTTTTGCATCCATAGGAGCGTCAAAATTAATTTATCCAAACAAAACACACGATTTCATGTCGTGAAGATACCTTGCGAAGTGGTACGAGACTGAAGAGCCCAAGAAAACTGACAACAAACATGAAACCGATCATCCACCCCAAAGCTGGGTTCTTAACATCTTCCGCCCGATTACCCTTGTAATCAACACCAATGAGTTTGTATGTTCTCTCATCCATTGCAATCAAATATGATCCAAATCCCCCTGTCAGAAATTCCCACTTCATCTAAGCAGTAAAAACTTGAAGAAATTGTATTAAGAAAAGAAAAACAGTAATAATCAATAGAAAGTATTCTGACAAAAAAACAAATCGAAATTAAACAAATCTAAGCCAATTCTCTTACCATCAAAGAATTTCTAAATATGCCAGAAAAGAAAAATTACAATAGAGATCTGTAGAGGAAATGAGGAGTAATACAGAGTTAAATCATAGAGACAGATTGCAACCAGTAAACAGGATTATTCTGACCATTAAACGAATTGAAGACAATTAATGCTAAAATCCAAAAACAAGCAAACATATAACTGCAACCAGCGCTCAGAATTCGAAAGTATTCTGAAGAACACCTGGATCACAATATGACTAAATTAAGCAAAGCATATGCCAGAATCTACGTATTCCTATAAATTCAAGAAAAAGAAAGCTCATGTTTGCGAAAAGGCAAAAGGAATTACCACTAAACGCGAGGCCGTAGCAGGCAACGACACAAGTTTGAATGACAGTATTCTCTTGTTTGGTAAACGGAGTAGTCGAAAACCCTAATTTGGAAAGAAATCCAGTCCAGGACTTGACGAAGAAAAAACCGAGCAGCCCAGCAGCGACATTTAGCGAAGGGATAATCCCGACGGTAAGATTGAGCTTGTGCGTGATGATACAGAACAGAGTGCCCAACACAGCGCTCACCACCAACCCTCTGATCGTGATCTGATCCTTCCATGGTGGGATTTCTTCCGAATCCTCGAATTCAACGCTCCTAATCTTCTTCTTCGATTCAAGGAGCAACGGCTCTGAGATCTCCACCCCGGCACTGCTTTCTGTCCCCATTCTCTCTCTTTCTCTCTAGGGTTTCGAGAGATTATATGAAATTTGATCTCTCCTACTCCTAGGGTTTCAAATATGCAGAAATTCTAGAGAATCTCTTCTGCGAGAGGGTTACTGCAGCAGCAAGAAAGCGAAGTTGAATGGCAGTTATCTTTTCATTTAATAAAACGATATCTCGTTAGCTCATCTGCTCAGAAACCGGTGATTTGGTATCTTGCGAGATAAGATATTACGATAGATACAAGGCTGAATAACCAATGAAGCTAGGCTAATGTGCCTTGATGACAGCCTATAACTAAGAAGCCATGGCATTATTAGGCTTCAACAGCTGTTGATTATGGCGCCAATAGTTCTAACACACGTCTTGCGATCCACAAAGAATAGTTGGTAGCTATTCATGTCTCATGATGGTGCTTAGTATCATGAAGATAGGTAGGTGGTGTTCATACGCGTGGAGCATCTTCTCATCATCCAAACCGTCGGCTATAGCCTGAAATTTATATCACGGTGTTGGTTCTATTGAATTAACTTATGCACGAGTATGGTATCCCCTATTCTGTTCTCAGGGGGATGGTGATTGATGGGCCGAATCCGACACCTTGGACTAGGGGGACTTGTCGTCGATTCCAGCTCAATTCGAGCTTTCGAAGGCTAACTCGAGCTCAGTTCAACTCAGTTGTCCGACTCATAAACGAGCTTAAAGCTTAACTAACAAGAGTCTTTTGGATAATTACTTCTTGTTTTTTCCGTCAGATTTTGTTTTTCCATAATGTTATGTTTGGTTGCTAAGAAAATAGGTGAAAACATGGAAAAGAAAAGAAAATTTTAAATTTCTAATACAATTTTTTTAGTTATGTTTTGTCTAATTTTCTTTTCTTTTCCATGTTTTTACATATTTTCTTGGCAATCAAACACAGGGTAAATGTTTGTTTAAAATGCCAAAAAAAAAATAATTTAAAATTGTTAAGGTAACAATGTCTCCTAATATATTACATATAAAATTAATCAAGTTAAGCCGAAATATTTTTTCAAATGACTCGGGGTGTCCATCACCCATTTGGATGGGGACTAATCCCAAGATCATTGGGAGGATTCTATTGCCTTTGAACCACGGCACCACACACCGTGCAAATAACCCTCTCTTGCGATTGTGAGCTATTTTATCCTACTCAAGCTCGGCTGGTTTAAAGCCCTAGCTTGGACAACCCAGTAAGCAAGTTGGCTCCCACATCATTGACATCAGACAGCACCATGGATGGCAATGGGACGAAAACTATTGATTATGATTTTTGCCTGCAATAAGTGAGTGAGTGTTCCATACTTCACATCAACCTTTAAGAACAGTTTTGATCTAAAGTTACTTATTTAGGAAAAATAAGAAAAATCACATTGCTCTTCCTTACCAAATTATCTTTGTATACAACACCCACCAATTCTTTAATCTCCCCAGGTTGGAGAAACTTCAAGCATTATTCTCCCTCACTTCCCCATCTATCACCTCAGTATATTAAATATAAGATCACTCTCATCTTCTGTATTCCCTAATGAGGAATGCTAAGCATACTCTCACAAAGTCTACTGTCACCCTTTTTAGATAATAGAACAAATGAATTAGAGTGCGTCCCACAAGTGGGCTTACACAAAATCCTTGATTTTATTATCTAAAAAAGGTGAGAGTAGACTTTGGGAGAGTATGCTTAGCATTGTTCATTCCCTTAAAACATTTCTTCTCCTCTCTGTGACTCTTAAGGACAATCGCAGATCATCCTCTGTTACTGCTCTGCACTATTAATGTCGCCCCACTGGACATTGTGTTTGGCCGCAAGATAGTGGGCCCCGACAGGACCCCGACTCCCATAAGGATAATACTCTGGGATGATCTTCTTCTCCTCTAGCTCTTTCAATAGAGGTGTGAAGAGCTCCCAAGCAGCATCCAGCTCGTCACTCCGTATGAAGAGCCTTCGTTCTCCTTCAATAGCATCGAGAAGAAGCCTCTCGTATGCATCAGGAATTTCCTTTGAATACCTACACAGAACCAGCAAAATATCTTTATTTAAAATTGAAAGCTCCCTTCAATCGGCCAGTAAATCAAGTTACTATGTGTTACTTCAGTAGTGTTTCAAACATGAATTGTGGGTCCATGGTGTTTTGACCACCCATGTACTTACCAAATTGGTCCCTCTATTATAATTTATTACCAAACTGAAAAATCCAAATTTCCATTACAAATAATACGGGTATTTTCACTAGTAACCTATCATCTCCCAAGCATATTCATCATGTACCTTGCCGCATAGTGAAGATTCAGATTGCTGCGGTCCAATCTCATTCCCAAACCAGGGACCTTGTTATTGATCTTAAGATAGATAGCTTCATCGGGTTGCACTCGGATGACAAGTTCGTTTGTAGATCGATCAAGATCCATCCCGAAACCCCGCTTGTATAAATTACCAGGAACATCCCTGAACTGTACCCTGATCTCTGCTCTGAACACATACAATATTTTTCACAATGTTGCAGTTAAAAATAGTAAAATAACTGATACCATAAACAGCAAAAGGAAGATACAAAACCAAAACAAAAGGAAGAATACGTAGACAGCCAACTGGTATCTCCAGGAAGGCTAAGGTATTAGTCAGGCATACCCTATAGAAAGCCCAATAATGGTGTAGTATTTGAAGAGTCCTACCTGACAGGTACCTTGGATTTCCTCCTTGTTAGTACATTACCTTTTAGTATGTAGTGCTTTCCCGGCTTTCATCAGAAAAGGCACTCCATCCCATCTCGCATTATCTATAAAAAGCGCAGCTGCTGCAAATGTTGGAGTGAGGCTGTTTTTGGGTACGGTCTTATCATCTGTGTAAGCAGAGTAAGTAACACCTCCCTTGTTATGGCTCTTATACTGCCCTACTACCACGTTTCCTAGTTGCAAAGGCTTCATTGACCGTAGGACTTTGACCTGGCACAGAGCAAGCAAATAAATAAAGAATCACAAATTACATTTAAGAAAAACCTACATGTTTGTGTTCTCTTGCAAAAACCTTTTCGTTTCTGATGTCTTCTGCATCCAAGCTGACAGGAGTTTCCATGGCAAAAAGGGTTAGCATTTGAAGCAGATGGTTCTGCATTATGTCTCTTATGATCCCATAATGGTCGAAATACCTGAAATGAACCAATAGGAGAAGAAACCATAAGTTCTTAAAACAAGTTGGGTCCAAATGGATACCAATTTGAATATGAGGCCATACCCTCCTCGTCCTTCGGTGCCAAAATCTTCAGAGAAGATAAACTGTACATTCCTTATATACTGTCTTGACCATAAGGGTTCAAAAATGAGGTTGGCGAAGCGGAGCACGGACAGGTTCTCCACTAGCTCCTTCCCCAGATAGTGGTCAATCCTGCAGAAAGTATGTCAAACTCAATCCGGTTATAAACTCCATAATCTTTTTCAAAGGAGAATCAACCCTAGTTAGTGAAACCCACCTGAAAATCTGATCCTCCACTAAATACTGTTTCAGGCCTCTCGTCAAAGCAGCAGATGATTCAGAATCCCGACCAAATGGTTTCTCGACGATGACCCTTGTCCAGCCATTAGCAGAAGAAGCTGATGAGCTTGCGCATCTTACAGCATCTATAAATATATTTGGTGGGATGGACAAATAGAAAAGGCGATTTGACACCCTCCCACCCTGCATGGCCAATTTATCATTGTAAACTGGATGGAAATAACTAAATTCTTAAATGATACGGATAAGAAAACAGAATTAAGGCCATCAATAGATTTCCTTGTAGAGAATATGAAAGTCAATCTCCTCCCCCATCTCGACTTCAAAGGACACCCTCTACGTGCTATTTTAATTGGCTTATATCTTGTCCTCCTCATGCAGTCAACACATAATACAGCCTTGATAATAGAGAAATTGGAGCACAAGAACTCTAAAACAAGAGGCTAAAAATATCACATCAGTTTCTAACAAGACTAATATGCTGCCGAAATGATAGCATTGTTACAAATCTCCCGAGAAATACTCAATTTCTCCGGAGAAAACCCGAGAAAAACATCTAAAGTTTAAAACTCCGTTTTTATCACGATATTTTAAAATTCTCGCGAGAAATATAATTTTCTCTTTTTATCCCATATACATCGCGAGATTTAGCCGAGAATTAAGAAATACACCATGTTGTTAGTTTTATGAATTTATAACTTGGTTATATTTATTACTATTTTCTATAATTTCAATATATATTTTTAATAATTCCCGAGATTTAGGCGAGAAATACCCGAAAAAAATTCAGATTTGAAAATCTCTCGAGAAAAACTTCGACTGATAAAAACCCGAGAAGGAGATTTATAACACTGCATGATAGCTGTAGTTTCATCTGATCTTCGTCAAGTAACCAATAGTTAGGGGCATTAACAAAAAGTTTTAAAAGGGAACAACTGTGCTCCTCCATTGATATTGAGATCCAGCTTTCAAATTGGCACAAGAAGTGTTATTTGTAGTGCTCTAAAGGATGACTGAGACTTGTGCCTCTGGCAAGGCTAAAGGAAAACACATTGAGGCTCAACCTTAAAGCCACAAATCCCCTGATGTCCACTCCTCTAAAGCTCACATAGTATGAGGTGTGCAGTACATTGTTAACCAAAAATAGGAGTCTAGCTGCAGAAAGTGAGATATAAATCATTCCTTTTTTTTTCAATTCAATTTGTTAAATGCTTAAACTACACTTTACTTATTATGTTTAATATTTTGGATTTTCAAAATGCTTTGGAGTCTTAATTTCACATTAAGGATTTCTTGAGTAGACATTGGACGAATTTGGAGCCTTGAGGCTCAATTTTAGAGGCTTAAATCCCTTGAATGTGTCAAAGTTTTTAACTGTGCTCCTAAGATGAAGAGGAAGAGCCAGGTACCCTCTCTCTCGACGTCTCTCTCTATCACTATCTCCCTCTCCCTTCCTGTGTCTCTCTCTATCCCCCTCTGTGTGTCTCTCTCCCTCTCTTTGCATCTCTCTCTCTCTCCTAAATGGTTGCTGGGTTGTTTGCTGTCATGGCCTACCCTCTACTAGAATTGTTTGTGTCTCGTTCTTTCTCTCTCTCTCTCTCTCTCTGATTAAATACTCACACCACTTAATTTGTTGGTCATTTATCTTGTTTTGGGCATTGATAAGGAGATTGGAGCTTTGCAATTAGAAGTATGTTGAGAACTTCTCAATGATATTCTCATTTTTGTTTTTGGTGTCAGATTTAACTAGAGCCACCATTGTGACAGGAAAATAAGATTGTTGCTCAGATAAACAGGAAACAATATGGCCTATTAAATGTTAATTTAACTAGATTATTGTCAATCTTAGGAGGTTTGAATTGCTATGTATATATATTAATATTATATACATATATATAATTTAATTATTTTTATCACCTGATCATCACCTAGGCAGCGCTTTGTCTAGCCCGACCTAATCGCCTAGACGCCTTGACTAATTTGATACAATGTAACAATAGATTACCCCTTCATTACTAGGCCCTCCACTATCCGGTAAAAAAAACAAGCTCATCCTAACACCTCACCCAAGTCCTCACCTACTCGTCGAATTGAATACCACTCAAAGATAAGCAGTTTTATTTGAGAACAAATACAGAAGGGAAGGAAGGAAGAGTACTCAAATACTCCCTTGTTCCTCTCTTTACAAATCGACCATGAAATAACTCCAGCAAGAGCCGACCATATTGCCTCCCGAGCATTATCTCACTTACCAAAGACCAACAAGAAATGAAGAAAGAATGACCCAATCTACACCTATACGGGAAAGGAAATCCCCCAAATCTCAAACACAATAAAATAATGCAAAAGCAAGTGATCCACTGTCTCTTCCTCAAGAAGGCATAAAAGACAATGGGTAATCACCCTCCATCCTCTATTTTTCAAGTGGTCACAAGTGGGAATCTTATAAGAAACATTCTATAGAAAGAAAGATACCTTGGAGGGAATACCTGAATTCCACACCAGCCTATGAGGAAATAGGACTGAAGGTACTCAGTCGAAAGACTACAACAATAATCTTACTGAAAATCAACCATTGTGCCCTCTAGACTAACTCCTATGATCCTTTCTCTGAGAACATGGAGATGAAGTGGTAAGACGCTCCAACAACCGGCCCATGTCTACCCACTATATTAGTGACTCAATATAACATATTAGGAGAAGGGCTATCTTAAAAGTTCCATGACAATGCTTGTTTTGTATCGCGTCAATATGGTAGACTTTTGAGGTATCTAAGTATCCCAATTTATATATTCTCAAAATAGGTTTCAACATGTTAATCTTAACAATGATCCCTCAAGTTGAGAGAAATATTTTGCATTCAAGCCATCATTAAGAAATTGTAGTTTGAAATCCAACCAGAATATACTTCAGCTGACATAATCTAATCCAATAACTTTTTCACTTGATCAGCCATCCAAATCTTTTTTCACTGAATTACAATCACTAAAACAAATTCTAGTTAGGGCAAAATGGAGAGCAGGACCAAGTTATCAGCTACTTTTCAGAATAAAACAGTAAGTCCCCTAACTCAGTGGCCTAAAAAGCTTAGCTATCTGAAGTCAGAACCAAACTCACATTACCTCATGTTCCTTCAGCTTCTTGGCCAGCTCTGCGAAATTCTCCTCAGAATCATACTGGCCAGAATTGTAGAAGCATCTTTTCAGGAACTGATCCATTTTTTCACCACAATTTTCCCTGAAATTTCAGAATAAACCATATATATTATGCACCACAAGAGGTTTTATCAACTTCCACATCTTCCATATGCCACAAAATAGCAATGAAACCGCAGCGAGGATATAAAATCAAAACAAGAAGGCAAGAACAATACGGTTAATATCCTGTATGTAATATACTACTGCAGATATGAATACCAAGAAACAAGCTTCAAATTATAAATGTACTTCAGAGCTGGGTCACCTTTTATCGATTCTGCAAGTTAGAGTCTTGCTAACCATATTTCTAAGTTCTGGGTCAGTCATCTTACTCCGAGCATAACCAAACACAGTAAAATGCTGCAGCCAAAGAATTCCATAAACAAAAACACGTACAATTTTCAAGTTGACCCACATCAGAGGATTGGACTAAAATGAGTAGGGGGAATTAGATTAACAGAAAAAAAAAAAGGTGCCAAACCTTGGGAAGGCAATCTTCATAAAATAGTGCAAAAAGTGCAGGAAATATCTTCTTTTTAGCAAGGTCCCCAGAGGCTCCAACCACAATAATACTGACAGTAGACTCCCCTTTGTTTATATCAAAACCTGCCGCATCCTCCGAAGATGTTATTGACAGCAACCCATCTTTCATTTTCTTCAAAGGAGTTTCATTTGCAATTAGGTGTTCATTTGCAGCTACCGCACCTACACCCAATTCCCATTTGATTTAAATGTGAAGCAGAGAGAAGACAAATCTAATATTTTCTCAAATAAAACCCTCCAAAAAGGTCATACAAAAGACCAACAATACAAAAACAATAAGCATGAAAAATTTTCAGAAAAAGAATTTTAAAGAAGTGCACTCGGATGAAATTTTGTGAACAATTGGATGAAATAGAGAGAATCAACAAAAGGAACTACCATTCTAAAAACGTTGAAATAAAGAGAACCCAAAATAGGAAATACATTAACTGAGATTTGAGCAACAACCAACTATCACATAGAAAGAAAGTGAACCCAGAAATAAGATACAACAAATTGACAACTTAAGAAAGTAAAACATATGAGAAAAAAAGAAGATAATCTGATGAAAGAGTGTTGGGGGCCGAAAATAGAGGAGTTGATGTGCGGATGCCAACAGGGTATTCCTCCTAGAAATTTGGCCAATAATGCTGAGTAAGAGAGTGTGTAATCCAATCTCAAATCAGCCTAAACCAAATGTCTAGGTTGTACTGAACTCATGAAGAATGGTGAGTTCGGCATGGGGAAGAAGACAAGGGAAGAGTGATGAGGGGAGAAGGAGAAGGAAAGTGGAACTGAGGTTGCTTATCTCATGGGGCTAAGCTTGCAGGTTAATCCTTGAATATTCGGTCTTTCTTCCACGAGGTAAGGTCCTCTTTTATAGGCAAAAAGAAAATCAAAACCAGTAGGATGTGTAGAAGAAATATTTTCTGTTAGGAACAAACTTATTTGCTCTGACACAAGATCAGACAGCTCAACAATGTTGTTACAGTCACCGAGCTCAGAGTGCCATGACCTCGCTTGTTCAAGAGAAATCAGTTTCATTGGTAGTGAATACGACGTCAAGTGGATGCCAAAGGGTGTCATGGGAAACAATATCTCAAGGAATCTAGCGGCGATGCTACTCATGACAATTCCTTCATTGCCCACCAAACCACAAATTCCAAAGTCAACCTCCTTAAGAAGAGTCTAGTTAGGTGAGCCATGCACCTTGTTAGACTATTTAGATCTGTCTCAATTTGAATAAAATAATCAAAGAACTTGGAGGCTAAGATCATGGAGAAACACACTGAAGAGCTTGGAGGCCAAGAGTCATGGCGACATGTGCCAAGGGACCCAGAGGCAAATGGAGACAAGGCGATCTGCGCCAAGTTGCCCTAAGGCTGGGAGAAATGGTGATACGCACCACAATGTCAAGAGGCTTGGAGATAACATGATGCCAAGAGGCTTGGAAGTAAGACGAATTGCACCATGATGGCCGAAGGCTGAGAGATAAGACGAATCACGTCTGTGACCAAAGGCTTGGAGATAAGGCGAATCGTGCCAAGATGCTCAAAGGCTTGGAGATAAGGAGGATTGGGTCACATAACTATAAGTCATAGCACATGCTTCCACACGAGGTCTCCGCCTCATCCATGTCATAGGCTATGTAGGTTAATGAATTGACGCCATCCATAGTTACCAAGTACGGGTACGCGTATAATACGATAATGATCTGTTCGGGAAGTATGGATGTTATATGGCAAAAACACAACAAAAGTACAGGAAAATAAAAAAATAATTAATAATTATAAATAAATAGAAATCATGATACAAACTAATAGCAATCATTTGATACATAATATACATTTAACACGCAAAAAGTACAACAAAAATGCAGGTATTATATGCTGTTAGTACGGAATTCGCGTATTATATAGTGATGTTTATAATGCATGATACGACAAAAGTATGCCATCTTAAATGGAAACTCTCCTAAGAGTATTATGCAGGACGGGTATTTGGTAACTATGACGCCATCAACCAAGAGCAAACTAAGAAAGAGCCGCAATCAAATAACCATGAGAAACAACATCCGGCAACTGATGGAACACACAAAACTAGATATAAAACACAAAAATAAAGACAAATAACAAAATATTGGTAGATTGTCTAGGTTGTAGAATGAGAAGGTTTCCAACATCGTATCTTAGGCTACTTTTGGGTGCTCCTTTTAACGATAAATCGGTTTGGAGCCCCGTTATTGAGAGATTTTCTAAGAGGCTTCGAGATTGGAAATCATCACACCTTTTAAAGGGAGGAAGCTAACACAAAGCAAAAATACCCTGTGTAGTCTCCCAACATACTTTTTATCCTTGTTTAAGATTCTCACCTCAATTGCATGCACCCTCGAAAGAATCCAGTGAAAATTCTTATGGAATATTATGAGAAGGTAGCTTCAAGGAAGTATCATTTGGTAGACTGAAAACTATCTCTCAACCAAAATGTGAGAGTGTGTGTGGGGGGAGGGGGATGTTCAATACTCCCCTATCATTTGGGAGCATAGTAACAAAGTTCTCGAATAATTCCCGAATTGTACCCGAACAATTCATTTTTTAAGGGGTGCCGTTTAAAAAGGCTTCTTTTTCCCGAACTAACGAATAATTCCCGAACTGACGAATTATTCGCGAATAATTCCTGAACGAACGAATTATTCCGAACTTATGCCGAACTTATTCCGAATGAAGATTTCTCACAAATTATTCGTTCATGCTTATTCAGAATTCTAAAATAAAAATGAGGATAAAATGAATTTTCTATTAGCAATAGAATTATTACTAATAACTCGAGACTTATTTCACACTGAGAAATCTTCATTTGATTGAAATCGCCAACTGATAGAAGAATGAGAAAACTCTATTCGAGTAAACTATTTTAGGATTTTGATTACATTCGATTGAATTGAGAGAAAAAAGATAATTTTGCAAGCTGGTTAGTCTGTTGAATTTCCACTGAACTAAGAAAAAATAAAATTTGTGTTATTTATTCTGAGCTATTTCAATATTTTGCTAAATAACTATGTTATGCCAAATAAATACACTCATATATTGTTTTTCTGAATTTATCTATTCAGATTATTTTTCTCGTTTTTATATATTTTTTAATTGCTTATATAATTTGATTTGCATATACAAACATGTAATCTAAATTATTCTTTTTTCTTAAATTACATAAAGCTTACTTAAGCCTTATGTAATTTTTTTCTTGAGTTTGCGAATTTACATAATGCTTGTTTTTTAGAAATTGGAATAAATGTTAACATAATAAGAGATGTCAATACATATAGATTGGTAGATGGATTAGTTGGCATCACGTTCTTATTTTTTATAATTATTCATTTTTATTTTTTCGAACTTATCCCGAACTTAACCCGAATTTGCCGATTTTTTCCCTTTTTTTTCGAACTTAACCCCTGCCGAATAATTCCCGAATCCGAACTTTGTTACTATGTTTGGGAGTAGGATTGTGAAAGGTCCTGCTGCAAGGTTGAACTAAATTTTCTAAATTCACCCACCTTAAGGTGGGCAACGGGGAGAAGATCAATTTTTGACATGATCATTGGTGTGGCCCATCCTCTATCATTTGGGAGTAGGATTGTGGAAGGTCCTATTGCAAGGTACTGAATTTTCTAAATTCACCCACCTCAAGGTGGGCAACGGGGAGAAGATCAACTTTTGACATGATCATTGGTATGGCCTACCCTCTCTTCAACAGGCCTATGGCAACCTCTTCCTCCTAGCATCAAATAAGGATGCGTCACTTCTGATTATTTAGAATGACTAGATGAGGCATCTATTTGGACTCCCTAAACTGAGGCATAATTTATGCAGTTGGGAGGTTCAACACCTTTTGAGGTTATTCTCTCACATTCAATAGGTTACCTCAAACCCTCTCGTTAGGGATAGTCGGGTTTGTATTCCAGATAACAAGGGGCATTTCTTAGTGGGGTCCTTTATACATTTCTTACAAACTGGGTTTCATATACCTTTTCCTCATCAGGTTGTATGGTAACTTTTGGTATCTTTAAAGGTATCTTTCTTCTTGTGGACAACTATTTTAGATAAATCCCGAATAAGCAATCACTTAATGCATAAAATACTTTCTCTCTTTCTAACTCTTCTGTAAATCCCTCTTTCTAAGGTGTCTTTCTTCTTGTGGACAACAATTTTAGATAAAATCCTAATATGCGATTGTAAAACCCCTTTCTCTCTCATGTATGTTCGAGAACTCAGCAAACCCCCTTCCCTCTTTTCTAACTCTTCTGCAAATCTACGTTTTTTCTCATGGTTCCAAGCCGGATTTGTTTTGGTTGTCCACCATGGCAGCAGCTTTTCAATGCTGGTCGAGCAGAGGAGCACCGATGAAGACATGGTAGAGCAGGTTTTGCTATCGAGCCGAGCTGAGCTCGAGCTTAGGTGTTTTTCTCCGAACCGAGCTTGAACAGTTGGTGTAAAGCTTGAGTCGAGTTCGGGCCGAGCTTGAACAGTTATGTAATGCAACAAGCCGAGCCTAAACACTCTAATTGGTTCGGGTCGGTATCACCCCTATCTTTGCGTCTTCTTATGTAACTTGGGTCCTTAGTTTGTTATTTTTCTTTTGCTTTCACTATCCCTATGTTTGGTTGTCGAGAAAATAAGTAAAAACATGGAAAAGAAAAGAAAATTAGACAAACACAACTAAAAATTGTATTAAAAATCCAAAATCAGCTGTTTTCCTTGTTATATTTAACCTGTTTTACCCATTTTTTTTTTTAAAAAAAACCTTGTAAAGAAAACAACAGATGTTATCAACCAAAATCAGCTCAAATATGCAAAAGAAAAACCCTAGGGTCCGTTCTTTTGCCAATAATTATAAAGCTTGCCACTTTATACTTCGTCACGGTAGTTGGTAGGAAATATGAGTCGCTTTGTCAAGGTTTTTAACAAGATTAATTCTTACCATCACGAGATTTCAAATCCTACCATTTTTAAAAAAAAAGAGATTTGAAATCATTCATTTTGATCCATTTCAAGTCTTACGGAAATTGCAAACCCAATAGATGAAAAACATCAATACATCTAGTTCTCAAAAGAAATGCATATTGTCCATTGAAAAAACTTGCAAAGTGCCGGACCTTATAAGTCTCCGTAAAAGAACAGACCCTAATAAGAGAATCAATAATAGTAAAGAAGAAGAGGAAACGATATAACTAACCATCTTGCATGCGGACAACATTTGGGTATGGATTTCTGGGCGATTGTAGAGAGAGCTTCTTCGGGAGAAATGGCTTTGGAATCGTAGAAACTGTTCTTCGTTGATGATGCCCGGGCAAAGATGAGGAAGGATAAAGAGAATGAGAAGAAGGGGCAGTACGGGAACACGAAGAAGAAGAAGAGGAAGGGCAATTTGGAGAAGAAAGGGTCGACATCTCTCTCTTGGGATATCAGAAGAAAAGCTTGATTTCAGGTCGCGTAAATGGAGTTTCAGAACTTGAGGAAAGAGAAAGAGATCTTCGGAAACATCGAGGGGTGGTAGTCCCTTGAGATCCCCGAAGGGCTGCTTACGAACGCAAAGGGAGACAGGAACAAAACTTAGTTCCGTTTTTTTTAATCCTGATTAGTGATTCCCGGGAAGCAACTCGGTCTGGGTAGGGCCAGCCCAACTGCCCTAGCCCAACTTTAATGCCCAATTTTACCATACATTTAACTCAAGGTGCTTAACCCAAATCAACCCAATGGCTCATTTCTTAACCCTAAGCTCAACTCGGGCTGGATTGGATTAGGATGAGTTGTGCTTGTATATTTGAAAAGACATTAATTAAAATAACCTATAATAAACAAGTGATGCTAAAGTTTAAGTATTATATTTGGGGTATATTATACTAACCTCCCCTCTTGTTTCTAAAATTACATTGCACACCCCTCAACTTCAGTTATCTATAACATATACCCCTTTCATTAGTTTGTCATGACTTACATGGATGAAATTTGATGATGTCATCCTGTAAACATTTTAAAATGTCTAAATTATCCTTGTTAAAGACAAAGTCAATTAATAAAATAAAATAAATGATAACACTAATGGGTGTTGTAAATATAAACTTAAAGTTAATATATATTTCCAAAACTAAGGTTAATAGTATCAACTTAAGGTTAATATATATATATTTTTTTCTTCTAACAACCAATGTTAGACGAGTGAACTCTAAGGCTAAGAATCTTAACTATAGTTAATGGATATTAAAAGGGACACGTAACGGCTTATAGAGACCCTTGAATTGTGGTTAAACATAATTAACCTAAGGTTGAGATTTTTTTTCTTAAAACCAAGGTTAGATATATGGATGAATCTTAGAGGTGGGTGAATCTTAACCATAGTTAGTGGTGTTAAAAGGGACACATGGCAGCTTGTGGAGCCCTCTGTAATTGTGGTTATAATAAACCTATGGTTATTTTTTTCTTCTAAACCAAGGTTAGTTGGATGAATCTAGGGGTGAGTGAATTTTAACCATAGTCAGTTGTGTTAAAAGAGACACATGGCAGCTTGTAGAGCCCTTTTAACTATGATTAAACATAATTAACCTAAGGTTAATATTTTTTTTTATCCATCAAAAGTAATTCCAATATGAATTTAAAATACTTAAGACGCGGTTAGAGAACAATTGCAATGAATTTTGATATAAACACCTGATAACTTTGTGATCGCTATCCAAGTTTACACAAGACATATTCCAAGCATACTAAATAGTAGCGCCGAGATTATTTTCGGAACTTGTGGCGCAAATATACAATCCATTTTGAAGTCTATACAACCCTTGATCACCATTATCCCAAGAATAATGTTGTTGCTTCTAATTGAAGTATCAGAGTATTCTCACATAACGGGGTAAACTTGTCAAAGAGTATCATTGGTTAACGGTGTTAACCTGATGAGCTGATAAGGGATGATAAGGGAGGACAGCGTAATTTCAAAAACAAGATAAGAGGTTTTTGAATTTCACCAAAACTGAGGGGAGGTGAGTGTAATTTACCCTTATAATTATTATTATAGTTATTTATTAATTGCTTAATAAGAACACATAATTTACCCAAAATAGTGGACTGGTGGTTCCTGGGCCTTTCCCCCAAGGGGGAGGTCCTGGGTTCCATTTCTCACTCCTCCTTTGGGGTCAGCTCTGCACCGGTTTACCCGGACTTATCTAGTGTGGGGGTTTGTGGACTCACGTCGCACCCTCGGGATTAATCCTGACCCAAAGGGTTGGGGACACCCCAAGTTTCAAAAAAAAAGGCACATAATTTTATATAATATGATAAAGATAATAATGATGTGATAAAGAGCGTTTTAAACTTATTATTAAAAGGCGTTGCTCACTATACTTTGTAGTGAGCAGTCCTCTAAACATGGACACATGGAATGTAATTTTACAATTAGGGGAAAACCCTGTAGGTGGGTCTCTTGAAAGACATATGTCAAAAAGTCATCTCCAACGGAAATTTCTAAGCCTTCCAATCAAATGCTGAAAATGTGTCTATTAATTCTAATTGGTCAGCATTTATATGACCTAAACCAAGTTATAAAAAGCTGATTTTTGAATATATTCTTGTTGAGCTAGATTGTTGACACATGTCTCTTAAGGGGGCCACCTTGAATATATTATTAATTTTTTCCTAAAAAAAGCTTACCACATGGCTATCTTTTGGCAGGACTACGATAAAGGTGTAGTGGGTGGCATTAAACTAAAATGTCACTGGGGATGGCAACGGGTCAAATTTGGGCCAAAATAAATCGTATTGTAAATGGGTTTGGCTCTGGCCTATACAAAAATAAGAAAATGCAAGCCCAAGCCCAGCTTATTGACATTCCTAAATGTCACTCTCACATACAAGATCGAGATGGGTTTGGGCCTTAATCCAAGACTAACCCTAGATCATGTTGGACAGATTTTTCAACCAAAGCCCAAACCAAAATCTGAAATAACCATTTATTCCACCCCTAGGTGTGGTTCTTTAAGCCAGACTTCTTCCAGCTAGGCATATGCACAAGTGTATATGTAATGCACCATATTAATTCAGGCTATGGCGTGTCAGGAGTGCACCATCGTTCACCATCTGGGCTAGCCCCAATTAAATAGTTAGGTGGGTTGGGCTTAGAGTCTTAAGCCCAAGATTTTATAATATACTTTTAAAAGGGCTTGCCCTGGCTCAAGAAGGCCTGTTATTAACAAAACCCAATCAACCTCTTTTCGCTCTTGAATCCTTCAACGGCCTGGCCTAAGCCTAGCCTGGCTCAAACCCGGCCCCTTGAGACCCTAAGCACCAAATCACTATTGCATATTTGCATCAAAAAGAATTAGTGTGGTCTGGGCTTGGACTGCTACTTTTCGACTTGTGGGCCAAATCCAGCTTTAATTTTAAAGGAACAGCCCCACATATTGTCTTTCGTGCTACAAGTCCATATATTATTTATCAAGCAAAGTTGCAACCAGTGATTTCCCGGTAGCCCAAGTTTACAAAAGCTTTCGGTCTTAAGAGACACAAAAGCATCAATGGGCCCAGCAACTCAGCTCTCCTTTCCCCTATATTTCCATTTTAAAAATTGATGGGCACCTTATATTTGGGATGGGATGTCTTCGATACTAAGCAAAGAGTTTCAACGGACATATCTTTTGTTTTCTTTTGGAAATCACCTCTTTTGAGCTCTCTCTCCCTCAAAGAGTGGGGGAGAAAATTAAGCCCCTAAAGTTGCGTTATACTTCGACTCTCTATTCTCCTTTTCCAGATATTTTCTCTAATTTCTGGTCTTCAATCAAGCCTGCATGATTAACTAAGAAGATGGGCCCACCATGATAAGAACATGAAACGAAATAACTACTAAAGTAGAGCTCAGTGCTCTTGAACGGAAAAACTACTAAAGTGGAACATAGTGCACTTGAATCTGTCTTTGGAATCTTTGTTTATTGCGTGCGCTAACAGAGAAAGAGAGAGAATGATTAATTATCAATGAGTTGGGAGGTCATTTATAAGGTACATGTCATAGTTTTTTTTTTTTTTGGTTATCATGTCATAGTTACCGTAGCGAGAATTAAAACCTGCATGCAAGGTGGGTACGTAGTTATCGATGCCAAAAGCGTGAAATGGGAAGCCATGCTAAAAAAATCCTTAAAAAAAAAAAATATGGGGAGAATCAGTGAGGATTCTCTTGGAGGGGCTAACAATAGAGGTTCGGGGTCCCCAATTTTTTTTTTGAGGGCTAAGTTCATGGGTCATTGCGTCTGTTTGTAAAAAAATATATATTTTCTCAAATGTTTAGGGTTACTATAAGTTTTTTTTATTCAAAATTTCAGGGGGCTTCAGCCCCGTGGCTCCGTCCCTGGTGGGAATAATAGAAACGAGCATGAAAAGTTAGATTAAAGCAAGCATCCTACCATATACATGACTTAGCATAGATGAAAGGAAACTGATTTTCTTTTTGCCACAGAAATTCTGTGTTGGAAATTTTATTTTATTTCAAGAAGCTTCTCTCTACAAATCCCTTCTAAGTAGTTTTAGGATTTTTGCTAAACCTATAATCAAACTAATAAAACAGCTTGTTTTCTATTTCTAAGGTCATTTTTATTTACTTCTATTAATTCTTTTTTCCTTTTTGTGGGCTATTCTACTTACTTCTAATGCACTAGTACAAACTAGTAGTTAGCTTCAAGCCTCCTTTGTTTGTTGATCCTTGCAATGAAATCTTCAACCCTTTTGTTCAACTCCTCAGCAGGCAAACTAAACTCCTCTTCTTTATCTGAATCATCCTCTCTTTCCTTCTTCTCTTCTTCTTCTTCTTCTTCTATTTTTTCTTCTTTTCCTTCCTCTTCCTTATCCTCTCCATCCTTTTCAACCCTCTTCACAGTCTCTTCAATCAAAGGTATCTCCCATTTCCTCTCCATCCCTATCTTCTCTTTGGGAGCGGAGAACTGCCGAAGACTTCGACTCTCCTTAACGTACTCATTGTAAATGTCGGTGTCCGGAGATGAGTACGAGCCCAAGAGCTTGGAATCTCGGACGAGGAAGACAATGATGATATTGCCTACTATGAACAAGCAGTTGGGGTTGATGAAGAAAGACCAAATGTTTGGGAGATAGAAAAAGAGAAAGACCTTCACGGAAAAACATAAAGAAGGAAACCAAAAAGGACTAGAACAAAATAGAATACATGTCAATACTGTAAGAGATCGAGAATAAAGGATGAGATTGTTAAGAAACTGATTTTGCTTGTACTTGTTTATTGCTTCAAGCTTTTCTATCTTGATAGGATCCATTGTCAAGAATGGCATAAAGGAGAGGTTTCTAGGTGGGTTTGGAGAGTTTTGTCAAGAAATTTTGATGGACTCTTAGAGAGGGTTAGAGAAGCTTAGGTAGGATTCCCATTTGACTGAACATAGAGCAATGCAAACACTAGTTTATATAGTGGGAGAAAGGGAGCTATGTAGGTGGGATTCATCACATGCTACTTTATTTAATTTAATTTTTTATTTTTGGAGGGTGACTTTTTGAAAAGCCATTGGAGGGTGGCTGGTGTTGATTTTAGTGCTTTTGTTTTTGCTTTCCACTATACCGGTTGATGGTTTTGAATTGGCTCCTTTGAACACTGGGACATGTATTTGCATTATTATCATAGTAATAAATGTTAGCATTACTAACAAAATAGCAGCATTATTACCTTATTACTTAGCATTGAAGACTAAAAATATTGCCCTCTATTAATATTACATCCTCCAAAGAAACTGAGAGAATAAATTTTATATGGCGAAATATATAGTGCCACTCTCTTTTACAGTATCCTCAGCCTACCTATACACCAGCTCTTACTATTCATTGGCCATAGCTCGAACATCTTCTACTCGAAATTACCATCAATATTTTTAATTTTTTTTTTTTATGAAACCATCAACGGGTATGGCATGAGTGGAGGTTCCATGAAGAAGGCAAATGATCAAGGAGAACTCCATATATTTGACAACTAGGATCACCTGTTAGTATATGATTCTTGGACAATGGGCACCAAGATCTGGATCATTGTAGTTGATGTATTTGTTTGTATGGCATTGGCATGAGGTGGAGCTCCCATGAACCTTGATGGGGTTGAGGTACCATGAGAAAGTAATTCCCCATAAAACATTTTTCCTTTTACCATTATTTTCACAGCGACCATTTAAAGGAACAATGAATCGCTGCAAGAGGCAGCATGCAAAAGATTGTTGGAAAAGGACCAAAACTCTAACCCTAGCTTCCTTTTTGAATATTCCGTTAGCATTTTCTAAAACCTAAGCAGGAGAACAAGAATCCTATGGGGTTAATGCTGATATATCATAGTGGGAAGGGTGCTTTAGGGTTAGGGTTAGAGTTTTCATTTTTAGGGTTTGAACCCTATCTCTATTGTTTTGCAGGTGCCACTTGTGGGAATCTTTGTTATATTTGAAGGGAACTACCACCTAAAAGGAATTATACTTCACTTCTAAAGTATGCACTGGAAGACAAGGGACTTTTGGTAGAATGGCATGCTTATGCTTTTCATGAGTTGCCTAACTTTTTCCCTCATAATTGAAGTTAGTAGGTGGGTACGTGTTATAAAGAAATTGTACACTCCACGAAAGAGTATTTAAGTCATTTTTTAACTAAGGGGCAGTTTGGTTATTCAATAAAAACTCTTTAATCGCCCAACATTACCCCAGCCCTTAAGACTCCATCACCCTTTATTATTACATATTTTTATTGAAAGTTGGATTAGGAATTCCTTCTTTTACTTGAAACAAGACAAGCCCTTAAACCCTTTTAGATATGTTTATCATTTTCTACAAATCAAAGCGATATATGGAGCATCATCCAGATAAGTTACCAGCTCAATCAAATTTTAAAGATATTCATATGCATAATTATTGGAATCGTTTGCTTTGAGAAACTAATTTCTAATTACTATTGTTAGATCTTTCGATTAATACGTAGTTAATTGTTTCAATGTGTCGGTATGTATCTGCTTCTGAAAACAATAACAGCAAGTACATGTCTCGTACCGATACATGTCGGTGCTTGAAACCTGCACATTTGTATAAAAGCAGAGATGCGTCCATGGAGCTTTTTTTTTTTGGTAATCAATCCATGGAGCTACCAAACGGTTTATTACACACAAAGTGGATGTCCCCTTCATTATTTTAGTGAACAGGCAACTTCATTAGGTGATGAAAGTGCTAAGTCTCTTTAGATGTATTTATGGGAAAGGTGGTGACCTGATCAGTACTTATGCGGATGTGAACACCCTCTCAATTCGAAGTTGCTACCCTTCACTTTCATCCTTCCCTTCAGACCTCCTTCGTCAAGTAAAATAACTTAATTCAAAGTATTACTTGAATTTGTAGAATTATATGGTTTAGTCAAGTAACTTGAATCAAGTAAAATAACTTAATTTAATTAAAATATGCTAAAAAAAACTTTTATGGGATGAATGGGGGACTCTAGGCCCATGATTTTTTACACCCTAAGATTGCATCTTCTCAAGAATGGTCTCTAGTTGCACTATGACCCTATAGCATTTCTCTAAATATATAATGTCAATTGCTTTTGTAAAAGAGAAAATTTACTAGATTCCCTCTAAAGAGATCCTCATGAGATGGTATTATTATCTACAATCTCTCTCTTGGGGCTCATGGCCCTAAAATATTAATAATTGGAGCTTATGGTCCTAAAATACCAGTTGCTCTTATGGCCCTCTTATTTGGAGCCTCCTATGAAGTTTCCTGCATCCCTAAACACATACAAACATCTCACTTTTAGTTTTAATATTTAGAAAATATAATAAGAGTACTATAATAAGGTGAAGTATTGTGATGAGATCACATAAAAAAATTACTATTGTAATGAGATACACAATGATACAGTGTATCTCACTCACCTTTTTATAGTCCTCTTATTATATTCTCTAAATAATTTCATGTTAATGGGCAAATAATTTCATGTTAATGGGCACTGCTAGCTCCGCGCTCCCCTTCCATTAATATATGGGGAATGTTAGCACCACTCTAGCTCCTCCTATTGCACTCTCCCCTTTTAGGGATAAGGCGACAAAGATTGGGAGAGAATGGAGCTAGCAAATTAATCCTTAATTCTAATAGGGATTTTGCTAGTTAATTTCAGATTGCAATTGGGAATTGAAACTAGCACTCCCACTATTACATGGGTCTAGATGCTTTAAGCGCATGCTCTTATAACTTCTCTCCCATATTTCCTTTGCCTTCGTCTTTCCAGGATCCTTCACAGGATGTATACGAGCATGTGTACATGTCCATATATATATATATATTTAGGGGTGACAATCGGGCCAAGTTTTGGATTCAAAACCCATATAAATGTGTCGAGCTTCGGGCTAGACCTATTCCAAAGTCTCTAAATTCAGGCCCATTGCCACCCCTAATATATCCATTCGTACATAAAAGTACAACCAGCCGCCAGAAAAGAAAATTTACGTCCTTAATAGGGGTTTCAGCGAGGAAGCATGTGTACAATGATAATTAGATATGGCAATACGGCACGGGTACGACGATACGTCAGAAATTATGAAAAACAGTTAAGTTTTACCTTAGAGTGCCGTATCTGATACGACGATACGGGTACGGCGATATAGGTACGTTTCCATTTTCAAAGTATCCATGCTTCCTAGGGTTTCAGTGACCCGGCTGGCCACTTGATTAAGTATTATTAACGAGAAAGAAGCATATTCCACTACCCATTATCCAGTCTTTTAAGGACGAGACAGAAGAATTGCTCTTAAAATGCACAAAAATAGAGTTACAACTGCAACCAAACGCCTCCTTTACTCAACTAGTCAACTGGGGTTGATGACAAGCGATGCTATAGTACTGCTCATCAGATTCTACCAGCCTTTCTATGTGCACTACGTGTTGTTAGTATGTGCGAGTCCACAGGCACAGATCTTTCATCGATCTGAGCTACTTTAAGACCAAAGATTTTCCTCAAGGCACAGATCTTTCATCGATCTTTCATCGATCTGAGCTACTTTAAGACCAAAGATTTTCCCCCATTCGTTACTCATAACGCACCGACCATTGATTCTAAAAATAACGGACACGCAAACAATTCTTAATCTTCCTCTTTATTTGGTGTTGCTCTCGCCTTACACGTGTTGGTCAAAGTCATCACAATATAAGTAAAACAAAAGCTCCGATGAGACCCGTATCAAACCGTACACTTCCCACTCCTACTACTCTAACAGCCATACACGTGGATGAGAAGTTACCATCATTAAAATTAAGAAAAAGAAAAAGAAAATGGGTTCTTCTTCTTCATCACGATCAATGCGCCTCGTGCTCCCCCTCGCCCTGAACATTCAACGAAACCGAACCCCATTAAAGTTGCAAGAGTTTAATTTAAAGTATATCTGTGTTTGTGAAATGAAAATTTTCATAATGAGAACTCACTTTCTTAGGGGTTATGATATCCGAAAACTTGTTCTTGCCTCTGTTAATGTTTGGAGAATGATCTTTCCCAACAACACCATATTTCCTCAGTTGTTCTCTCACAAACCTCTCGTAAATGAAAGCTGCTCCTCTGAACTGGGGTAGCACTAGCCACGCTACCAACGCTAGCTTCACCTCGTACCATATTGGTATCCTAATTAATTAATTAAACCATGAAATAAGAACATATCATAAAAATCTTAACAACATCTTCATCTATGTTACAATTTATTTTCCTTATAAAGGAAAAAAGAGAAGTATTTGCCTTAATTACCAAGCTAAAACTGGTTCAAGCACCATTTCCATGAGTGTAAGAAAGGAGTACAAGATCCAATATGCTAACCATTGCTCGTCGTCTACCTTTGAAGTGCTCTCTATCGCTCTAACCGAAGCATATCTAATCATAAATATAAAGATGGCTACTTAGAAAATTTCCGCATGAATCCGATCAAGGAGAAAACGCAGTATAAAAAAATTGTAAAAGAAAAAAAGAAGAAGAAAATCTAGAGATGAGATCTCCTTACAAAGGGTACATCAGCATCACCACAGGCCTGCATGCAAAGAAAAAGAAAAAAAGAAATTGAAAATAGAGAAAGACAACAAAAATATCATGGGTCTGAAAAGTACTAAAATAGATTAGCGAGAAAACACAAGATTAAAGGAAGAAATGAGGTTTGAAGAATTACCCAGCGAGGGAATGAACGTGGGTGAGTAGAGTCCAAAAACGACCCATTTCTGTGTGTCTTTGCACAGTCTTAGAGCAGAAGAAAAAACTGAAAAAATTGCAGAGATAATTGACGGATTGGAAAACGATAGATAGCCTTTGTTTGAGGATGGTGATGTGACGGGTTCCATATATCTGACGAGGACACGCGGCGGAATCAGATCTAGTTTCGAATTCTGCCTTAAACGTTACGTAGCTAAGAGGTTTAGCACCGACCAGATCAGAACTAAGCCATGATATTCTGCTTTGTTCTTTTTCCTGTACACGTGGCTCGTTTTTTCTTGCTGAAAGCCGGTGACGCGTGTCAAATCTCTTGAGAGTCTTTTTTTTTTTTTGGTTAGTATGGTTAGTGATTAGGGCTTGAGATTGGAGCTCTTCGGACTCATCACTTGGTGGATTGTGACTCATCACCCGAGGGATGGGATCCCCAAACCTCTCTCAATAGAGGTCACACCCCACCACTCGCGCCCATGGAGAGTTTGATAGAACGAGATAAATGAGGACACGGGATCCTCTCGGACTCTCCTGTTGGTGTTGGCAAAGATACCCTCATCTTCAAAACTTTGAGGGTACGATGGTGTCTTTTTTTATTTCAAAACATTGAACGTGGTATCGAATCATATTGAGCTTTGTGCATATGGGTACGTGAATAACGTGAAGAATAAACACGGTGAAGTTGAGGGTGTCCTCGTTAGTTACAACTGGAGAGGATCTTATGTCATAAATGAATGGTTTGTTGGTGAAGGACTCGCTCAAAGCTCAGCCCAACCCCACATTTACTACAGGTTGAGAAATTCAGCCTAATCCCAAATCTAGAAAGCTATGCCCAACCAACCCATGGAATTAGGGTTGGGTTCGTGCTGTGCCAAGCCTGCCCATGTGGAGAGCTGTTCCTAACCTTCAATAGGTTATCTTCTCCTTTCCCCTCTCCTCTCATTCCCTTTTTATCCCATCATTCCTCTCATCATTTTCTCCATAGTTTTCTTTCATAATTCCCCCTTTCCTTTTCGTTTTCTAAATTCTATTTTTTTTTTTTGGGTTCACTCTCCCTCATCATGGATCCAGATTGGGAAGCTGAACTTATTGCTAAAATTCAAGATCACACCCTAATTGAGATCGATGATAGTCTTCTAGAGGAGGGTAGAAATATATATCAAAATAGTATTGTTTGAAAATTTTTTGTTGACAAGCCATTCAACTTGGTATCAGCAAAAAAGAGCATGATTCAAGCTTGGCGATCTAAGGCAAACATCACAACTTTTGACCTCAGCAAAGACGTGGTTTTGTTCAAGTTTGATGAGGTTTCGGACCTTAATAGGGTTAAGCCAATTCTCCTTGGGCTTTTAATGGTCATCTCCTTGTTCTCTAAAAATGGAAAGAAGATACGAGTGTTTCGGAGTTCGTCTTTGATTCCATCTCAATATGGGCTCAACTCCATGACCTACCTTTGGATTGGATAACAAGAAGGATTGGAAAGCAACTAGGTGCAGATATAGGTTGTGTGGAGGATGTGGATATCCCATCCGAAGGGATTCTTGGAGGAAAATTTTTAAGAATTCGAGTTAGCATCAATCTAAATCGTCCATTAGTGCAGTTTGTCATCGCCAAAAGGAAGAATGCTGAGCCCAGATTTATTGAAGTGAAATTTGAGAGACTACCCATTTTCTGCTTCAATTGTGGTAAAATTGGTCATGACAACCGGCAGTGCATTAGCTTGACGGATTCGGGTAGAGATAAAAAAGACAAGTTCCTTCCCTTTGGAGTGTGGTTAAAAGCGGAGAATGGTGAGATGATAAACCCACACCATGAGTACTTTAGAATAAAAGGTAGAAAGTTCTCTTGTCTTCAACCTTCTCCATCTCAGTCGCCGGAAAAAGAGCTTGGGATGGTTGTCTAGCTGGCAAACCTTTTGTCTAAGAATCAAGTCGCGGTTTTGATTCGTGATTCGGATCTAATGGTGCGGATTGAGCCACGTGTTGGGCTGGGATTGGATGAGGTTGAGAGATCCAATATAGCAATATACCCCCACATGCCATCTCGAATTCATAGCTTTCCTCGGGATCGTGTCTTGGAGGATTCGGAAATAGTGGAGAAAGATCACAAGAAATCTCAACACCTTTATCCAGAAGCTAGTATTGGATTGAGGAATTCTTGGCAAATCAAACCCTTCCATATTGGTCACTCCCTTTCTAAGTGGGGAATGGAGACAACTCAGCATCAATTACAGTCACTCCCTTTCTAAGTGGGGAATGGAGACAACTCAGCATCAATTACAAAAGGATCCATTTGAAGAATTTCAGTCATTCAAAGGTGCATCCAAACAAGAATACGGTTCTCATATGATGCCTTTAGAAGTGGAGCTTATCTCTCCTCAAGATAAGGAGATGGAGATTATCCCCTCTAAACCGGATACAACACTTGAGTTTCCTCAAACCCAAAACTTTAGCCTAAATCACTCATCCAGAAAAAAACCTACAATCCATATTTCCATTTGACCTGTCATGTAACTCCTCTTACCTTCTTCAAAATTCTGAAAAGAAACACGGAAAGGCACATAAAGCTTTAGCCAATGCTTCTTCGAGGAGAGTCTCACCCTATCCCATTGTTCTGTAGTCAGAAAAAGTATCATATTTTCATCATCCTGAACCTCATTACCTTCCGGGTTTCGAGCTGAATTCCTATCATGAAGCTACTCTACCCAATCTGGTTAATTTCAAAGGGGCCGCTGTCTTGGAACAGCCGCCCCAGGATAAATGTTGACACTCTGTTGGAACTGTCAGGGTTTAGGATGGAACCTGACAGTTCGTCAACTCAGAGATATGGTGATGTCTCTCTGTCCCTCCATTGTCATGTTAACGAAGACAAAGATGAAAGTTAAAAATTGACCAGGATAAACAAAAAGATTTTCTTTGGATCATATGTTCACTATTGATCCAACTGGTTTGTCGGGAGATATTGCAATTTTTTGTAATGAAAGTGTGAAGCCGAGAGTATTATCCTTCACTCGAAATCTAGTGCAATGGAAGATCAAAGAGAAGGATGATAATCCAGAGTGAGACTTTTCCTTAATTTATGGTCCGAATGACATCATGGCTCGAAACTACCTATGGAGGGATATTAGGAGTTCACGGGATAGCAACCTCACTCTGTGGTTAGCAATGAGAGACTTTAATGATTATCTTTTTGAATCAGAAAAATTTGGGGAAGAACCAGAAGTCCAGGTCAGTTCATTCCTTTTCAAAGACTGGTGTCTCAAGCGAGACTCATTGATCTTCATTATCAAGGACAACCTTTCACTTGGATCAACAAACGTGATGGAGAGGAGCTCATCCAGGTCCGGCTAGATAGAGGTTTGGCTAATCCTGAATGGATTGATTTATTTCCTGATTCTTCTGTCACTCACCTCCCAGCTATTGGGTCTGATCACAGACCGATATTGATTAACATAGAAGTGGCATCCAGAGTTTTTAGACCTCCTTTCCGATATGAGGCTATGTGGTCATCCCATCCATCTTGTTCAAATATTGTCTCTAATGCTTGGTCTAATTCGTGTGATGGTTCCTTTATGTTCTCTCTTTGTAATAAGATCAAAAATTGCAAACTCGATCTTAAGCGATGGAATAAATTCGAGTTTGGTGCACTTCATTCAAAGGTCTTGTCTTTGAAAGCTCGGATTACCTCTATACAAGAAAGGGATGATAGGGGCCGCTCTATACCTCTCGAAAAATTTTTGACTGGTGAATTGGAAGAGGCCCTCAAGCAAGAAGAGATTTTTTGGGCTCAGAAATCAAGGGTCAGTTGGTTTAAATTGGGGGAGAGAAATACAAGGTTTTTTCATCAAACTACCCTTCAAAGACGAAGATCAAACAAGATTTCGAATCTTCAAACAGATTCTAGTGATTGGATCTCCAATCATGCAGATATCAAGAAGCACATCATCCATCATTATCAGTCGGTTTTTGCCACCTCAAATCTTGATATTCTCCCGCTATCTATTGAGAATATCCCGACCTTAGTTACCTCTGAGATGAATGAAACCCTCTGTCAGAATGTTACTATAGAGGAAATAAAATGTGCTCTTTTTCAAATGAGTCCTCTAAAATCTCCTGGTCCGGATGGTATGCCTGCTCATTTTTTTCAAATACACTGGGATATTGTGGGGAAAGATGTCTGTGATGCAGTTCTAAGTTTTTTTAACAGTGGATTCCTTCTTAAAGAACTAAATCATACCCTTATAGCTCTTATCCCGAAAATCTCAAACCCCCAATCCATTGGTCAATTTAGACCAATCAGTCTTTGCAATGTTGTCTACAAGGTGATCTCTAAAGTTTTGGCAAATAGACTCAAAATCTTCCTACCATATTTTATTGGCCCTGAGCAGTCGGCATTTGTTGCGGGAAGACAAATTACTAACAACGTTTTAATAGCTCATGAAGTTTTCCACTACCTCAGAAGACTCAAAAAAGGAGAAAAGTATCAACTGGCAATGGAGTTGGCTATGAGTAAGGCGTATGATCGTCTTGAATGGTCTTTTCTAGAAGCAGTATTGGAGAAAATGGGTTTTTGTACAAGGTGGAGACAACTTATCATGTAGTGTGTTACAACTGTCTCTTTTTCTATTTTAATCAACGGTGAGTCGAATGGTAATATCTATCCTTCCAGAGGGATCCGACAAGGGGACCCTCTCTCTCCTTATTTATTTATTATCTGTACTGAAGCTCTATCTTCCATGATTAGAAATTCTATGGAGTGTAATTCTCTGAGTGGAATCAAAGTGGCAAAAACAGATTCTCCCCTCTCCCACCTTCTTTTTGCAGATGATAGTTTCTTGTTTGTAAGGGTGGATATGGTTGAATGTAACCGTATAATGGAGATTCTTGATTGTTACTGCAAAACATCAGGACAAGCTATTAATCTTCAAAAGTCGGGGGTAACTTTTAGTAGTAACACACCTGAACAATTAAGGCTTTCGCTTTCTTCTCAATTAAAGATTCACTTTATGGCACCTCTAGGGAAATATTTGGGCTTACCAACAGAGTTTGGGAGGTCAAAAACTCAGTTATTTGGGTATCTAAAGGAAATGATACTATCAAAAATCAAAGGCTGGAAAGGTTCTCTTTTATCGCAGGCTGGGAGAGATATCATGATTAAAGCAGTGGCACAGTCAATACCTTGCTATGCTATGAGCTACTTCAAAATTACATCCAAGTGGTTCAGTCTCATAAATACAACAGTTTCTCAATATTGGTGGGCCAAAAAGAGGAAGAAGGAAGAATTCACTAGTGTAGCTGGAGGAAATTGTGCTATTCAAAATCCGCTGAGGGACTCGGGTTCAAAAATATGGCTCTTTTCAACTAGGCTCTTTTAGCAAAACAAGCTTGGAGATTGAAAACAATGCCGGACCTTCTTTGGAGTAGAATTCCTAAATTTCTTTATTTTTCAAAAGATGATTTTATGAAAGCTAAAAACAATTATAGAGAATCATGGGGTTAGAAAAGCATTCTTCACGATCGAGATCTTCTTCAGTTAGGTATGCGGAGACAGGTGGGCTCAGGTCACTCTATTGACCCTTGGAAGGATCCATGGGTTCCTAATATGCCGAATTTTCATATATTATCTCCAAAGCCGGAAGGTTGCGAAATTTCGAAAGTCTCTCATCTTCTTGATCCTATCTCGAAACAGTGGAAAATTGAAACTCTTGGTAATCTCTACTCCAATTATGAGGTTCGGGAAATTCTTAATATCCATCCAAGTTTTCTGGGTGTTAAAGATTCATGGGTCTGGAATTTCGAAGTTAAAGGTAATTTTAGTGTTAAATCGGCATACTTTTTTACCACAAGAAATGATCATTGGAAGCTCAAAAATGCATCCTCCTCTTCAGATAACATTGCTAGCTTGAGATGGAGCTCCTTATGGAAGATCCCGGTCCCCCCAAAACTACTCATTTTTATGTGAAGATGTATTTCAGACACTCAGGCATTAGGAGTGTATCTTCAGAGTAAGAAAATTGACATTGATCCAGTGTGCAGAATGTGTGGGAATGAAGCTGAAACAGGTGTGCATTTGTTTTTTGAATGTGAGTTTGCAAGGAGTGTTTGGTTTGGATCGTCAGTTTGTTATCTTAGTGATAAGGGTATCGTCGTATCTTTGGAGAAATGGTGGGATATATGGTCGACAGGAGCTTTGTTTAAAGCCAACAACTCTGAAGTAACAATCAGCCTTATCTACGTGTTCTGGATGATCTGGAAATCTAGAAATGAATGCATATTTGAAAACTCTAAACCTAATCCTAGAAGAACAATAGAAAGAGCAAATGTGTATGCTTTCGAACTATCTTCAGTGCATACTTCTATCCCTATCTTGGATATCTTCAACACCTAGGCCCGAAGTCAATCTGTGGCGAAAAAGGAAGCCCTGGAATGGGTCGCCCCTCCAATTGGATGGCTTAAAATTAACGTGGATGGCTCTTTTGCTCGGAATGATCGATTTCAAGTGTGGGGGGATTGGTGAGGACCCATACAGGTAGGCGTGTTGCTTCCTTTTGTTTTCCTATCAAGTCTGGAAATGCAAGACAATCTGAGGCAAAAGCAGTGTTCCTAGGCCTCTTATTCTGTCTTCAAAACAATTGGAATAGATTCATCTTTGAAGGTGACTCTCAATCCCTCATTCAAGCTATTAACTGCGGAAAAACAACTCCTCATTGGGACATCAAATCTACCTTTGAAGACATTTTGATCTTATGGAAAAACTTCCCTAAGTCTTCTATTGAATGGGTGAGAAGATCTCAAAACTCTGCAGCTCATGACCTTGCAAAGGTTGCAGATTCCGAGGCTTACAAGTTTTTTAGATCCGAAAGTTGACGAGGAAAATCTGAAATTTGCTGGCAGAGGTTTTAACCTCCAGGCCCATGTACACCACTCTTTCAGATGAATAAATTATTAGTTCTACCAAAAAAAAAAAGTGGCTGTATCTTTTTTTCTTTTTGGAGGGTATCTCATACGAACAACGAGAGTTGGAGTCAAGAGAACTTTAAAGCGGATTGATCATATGAGTCAAGTAATTTTTTACTTGGACGGTGGGGTGTTTGGTTGAAATCTTTACTCTCACTAGTGTAGTTGGTAAAGTCTCTCGGGTGTCGTATTAGAGACCTGGGATCGAATCTCACCTACATCAGGATTGGGGGTTTACGGAAGGAGAGGGGCTACCTCTCATTGTGTAGCTAATGAACCAAAAAAAAAAAAAGTTAGTAAAAGTCAGGCTTTGAATTCCCCTCCCCTCTAACCCAAATAGTTTTTTCTAATAGTAATTTTGTTTTGAAAAAGAAAATCCATGTGGTTTTGAAATGTAGTAAGCCTATACTTGCCACATCACCAAAGGAAATTACTTTCTATGAGCTATTATTCAGCTAGAGGAGCTGGTGATTTGCTATGCCTATTCAAAGGGGCTAGTTTGAACCTTTGGGAAGAGATGCATATTCCACCACCCATTATCCATAGTCTTTAAAGACTGAGAAAGAGTAAAGAATAGCTCTTATGGTATATTAGTGTTCAATATAGAGTTACAACTGCGACCAAAGTTCAAACGCTTCATTTATTATTTTCTTTATTTACTAATCTATATCTATATCTATATTTGTACGAATATTATATACCAGTTGGTTTCACATGACATATTTCAACATCCTCCATTCTCTCTTTAGTAGGGTGGCGATGGGTTGGGTATGAACTTGAATTTTAGTGATTTTTGAATAGGCCCAGCCTGAAGCCCGAAACCCAACATATTTACATAGGCTTTGAAGCCCGAACTCGGGCCGATTACCACCCATATGGTTAATGTTATATATGTCTGATGACGTGACATATTCTCTTAATTATTCATCAACTTAATATGAATCATTAATTAAAACTGTTCTTTTAATTTTGAACCCTCCATTTCCCTTATTAATTGATGACCCACTTAATAAGAAACCTTAATTAAAAATATTATTTTTTAAATTAAATAATAAAGTCTTCATTTAATTAAATATTAATAAGACCGCATTTAATATGCGTTAAATGATACTTCTTCTATCATAACTCTCTAAAAATTGGACACTTCATCTCTCTTATTAATTGATAATCCACTTAATAAGAACTCTAAATAAAAAATAGTATTTTTTAAAATTAAATAATAAGACCTTCATTTAATTAAATATTAATAAGACCTCTTAATTGATTATCTACTTAATAAGAATTCTTAATTATAATTAATATTTTTTTTGAATTAAATAACATTACCATTTTTGTGTCTTCAGCTAGAGTAAAATAGGCAAAGAGTGGTGCGAATGTTTATCTCTTCAACTGCAAGCAACAAGATAATTAAAGATTCTAAGACTTCAAAGGATCAGAATAAATTTTATACTTCAAATCATTTATTCATTCATAGTATAAATTTTTTATAAATCTTTATTCGATTTATTTTGTGTACTTTGGTTTTGTAATGTTATTTTATATTACATTTCAATGCATGTTGTGTTATACATATCCACGTTGATAATCTATTTTAAATTACTTTCTTTTTCGTATTTTATTTCCAATTGTTTTTATCCTTTATACTAGGATGTCTGAAGATTATGGTTAGATATAACATAAAATCATGTTATGGGAAATCAGAAAATCTAAAGTTTCTTTTATTGTATCGTATTATTTCAACATGAGCAAAGTTAGGCAGATATTTGATTCCTTTAGGGTGAGTAAATATTTAAGGCTTTTGGTGAGAAATGAAAGTGTGACTTCTATTTATTTTCAAAATTAACTGAATTTATAAGTTCTCAAAAATCTGATTTCTTTTTAATTTTAAGTTCTATAGTTTTATAGTACCTCTATATACATATACCCTTATATAAAAGAGAATATCTCTGGGTATTTTATGAAAAGTGTTCTTAGATCTTTTACGGTATTTTCTTATATTTCCAAATGATCTTATGTAATAATGTTTCCAAGTTCCAACCATTCCATATGCTTCCACTGCCTTCCTCATATTTCTCTTGCTCCCATCCCTTGCTCGTGCCGCTGCTTGCATTGCTTTTTCCCGCCATTGTTCGTGCCGCTTGCGTCCTTTCCTACTTGCGCCTCTTGTTCTTATCGGTAAGTCCTTTTTTTATTTTCTTATATTAGCAAGAGGTGTGATCTCATCAATCGGTAAGTCTCATTCGCAATTTGTGGAATTCTTCTGCTCTTAATTTTATTTTGATTTATGATCTATTTGGTTATGTTCTATGATTGGGTTTTTTTAGGGTTCTTTAATCTTTCTATTTGAGATGATTCATCTCAATTTTTTATAGTAGGGTTTCAATCTTGTAAGGAGACTTGCGATTAATCATATATTTCAATCTTGGACAATATCTCCTTGAATTTCAAAACTCAAAAAACTTCCCCATTTTACTATTAATCATATATTTAGGGATGGAAATGTGGTGACTGAGGCCCTAGTTTTTTTTGCTTGTAGTTCTCACATGAACAATTATTTTTCCTCCAAGCATCTTCTTCCAAATAACGTTTGGACAGCCTATAGATTGGACAAGTATGGTCTTTTTAGCCTGAGAGGCATGCAATTTTGTTTTCCTAATTGTATCTTCTTTTGCATGAATGCTTTATTTTCCCAATCATTCTTTTGGGCTAATGCTAATTATGCCCCCCCCCCCCCAGTCTAGGTGTATCTTTTTGCTATTAATAAATTTTCACTTGTTGGAAAAACCATGATAGTGGTGAATGTGAAATTGACCCAAAAAAGAAACTTGATGGCGACCCAATTGACCCGACGAAGCCAAAGGGGTCCGGGGGCAAAGCCCTTGGCCAAAATTTTTTACCCAAATTTTGACCCAAACCGAACCGGGTCCAGGTTTACCCGTTTTGATCCAATCTTTGAATGAGTTTTCCATTGGTGTTTCAAACTTCCAGTAACTGTTTTCTTTCCGGTTTTGTGTCTCTTCCGAACAACCACCTCTATTAGAACAGACACTAGGAAGTCTATAAAGTAAACCTCCATTCTTGCATCCAAACATAGTTTTTCAAAATCTCTCTCCCTCTTCTGTATTGTTATTGGTTCAAGTACATACATTTGTCGGTTTACTGGGTTCTATAGATTGAAGTGCTGTATCTCCAGAACCGAAATCTGTTATAGCTTGGGAGACGATTACTCATCAACCTTAAGTACTGAGAGAGAGTAAATTCGTCTTAAGGAAACTATGAATCACAAGGCTCGGATTTGCTGTTTATTTTCCATTTATGTGCTGTTTCAGTTTGCTGTAATTCAAAAATATAAATACAGTGAGTTCTTTACTTCTTGTTTCAGTTTCCTTATTACTGTTATTGATACATTTAAATTCATTAGTTATTTTCTAGATAATTAGAACTATACCACTTTCACTATGAACCTAAAAAAAAGGAGACTAGCGATTAATGGCTATCTTCTCTATCTCCTATCGAGGTTTGCTAATTGGATAGTTGTGGTCTTGATGTTCTTGACGAGTTAAAAATCTATGCCATGGCGGGGTAAAACACGTCAAGTTTGCTGTTTCGTATCCCCATTTATTGTTTTACATCTTAAATGGGTGCATCTTTGGTGTACTTTACCGTAGTTGATCACTTGTTATTTTTAAATTAAAGGAATGATTTACAACTTCATATGAATGCAAATCAGCGAACAAATTTCTCTATGATAGAACGTGATTGTCTGGACCTTCATGTAAGGGTTTTAAAATTAAATATAAAACCCCAAGTGGTCTCACACAATCCTATGGTTTTTCAAAAATCGGATTGTATTGCTGTCAATAGAGAATGTTAAGGTTAATGGGTCCTACTAAAGAAAAGTGATGGAATAGAGACTCATAAGTGTTCTTAAAGTTAACAAACAAGGTCAGGGTTGGCGACCGTTAGATCTTTGGTGTGATTCCTCTAGCCCTTGGATCTTATGATGGGTAGGGTTCCAAGGGTATATAAAGAAATGAAAAGTCCATATTTTCTCTTTCGTTATTTGAAGTCTCATTGAATTAGACCTAAGGAGAAAAGGAAAGACTCCTCTCAGACTCTTCTCAAGCGTAGAAAAGACTCAGCATCACATTGAAAAGGGAATAGGAAAATTTTAGAGAGTTGATATGTGATTATCTCTTTTAATCTCTCAATCTTTATTTGATTATGATAATGAAAAATCTAATCGCATGGTCTAGATCTTGGATTTAAATGATATTGTTTAGATTAACCATATTATTGTTAAATCTCAATACTTGATGGCCATCTACCTCCAAATGTAATGACTTCCCAACAACAAAAGTTTGTACCTTTTCTTTCTCTCTCACTGACTTTATTCCCCCTCCATCTCTGGAAATAGCAGATTAGTTGTCAACTTGGTTATAATCTATTTACATTCCTTTCTTTGTATCACTGCAGAGGACGTAGAATATTTCCAACTATTAGAGTGCCCATGAAAGCACTGTGATCACTTTGATTTCTAAGCTTTTCCAACCTTCATTTTAAAAAGTTGACTAAGATTTAAGGAAATAAGACAAAATGACTCGTGTGGGCTGCAAATGGGCTGATACAAAGTCATTGTTCTATGAGGAATGCTAACCCCAGTGCACAGTTTGCTACCTTTCAACAGGTTTATAAAAACAAAATTTTAAAAAGAAAATTGATTGCTTATACTTATTCTCAATGTAACAGATAACACTAATTGTTTCTACCTATGAGAGCTTGGAAATCTACCACTGGACTAATATTTCTCTTGTTTTATTACTTAAAAAAGGAGAAAGCAGAGAGACTATGATAGAATGCATAGCATTCCTCTTAAAATAAAGATAAAAGAGAGAAAAAAGAAGTGGGTTCTTCATCATCATCCCGATCAATACGCCTCCTGCTTCTCCTGGCCCTGAACATTCAACGAAATCCAATTAAAGTTGCATAAGGTTTTAAGTATTTCTGTGTTTGTGAAATGAAAATTTTGGAAGCAATTGAGGAATTTTCATAATGAGAACTCACTTTCATAGAGGTTATGAAATCCGAATTCTTGTTCTTGATATTGTTGTTGGTTAAGTTATCTTTCTCAACAACACCAAACTCATTAGATTTCCTGAGTGGTTCCCGCACAAACCTCTCGTAAATTAAAGCTGCTCCTCTGAACTGGGGTAGCACTAGCCACGCTACCAACACTAGCTTCACCTCGTACCATATTGGTATCCTAAACCATGGAAAAAGAACAGATATACATCTTTACAACATCTTCATAAATGTTATAATTTATTTTCTTAAGGAAAAAATAATAAGTATTTGTCTTACTGAGCTAAAACTGCTTCAAACACCATTTCCGTCAGTGTAAGAAACGAGTACAAGGTCCAATACGTTAACCATTGCACGTCGTCTCCCTTAGAAGTTCTCTCTATTGTTAAAACTGAAGCATATCTAATTATAAATATAAAAGCTACTTAGGAAACTTCTGTATGAATCCAAGGAAAAAATGTAGTACAAAAATCGTAAAAGAATTAAAAAAAAATAATTACAGATGGGATACAAGGGGTAAATCAGCATCACCACAAACCTGCATGTAAGAAAATGAAATTAAAAATAGAGAATAAAAATATCTGTGTGGGTGAGAGAGAGAGAGAGAGAATTGGTGAAAATGGGTTTGAAAACGTAATTAGAAGCAAGAAAACACAAGATTAAAAGGAAGAAATGGGGTTTGAAGAATTACCGAGCTAGGGATAGAAAAAGGGTTAGTAGAGCCATAAAAAGATCCATTTCTGCGTGTTTTTTCTGGCTTAGAAAAGAAGAAAGAAGTGAAAAATTACACAGAGAATTGATGGATGAGAAAACGATTTGGAAGTGTAGAAGCTTGTTTAAGGATGGTGAAATGAAGGGGTTCCATATATAGTTGATGAGGACACACGGCGAAATCAGAACTAAACGTATCGATCTTGGTTTAGCACGATTGACTAATTGACTTGCAGACCTGTGACACATAAAAAAGGATTTTGCTAGGGAGACCCTCTAGGGCCGAGACCACCACGAGACCCTTCATGATATGCATGGTACTCAAAAAACCATTAATAGGATTAAACAAAAAAAAAAGTTTGAAAAGCGTTATCCCATAAAAGAAAAAATGGATAAAGCTTCTAAGACCCCCTTAGGATCGTGACCACCGAACCATGCTCTCAAAACATGAGATTTCAAGCAGGGCCTATCATAAGAAATAGGCCCACCTAAAATCCAAAGCTCCAAGAGCATGGTCTCGATAGTTTCGGCCCTAATGGGGTCTCAATAGCAAAGTCTTCAAAAAAAGGAAATGTTATACCGCGTTAGGGCCGAGACCATTGAGACCATGGTGTACAACACGAGTGGGCCATACTATGTGAAAATAGGCCCCACCTGAAATCCCTCGTGTTAATTGCATAGTCTTGGTGGTCTCGACTTTAACGTGGTCTCAGTAGCAAAGTCCAACAAAAAAAAAACACCGGATTGTCTCCATTGATGCTGGCGAGGAGATCGTCATCAGCCACTCAGAAGGGGCTACATCCTCTTATGCACCAATTGAAACATTGATTGGCATACATACGTCTTAGTTGGAGTGCATAGGGTATGTGCAGGGGCTAATATTGGGGTTCAAGGCACTGGCAAATATTGGGGTTCGGGGCACCGGCAACAAATTGTTTTTGAGTACCAAGTCTATGGGTCATCGCGTCTATTTAGAAAAACAGTTTAAATATAATGCAGAGCTCTCTTTTACCCCCATGCAGTGTAAAAACGGGAGCTCCGCATGATGCAGAGCTCCCTATGAAAATTAATCTCAACATATTTTTTCTCAAACATTTAGAGGGCTAGAGCTCCGTTCCCGGCTCTAAATGATTTTTTTTTCAAAATTTCAGGACTGCAGTCCCTTGAGACCCCATATGGTTCCGCTCCTACCCCTTTAGGTTTTTTCCTTTTTTAAACATTTCAGGGGTCTTCAGCCTTTGGGCCCATGTGGCTCCGCCCCTAGGTATGTGGCACCTCTTGAGTATTGCTCGCAGTCTCTCTCCCGTTTCGCAATAAGGGGAGAGGATCCCAAGTCATAAAATAAAATTAAAAAAATATTATATTTAAATTAAAAAAAAATAGATGCAACGTTTTTCTTCTATAACGGCCCATTTTATTTTTTTTTATAGGACAACTGAGGAAGGCAGTTGCTTCCAACTTTCACTCGTTTAGCCCGGATTGGGTCAGCGTGTTCCAGCAAAACCTTTTATAATAAAATAACGCTAACTACATTATATACCTAAATAATTGTTAACTAAACTTTGTTTTTAAAATATGAACAATAGTTCTCTCCACGGCAAAGAGGGAACTATCGCTCCTCGCTCTCAAAAAGCCTCGCTCTCAAAAAGCCACCCTTCAACTCAACATGAATTCGGGTTAGTGTTTTTTTAATTCTGTGGTTAAATATTTTTACTTTATTTGTCTAATAATTAAGGGTAAATGTGTAAACTTTAGGGGTGATTGAATCTTAACCACGGTTAAATAAAGTTTAAAACGGAAGAAAAGGGTATCCAAGACGCACCTCTCACGTCACCGACCAAGGAGGTGATTAGTTTCCTTAAAATATTATATATATTGCATTGATGATGCTCTGGTTAGACTTTGGAGAGCAAGTGAGGTGTTCTCTTCTGCATGCTCAAGGCTCAAGAGTCAAGGCAAGTGGATCGGTTTTTTGATTTTTTTTCAGGTTGGCATGTGCCAAATCCCTTGTTTGTCAGGTTGAAATTCCCCTACAAATCTTTTACATAGCATCGGTTATTGTAACGAAGAAAGTCCTTTAATCAGAGTCGTCGATTGGCATCTAACCTCTTTAATGGGCTCCGCCAAGGCAATCCAAAGCATGTCATTGGCCAACCACACAACCTATCTGCGGGCTTTTTTGCCAGACGCTACAATGACACAATTAATTAGGTTGACTTTTAGCATTCATTTGATCAAGTTGACGTATTTTTAAGACTGAAATTGGACGTGATGCTCCTTGTGGTGTATTGCTGGCGTCAAGTTAAGTTTTTTGCATTCGTATTGTTGCTGACCTCGTCAAATGTTCATGGAATAAACGTACCGGGGCTCCCATTTTATAACCGAATGGCACAGGGCGGAGTAAGGGGGCTAGGGAGGACGTGCCCTCCTAAATTTTTTTTTTTTTTTTTTTAAATTATTTTTATTTTTATATATAAATATGTATAGGATGGGCATGAGCTTGAAAGAAATGCCACAGTTGACCGATTGCGTGACAAGAATCATTGAAGGTTACCTAGTAATTCGAAGCCTAACTTGGTTGATGGATGGGCTGAGATTGACGGAATCCAAGTAATAAACAATGCAAGCGATTGGGTCATTTGGAAACTCACGCA
Organism: Tetracentron sinense; assembly: GCA_015143295.1. Lineage (NCBI taxonomy): Eukaryota > Viridiplantae > Streptophyta > Magnoliopsida > Trochodendrales > Trochodendraceae > Tetracentron > Tetracentron sinense. The sequence continues at coordinate 949,395 of CM026573.1, read as the reverse complement.
TAATGGTGGTACCTTCTCTTTCTCCTTAGCCTGGGCCTCTATCTGGCCTTCTCAAACTTCTATAGGGTGGAATAAATTGGTTTGGTTTGCGGGTCGTACTCCTCGTCATGCTTTTATATTGTGGTTGACTGTGAAGAAAGCTTTGATGACCAAAGATAAGCTCATCGAATGGGGAACAATTGATTGCGATTGATGTGTCTTGTGTAGGTCCGCCATGGAGAATCATGACCATCTATTCACCTAATGTGTCTGTCAGCACCCTATTTTTACACCCCCTTTAACCCTGGTTAATTAATTTAACCATGGTTAAGCTTAGTCCAAGCTTAAGAATAACCCTAGGTAAAAACCTAAGAACCCAAACTCATTCGGGCTCAATGCCCATTTCAATTCAAAGCCTAAGCCCTAGACCAAACCATAGGCTAACCCTAACTAAACCCTAGGTCTAACCCTAAGTAAACCCTAGACCTAACCCTAGGCCTAGCCCTAGTCCTAAACCCTAGGCATACCTTAACCTAAAATTGTTGGGCTCAAGGCCCATAGCATTGTGTAATCCAAAAAAAAATCAAAACCTAGGGCCCATGACCTTCTAGGGCCCATGACCTTTTAGTGTTGGCCTTTGGGTTGAATGTCGGGTTGCACAAAGCCGATCAACCCGTTGGTGTGGGTTGGCTCGGCCTGTGATCGACCCCAATTTTAGGCTCGAACGAGCCAAGCCAAACCTAAAAAAAAGCCCGAAAACTCAATCAAGCCGAGTTCGGGCCAACCCTTGTGCGGCTCGGCCCCGCTCGATTGAGGTTCGGTTCGGCCCGAACTTGGCTAGGTTAGAATATTATTAAAAAGATAAATATATATATATATATATATATATATATATATATATATATATATAAATAATATAAAATATTATTATTTAAAAAAAAAGGGATTCAAGCCGAGCTCGAGCCAAGCCAAGCCCAGCTTGAGCTTGAATCAATTCAGGCAGAGCCTAGCTTCGAGCCACGATTTTGAATTCGGGCCGCACTTTCAAGCTCCATTTCAGGCTGAATCGGGCTTCGGGCCTCGATCAAATCCATTTAGGTTGAGCTGAGCTTGGCCAAGCCCGACCCGAATACAGGCCTAGTTGAGAGTAGCGCTAGCACGACTTATAAAGCAAGGAAAATATTCACCTTCCAGCTTGTGGAGTGAAGGAGGGATCTCTTGGTTAAGACTAACTCATCCTTCTAGTTCAAGCATCTAACCATGATTTTTAGAAGAACAAAAAATTAACCACAATGATTAAAACTTCTTAATCAAAGTTTAAGCCATTTAAATGGGGGCTTTTGGCAAAGGAGCAATAGTCTACTCCTCGGGCTAGGAGCAAACTATTGCTCATAAAACAAATGACTTAGTGTGAGGGGTCCACAAATAGGTAGGGCTATCAATGGATCAAATCAGGAAATCTGATTAGCTGGACTTTGGATCCTATATGTGATCTATCGGATCAGAACGATGTAATCTGATTATAATCGGATCGGATCTAGATATAGGGTGATCCGATCCGATTAAAATCTGTTCTGATTATAATAACTTTTTTTAATCATTTTAAATATATTACATAAATTTTCTATGTATAAAGTATTAGATTTATAAAAAAATTTATATTAATTAGAGTTAATTAAAGTACTATTAGATTTTTTATATTATTAAAATAGAATTTTTTTAATCCTTAATTTGATCGGATTCAGATCTTACAAAGTATAATCGGATTCGGATTGATTAACTCATAATCCGATAGATCTCAGACGGAATTGGATCTATCGGATTCTTAATCGGATCGAATTTGGATCTAGATAGATCCAGTCTGAATCCGACCCTTAACCGGCCAACAAATAGCTGACAAGCCACTTTGTTTCACTCCAATGTGAGTTATGCACCTAGAGATTCCACTCATTGGACTTTGTTACCAAGTCCACAACCAGCCCTGCCCTTTGGCACCCCTAATCGTAGCACCTAATTAGCTCGTGATGCTTCTGGGTTCCAGCTTCACAAGTCTAACCCACGGTCCTGCACATGTTCAAAGTAGTAATGAGGTTGACGTGGCATCCGAAGATCACCTGAACCGGTCTTTCTGATTGAACAGAAATTGAGGGGGATCCCAACGAGCGCTAAAAATTGAGATACGAGGAAGGAGGAGAAACAAACAGCTAAAAGTAATGGCTGGCCAACCTACCATTATGAAAATTCCCATCATACCATACTTTAAAACTGTGGGCACTTTATGATTAGAAAAACAACTTCCTACCCGAGCATGTTGTCCCATATAAGTTCCTTGGCGCCTCAAACGGTTGGTACCCGTTTTGAGGAGCTCTAGGGTGAAGCTTACATGGGCTGCATGTGTGTAGTGTGTGTGTGAGAGTTTGCATGTGGTGTGTGTGCGCGCTTGCTTGGGTGGTGTGAGTATTCCCTTGTCTTTGCCTTCAGTCATTGCCTTGTGGTATGATTGAGTTTACCAAAAAAAAAAAAATCCCCCCCGACCCTTTTTACATTACTATAAGTCTTATATATTAATATAATAATAAGATAAAGACATAGCTTCATACCATATCTGTAAGACTGTAACCATCCTTAAATTAACATTCTTCCCACAGGGGAGTTGTTCCACAAATGTGAGTAATGCACTTTTATAATTGTTTCAAAAAACTTAACAAAGGGGATCGGCTCTTATATGAGAGGAAAAAAAATTAGAAAGGGAGGAGCTCTGGGTACAGTTTACACGAAATTAGGGAGAGTCTAATCATCGAAAAATCTGTCTAGCGCTTCACAAAATAGACACCATGTGATGCACCTCATGCCCATCACCATGCATCAACCGTAATTCCTGATTAGATGCAGGGGCGGAGCCACATGGGGGCCAGGAGGGCTGAAGAGTCCCCTTAATTTTTTTAAAAAGTTCTTATACTACTAATAGCAGCGGAGCTTAGGGGATGGGTGGAGCTGAGGGATGGGTGGAGCTGGGGATGGGGCTCTAACCCCCCACCTAAACTTTCCTACAAACAGATGCAATAGCCAATGAACTTTGCTTCAAAAACACATTTATGGGGCTTTGCCCCCAAACCCCCATTGTTAGCCCCTTGCAAGAGAATCATAGCTCCACACTTGATTAGATGGGACACTTGAACGTACTATCAAACTTTCTCTTCGAATGAAGATATTATTGGTCATGTCATGTGGACCCCATAACACTCGTCACATGTGTTCGATCAAACGCCAAGCTCAAGCTACACCCCATAAATCTTCATGTGCACTTTACCTAAACCACAGTACCTCGTACACAACATCAAGACACATTTGTATCCCTTCATTACAATACCCCAACACCAAGGCACCAACCTTCTACCACACTATGCTATCGCTCGTATAGTGCTTCACCTATCTTCTAGGCACAACATTGGCATAGCTTGCCCATGTTTGGGCCATCCTGGCCCATTATCACGGTCATAACACTACTTAACAACTATGACCGTGACATTTTCTCTCACCTGATTAAGTCAATGTTCTCGTTGACTCTCACCAAGTATTCATTTGCTACACAACATAGCTTGCATATCTGCTCATTCCTCAGATCAAAACATATTTCTGACGATCTAATCAATCAATTATTGTCTCAAACTTCATATTCTCACAAATTTTTTCTGAAACATTCACCACACTTTGCCCAATTTCACACTGAATTTAGCCTCGGAGTCTCTATATACTACATTTGTCTCCAACATTTCTATCTTCAACACGTTGTCCGAACTTCTGAGAGGGATAATCTGCCTCGAATTTCTTCAAGTGCAGATCTTCATGCGTATTTTGGTCATCTCAAGACCAACACTTGGTTGTCTCAAGCCTTACTCTGACAATGATTGTTACCATGAACTTTGATCTTAGTCTCACAACTCTGATTCTCAGCTTCACTATGCATTCAGATGACATTCACTTCACTCTTGAAGCTTCATTTGTTACAGTTCACTCCGTAGAACTACACTCATCATTCATCTTGAACATGAAGTACGTCACACATGACGAGACTCGCAAGCCAACCGCATCTCATACGTTACTTTCTCCGTAGTCTGTTTCCGTAGTTTATGCATGCAAGCATCGGCATATTGTCTCACTTCAATACTAGAGTCGTCTCATAATAGCACCGACATCCACTTATTTTACCCAAAGTTGCAAACACGCACCAAGCATCTTTCGATTTTTACTGCATTTTCATCTTAACATTCAATTGTTGGATTTTTAAATATATATATATATATAAAGGACATGTGTCCTTTTTCCATGGGAATTCACTATAACTACTAGCTAGAGAACCGCGCCCACTAAAAGCTCCTCTCATTTGGTTTGATCCAACGAGTGTTAGGCATTGAGATTTAAAATGTTGAAGACTAACTGATATGGGGAAAATTATGTACCGTATGAAAAATCATAATTTCAACAATTTAAATACCAAGCGACACCCTACTTCACGTCGATGAACCGAATCTCCCTTTTACGATATGGCGGTGACAATTTATATTTATAAGGATAAAAAAGTGTATTACAAAATTGCCTTCTCTCTCTCTCTGTAATTACAAAAGTTCCACCATCATAATGTAAAAAGGGGAGCTCCACTTGACGCCATGAAGTAGAGCTCCGACTCAAAAGTTGGTCTCTAATTTTAAATAGCCCAAAACCCACCTTTGCAAAAGAGGAGTTGTATATCAATTTCTAGTTCAAACTTAAATGGTATTATTATTGTGCATAAAAGAACTATGATCTTAGGGTTCTATGGTAATATGACAAATAAAGAGGAAAAAAATATAACATAAAATATAGAGCAATGCTAAGTCTACTTTCCATCTCATCCATTTTCTGCTTTTCTAGAAAAAAAAAAAGTGCATCTTTTTGTGGAGCTTATCACTATTTTTTTTTCTGTTTAAAAAAGACAAAGTTGAAGGAGAATTAAAGAAAGTGGATTGCTCTAAAATACAATGTTATCAGAATCGGACAAGTCATCGAACCGGCTGAGTGGTCACAGGGGCAGAGCCAAGGGGGCGGGGGGCCATGACCCCCCCCCCCCCCCCCCAACAAATTTTTTTTTTTAATATACTTCCCCCCCCCCCCTCCTCCCACAAAAAAAAAAAATTTTATTTTGTCTTATATGTGTTAGAGGCCCTCCAATTTTTTTGTCAAATATATAGTGGGCCCTCCAATGGAGTCTAATTACGCCCTTTAGGTCACCACACGTCCCTATTGACACAACTTAACTATGTTAAAATTCACCCAATCTTAGGGTTCACCAACTTATCCTTAGTTATTAGAAAAAAATAAATATTAAAAGTTGTTTAACCTTATGAGTTAGTAAATTTTAGCTCGGGTTTGAAAAAGAATTGATATTTTTTAAAACCAAGTATAGGTGGGTGAATCTTAACCATTGTTAAGGGGTATCAATAGGGACACGTGGTGACCTCAAGGACATTACCGGGAAAACAAAAAGCTCAAAATAAAAATATTACCCCCAAAAAAAATTTCTCGGGGGCTACGCCCCGAAACCCCAAATTCCATACCCTCAAATCCATTAATTTTTTTATACGTGTATTTCGGCCCTCCCAATAAAAATTCCTGGATCCGCCCCTGAGTGGCCGGTTCGACCGTGCCCTTTTTTGTTAAAAAAAACAACTTTTTTTTTTCTCATTTTTACTCATTTATGGCTGATTCTCACCCTATTTTACCACCGATTCTTCCGGTTTTGACAAAATTGGCCGGTTTTCAATTAGGCTTGATTTTGGGGTGTTTGGAAATCGATGAAGGACCGGTTCCTGATTTTTCCGCTTCGACCGGCCTGTCCAGTTTTGACAACAGTGCTAAAATATATGTGGCCTATCTCAATAGAGTTATAACAAAGATAAATCAAGAATTTTTACTATGCACATATTATATAGTATAAGAATATCTACTTTCAAATATAGATATTTTGCTTTTTACGAGAAGTCAATGAGATTAACCTTAAGTCAATTTTATTTTCAAGAGATGCTTTCTTTTTCATGGCTCCCTCTGAGAGTAACTCGCTCTACCTAAAAGGCATTTTTATTTTCTGTTGGAGATACCATTTACTTACAGTTAATACCATCAATTAGTAGTTAGTAACGGTGAGTGGAGCTCTTGCAAATCGTCACCCAGTGGGAATGGATCCTAAGACATCTCTCAAAAGAGTGGGCCACACCTTACCATTGGAGCAAGAGGTGAGGTGTCTAAAAACCAATTCACTCCCATGTCTTCAACATACATTTCAATTAGCCTACGCTTTAGGCTTATTTCTTTGATCTTAGAACTTAAACCAGTTAAGATTTTTTCAAATTCTAATCGATAACTCAATAATAAATTAATTCTACAAAAAATAAATTTTAGACAAATCCTAACAATGACTTAAAATATAAATAAATTAATTTCCTTTCAATGAATTCGAAGCGGGTGTCCCCTTTGTTTAAATGAGGGTCTCTTATTGGGTCATATTATTAAGTTATCTGCGGGGGCACTATATTCAGCATTGCATGTGAATTACTTGGGGTTCGTTTGGCTTTACTCTTAGGGAACAATTCTCTAATATTCCCAGGGAATTGAAACCCAAGCATAGTAAATATTTTTAACTTTTTCAGAATTGTTTTTTACAGAAAAATAAAATATGGGCTCTCCCTCGCACGAGATATTACTCCATTCTCGCTCTGTTTTGTTTCCAAAATTTTTTTAAGATTTGAAAAAAATAAATAAATAAATTGAGATCGGTTTTTTTTTATATTAAATTTGACAAATTTAGTTTTATAATGTATATAAAAAAAAATTGTTTTTTTAGTTTCATCCAAACGTGATTCTTTTATTTTTATTCTTTATAATAGATTTTGGTTGACTATTGCCAAATGGATTTTCAGCAAAGAATTGATCTTCAAAACATATCCTTAAGAAGAATATTGAGAATCACCAGAATCAATGCCAAATGCATGCCCTTAGCTAATCCATTTATGTTGAATTTGAGAGCAGAATTCGAACAAACAAGAATTTTAGTGTAGAATGCCAAACAGTAACTCCCTTTTAGAAGCCGAAAGGGGTCAACTACCAATCACGGATAAGCAAATCTTGTAGGTGGTTGTATTTTTGGGCGTCCAAAACTTATACAATTGGTTGAGTGGATCAGTGATTGGGCTTAATTATGTAATGATATGAATATCTTTAAGCTATAATGGTTAGATCCGGTGGAGTAATGCACTTGGTGTTCAATGCTTCTGAATGCAATTTTTAGTTACACTATATCTTGGAAAGAAATTTAACTTCACCTACCCCTCTTAATTTAATTTCCAAAAATGGAATATTGCCCATGTAATACATTCTGATTTCCTGACCCCTATTAATTTTATTTCCAAAAAAGAAATATAGTGTATTACGTCTATGATTTAAGTTCCTCTATATATTATCTTCCATAGGTTTTGCTCAAATTACAAATTTGTTTGAAAATGACATGTTCTTTCTCTCTCCGTGTCCCCTTTTGTGTTGGACTAAGATCCATACTTTTTCTTCCTCCTTATGCTTGGATCTTTTACCTTACGTCTCTCGCCCTCAATTTAAGTGTAGATTCAATCAAACCATCGGATGGTCGACAGATATGCAAGTCGGATTAGTGAGCTACCATATTGCTGATGCCGACTATTCTCAAGATAGAACTGCGGTGATATAGATTAAATTCTGAACTTTTTTCCAATAAAGAGATAAAGCCTCTGTTAATCATTGGCAATTACCGTCCACACTTGACTCCGCGGTATGCAATTCTGTTTTCTTGTTTTTGTGACTTTAGGTTAAGAATGCAGAAGAAATACGGGTAACACTATGTAATGTTACGGGTTTGGGATTAAGCACTCTGTAAGTTTTCATAAAATCTATAGTTGGGTTAACATTTATTTTAGGGATTAATGCTTGTCTGACTAGAATGAATAAGTTATTTGTGTAATTGTCGACGGTTTTTCTCTAGATTCTTTAAATCTTAGAATTTTAAAAAAATAATAATAAAGAAATTCGCAAAATGCATGATGTAACCCTGCCAAGATTCTTAAAAAGGAGAGAGTTAAATAGGGCTGGTCCCTTAACATGGAACTAGGATTATTATACAAGGCAAATGAAGCTAATGCAAGAGCTCCGGAGTTCATGTCTGGCTGTGTGATGGGTATGTGACTAAAGTTAATAGCTCCATGAGTACTAGTTAGGCTCAGGAAGAATCTGCACCTCCAATGACGTAAAGTTATAGCTCCAACAGGTTGAAACCTGATCATCGCGGCAGGTTTGTTCATATAATGACGCAAGGTCCATCAGGCCCATATCCAATCCATAACAGCAGGTTTGCTCATATAGAAGTTCCATCTGGCCCAAACCCGATCCATGACCGAGTTTCAGGTCTACCTACGAACTTAATGGGTTTGCTCATGTCAAGAGGCAAGTTCCATGCGACCGACTGGCATATGTTTGATCATATTGCCAGTCAAATCCCATCGGGCCTAAGCCCGATCCATAACGGCATGTATGGACAACCTGCTTTGGATGCAAAATTTAATGGGTTTGTCATATCAAGAGGCGATTTCCATCGGGCCGGAACCTGATCCACCACAGTGTTTCTGGTCCACTTACTTCAACCGCAAAAACTTCATGTGTCTCCTCAAATGGGGTGGTGTTTTGATGAGAACATACATGACATGCCCTAATAAAAGAAACTTCTAGGGAGTTTTACTATTTCATAGTAGAATTGGTATTTGATGAATGTTACAGGGTGGACTTTGTTTCGACTCATTGGAGTGTGCCAGTTTAAAGGCCACCAAAAAATGGACAGTTTTACCATGGCACTGACATTTTTTTTGGGAGGTCCCAAAACAGAAAATTGATGGGAGGATTAGGAACATCAAAACCCAAAGACCATTGGCCCTGGCCCATTTAAGACGCCCGCCACCGAAAAATGGACAGTCCGATTGACACATGTGTGAAGATTACAGTAAAGATCCAACCTTGCATTAAGTAATGGGCATTGGATTCTCTCTGGCAGATGTCATAAAAGTGGTCTCAGGCTACCACACATTATGTGACATGGACAATCAAAAAGGGAAGAAGTCATTTCATTGTCTCCCATGATTTTGACTTGGAGAAGTCAAAATCATGCGCGACAATGAAATGACTTCTCCATCACATATCACACACATTATAGTAGTCCGAGACCATTTTTCTGGCATCTACCTGAGAGAATCCAAGGCCAAAGTAATGGCAAAACTGTTGAATATACTATTTTATAGCGCCCTTTTTAGACTTCATCACCACTATGGACAAGTGGAATGTCTTTTGGAATTCAATCATTTGATATTAAGGCGAGTTCCATGGTGATACGTTACAAAAAATAAAAATAAGCTGATCATACATTTTAGACAATCTAATTAAACCTTATTTTATTAGTATTATAACCCCTAAGATTAAAGTGACCTATCTAAATTATAAAAGTTCATGATTTTCTTACGATAGTCTAAAAATGTCCCACTAGCCCATTTTTGTCGCGTTTTCATCTTAACATTCAACTATCGGATTTTTAAAATTATATATATAAAAAATGACATATTTCCTTTTTCGATGGGCATTCACTACAACTGCTAGAGAACCGCACCCATTAAAACCCCCCCTCCTTTGGTTTGATCCAACTAGTGTTAGGCATTGAGGTTTAAAATGTTGAAGACCAGCTGATATGGGGAAAATTATGTGCGGTATGAAAAATCATGATTCTGCTTCACCCATGAACCGAATCTCCCTTTTACAATATGACGGTGACAATCTTATATTTATAAGAAGAAAAAAAATGTATTACAAAATTGCGTTCTCTCTCTGTAATTACAAATGTTCCACCATCATAATGTAAAAAGGGGAGCTCCATTTCAACGCTATGAAGTAGAGCTCCGACTCAAAATTAGTCTCTAATTTTAAATAGCCTAAAACCCACCATTGCAAAAGAGCAGTTGTATATCAATTTCTGGTTCAAAAAACGGTATTATTATTGTGCATAAAAAAATGTGATCTTAGAGTTCTGTGGTAATATGACAAATAAAGAAGAAAAAATATAAAAATATAACATAAAATATAGAGCAATGCTAAGTCCACTTTCTATCTCATCCACTTTTCGTTTTTCTAGAAGAAAAAAAATACATCTTTTTGTGGGGCTTTTCACTATTTTTTTTTGGTTTAAAAAAGTAGATTTCTCTAAAATATATGTGGTCAATCTCAATAGAGTTACAATGAAGATAAATCAAGAACTTTTACTATGCACATATTATATAGTATAAGAATATCTACTTTCAAATATAGATATTTTGCTTTCTATGAGAAGTCAATGAGATTAACCTTGAGTCAACTGTTTTTGCAAGAGTTTCATGGCTCCCTCTGAGAGTAACTCGTTCTACCTAAAAGACATTTTTCTTTTTTTGTTGGAGATATAATTTACCTACAGTTAATACCATCAATTAGTAGTTAGTAGTTAGTAATGGAGAGTGGAATTCTTGTAAATCATCATCCGGTGGGAATGGATCCTAAGACATCTCTCAAAAGAGAGGGCCACACCCTACCATTGAAGCGAGAGGTGGGCTGTCTAAAAACCTTTTTTTTTTTTGTTTGATTAACTCAACAATACCACAAGATGAAGCTGAAGGCAATTGGAAAGAAAGTCTAAAAACCAATTCAATCCATGTCTTCAACATACATTTCAATAAGCCTACACTCTAGGCTTATTTCTTTGATCTTAGAACTTAACATCAAAACTTAATCCAGTTAAGATTTTTTCAAATTCTAATTGATAATTCAATAATAAATTAATTCTACAAAAAATAAAATTTTAGACAAATCTTAACAATGACTTAAAATATAAATAAATTAATTTCCTTTCAATAAATTTGAAGCGGGTGTCCCCTTGTTTAAATGAGGGTCTCTTATTGGGTCAGATTATTACGTTATCTGTAGGGGCCTATATTCAGCATTGCATGTGAATTACTTGGGGTCCATTTGGCTTTACTCTTAGGGAACAATTCTCTTGAAACCCACGAATAGTAAATATTTTAACTTTTCAAAATTGTTTCTTAAAGAAGAATAAAAATACGGGCTCTCTCTAGCACGAGATATTACTCCATTCACGCTCTGTTTGGTTGCCGAAAAATTTTTAAGATTTGAAAAAATGAATAAATTTTGAGATAGCTTTTTATTTATTAATTAAATTGATGAATTTAGTTTTATAATGTACATAAAAAAATTGTTTTTTTAATTTCATCCAAACATGATTATTTTATTTCTGTTCTTTATAATAGATTTTGGTTGACTATTGCCAAATGAATTTTCAGCCAAGAATTGATCTTCAAAACATATCCCTAAGAAGAATATTGAAAATCACCGGAATCAATGCCAAATGCATGCCCTTAGCTAATCCATTGAGGTTGAATTTGAGTGTAGAATTCTAACATACAAGAATTTTAGTGTAGAATGTCAAACAGTAACTCCCTTTTAGAAGCCGATAGGGGTCAACTACCAATCACTGATAAGCAAATCTTGTAGATGGTTGTATTTTTGGGCGTCCAAAACTTATACAATTGGTTGAGTGGATCAGGGATGGGGCTTGATTATGTAATGATATGACTATCTTTAAGCTATAATGGTTAGATCCAGTGGAGTAATGCACTTGGTGTCGATGCTTCTGAATGCAATTTTTAGTTACACTATATTTGGAAAGATATTTAACTCCACCTACCCCTCTTAATTTAATTTCCAAAAATAGAATATTCCCCATGTAATACATTCTGATTTCCTGACCCTGTTAATTTTATTTCCAAAAATGAAATATAGTGTATCACATCTATGATTTAAGGTCATCTATATATTATCTTCCATAGGTTTTGCTCAAATTACAAATTTGTTTGAAAATGACATGTTCTTACTCTCTCCGTGTCCCCTTTTATGTTGGATTAAGATCTATACTTTTTCTTCCTCCTTATGATTGGATCTTTTACCTTACCTCTCTCGCCCTCAATGTAGGTGTTGATTCAATTAAACCATCGGATGGTCGACCCATATGCAAGTCGGATTAGTGATCTACCATATCATGGTAGGATCAACGGGTTTGGGGATAGTGTTGTGTCTCAATTCTGTTGCAAAATTTAATAGTCGAAAGATTTGAATTTCATTTCCTGCTATTATTTGCAGTCTTCTTAGTGCCACTTGACATCAACTTTATTAATCGTTTTTTTTTTTTTTTGGTAGACAGGCTGTTAGGCCGCAACCCCGGTTAATCAACTTTATTAATCTTGACTGCTTAATCATTAGACCCATGATACTATCCTCCGGTCTTTTCATACAATGTTTGTAAATTTTTTTTTTTGTTAAGAATACTTTCACAGTCCTGCACTAACCCTTTTTATTAGATAATAAAACAAGAGTGGGAATTCTCTATTCTTAGTCAAAAGCCACCTAACAGTGTTGGTCTTTGAGCTGAGAGTAGCGCCAGCACGACTTATAAAGCAAGGAAAGTATTCAACTCCTCGCTAGTGAAGTGAAGGAGGCATCTCGTCCCTCCCCTATTTGCTATGTGTCCCCATTTAACTCCCTATCACTGTGGTTAAGACTAACTCACCCTTACAGCTCAGCCATTGGTTTCTAGAAAAAAAAAATTGACCACGGTGATTAAAACTTCTTCACCGGAGTGTAAGACATTTAAATGGGGATTTTGGAGGGACAAAGAGCAATAATCCACTCCTCGCACGACTATCACTCATAAAACAAATGACTTTGTGTGAGGGGCCCACAAGTAAGCTGACAAGCCACTTTGTTTCACTCCAATGTGAGATATGCACCTAGAGGTTCCACTTATTGGACTTTGTGACAAAGTCCGCAACCGACCCAGCCCGCCCTTTGGCACTCCTATTTTTCTAGAAAAAAAAAGTTGCATCGTTTTGTGGTGTTCACCACTATTTTTTTTTTGTCTTTTTGTCTAAAAAAACCAAAAATAGATGAAAAAGAAAATGGATCTAGCATTGTTCTAAAATATATGTGGTCTATCTAGAATAGAGCTACAACGAAGATAATCAAGAAATTTGAGATTATATTGTATAGTACAAGAATATCTACTTTCAAATATAAATATTATGCTTTCTAGTAACCTTGAGTCAGGGGCGGAACCAAGGGGGCGCCTGGGGGCACGTGTTGGTTAGTAGGTGTGATTGAACTCTCCCCAAGTTCAATCACCTTTGATTGTGATTCGACCTCAGAAAGGTGTCATTTTGAATTTAAATTATAGTTTACTAAGGATTTAGAATCCTCTAATATTATAACCAGACTCCCTAGAAGAAGGTTACAACCCACATGTTAACACATGTCCCTTTTAATACAACTTAATTGTGATTAAGATTGACTAACCCTTATGCTATGTTTGGTTGATGAGAAAATATGTGAAAATATGGAAAAGAAAAGAAAATTCTAAATTTGTAATACGATTTTTAGTTGTATTGTGCCTAATTTTCTTTTCTTTTCCATGTTTTCACTTATTTTCTCGGCAACCAAACATAGGGTTAGGGTTCAACCACCTAACCTTGGTTTCTAGAAAAAAAAATTTGACTCTAAAGGTTAAAATTTTTAACTTGAGTTAAAAGATTTTTGTATTATAACCGGGCTCCATTGAGTTTAGTTATAACCATGGAAGATTAGTCATGGGGCAACTGTCTCATTGAATTTTCAAAAAATATATATTTTAACTATTTTGTTTAATTATTTAATAGGGCAAAGTCATTGGACAAATGGGCAATTGCTCCCTAAACTTTTCAAACAAAGTATATTATATTATTTAAGAGGGCATAGTCATAGGGCAAGAAGACAATTTCTCTCGTAAACAAGGAGAAGCAATATTTGTAGGAGATGTACAAAATATATGGATGAAATGACCCGCAAACTTAGTCACCAAAAAAAATTTGTGGGTTTCGCCCCTGAACTCCTATCCCTTAAGCCAAATGTGCCTCCTAAACTTGCCTTGAGTCTACTTTTATTTTCAAGAGTTGCATTTCTTTTCAGGGCTCTCTCTGAGAGTAAGTCGCTCCACCTTAAAGATATTTTTTTTTTTGTCGGGATATCATTTTACCTAAAGTAATTAATAGCATTAGCTAGTGGTTAGTAGTGGGAGTGGAACTCTTGAAAATCGTCACCACATGGGAATGGATCTCAAGACATTTCTCATAAGAGAGGCCACATCCTACCAGTGGAGTAAACGGTGGGATGTCTAAAAGACCAATTCACTCACATATCTTCAACATTCATTACAATAAGCCTACACTTTAAGCTTATTTATTTGATATTAGAAGTTAGAACTTAACATCAAATCCTAAACTAGTAAGAATTTTTTTTCAAATTCTAATCTTAAAAGATAACTCAATAATAAATAAATTTTAAGAAAAATAAAATTTTAGGCAAATCCTAACAATGACTTAAAAGTATAAATAAATAAATAAATTTTCTTTCTATAAATTTTAAGCGGGTGTCCCCTCTGTTTAAACAGGGTTGGGTCAGGTTATTACATTATTTGTAGGGCATTCAACATTGCATGTGAATTACTTAGGAGCCATTTGGCTTTACTCTTAGGGAACAATTCTCTATTCCTTAGGAATTGAAACCCAATAATATAGTTTCAGAATTCGTAACAATTCCGAGAAATGTACTTAATTTGGAGTAAATTTTTTTCACTTTCTATAAATTTTTCTTCAAGAAGAATAAAAACACGGTCTCTCTCATACAAAATATTATGCCATTCATGCTCTGTTTGGTTGCTGGAAAAATTGTAAGATTTAAAATAAAATAAAAAATATATAATAAAAAAATTGAGATCACTTTTTTTTTATTAAATTGATGAATTTAGTTTTGTAATGTATATAAAAATTTATTTATTTTTAGTTTCATCTAAACATGATTCTTTTATTTCGCTTCTTTTTAGATTCTAACTAACTATTGCCAAATGGATTTTCAGTGAAGAATTAATCTTGAAAACATTAAAGAAGAATATTTCTTCTTAGAACAGGCGAATCAACATAATTGAGGGCAAACGGGCATGCCCTTAGTTAATCCATTGAGGGTTAATTTGAGTGTAGAATTCTACCAAACAAAAAGAATTTTAGTGTGGAATGCCACACAGTGACTCCCTTTAAGAAGCCGACAGGGTCAATTACTAGCCACAGATAAGCAAATCTTGTAGAAGGTTGTATTTTGGGCGTCCAAAACTTATACAATTAATTATGTAAGGGTAAATTACACTGACATCTTTGAGGTTTGACAAAATTTTATAAATTAAACCTCCCCTTTTGTTTCGGAAATTATATTGTCTTCCCCAATATTTCAAGTTGTGGTAACAAAATTCCCCTTCCATTAATATATTGTTACTAACATTGACGGAATTTGATGATGTCATGGTATAAATATTTTAAAATGCTTGAATTGCTCCCGAAATACAAATAACAAAAAAAATATTTTTTAACTCGTTCTTTACAAAAAAACACTTCAACATCAATCTAAGCAAGGAGTGTTAGACTTTTATGTTCTGATTATTTCGATGTAAAATAGGAAAAACAATTTAAGTCTGCGGAAAATGTTAATTATGTGCGTTTGTTTGCTCGTAAAATTTTTCATAAGTTTCGAGTACTCACAAGTCATTTTCCCGTCAAATATTTGTTCCTTAAAATATGTTTTAAAATTTCTAAAATTACCCATATTCACTAACCAAAATTTTTTTTTTTTTATATTTTAAATTTTGTTAGTTTTACATTTTTACTTTTTAATTTTTTTTTCAAAAATATTTGTCTTATTTTTAAAGAATTTAATCAAACAACAAAAAATTGGTTTAAAAAAAAATCATATTTTGCCACAAAAGCTTTTCCTTTGTAAATGGTTTACGTCTTAAAATAATATACGTGCAAACAAATAGAGCCTTAGTGATGCTATGGGAGTACAATAATATTCTTTAATTTGAACAAAAACTTAATTTTGATCGAAAAATAAATATTAATTAACATAACAAAAAATACGTTTTTCCCTGAACTATTTACACATACACAAATGTCTTTCAAGCATCACATTCACATTCACACGGGTTACTCACGAGAGAGATAGGAAGGAGACCCACTACTACCGAACATTTCATAAGCCTAAGTAAAATTGGGGTAAAATAGTAAAGGTGGATTCCCAAGTTAATACTGTTAACTTTAAACACTGACAAAGGAGGTTAGTGTTGTTTTAAAAACAAGAGATAAGGTTTCTGAAATTTCGCCAAACCTCAAAGGAGGTTAATGTAATTTACCCATTATGTAATGATATGAATATCTTTAAGCTATAATGCTTAGATCCGGTGGAGTAATGCTCTTGGTGTTCAATGCTTCTTAATACAAATTTTAGTTACACTATATTTTGGAAAGATATTTAACTCCACCTACCCCTCTTAATTTAATTTCCAAAAATAGAATATTCCCAATGTATTACATCCTGATTTCATGACCCCTCTTAATTTTATATCCAAAAAAAGTAATATAGTGTATGACGTCTATGATTTAAGGTCCTCTATATATTATCTTCCTAGGTTTTGCTCATATTACAAATTTGTTTGAAAATGTCATGTTCTCTCTCTCCGTGTCCCCTTTTGTGTTGGATTAAGATCCATCCTTTTTCTTTCTCCTTATGATTGGATCTTTTACCTTAGCTCTCTCGCCCTCAATGTTAGTGTTGATTCAATTAAACCATCGGATGGTCGAAGGATATGCAAGTCGGATTAGTGATCTACCATATCATGGTAGGACCAACGGGTTTGGGGTGAATGTTGTATCTCAGTTCTGGTGTTGCAAAATTTAATAGTCTGAATGATTTGAATTTCATTTCCTGCTATTCTTTGCAGTTTTCTTAGTGCCACTTGACATCAACTTTATTAAATTTTTTTTTTTTTTTTTAGGGTAGAGACATGCGGTTAGGCCGCAACCGGTTAATCAACTTTATTAATCCCGACTGCTTGATCATTTGACCCGTGACACTAACTTCCGGTCTGATTATTTTATTTTATTTGGTAAAAACCAAAGCTCTTATCGCCGTAGTTCCATCTATCCCATTAACAAGTCAGTAAATTAGAATAATTTGATTATATATCCATTCTTAACTGGTTGTGCCTGGTGGAGAAATGCTATGAGTGTCATACTGTCATGCTCATGCATGCACTTTTCACACAATGTTTGGAATTTTTTTTTTTTTAATTTTGTTAAGAATACTTTTGTAGTCCCTAGACTAACCCTTTTTATTAGATAATAAAACAAGAGTGAGAATTCTCTATTCTTAGCCAAAAGCCACAACATGTCCTTGCAGCTAAAAACTATTTAGCTAACAGTGTTGGTCTTTAGGCTGAGAGTAGGGCTAGCACGACTTATAAAGCAAGGAAAATATTCAACTCCTCGCACTAGTGGAGTAAAGGAGGCCCCTCGTCCCTCCCCTTTTTGCTATGTGTTCCGATTTAACTCCCTATAATTGTGGTTAAGACTAACTCACCCTTACGGTTCAAGCATTGGTTTTTAGAAAAAAAAAAAAATTAACCACAGTGATTAAAACTTCTTCACCGGAGTTTAAGACATTCAAATGGGGATTTTAGAGGGACAAGGAGCAATAATCCACTCCTCGCCCGACTATTGCTCATAAAACAAATGACTTAGTGTGAGGGGGCCCACAAGTAAGCTGACAAGTCACTTTGTTTCACTCCAATGTGAGTTATGCACCTAGAGATTCCACTTATTGGACTTTGTGACAAAGTCCACAACCGACCCGGCCCGGCCCTTTGGCACCCCTAATCGTAGCACCTCATGTGCTCGTGATGCTCCTGAACCGGTCTTTCTGATTGAACAGAAATTGAGGGGATCCTCACGAGCGCTAAAATTGAGATACGAGGGAGGAGAGGCAAACAATTAAAAGTAATGGCTGGCCAACCTACCCCTCCCTTATGAATATTCCCATCATTCCATACTTTAAAACTGTGGGCACTTTTTGATTATAAAAACATCTTCCTAGTCCCACCTGATCCTTTTTACATCCCTATAATATATTAATATAAATATAATAATAAGATAAAGACATAACTTTATACAATTTCTGTAAGACTGTACTCATCCTTAAATTAACAATCTTCCCACACGGGAGTTGTTCCATAAATGTGAGTAATTGTTTACACGAAAAAAATATAGAAATGGAGGAGCTCTGGGTACATTTTACACGAAATTAGGGAGTTTCTCATCGGAAAATCTGTCTAGTGTTTCACAAAATATACACATTGTGATGCACCTCATGTCCATCACCATGCATCAACCGTAATTCCTGATAAGATTCAGGGGTGGAGCCACATGGGGGCCAGGAGGGCTGAAGCATCCCCTTTTTTTTTTTTAAAGTTCTTATACTACTAATAGCAGCGGAGCTCAGGAGAGGGGTGGAGCCGGGGATGGGAGCTCTAACCCCCCACCTAAACTTTCTTACAAACATATGCAACTGCCAATGAATTAGCCCTCAAAAAAACATTTTATTGTTAGCCCCTTGCAAGAAAATCATAGCTTCACCCCTTAGATGGGGCACTAAATTAGAATATCATTGTCTCCCCAACGTCTTATTCTAATTATTACTACAAATCGAGTTTATTTGGTAATCACTAACCCAAAAAAAAAAACTAGATTTGTAATCACTTATGCATTGTATTTATTTTATTAAATTCGAGTGTAAATTTTTTATTTTATTTTATTAAAAGTTATAATTTCAGGTCAACTCATCACTACTCCATCCACGTCTTTCCGTTGGCTTTTCTCTTGCGTTTTTGTGGGGGAAAAAAAAAAAAACACAAACATATGGGTGTTGTGATTAGTCTTCGTAAATTTACTCAAATCATTGTACGTAAATGAAATGTTAAGGGAAGTATCTTAAACGTTTTAAAATCACTTATGCAAAAAAAATTTCCAAACGATATCCATTAAAAAAATCCAACCGATTAAACCAATGAACATGGCACATGATCTAAGCGCTTTCATTTGTATAAAAAATAAATCGGAATATTTCATTTGAGTATTATAATTATCTTCATAAGTGACCCGTTATGGCCGGTTTTTTACCCATCCAAACATGCGAAAAAGGAAAGGAGTATTATCAATTTACAATTCGGGACTCAAATGAGTAGCGAGGGGCAAATTTTGATGGCTTTGCACCTCACCAAAATGACGTGGGATCCTCTCCATTTTGTGCTAACAAAGACACTATCAACTTCAAAATTTTAAATGTGTTTTTAAAAGACGGTATTGTCTCTTGGTATTGTCTCGTTCTATTGGCCTTGGCTTGTCTCTAGCGAAGCCAGAAAGAGCTTGTCTCGGGATTCCATAGAATAGAGGACAAGTGGTGGAGAAGTCAAAATCATGAGACCCATGATTTTGACTTCTCCACACACAAATGGACATGTGACAATAAGTGTGTGAGAATAAGGGGGAGAGATATCAAATGGGGAGAAGTCAAAAAATCATGGGAAGAAAATAAATGACTTCTCCCCATTTTTCTGCAAGCTGCCGCATAATGTATGGAAGCCCGAGAGCCCTTCTAGAGACAATCCGAGGCCCTTTCTATTACAAATCATTGGACTTGATGCAAAGTCGTGTTAAGCTTCGGTTATAAAGGTACAAGAATGGCGTGAGGAGTGGACATGGTGAAGCTGGCAAGGTCCGGGCCAGTTAAAGAAGATCCCACGTCCACTAAAAATTACTTACTATGAAACCCAAGCAGTTGGGTTGACACATGGCAGTCTTAGAGATGGTTGTGGACACATGTCAACTGGGTGTCATCTTAAACTCTCCTCCTTCAATTGATACCTCTTAACCCCTCTTAAATACGCCTATTTATCTCTTTACATCTATTTCTCTCTCTTAATTACGCCTATTTATCTCTCTTAAATTCGTCACTCTCAAACGTCTCCCCACCTCTTAACCCTTCTCTCCCTCTCTTAAATATGCTTAAATTCGTCACTCTCAAATGTCTCCCCACCTCTTAAACCTTTTCTCCATTTATTAAATACGCATATTTATCTCTCATAAGAGCAAGTTGCCTTTGTGTGTAGGTTTATTATAGAGGTGTGATCAGAAGAAGATTAATAATCATGGAAAGTGATGAAAAACTCTCGATAGTATCTACTATCGAGAGTTGGACCGTTGGATTTAATATCCAATGGCTTCATGTCTTCAAGTGCTTTAAATGAGGGCCCCACCTAATGCCCGAAACCGTTGGATCTTGAATCTAAGGGTCCAACTCTCGATAGTACCTACTATCTTCCTAATAATCATTTTTATGGAGGGAGAGGATTAGTATTCATATTTATGGAGGGAGGGGATGTGGAAACGATTTTCTCCCTCAATAGCTCTCTCAAAGGGTTGACACATGGCAGCCTTGGAGATGGTTTTGGATATATGTCAACTTCAGAGGGTGTCATCTTCAAGTCTCCTTCCTCAATTTATACCTCTTAACCCCTCTTAAAAACGTCTATTTATCTCTTACGTTTTCCTACCTCTTAACCTTTCTCTTCCTCTCTTAAATACGCCTATTTATCTCTTGACAACCTTAGTCCCAATCTCATCCATTTTATGATTCTCATTGGACCGTTGGATTTAATATCCAATGGCTCCATGTCTTCAAATGCTTTAAATGAGGGCCCCACCTAATGCTTGAAACCATTGGATCTTGAATCTAAGAGTCCAACTCTCGATAGTACCTACTATCTTCCTAATAATCATTTTTATGGAGGGAGAGGATTAGTATTCATATTTATGGAGGGAGGGGATGTGGAAACGATTTTCTCCCTCAATAGTTCTCTCAAAGGGTTTACACATGGCAGCCTTGGAGATGGTTTTGGATATATGTCAACTTCAGAGGGTGTCATCTTAAAGTCTTCTCCCTCAATTTATACCTCTTAACCCCTCTTAAAAACGTCTATTTATCTCTTACATCTATTTCTCTCTCTTAATTACGCCTATTTATCTCTCTTAAATTCGTTACTCTCAAACGTCTCCCCACCTCTTAACCTTTCTCTCCCTCTCTTAAATACACCTATTTATCTCTCGACAACCTTGGTCTCAATCTCATCCATTTTATGATTCATAACCGTGAATTTTTCATATGCATCCATGTCTCTTGCAGGGTCCCAGTGAGTGAGCATCTAATTCTAATTCCTATTTAGCATCTAGCTGTATGGTTTTTCCTGGATTGGTGCACATGCAATCCACGAATATCTTCAATAACGATTGAGATGGTAAATGAGAGGTTTACTTGGATAAGGCATGTCGGGGTGTGGATTATATCTTGATGGTCCATTTTCTTAGGTCTACCACAACAAGTGGCAGACGATATTATAACCGGTTGATCAGCAGAGTAAACAAATGTCAACAAAGAATTAACCAAGTGACTCAAGTCCATGTCAATGGAGGCAATGTTCAACATTTTGGCTTTATGAATCCTCCTTATAAATGGGCAATGTTGTGTCATGCACCTTGTAGCTCTGCACCCACTTTTGACACTCCATGAATGGAATATTTAGATTTCACGTGTACTTATTTTCTTCTAATAATTTATAATTTATACCCGAAACGTAATACATGATCATGAATTTTTCGCATTTTGTTTTTGTAATTTATTTTAGAATTGTTTTTTGTCATTTGGCAGTTTAAATAAAACCTTCAAGCCCTCGTATGAGACGTAGGCCCGTCACTTAAGACTAGGAAGGGTTGCTATTTTTCTCTTTAGTTTTTATTGATAATTGGAATAGGCATTGGTTAGATTTATATATAGTGTAGAGCATATAACTATACAGACCAACATGCATAATACACCGTAAGATTATAGAAATTTGATATTATATATTATTATTATTATTATTTATCATCTTATATTAGTGTAACGGTGTATCGCACGGGCTCCGTACTAGATAAGTTTAACTCTAACCAATTATACTCCACGTTTACGATTACACGTGACATTTTAAAAACATTTTATCTCGAACATTTTTGTAAAACCTTGGCATTGAGAAAACTAGCTATGTAAACAATAAAATAGCACAACAGAGAGAAAAAATATCTAAGGCTATTTCGTAGAGAAAAAATGTCCTTCAAATATAAAGTTATAAACCCTCTACCAACCCATCGGAGTATCGGACCGTCCACATCTAGAACGTCTGAACAAATGTTGTATATTTGGCGGCGTTTTCCGAAATTCGCAATAATCGAAGAAAATCAAGAGAATTGTCTGGAGCAGTATCCACTAGGGCCACTACCAGCCAAAGCGTTGTCAGATGAATTCAATTAGGAGCAGGAGATGAGTACAAGAGTGGTGAATGCCTTGTGGTGATTCTGTTTGGCAGATTGTTGTAAATGCGTTTCACCTCTGCTCTTTAAAACAGGCCCCCCCCTGTTTCTTTTTCTCACCACTTCCTTACGGACTTTGCTCTTGAGACCCTCTTAGGGCCAAGACCACCGAGACTGTGCTATCAGAGAGCGGGATTTCAGGTGGACCCATTTCATATGGTGGACTCTACCTGAAATCCTGCTGTCTTGGAGTATGGTCTCGGCCCTAAGAGGGTCTCGGAAGCTTTATTATCCCTTGCTAAAAAGTCCCGCCAATTTTAGTTGTTTATTTTAAGGATTTTTATCAGCGAAGCCAAGGTCGATCACTTGGTCTCAACGTTTCCTTGGCTCCCCATAAATTATTGATCCAGGAAAACGAGAGGTCAACAGGTTTATTGCAATAAAAGATTATCCGATTTACGAAAATGCCTCCCTCTCGACCAAAATACCTCGAGATGGATACCTCTGAAAATGATAACAAAATATTAGAACAGTACACTAAACAAAATAAATAAATTTATTCAGTCAAAATGAGATTTTCGATGTTTTTTTAAATTTATTCAAAATAAATAAATTTGAAAATAATAATAATTAAAAAATTTAGGTACTGTGTATAATATATATAATATTTATTTATATTAATTAACACAAAAAAAGTACAACTGAAAGAGGAGAAGAACTAAACAGGGTTTAGAGTAGGGAGAAACCGAGAAAGGAAAATACGTTTTCCCCCTTTTCCAATTTTACCCCTGATGCTCTTCAATTTTACATAACAGAACATGCATTAGGGTTTTCGTCGCTGAAGATCTGAGGAGCGTATACGTATTCGATGTCGTATTTGGGAGGGTAATAGTAGAACTCATTCTTCTTCGGTTCCACTTTCGTCTCTTCCTCTGCTGGTTTTGCCTCTTCGCCTTCTTTTGTCTCTTTCTTCTCTTCCTCGCCTCCTTTGGCTTCGCCTTTTTTCTCTTCTTTGCCCTTTTCTTCTTCTTTCTTCTCCGGTTCCTGTTTCAAAATAACTGCTTGTTTTCCTGTTCGTTTGTAGATGTATTCCACCAGCTTTGGTGGATCGAAGACTCCTTTCACTGTTACTTGTGAGCTCTTCAGATCTGGATCTGCAACTTCAACTCCTGCAAATAATCACATTTTAAGAGCTTTAGATTTGGAATCGGTATTCGAAGTATTTGGATGAGTAGATTTCGGTTGAAAAAATGAATTGAGTTTAAATTTGTTCCTTTCTTTATGCGATTGGAAAGGTAAAAAGGCATTTTGTGTGTTGGAAAAGAAAACAAGAATAGGTGACTGTTAAATTTTGAGCAAAGTCGTACTGAAGTTGGAAGGAGAATTGAAGAAACAGATAAAGATCGCAAGAAATGAGAATGCAGAGACGAGATTGAAGGAAGAAAAACTAATCAATCGGAGAATCTACCTTTCATCCTCTGTATACGCTTCCTCATTTCCTGAGCACAAGCTTCGCAATGCATGCGGACTTTCAGCACCACAATTATCACCTGAGGCTGCTGCATAAACAGAACCAGGAAACAAAATAAAAACCCTAGAAATGAAGCTTAATGGAAGAAAATGAAATATTTAAAGGAACTAAGGAGAGATCTGAAGCTCTTCCTCATAACAGACCTCTTCTTTCTTTTCTTCTGGTTTAGCGTTTGCTTTATCGACTTCGCTCTTCTTCTCATCTTCGGCCGGAGGTTTCGGGATAGGAGAGAGAAGCTCTACCTGTCTATGGCTCTTCCTTTGAACTCTCTCCAAAACCTTCAATGGATCCGCTTTTATCCCTTTCACAACTACCTTATGAGTCTTGCAATCGGTCAGAACATCTTCAACACCTGAAGAACAGAACGCATTAATCAATCATATTCTCTCCACAAAAAAAAAATATAAATAAATAAATAAACAGAACAAAATCGATAAGAAGTCCTAACCTTCGAATCCTTTCAAGCATCTCTTGACCTTCCTGGCGCATCCCTCGCAATGCATGTAGACTCTCAAGACAATCTCTTCAGGAGGTGGAGGTTCTTTTGATTCATTCGATTCCACCGTTTTCTTCTCCTCGCTTGGCTTCTCTTTATTCTCTTCTTCTTTCTTCTCTTCTGCTGTCTTAGCTTCTCCTTCTTTCTTCTCTTCTACTTTCTTCTCTTCTGGTTTCTTCTCTTCCTAATCATAACAACCAAAATTAATACAAAAAAATTATATTTTTTAAAAAATTAAAAACGATTACATTTGAAAAAACAGGGGAATTGAGAGAAAGATCTAAGAAAATTAGGGTTTATTACCTCCCCCATTTTTTTCCAGGTTGGAGTTGCAGAGACAACAGATGTAGACTGTAGAGAACTCGAGAGTAATGCGAAGGATAAGCTATAAATAAAATTTTGAAGCTAAGTCCGTTTTGTGTATAGCAGCACACGGAAATTGTGTGTCTCTAATGAGAATGCGCCACGTATACCAATTGTGTACATCGGCAAAAAAGTCACAAGTTTTCCTTCATGCCTTGATACGAAATCTGTGTACCCACTTCCCCCACACAAAATGGACTCCTTTGAACCGCTTCTCTCTCTCTCTCTCCCCTTTTCTTGATCATCAATTCGAATCCCTTTCTTTAACATCACCATCAACATGATGTATACAAATGGTGGCCAAAAGTTTCAGGATTTGAGCATTCCATGTATCTTGTAAGAGTCTATGAACCGGGGCTTCGGAAAGCTCCTGCATTTCCGGAGCTCCGAAAACAAGATTTATTGGAAGGGTCTTGGTAAAGATATGTTTATTCACAAAATTAAATTTTTTTTTTTTTTTTGGGTGTAGGCATCATTTATCGAAGGCCTTAGATTGTATCCGGCAAAACCAGAAAAGGCTTGTCTTGGGTTCCATAGAATAGGGAATAAGGGCGAGAGATATCAAATGGAGAGAAGTCAAAATTATGGGGAGAAAATAAAATGATTTCTCCCCATATTTAAGCCGACTGTCGCACAATATATGGAACCTAAGCCCTTTCGGCCTTTATCTAAAGCTACACATTTTTTTGGCATGAAGCCAAATCATTGCCACGTGTCCCTTTTGACACTCCTTAACTGTGGTTAAGGTTCACCCACCCTTAGGGTTCACTCACCCATCCTTGGTTTTTTTTTTAATATTAATTCTTTTTTTCAAATTTTAAAAAAATAATAATATTTAAAAAAACTCTAAAAACAGTTATTTAATTTTTTTTTAAATAAATTAATATTTTTAAAAAAAAACAAGGATGGATTGTTGAACGGCTTTGGAGTCTCTCTGACACATGCCAGAGAGGTGCTCTCGGGCATCCATACATGAAACGCCACCTGGTGGGAAGAAGTCATTTCATGGGCTCATGATTTTGACTTTTTCAACCAATATTTGACACTAGTAATAAAATGGTAAGATAAAAGGGAGAAATATCAAATGGGGAGAAGTCAAAAATCAGGAGAGAGATTAAATGACTTCTCCCCACCAGGTGGCGTTCATGTATAGATGCCCAAGAGCACCTCTCTGGTGTGTGCCACAGAGACTCCAAAGCCGTTGGTGAACCCTAGGGGTGAGTAAAATCTTACCCATGGCTAAGGGGTGTCAAAGGAGACACGTGGTGACCTTTAGGGATGGATGATTTGGCTCCTTTGGGCATGGGATTGTCTCTGCCAGATGCAAGAAATTTGTGGAAGCCCGAGACCAAATTTCTGGCTAGAGACAATCCTATGCCTTATGGGAGCGCTCTAAATCGAGAGAAACCCATACCCAGTTCATGATTAAACTCTTTCTATAGTTTCGTTGTCCCTCCAACGTACGGCCTGCTAAAGAGTTAGGACTTTGGGAGTGTTGGTACATGTACTCATGAGCCCATCCGACCGTCACCATAGAAGCTGTGACCAACCAACGGTGGAGATTATAAAAAAGTATCTCCCTTGGTTTCAATATGGTGTACTATAGCAAGGAGTACTATAGCAAGGAGGGTACTATTTCATAATTTAAATACAACAGCAAGTACGGCAAAGAGGCACACAAAATATGAAACCCAAAAAATACGGACAAAAGATTCTTGAAATTAATCTTAAATAAACTCTACAGCCAATTGAGCTTATCCACATTAAATGTCATGAGTCATGACTTGGCTAATATTAGTGGGTTTGTACTTTGTAGTGAGATCAATCTTGTGTTCACTGTACATAATACCTAGAATATAACTCTAATTAATATCAAGCCAAGCCGGGTCTTTTGTTCAGCTTCGAGCCAAGCTCAAACTAGCATTTGAGGTTCCAACTAATCAAGTCAAGTTCAGTGATTACCTTGTGGTGTTACTGAGTTTACCTAAAAAAAAAGTCAAGCTTTTATTTGAGTTTGAATGTTGCTGCTAATCAAATTTGAATGAACTCGTGAAGCTTGTTCAAGCTGAGCTCACTAAGGAATAACCTTGGTTTTGATTGAGTATAAGCCAATCAATGTGAGCTAAAGCAAATTGAATAGCAGTAAAGATGTTATTCAACCTTCTTTTCGGGGAAATGTGAGGTGAATCCCAAAAACAACTTGGGGGCAATTCTTTATTGAATCATAGAGAAGATAAGATATAGCTCTATATTTGCATTGGGTGGGCAATGTTGGCCCCTTAGCCACGAAATCTGTCATGGAATCTTGCAAGTGGGACATTGAATTTTCCATGGCGAAATATTGTTGCTTCTGATTCTTGTAAAGTAATCTATTGTTGTTGAAATGACTCGATCTGACATATGCTCATGGCTGACATTCCAATAGTGATCATGAAACATTTAGGTTCAATTATAAGCCAATTGAATCACGGTTTAACGGTTAATCCCTATCAATCTTTAAAGGAGATGAATTTTGGGGTCTTATCTTGGAAGAGGATTTGGATTATTCCCCTTTTGATAATGTGAAAAAATGGTCGGTTTGAAAGTTTTTCGCTCTAGGTTGATGATAAGATTGAATTATTGAGACTTTAGGCTGTTAAATCTATCAGTATGTTTGTCCATATTATCATGACGACTATATAGCTCGATCTAATCTTCATTTGCCCACTCAAACAGAAAAAATAATGATTATTAAAAATTTACATGTTAATAAGAAAATTTAATCTTAATATCATCGAAATTTGAACTATTTAACAAAAGATATCATTAAGTTGAAGAGGCTGAAGAATCAATGTATTCTCTACAACAGATTCTACGTTAAAGGTCATATACAAGATCTCTAGCACGTCGTCTAGATAATTATTACAAGCCTAAGAAATTCTTATAAATTCACTTAAACCCTAATAAAGCTAGAAGGTTAGCTTTAAATCAAGATCATCTTTGTTTTTTCTTCAGAAAACCATCTTGAAAATTCGAGATATTTGACTAATTCATTAAACCCCTTTTTTTAGTAGAAAGAATTAAACCATGAAGGACAAAACAGAGAACCATTCCACCTCTGCAATCCACTTCTTGCCATCTGAATAGCAAGACAGTGCTCCTGGTGCACATGGTTCTGGGGTACATATCATCCCGCACTAATTAACCTTGACAGGACCTTTCTAAGATATCATTACAAACCTCCCAAGGCAGTTGTTCCCCATTGTTGATTGCATGAATCAAAACCTTGGAATCAGACCATAAAACAGCGAGATAAAGCTTCCAATCCCATACTACTCGAAGACCCAGGCAGATAGCCAAGGCCTCTGTCAAGATGGTGGAAGTTCTTCCACGGCCAAAGATACACTATTCTATCCATCACAAAACATCAAGCTCCTAAAAAGAAGCTCCTACTATTAGAGCTCCATCTACTTGCAAGATGAGGAATTGGTGCATTCTAGCTAGGGTCCGTTTAGCATCACTCCTGAGAAACAATTCTCTATTCCCTTCAAATAAAAACTGAAACTCATGAGTTTTTCAAGGAATAGAGAATTGTTCCTTGGGAGTGATGCTAAATGGCCCTAGTTGCACCAACTTGCTCGAGTCCTACTCTTGTTGGTTCCAGGCTTCCCCAAGATCTTGGGGGTCCCCAAAATTGTCCAAATTCTGCCCTTGTTATGAATAACGGTCTACTATCATGCAACCTGCAAAAATGGCATTAGTGGTTGATAAGATCTAGTGATCTACTATTCCGGTGGGTATACATGTGGGGTCTATCAAAAAGTGGGTCCTCGAGATTTTTTTTTGCAAACTACGAAATCCAAACTTAATCTGGCTAGTGCATGGGTACGCAGCAAGGTTTTAAATTTTGAAATTTCGGTGGATTTCGGAAGGGTATCCCGAAACGAGATTTTTCAAAATTTCGGAATTTCGGGGCGACATCCGGCCGAAATCTTATTTAATAATAAAATATTATTCCGAAATATTATTCGAAATTTCGGCGAAATATTCCGAAATTTTGGGTCCGAAATTTCGGGATTTCTGCCGAAATTTGAATTTTTTATATATTTTTTTAATATTTTCTAATTTTTTTTATATAGTCTGAAATATATTTTTATATATTTAAAATTTTAAAAACGTAAAATATTAGTATATTACTATTTTTTTTTAATTAGACTTTATACTTTACCAACTATATTTTATAAAATATTGGATATTATTATACTTTATAAAGATTAAAGAGTATATAAACTATTAAACTATAGTTTATAACTATATTATATGTTCATATATTATAATGTATTATAAAGAAAGTATTATAAAGTATACTTTATAATACATATTTTTAACTTTTAAGTAATTAAAGATTTATATATTCCATATTTTTATATTCATTATATAGTATATAATAAATTATTCATTATCTACAAAATGATGAATATAAAGAATCTCCAACACTTTTATTGATAAAATAAAACAGAGATTACATGATAAAATTTCAACAATCATAAACTCCAGAGTCCAGATTTCAGACTGTCACTTTTATGATATTTGTTCTTCCATTTTTCACCTGCAATACATACAAATAGTAAATGTCAGTAAAAATTAAATACATTAAATGAAATATATAAATGATAAATTAAGTAATGTGCTTAGCTTTTTATGGGTAAATTGCGTCAAATAAATAACGACTTATTTCTCTATAAAACCCTGCAAAGTGCAATCATAATAATCTATCTATTGACAAATAACATAAATTTTATATAATATTAAACATTCACCGAATTAAAGATAATTAGCTTCACTACTAATGATAAAGAAATATCATCATCCATCATCAGTTTACCACATAAAATATAAAGTATTCTTCCTAACCATTGGGAATACCACACCACATCATCATCACTATCAAATTAAACATAAAGTATTCTCTCTGACTATAGGGATGACCATACCACATCATCATCACCGTCAAATTAAAATTAAAGTATCTTTCCTAACCATAACGGGAAGTACCGCCTTGATAATACAGAGTGTCATTGTCATCGATAGATCACTGATTAAAATTAAAATTATAGTGATCTTCAGACAATATCTCTTCTTCACCAGGTACAACATCTCCCCATGCACACGGATTTGCTTCACCGAATTGAACCTCTTCTGACGCATTAAGCAGGTTATTGATCTCTTCTTCTGCCCATTCCTCAGTCCTATAAAGGGAAAATTTAATTAATAGCTAATAAAATAAAATAAAAAAGTAATATTATGAACATAACAAAATATAAAAATGATTATACCTGAATATCTCAGATACGTCTTCTTCATTCAATTCTTCATCTTTCTCGTCATATAGCCACTTATCAAAAGGATCTGATAATAGGTAGTTATCAACACGAAGAAGATCTGTGATCTTCAACATCCTATTGTTCTTTTCATTTCGGCGTTGCAAACGTATGTTATAGTGCACATAAACCAAATCATTCAACCTTTTTGTCTGTAAGCGATTTCTTCGCTTTGTATGAATTTGGTCAAATGTGCTCCAATTGCATTCACATCCTGATGAAGTTGTTGTTTGACTCATAATGCGAAGTGCAAGCTTCTGCAACGCCGGAAGTTGACCACCAAATAATGCCTACCACTTATCTGTAAATTAGAGATAATATAACTTAGTATTATCAAAGTTTATAAAAAAAAATATCTAAAATTAAATAATATTGGGGTCAGTTAATAGTTAATACCAGGTGACCCTTTTTGAGCAGCTGTTATTGAAAAATCACTCCCGAGAATTCCTTCCAAATTTTCGAATGACGCATACGGTTTCATAAAAAATTAATTGTCATAAAAAAAAATTAATTTAAATTAAATTTACCTGCATCATTGCTGCTGAAGCCTCTTCTGAAGTGAGCGACATTTTTTGGATAACTCGCAAAAGACTCATGTGAATTTCAGTTGGAGAATCAGTTCTAAATTCATAGATAAACCCGAAGCTCTGGTTCACAACGTATTCTGGATTCAGTCTAACAGCAGCCCGATGTAGATCAGTGACTAGTTGGGTACTCCATCGTCGATCGATAATTTTTCAAACTGCTTCATATTTTCTAATCTTATCACGATGCGTAACTGCAAAAATTTGTTTAACCTTTGCAACAGCTTCACAAAGGTGACCCATTGTAGGTAAGTCACCATCTACAAAGCGAATCGATTTAAGCAAAGGTTCACCCAACAATAGTGAACTCTTCATCCTCTTTGGAAACGTCAGATCACTGACGATACCAATAATGGTTTGCCCCTGCCTTGTTTTGGAATAAGCATAGGCTTTGAATTCACTGTCAATAATTAGTTGCTGAACCGCAGAGAAACTGTCATAAATGCTCCGGATTGCAAGAAAACTCGTGGCAAAACGAGTTGCAGCTGGCCTTATCAAGTCTTTTCCGTTAGAGATACAACGGAATCGGGCAAGTACCCAAGCATTGCCATATATAAATTTAGAGATTTTTCTCGCCTCTTGTATTGTTTGACTCACAAAGTCAAACTTTTCAATATCATGACAAACGAGGTCAAAAACGTGTGCAACACAGGCACTCCAATACAAGTGAGGATATTTAATCATTAATAATGCTCTAGCTGCTTTGAAGCCTGCTTCTTGATCCGTGATCACTTGAACCACGTTATAAGGCCTGATTTCATCAATCACTTTAGAGAGTACATGACATAGATACTCTCCAGTCATTCTCTCCTCTCCAACACAAATAGACTTAATGAAAACAATCTTACCAAGGCAAGATACCAGAAAATTGATTAACTTGTTACCTCTACTATCCCTCCAACCATCAACCATAATGGTGCATCCATTTTTCTCCCACAATCTTTTATACTTACCCACAATTCCTTTTTTCTAACTTCTCTACCTCATTTTTTAAAAGTTTACCTGAAATTTCAAATGCAGTAGGATGCTTATACGTCCGGCCATAATTAGCAACAACGTTAATCGAATGCCAAACCATTTTCAAAAAAGAATCTCCCTACACACCCATCTACAAACCCCTTATCTTGTGGAACAAGGGTCTGTTCCACTGTGCGTTGTGTGGCTCCGTGCATCGATGACATAGGGGGAGGGCCACCTGTTGCTTTTCTACCAAAGATACGACCGCCACTGGTCGATCCTCTTCCACTGGTCGATCTTCTTCCACTTGAAAAGATATGTTGAGGTTCCATGTATTCCTCATAAGGAATTCCATAGTCATCCTCGCTGAAATGTCTATAGTTAATGTTTTGAGTAGAGCTAGTTCTAGCTCTTTTCTTCGCAGTCATTTGTTCAATTTCCGATTTAATTATATCTCTTACCTCAGGCGGAACATCTGGACATGGCCGACTATCACCTCTAATCCCGCCTAGATGTTGGCGCATTCGGGTGATCCCTCCATTTTTCACCTTGTTACAATAATTGCATCGGAGTTGTTGTTTTGATTTTCCCGTCCTATCAGCATTGGTGCAATGCTGCCATGTTGGATTTGTGGTTGTTGCGGTCCACTGAGAATGAGCTTCGCTCTCTACCTCTACCTCTTGCTCCTGGTCCTCCTCCATTTTATTTTTAACTACAACAAACCGACAAAGTTAAAAAAATATTTAATTCAAAAGAACATATATTAAAAAAAAAATATGCATGAAATAAATATAATCAACATGAAAATAAAAATAAACAAATAATATATCTCTTTAGAAAAAAAACTCAAGAGACTGAGAAAAATAAAATATAAACTAAGAACTACTGAAGATTAAATACTAACTTATAAGTTGTAACTATAAAATAATATACATGAAATAAATATAATCAACATGAAAATAAAAATAAACAAAATAATATACCTTTGGTTGACTATTTCTTTTCAACACCGATCCATTGTTAGCTCTTCGCCACCTTTAAAAAAGAGTCAAAAGATTAAGAAAAATAAAATCTAAACTAAGAACTACCGAAGATTAAATATTAATTAACTTGTAAGTTATAACTACAAATTACAAAATAATATACATGAAATAAATATAATCAACATGAAAATAAAAATAAACAAAATAATATACCTTTGATTGACTCTTTATCTTTAGCCCTAGTCTACTGTTAGCATTTCACCACTTTTAACAAAGAGTCAAAAGACTGAGAAAAATAAAATCTAAATTCTAAATTAAGAGTCTAAGAAGTAAAAACTACAGAAGATTAAAAACTTGTAACTAAATAACAAACTACTAAGTAAGAAGAGAAGAAGAAGAAAATTGGTGAGAAATATGGTAGAGGGGGGGTATTTATGGGTAAATAGAGGAGGGTATTTTTGGAATTTTTTTTTTTTTTTTTTTTAAATAAAAATTATTTAATCATTAATAGGCTCAGAATATTCCAAGAATATTATGAATTTATCCCGAAAATTTGGGGCGAAATCTCATTAATTTCAGAAAAATATCGGAAATTTCGTTGATTTCGGTCAATCTCAGCCGAAATCAAATTGTGGTAGGTGAGGATTTCGTTCGAAATCCCGAAATTTCGAAATTTCGAAATATTGTCTCCCATATCACGAAATCTCAACGAAATCCGACGGTGGTAGGTGAATATTTCGGACGAAATCACGAGATATCGGAAAAACGAAATTTCGCCCAAAATTACTGAAATTTAGCCCGAAATTTGCTCACCCGAAATTCTACCTGTTTCGATATCGGGTGCACTTGTCAAGACTGAAATTTTATGAAATTTCAACGAAATTTTATACCTTGGTACGCAGAGCGCTTCTGTAAGAAATGATCCTATCCTATACCATTTATCAATTATGGACAGAAAATTGATATACCCATTTCCAGCAAGTGGGTATATCTCTTCTGATATCATATCCCATAACTTTGTGGAAGAATGACCTCTTGTAGAGGGCTGGGTTCCCGGGTATTCCTCCTCTTCTAGTTTATAATATACAGTGATATCCCCTTATCAAAAGTACAAAATAAAAAAGCCCCAATATATATTCTCTCCGTGCCTCTCACATGCTTCCCTATACATTTCCACTAGCTATATCACATAGGATAATGAAAATATTAGCGTTAATTGCGTCAACCTAATCGGTATATAGGATAATAGATAGCGACCCGTAAGTTTGGAAAGAAGTCAAGACATAGATAGAACACCTCTTGTCATCCATATTGAAAAGATCCCAACTATGATCCCTTAAAATCCTTAAAATGTTAGATTTTATTTAAGAAGAACACACCTTGGACGAAAAGATCCAGAGGTGGTACTCAGGAACATGGGTATCCCTATAGTGAGGCGCCCTAGCTATTTATTTTGGTCGCCATAATACCATAAAGCATGACGTTGAAGGCACCTTTAATTTCGACGTCACCTCATCTACGATGTGATGCCGATTGTCTTTGTCAGATTTTCTAATCCATGTCAGCTCCCTCCATGCGGACAAATTCAAAAGAGGCAATCAACACATATTGTTAAAGCTCGTTTAGTAGAATTGTCTGATCATATCTATATTGGATAGATTTAATCAAAATAGATATGCACAAAAATATTTATAAGAAATAGAACTATAAATAATAAAATTGATAATACACAAAATTAGATTAAAAAAAAAATTTAATTGTATTTGGTAACATCATCTTATTACAAGGCTAATTGATGTTATTTTTTTATGAAAATATAGATTTTCATTGATTAACCAATTCAAACATAAATGCATGTAGATTATTTATCAACCTTTATAAATTTTTCATCCATAAACTTGTGATTTTTTTTATTTCTTGGAATATTAATAATAATCACAACAACAACAACAATAATAATAATAATACTAAGAGGCAAAACAATAAAAAAAAAATCTTGATTTATTCATCTCCTCGCAATGGATGTGAGTTTCTTTCCCCAAAATATCAAAAATGTTTACTTTATGTTTTAGATTTTTTTTTTCGGTTTTTTTTTTTTTTCTTATAACAAGTAAACACGTTACCAAACTGTCTAAAATATGAAAACGTCTACTCTCAATAGACAAATAAACAAGTAGACCCAAAATTTAGACTACAAACAGCACCTTAATATTTTCACCCGTGTTACAATTGAAACATGGGTGATCTGTATAAATTCTGACAATATTCTCAACTTGTGCATACTGTATAATTGTATAAGTGACTACTCAATTTGTTGCTAATTATGTTGTGAAAATTACCTTAGCAAAGGAGAGACCAACAACTAATACTCTTCTTAAAATGAATAGAAAAAATAAATTTAGTAATAAGAGAATAAAATAGAAAAGGCAAAAGCTAATATAATATAATATAATAAAATAAAAAGGGTCCATAAACCAGATTATTAAAAATAAACCTAGACAGTATGAACAATCAGCTAATTGGGCTCTCCAATGTGAACTTGCCTGTCTAATGCCATCTAAACCAAACCTCCATCTTTTTGCACAGCCGAGGATGCCAACTAGCAAATGGCTGAGTCTTACTCCACATTAAGAGGCCATGGCAGGATGGAAGGTACTTGACCAGCCATTCTCATTGACCAAACATTCAACTTGACGTAATTATATACAGTTTAAATATCATGCGAAGCTCTGCAAATGCGGAGCTCCCGTCTTACACTGTCCAGGAGCAAAATGTGTAATTATCAATAATTATACTTTTGCCCCTGGACATTGTAAAACGGGAGCTCCGCAAATGCAGAGCTCTGCATGAAAATTAATCTCAATTATATAACAACAAACTACAATTTTGGCTAGGGATGTCAATGTGGTGGGCCGTTTTTTTTTTTTCCAAGCCCTACCCTTAGTGTCAAGGCTAGGCTTGGGCCATGCTTGGGCTTGAAAAGAAAATAAAGAAAAACTTGTTCGTCATGTTATTTATAGGATAAAGCTTCTGAGACCTTCTTAGGGACGAGACCACCGAGACCATGCTCTAGGAACATTGGATTTCAGGGGCCTACCATTTGAAATGGGCCCCACCTGAAATACCATGCTCTTAAGGCATGGTCTCGGTAGTCTCGGCCGAAGGGGGTCTCAGTAGCAAAGTCCTTATTTATAATAAAAAAAATCCTAAACCACCAAAGGCTAGAATAACATAGAGAATGAAAAGCGAGATAGATTAGATATTTTAATTAGAAGTCTCTTAATGGTGGTTGGTCTTTAAGTAAGGAGATGTGGTAGTAAAATACTACCATACCCTCAATAAATATTCTATTAAAGAAGACTATATATGTCATTTTAAGTTAAAAATTTTAAAGAAATATAAAATTATATATATATATATATTAGTCAAGGTGCACGTGCTTTGCACGTATAATTTTATATTCATAATAAAAATAAAAAAGTTTAAGATTTTTTTTAAAAATCTAATATTTAATCTATTTTTATAAGACGTTACTCTCTTTATATTCATTAATTTTACAATATATTTGTACATTATAATTTAAAATTTTCAGTACTTAAATTAAAAAATATATAAATTTAAATTAATATTAGAAAGGAGTTATTAAAAGTTATATTTTAAATGTATAGAAAATAATTATTCTTTCTAATATAATCCTTATTGATAGTGATTACTTTTTATAATCACTTAAAAGAGTTTCATTGAAAAAGAGATACTAATAACTTCTTTCTATGTATTAGGAAACTAAAGAGTCCTCGTTAAGAGCTAGTTTAGGATTGGATCCCACCAACTAAAGTATTAAAAGTCTAAATTTACTTTATTAAAATTGCTCATATAATTTTTTCTTAATTAATTAAAAATAATAATTTTTTCAAAATCTGATTTTTAATATATAGTTATTAGACGTTAATATTTTTATATTAATTAATTTTACAATATATTTTGGTTATATTTTATTAATTAAATGTAAATTTTCTTATATGAATTTAAATTTAATAAGAGTTACTAATAACTTATTATTTATGAGTCCCACTTATAAATGTAAAAAAACACAAGGACTCTTTCTAATAGAATCTTTATTGATGATGAGTACTTATATTCAATTTAAAAGAGGTGTTTAGAATTTCAATTAAGATGGTTATCTCTTAAGTTTTCTTACAAAAATCTATTGGTAAGTCCTACTAATAATGCCCACTTTCTTCTCATTGATGAGTGTGAGGTGGTTGAATATTCTTATAACTGAAATCCACTTCTACTAATAAATAATAAAGTAAGGTAAGGGTAATTTCGTATACATGAAGTTTGGTAAACTCTTTGTACTTTTGTTAGTAGAATAATAATGACGACTTGGGTCAAGCTTTAAGCAGTGTTGCTTAGCCCGAATACTAATGTCAATGGACCTAGTTTTTTTAGGCCCACTTGGGCTTGCGAGCTTTTTAAATGAGAAATGGCTCACTTTTGCGAGCTTTTGAGGGTCGGCCTGGGCTGGGTACCCTCACATGAGGTCCTAATTGACAACCTATTTATGGGTTTAGGGTTGTCAAAGGGTCGTGACCTTACTAACCCAAACCTTCTAACCTGCTCTCAAATCTTGCTTCCGCTCTCAAACCTTGCTTTAACCTTGGGAGCTCAGTTTCAACTTTTATAGAACGTGTTTTATGGTTTATAAAGAACACAATTTGAGTAAAGTTTCATTTTTATCCCCTTTTATCATGTTAAATAATGTGTATTTTGTCATTTTTTATGTAGGATACATGATTCTTGTAAGGTTTGTTAATTATTAAAGATATTGTAATTAAATTTGGACTGATACATTTAATATATCAATTAGTTATTATGTTTACTGTGGCTACAAATTTGAATGATAAATAATTTTATCAATTATTTCTTGTACTTGAAAAATTAAAAAGCATATACTTGCATTTATATATAATTTTCAAGAATCATCAAACATATATATATATATATATATATATATATATATATATATATATATATATATATATATATATATATACCGACGCCTCAGAAATGCTTTCAATCTTATCATAAATTGATATTTGATGCTCCTACTCCTACTCCCATGCTCGCTCTTCAGTAATGACAAATCTGGTAATGGTAGTCTGGAGCTGGAATAGCTTTACCCAATGTACATTTAGAACTAGCCTTTAAGCTAGTTCAGTTTTTAGAAAAGCTTTGGTTGTGCCTCCTTGGCCGGAGAGGTGATTTACAGTCTTCTTGTCCGCATTTTTTGTGCTACGCATCCTCCTTTTTAATTCCTTTAACTATGGATAAGATTCACTAATGCTTAATGCTTAAAGTTAAAGTATCTAATCTTGGTTTTAAATAAATTAAGAAAAAATTAATCACATGTATGTGGATTGGCCCAAGTCCAATTTAACCCAAGGTATATGGATTGTGGATCATAAATTGAAAAGTTCCGCAACAACACAACCGCATCGGGATATTTCAGCGCCTCTTCAACCGCTCGTTATCTCTTGAACCAAAAAAAATACCCTCGTTATTCTCTTCTGTTTCATTCGAAGGTGAATAAACTTGTACCGCTACGTGTCCTGCATTTATGCCATTTATAGCACGTGGCTAATCCACACCCAGCCAGACGTCCTCATCAGCTTCTAACACTCGATCGAGCCTTGCATGCAAAGCCCGGTTCGTTCTCAGTTTCTCTTCTGCAAATCTCTTGTACCACACAAACCCAGAAAATTTCTTTCCAAAAGCGTTTTAGTTTGCATCTTTAATCTGTATACAAAGAAGAAATTAAACCCAGAAACTCAGAATCAAGAGAAATAAGAAATGTCTGGTATCTCTCTCGCCGTGGCTCCTCGAACCGAGCCAGACCAAACCACGAAACCCCAGCAGCAGCAGCAGCAATCAATAATGGGGGGCGTAATGGGCTCACTGCGCGTGATAGAACTGCAACTAGTGGCCTTCATCATGGTGTTCTCGGCCAGTGGTCTCGTCCCTCTCTTAGACCTCATCTTCCCGGCCTTTGTATCTGCCTATCTCCTGGCACTCTCACGCCTGGCCTTCCCGGCGCACGGTAGCACCTCCTCGGGGTCACAAGAGATCTTCCAGGGCAGCAGGTTCTTCAGGTTTTATGTGGTGATGGGCACCACAGTAGGGCTGTTCTTGCCATTGGCTTACGTGTTGGGAGGGTTCGCTAGGGGTGACGAGCACGCGGTCCGGTCGGCGACGCCACACTTGTTCTTGCTCTCGTTTCAGATACTGACGGAGAATATAATTAGTGGGTTGTCTTTGTTCTCGCCGCCGGTAAGAGCTTTGGTTCCGTTGCTATATACGGTTCGGAGGATCTTCGTCATCATTGATTGGATTTACGACGTTTGGCTTAACAAGACTTTGCCTGCTAATGCACATCTCAAGGTATTTTCTTTATCTAATCTACAATCTTCTTCTTGTTCTTCATGGTTATTTGCTTGTCCGTGAAAATGTAGGATGTGGCGTGGTTTTGCTTCGGGAGGAGCTTGGCGGTTGCAAATTTGGTGTATTTTTCTGTAAACCTCTTTGGATTTCTGATTCCTCAGTTCCTACCGAGGGCATTTGAGAGATATTTTAGGGAGAAGGATGAGATATACTCGAAGGTTTCGGAGGACAAACGATCAACGGCTGCAAACACATCACAGGCAACAGCTCCGGGGACCAAGAAATCTGATTGATCCTGTATGTTCTCATCAAATACTAGTGTGATTTTTTTGTTTTATTTTCCTGTTTTTTGTTTGTTTGTTTTTGACTTTTGTGTGTGTGCGTGTGTTTGTTTGTTTTTTTTTTTTTTTTTTTTGGGGTGTGCGTAAGAATGAAAGCTTCGATCCGAAATATGGTTAATCTCGTTGCATAAGAACTTTCTTACTCTTACAACCCCAATGTTAGGGTATGGTTAATATATTAGGGTGCGTTAGGATTTTTTGGAATTGAAACCGAAAGATTAAAATTGAAGTAACTCTGAAGAGATGGAAATGAATTAAATGATGCTAGCCCCAGACTTGAATCACTTGATAAGTTAATGGGGGCGTTTGGATTGAATTTTTTTTTGGCCAAAAATTAATTCAGGTCAAATTGATTGATTGTGTAGAAATTAATAGTGTTCGGAGAGCCTTTACCTCCTGAAGGGACGACCCATCGTATTCTCCAAACAATAATATTTGAAAAAATGATCTAAACAATCAATTTGATCAGAATTGATTTTTGGCCAAAAAATAAAAAATCCAATGCAAACGCCACCTAAGTTTTTCTCAGCCCGAGAGTGGTTGCAGTACGTCATGATTTAATTCACTTTCCCAATGAATTGCTTGGTTTTGCACCATAGAAGACCTGGTAAATTAGCGATTTTCCTCTGGAGACGGTGCCCACTAACTGCACTCCCCTATTTTGTTGCTCACTTGGACCGATCAGGTGCCCCATTTAGTAGTTTTCCCCTATATGCAATTTTCCATGCTTTAACTAAATTGGTTCCTTAGTGAGGATTCCTTGAAGAAAAATATTTGCTGAATGCAAGTGTTTAAATATGATGTCAAACTTTGCTTCAGAAGTTATGCCGGTGTTTGCAGTCAGAACTGCTTAATCGGTCCAAGATATCTCATTTTTTTCCCCCCTCTTTGAGTTTTC
Organism: Tetracentron sinense; assembly: GCA_015143295.1. NCBI lineage: Eukaryota > Viridiplantae > Streptophyta > Magnoliopsida > Trochodendrales > Trochodendraceae > Tetracentron > Tetracentron sinense. The sequence goes on along the minus strand of CM026573.1, from coordinate 909,014 downwards.
AGTTAATTTCAGAATTAGGAAATTATTCTACATTACTTACACATTCAATGGTGGGGAAGAAATCACAGTACACCATATTGAACTGAAGAAGTTAGGATTCAATCTTATGCTCATGAACCAAGATCGTGCTTCACTTCATTCCTCAACTTGCAACACCCATGCAATGTGTTAATAACCAACCCCTGTCCCTATGCTGGTTTTAGTCTGTCACTCTCATATTCCAAACCCTTCAGAGCCATGAGTTTTTGGGTTTTTTTTTAATCCAAGTATGAAGTAACTAGAAAATGGAAGGCTTGGCCTGAAAATTGCCACACGCAGAAGGGAGCAGAACAGGTAAATGGAACCCCACTAGGCATTGGTCTCACCACTTCAGCTGCCACATGTAAAAACTGTTGCACTTGGAATGGAATGCTTTCTCTGTCTAAATAGGATAAACGGAATACCCAATCTGGACAGCATTGGGCAGGAGAGGAATGCAAAGGGCTTTTGACAATATCTCATGGTCTAGTCAAATATTTCTATACTTGTCCTCTTGGTGCCTAATTATAGAAGATCGATGGATTTAGACTTGCACCAAAACTATGGAGGTTACTCAAAACATCTGGTAATCAAACCAGCAATTAAGTAAAAACACCACAATAGACCAATCAACTGAGCAGCCCGGCCCTCAAGGAGGGTGTGCTCCGGGAAAGTCTGGCACCAAGTCCAGGAAAGGTGGTGCATCCTGATTTGATATAACACTACCACAATGCTATGTCATAATTCTCCTTAATTAGATTTAGCTACCCGCATTTTAAAGGGGAAAATGCTCTGTTTGGGCCTGTAAGTTTTGAAGACACCTGAGAATATGTTTACTTTTATTTTTGTAGGTATTTGCCCATACATGTGTAGAATCAAACTATTTTGGGACAAATATACACTTCTATGCACAGACAGGAAATAATAAGAAAATGAAGAGAAGGAAAAAGTAGAAGAATCTTAAAGCCTGGAGGTTTCTGAAATTTCACCAAACCTCAAGGGAGGTGAGCATGGTTTAAAAACGCTGAAACCGTTACGTAAAGCCCGTTACATAAAGGTTTTGGTGACCTCCGATACCCGATACCGTACCTTTACCCGTTTATCCCGAAACAAAACCGTAACGCTCGAAACCGTTACGTAATGGACGTTACACCCGATATGTAAAGGTTTCGGTTGTATGACTGGGTTCCGAAAATCCCTAAACTCATTCTAAAATCTCATCTTTGTTTCTTCTCATCTTTTCTACCTATTCTTAGTACTTTTTTCCTAAAATCATTTTGCTTTTTGTTAATTAACAATTTGATTTGGAGTTTAATTCATAGATTTGAAGGAATCGAAGGCATGTTCTTTATTTCAGGTATGTTTCAACTCTCGACCCATCTAATTTCCTTATTTCCAAATTTTGAGTCTCATATTGGCTTTAAAAGTATCTTGTTACTCATTTATTATATGTTTTTTTTATTTTTTTTCTATTTATTAGAAATTTTTGGATTTTTTTAAGCAAAAAAAAAATAAAAATAAGTAAAGGCCGAAACCGTTACGTAACGGCGTTAAGTAAAGGTTTCGGTTGTGTTTGTTACGGTGTCCGAAACCGTTTTTTTAAACCTTGGAGGTGAGTGTAATTTACCCTATGAAAATTAAAAAATTATATACATTTACTGGATGATGAAACAACCTTACTCTCGGAACATTTTTCCCGATATATCATAACTCTTTTTCAATATATCGATTTTTTTTCGATATATCGTAATAAAAATTCGATATGAGACAAAATTTCAATATATTAAACTTTTATTTTGATATATCAAAAAAAAATATATACCTAACTTTTTCGATATAGCGATAGAAATCAATAGATTACCAAAGTAAAAACAAAAACTTTTGAATTTTTTATCCATAGACAATGAAATCAAAGAAAAAAAAAAGTAATTCTTATCTTTCTCGTCCATCAACCCTTCTTCTTCCTCTTTTTCTTCTTCTTCCTTCCTCTTTCTTCTTCTTCGTAAATGGTAGAGTGAGGTTTCCTGGTTTGAGAAGAAGAACAATAGAGTAGAAGAGTGGAGGGTGGTTTAGTCATTTTACACACAGCTCACACACGTGCAATTGAATCCCACATGTGTGAGCCTACAAAAATATAAACCTATTCTCATTTTTCTTCAAAACTTATGGCCCAAATAGGGCATTATCCCCATTATAAAGTAGCCTGGTGCGTTCCAACACTGATTCTTTAAGTCTCAAATCAACAAGTTTAAGATCCAGTATATGTTATCATTCTAGGTGACTATCAAATGAAGGTCATCTCAAGCCATCACATGTTTACAAATTAGCTGTTAGCAGTGCTTGAAATCAAAATGACTGTCCCATTTTGGATATTATATTCTAAGAAGAAAATACTAGATCGTTACAAGATTCATGCAGATTGGCTCAACATATCCTATGTTTTGCAAAGAATGAAACCTCTCTACATGTGACTTGAACTTGAGAAAGGCAAGCATCTACATATACTTAAAAAAAAAAAACACATCTTCAATTTTGAAAGTCAATCAATCACAAGTTTATTAAAGAAAAGTTATGAAGGGGTGTAAACATTTGAAACAGAGAACCATAATCTGCTAGCAAGAGCTGTCCATGAAATTTACCAACAATTCCTGAACCATACCTCTATCAGACATCCTTCCTGCAGCACCATAAATGGGAGCAAGCCCTCCATTAATTGGACCCGGATTTTCTTTTACCTGAAAGATAAAACATGAAACAAAATTTCGAAATTAGCTTTGAAGACCTTAACGGATGAACATATACAGAGTAGTTCTTAGCACCACACAAAGCTGGTGCCACCCCCCATTTTTCCTGTAATTGATCCATGCATCCCATCAAACATGACTGACAAATCATATAACACATGGCTTTCTGATGGTCAATAATTGATATGCAATAATCATAATAAAGCCCAAAGGTAGGATAGTCAGGGTCCTCAAATTGGCACCCTCTGGGAAATGGCTCCTCCAAGTGGAGCCCCATATTTCAATGGTATTGATTGGCAGAGATGGGAAAACCACCATAATGTGATCACCTGTCTGTCTTTTGAATTTGTGACAAAAAAGAAACTCACAATTTGCACAGCTTCCTTCAAGTCCCTCAGGAAATCTTCAACAACTGGTACATGTTGAAGGGTCACACAGATATGAATGCTGTTTAATGCACATCACAAAAGAGGTTTAAGTTTCTTGACAAATGGAAATTTCAAGTATTTAAAAAATCACACTATGATTCGGTGGATAAGGAATAAACTTTCAAGTGAGTATACATACAGCGATAAAATATATAAGCCATCTCTACCTGCAACCAGGTAGATGAGCAATTCATAGGCTACATCTTGGACCATCTATAGGAGTATAGGTTATAACCATGGCATAGTCATCCCATCAATCTGATTCCTTTGGATTACAAATAAATGTTCTGCATAATTTTATTAGCCAATCCAAAAGGATGTCATTGATTTGACAATGCAAATTTGAGGCTATGGTCTATCTATGTATTGGCCTTATTACTTGTATATCCCAGATTAGTGGGTCAACTGTCCCAATTGCAATTAAAGGTGGCTTTAGACAGACTTATGGATGATATATGCCTCCCTGCCTCAGATTTCCTTCTTATTTAAAAGGCCCACCTGTTAGGTCTCTGCAATGCATTCAAATGCCAGCCTCTGGAAGACATTATATCATTGACTTCGAAAATGTCTAGATCATTTGAGCTGAATGCAACAATTGTCATGTCTGGCCTTCCAATGATAAATAACTCGGGAATCTCTTTTATTCTGCACAAAAAACTAATTGTGAATTTCAGAGTCAGACTTGAAACAACACTAACAGTTTCAAGTAGAAACACCACTATACCCTTTCTGTATCCTCTTTGATACTTCCATGATCTCTCTTGTGTTCTCTAAGTATCCTATAAAACATAACGGGATAAATGTCACCAACAAGAGAGAACAGTTGACAAGAGAAAAGATGAGGCTGGCCCATTAGATGGACGATGGAAAGTAAACACTCGATAGGTCCAAGATTTGGAGAAGGATAAGTGTAATTTATCACCTTCATGTCCTAATGACATCATTGCTGCCCAAGCTCCAGCAATCAATCCCCCAGGCCTGCTGCCAGCCATGGTTGGAGAAACATAGAGCCCACCTGACCATTCAGTAACTGTGGCACGGAAATAAACCAATCAGATACAAAGGGCTATAAGCACAAACTTCAGAATCAATACATTGCAGAAGAAAGCCCCCACATTAACAGGTGTGTAAATCATTCAACAAACCTAAGGACATTTCTCAGGCCATGTTGACATAGTTATCAGGAAAGCAACTTATTCTGTGTTTGCTCTATTTCTCAACAAAAAAAAACATGTACATGCTAATTTTTATAGGTTCAAGTAGTTTGAGTCTTGTGCTTTTACAGAGTATTGCTTCCATAAGATCATCCAACTGAAATCATTTCACCAAGCAAACCAGTTCATTTCTTAATGTTCTAAATATCTCATTACTTTATGTGTCTATGATAAGACACATAGGTCTAACAATCTTCAACAAGAAGAAGATAATTCCATGAACTAAGTGAACCAGTTACCTGGAATTTCTAAAACAGCCCAAGTGGGAGTGAGCAACAAGTTTGGCAAATAGCCACAAACTGAGCAGTGAGCACCACTCCAGATTTGTAACTATAAAGTAAAAGGCAAAAAGAAAACTTACCGGCAACAAATTGGTGCTGTTGAATAAGTGTAGCGGAGAGAACAAATTTGTTGTGTGGCACACATGAACAGAAAAAAAAATTTTAATTAGTATTTTACTAACAAAGATGCCTTTACAGGAAAAGCACATAAAATAGGAATTAGAAGAAGCATGTGCTAAGAAAGTATTAGAAGAAGCATGTGCTAAGAAATTTATGAAGTTATCAAGACAAGATTTCAAATTCAATAGCTTACTAAAACCTAAATTATAATATTATCTTTCAGTTATTCTATGTTCATTTACTCTTCAATGGCAGAGCAGGAAAACTCGTTATCAACACTTGAAAGTTGAAACCATAGTCATAATAATGAAAACTGGTTATCAACACTTGACACCATAGTCATAATAATTACATATCAGTGATAATTGACATGCTATAATGTGTTTCAAGAAAATGAAAGGTACATCAATATCTCACAAGCATACTTCTTTCGAGGAAAAAAAATGCAAACTGCAAACATTTTTTCCACAATACATATATCGTATGTAGACACCCTATTTTACATGACCAAGGTCCCGTGGGCCCAAAGGTCCATTAGCTTCAAGTTCTTTAAGATGAACTCAATAAGCGCGATCCGAACTCCGAGATAATCCGAGGTCGAACCAAAGCCAAAGCCTAATCCCCAATCCAAGTCCAAACCGGCCCAAAACCCAAGGAAGGGAAGAGGGCCTTTATCCATTTTAAAAAGCCCAGTCTCGACGTTTTAAATGGTGAGAAGCCTATTGAGAGTCAATCACCCTTTTAAAGGGTGAAAATCCATTCCAAGAGCCGTTTTGTACTTTCGGTGTTTAAAACGGCAAAAATGTGTTTAACCTAATTTTGAATTTTGGTTTGCGCGCCAACAACTCAGCGCAACATTTAAGGAGAAAAGAACTCATTTTTGCCATTTTAAAGAGAGAAATCCCATTCTTTTATCATATTCCACCCGAGCCAATAATTTTATGTCATCTCAATTAGGGTTTCTGGGAGCCTTAGTCCCACATCGACAAGAAGTGAGAAAAACCTCATTTTTCACTATTATAAAAGGACCTCCAACCCCCTACTCTTCAATAACTTTGAACTTTGAACTTTGGAAAACCTTGAGAACTTTTGCACTCTTGGAAACCTAAGCCCTAGCCTTAGTTCAACCCACTGTTACAAATCTCCCGAGAAATACTCAATTTCTCCCGAGAAAAACATCTAAAGTTTAAAATTCCGTTTTATCGTGATATTTTAAAAATCTCATGAGAAATATAATTTTCTCTTTTTATCCCGTATATATCACGAGATTTAATCGAGATTTTAAAAGTATCATAAGAAATATACAATGTTATTAGGTTTTATAAATTTATAACTTTGTGATATTTATTACTATTTTATGTAATTTCAATATAATGTTTTAGACATTGTCGAGATTTAGGCGAGAAATACCCAAAAAAATTCAGATTTGAAAATCTGAAAAACTTCGGCTGATAAAAACCCAAGAACGAGATTTGCAACACACTTCAACCTTAGGAACCCTAGATTCCTTTAAGCCTTTGAAGAGAATGAGATTTGTAACACACTTCAACCTTAGGAACCCTAAATTCCTTTAAGCCTTTAAAGGCCTTTACCTTGGGAGGAACCTAGGGGCATTGCTTGTGAAGGCTTTGGCCCTTTGGGGAACCAAGGCCCTATTGGAGAAGCCTAGCACGGGAGGAGTTCGGATTAATTCATTGTTCATCCTAAGCTTAGAACGTCGGCATCATTGGAGAGCGATCAAAGAGGTTTACAACAAGGTTTGTGAAATTATTTTCTAGTTAGTTATTTTGAATTCTTCTTCTACCCAGCTAAGGCCTTTTCTTCCTTTACTTTTCAATAGTAGTCTAGGGTTCCATCCAAACGGTCGTGAGGAATTGGAAACCTGGATGAAGGAAAGTGTTGGAAGAAGGAGTCTTTGATTTCTTTTCTTTTTTTTCTTTATTGTTTTTTATTTAGTTTGTTTTTCCCTCTTTCTCATTGTGTAGGCAAGGCCTCTCTCGAATCGGTAGGAGAGAATTGGTCTTCGCCGATTTAAGGAAAGGGGGTTCACTACCCAAGTAGAGATAATCACCCAAATTGATCGAAGAGGGGTGCATTCCAATCTCGAAATAAAATAAAATAAAATTTAGTAGAGGGGGAATTACCTTGATTCGGTCGAGGAGAGGCAAATTCCAATCTCGAAAGCTAAAAAGAGGAATTAATTTTGCAATCCTTTCAAGGTTGATTTATAAAAGAGGTTTAGAATAATGGAGAAAAGTTAAAAAGGCAACCGTCGTTTGCCGATTCATAACGAAACCCCCAAATCCCGACTTTTGGTTCTCGCGTTCTCGGACCAAGTTTTGATTAGTGGCGACTTTATAGTTCTCATCTTCTCACTGGGGCAGACGCACTAGTGTGGTGTTTAGATCCACAAGCCGGCTATCGCACAATTGAAGACTTTGCTGGTCTATGAAAAAAAGTCTACGATACCAGAAATATTCATATTTTACCTGTTTTTTCAAAGATTTTTCCTCAAGGAGAAAAGGTAATGACACGGAAAAGAAAAGATGCTTATAATCTCCAAATAATTTCCAAGAGATATATTCAAATATTTAAGTTAATTAATTCCTCCGTTCGATGTCGATGTTTATTCGAGATCAGTTTATCTAAGATTTTCTTTTTCCATGTGATCATGGTAATGTAGAAGAAACTGAAGAACAATATATAAAATCAACAGCACTATAAAAATGCACATAAAATGTTGCTCAAGTTATAGCATTTCAATAGCATGAAGTAATTAACCATATAGAGCATATACACAAATCTGATATATAAAGATAACCAGCCTCAGCAAAAGTTACCAGCAATAGCTTTTCAAACCCATTCATTCTATAAGATATATATAATTTAATACCAGTATCAAGAAAGCTTTCAACATTCCTTTCTCAATCTAACATGATTCAGACATGATTTTTTCAAATAATAGGACTGCAAACTGTTCTGTATGGACTTCAAATTAAAACAGAGGGTTGAAACAATAATGTTTCATAGTAATTCCACGGTGAAACCAAATACTTGAGTAGTGTGCCCTAATATACAGATAAATCTTTTACAACTTGTTACAAATACAAGTGTGGATAATTTGAAATTTCAGATCTGGCAGTGATAGTACTGCACACTTGAAACCAGTTACAGATCAAGAAATGTTCTTTTTATAATTTTAAGTAAAACCCACCAATTACCTTTCTAATGTCATGATTTCTGTATAGAACTATACTTGTTCCTTTGGGAGCCAACCCATACTTATGCACATCCACTGATATCGAAGTTACTCCTTCAACAGAGAAATCAAATGGTGGAATCGGGTACCTGAGAAAAAAGTTGACTTTTCATAACCAAAATGGAAAACATTGAGTTGACTTATGCTACTTCCTGAAATTTTGGTGAGATGAGTTCAACCAATAATGGACAAAAACTTTCTTATATGAGAGAATAAACTAAAAAGAACGACAATCATAATGGATAGTTGCACTATGAAAATTGTTTTCATTGACAACCTGTTATCCCTTTTATACCAAAAACTTGAATGGATATGCATATCAGAGATGCTCCATTATGAATCTTATATCATTCAGTAGATGGTATAATTGCTTATTGGCCATTTGCAGGTACATGTGCTATTTTAATCAAGATGATCTAATTAATGCACATCCTACTGGAAAAGCAGAACCCATGAAAAGATTTGATAGGCTAATAGTTATTATTTAATTAGTCACTTGGATGGTTATAGAGGTGAGCGACAGCCATAAAAAGCCTCAGAATCAGATCACTGGGATCTTCAAATTTGTGTGATATTGTCTATAGCCGATTCAAGAGGCAGCCTGTCAAATGGAGCACATTGATGGAAAGTGCACCTATTGGCCTGTTCTGTTGATGGCAGATTGTACAATTTACAAATGGTATAAGACTCAACCAATTCCAGTTCAAATTCAGGTTTTAAAAAAAGTCTCCATGTGAGTAGTGGATGCATGATTAGATCAAAACATTTGATGTGATTGGTAATGATCGCTTATATATATATATATGCATGTGTGTATGAAAAGTACTCAAGATTTTGCAAAAAAATCTCAACTAGCACATTCTAAATGCATAGAACTACAACATACAGATCCAATAAAGACTTATAGGTGGCAAGCATTAAGATGACCTGTCAAATAGAAAAGTATATGCCTTACGGAGAGCATTTCCTGCTCTACAGTAAACTTAATAGCATGAACGTGGCAGAATCATAAGCAAACATTAACAAGCATAGTCACCAAGTCGGAGTTCGGGAATTATTTGTCTAGGGTAAATTTCGGAACTAATTGGCAAATTTTGAAAATTTCAGAAATAAAGCAGGAAAATGTCGGGTAAGATATTCAAAAACAACTTAAAAGAAGGTTATTAATTATAAAAAAAAATATCTTTCATATATTATATATTATTATATTTATTCAGGACAATATAAAAAAATTGTAAATAAATCGTGTTTAATTCGAGAAATTCGCAATTTTTTGAAAAAGTCGCAATTTCTGCAAAAGTCGCAAATACTTTGTGTATTAATCACCTGACAAAAAATCTGAGAACTTTGTTACTATGTTAACAAGGGAAGCCTCTTCGAGTTACTAGAAGGTTCTGTAGAGCATACCCAAGCTTACGAGCAAAAGGTAATACAAAGCCACCAAGACAAAGGTCAACATGAAAACATATTCTGAAACTAGATGCCAATTCACCAAGTTCCTGCACAAATGAGTCAACATATCAAACCAGCTTGGAAAAAAAATGGGTTTGAGGCCTTAGCTTAACTGATTGAAATGATGTATTACAATCACAAAGTCGCGGTACCCACCCAAAAATAAACAAATAAGAACCAAAAAAAAAGCTTCATCAACAGAAACCATTAAAAGTTGCAATAACTTGAAAATAGTCCTCAAGCCGATGTCAAATACCTCAATTGGGTCGATGATGCCATGTGGGAACCCTGGTGCAGATCCAACAATCTGAGGGCACGTGAATTATGAGTTAGTTGAACTCGTAAAAATGAATCTTGTACTGGAGAGCAAACCTAATTTTGGTACTAGCAAGAATAGCCCATAAAAAAGTGAAAACAAGCAAGTTGCATTTGGCTTTAATGTCCCTTATCTAGTTTAATCAAATTTCTGGAAAATATTCCAATATAACCAAAATAAGATTGCTGAGGCTACTAGAAATGCATACCAAAATTGTGTTCCTGTTAATATAACTTCTAATCGCTTTGACATCGGATTGATATTGTTTATTTACAGGGACACGCCACAGCTTGATGTTAAAATATTGTGCAGCCTTGTCATATGCTGAGTGTGCAGATTCAGGTATTATCCTACGCTTGGGGAGAAAAAGTACTTATGTAAATGATTTACATATTAAGAATAGATTAGCGAAAATAAAAATTGAAGCAAAACAACCCAACCTACATTTCAGGTTTTGTGATCCCCTTCTGTGTTTTCATATAGTCACGTGATGATTTCACAGCTAATAATATACTTTCAGTCCCTCCTGATGTCATGTTTCCACATATTTGTCCTCCAGAAGTCTTCTCTTTACTGCCAAGTAGTGCAGCAGTCATCGCAACCACTTCTCCCTCAAATTGTACTACACTTTGGAATACGTCCATATGCAATGGATTGGTATGTGAAAACCTGAAAATATGGTTGAAAACAAGACTGATAAGAAGAACATAACTAGCATACCAGAAAAAATAGGAAAAAACATCATACACACTCTTTGTTGGGGGCACGTGTTCATGTGGGCAATTACTTAAGCACCCACAATTACCTTTAGTAAACTACCAAAACATCTCCCTTCCACCAAAGCACACACACATACACTATCCGGCAATGAATGTGTCTAGATGCTTTATCCTACCCACACAAATAGGGATACCATTCCTCAAAAACAGTATTCTGGATACAATTTGCTTACTTTAAAACTGGAATATTCACAATAACATAAAAATATAAATCAAAAGATGTATTGTCTTACTAACATTGAACATGCCTCGTTTATCAAAGAAAAGTGCCCTTCAGACTCATTTCCACTAATGTAGCTGCACACAAGAAATCAAGAATTTAATAAATTGAAGTGTAGGAACTAGGAACTCATGCAAAGCAGAAAACAGAACCCAATGTTCTAATTTGTAATGCACCATAATATATAAATAATTCACATCTGAAAATGGCAAACATACACTGTACCAGAGCATTTTCCTTGCCAAATAACATCATTACTTTTTACATCTTTCAATTTTTCTATGACTCCTGCTCGGAGGCCTGGCCTCGGGAGCTCAGTGCGCCAACTATCTCTTCTAGATTTACTACCAGATTGCATCTTCTCCACAACCTGCAGAAACACAAGGATCAGATACACCCATGAGATAATGTCAATTTCATGCTTCTGCAATGAACATATTTCAGGGTCATAGATGGAAATTTACAAGCAAACTGTAGGAAAAGGGCCCCAAATTCCACAGCTATAGCATCAAAATAGGATTTTCTTAATCAATTACACCTTTTGCTTTCAAATTATCAATTTTACTTCCGGTTTGAAATACAAGGTTTAAATACCACACATATTGTTTTGAAACATACAAGGCACGTACAGTGACATCATTGAATCAGCAAGATCTTATACCCCAATTTTCATCAGTAACATAAAGCACTTATGTATCATATGTACAAACCGAGCTCAAACTCATGCTCATTTATTACGTTTGTACCTTTTATATTTTTTAGATCAAAGGTCCGGATTCTTTATTAAATAAACAAATATAAAAAGATTACCATTTATTACATTTGGTTAAGCTTGATCTTCAAGCTTAAGCTCAGATCGTTTATTAAATAAACAAGCTCAAACGAGAGGAGTCCCCCAAAAAAAAAAAAAAAATCTGACCTTTTGTTTCTCGGCTTCGATATACTTCTTCACACCAGGAATCAATCTGTTTTTATATTGAAGATTCATCAAATCAAAAAACAAAATAACTATGTACGAGAAAGCATCGAACTTAGAGAAACCTTGAACAACGATTCGATTATTGATACAACAAAATTAAAATGAAATACAGAGAAAAACTTACTTGACGGAGTTCGTGAGAATCCCTATAAGAGCAGCTTTGAATCCTTTTTCTTGGACGAAATCGATGAATGATTGAAGAATCCAAGCCACGGAAAGTGCTAGCAGAGGAGCGAGAAGCAGAGCAAGAGGTTCGTATTGAGATAAAAACGAATTTGCAGAATCTCTAAAACGGACCAGAGACGACGAAAACAACAACAAGTACTCCATTGACGATTGTATGAATTGCAGAAACGATGAATCGAATACAGAGAGAAATGAGAGAGAGATCGGATGTGCTTTTGTTTTCTTTCGCGTAAAAAATACGTCTTTTTTTTCTAAGTTTTTGCGTCCTTTAGCTTCTCTGTTAATTGGATTGAGCAATGCTAACACCAGTCGCAAATTTTCAAACTCTCGGACTGGTATTATGACATGTGTCACTAACCTTCTACAAATTGTTTTAGGAACCTTGTTGAAGGGTGCCAAAAAAAAAAAAAAGGGACAAACGACAGAGACCGTTCAGTTTCCAAAAAATAATTGAAACTTCCGTTTGGACTAGAACTCCTCCATTAGATATTATTGTGGGAGAAAATATGATAGCCCGATGATATCATATGTTAACATACTAACAAGATTACAACCGTTTGATTCCTTTTTTGAAGACATGATGGGTAAAGTTATCATGATTGCTAATGCCAACGTCATTATATTAAGTGGTCTCGCCCAAAAACAAAACAATCGTTTTGTTCTATTTCTGTTTTGTGTATTGCTACCCAAATCATAGGGAAAGGAATTGGGTCACTCTCAATTGCGATTTTATTTTTCTTTAAAAATTCTGAAAATGTTATCACGTAACTAAAACACTCTAAACTCACACAATAGACCTAAGATAGCCGCTAAGTTGCAATAGGGGTAAGTCCAAGCAATCAGACCAAAAGGGCATGTCTTAAATAGGGTTATAAACGAATCGGATTTAGATCAGATTTGCCTAGATCCGAATCTGATTTGAATAAGAATCTGACAGATCCGAATCTGATCCGAGATCCGCCATATCATGAATTAATCAATTTAAATCTAAATCTGATTACTAGTTCAAGATCCGGATCCGAATCCAATCCGATTAACATTAATATATCTAAAACCTAACATTTTAATTTTAAAAAAATAATTATGATAAGTACTGTAGTATATTTGTAAGATTATATAAATATAATTATTATTATATATAATCTGATTGGATCGGATTCTAATCGGATCCGATCACTATATATCCAAACTCAATCCAATTATAATTGGATTCAAGATCTCGGATTCATATCGGATCCAACGAATCTATAATAGGATTAGGATCCTGTCAAATCGGATCAAGATCCATCCATTGACAGCCCTAGTCTTAAGCAGGATTGATGATCCCTTATAGTCAATTGTGATTGAACTCTTCTACAGTTCAATCACACTCACAAGTCAACACGAGTCGTTTTTAACTCTTATTAATTGTGGTTAAGATTCATTAACCTTAGGATTCAACAATATAACCTTAGTTATTAAAAAAAATATTAATCCTAAGAGTTAAATTTTTTAACTAGAGTTACATTTTTTTTTTCTAAAAATTAAGGTTATATTGTTAAACTCTAAGGATTAGTAAAACTTAACCACGATTAATAGGAGTCAAAAGAGACACATGTTGACTTATGGGTGCAATTGAACTCGGGGTGGGTTCAATCACAATTGACTATAATCCGTTCTATAGAGAAAGGTAGAACACTTTTTGAACAAGCTACATTCATGATTTACACCTGCCCATTGGTCTCCTTGGCAGGTGTATCCCTGTTTAAAAAGGAGGCTATATTCTTTGAATCCGACTATGGTACTCCCAAATATACTCTCTAATCCTAATTGTTTATAACCAACCACTAAGGGCTAGGATTTGAGTTGGTTTATTTTGTCTTTCTAATGCCACATCAGTTCTAATCTTAACCTTTTAATACTTGAGATAAATTGTTAGGATTTGTGAGTATATATGGGAGTACACTTTGGGATTATCCCTAGACTAATTTATATTCTTTTTCGAAGAGCTTCTCGACCCTCCTAGGATGCAGCCAGAGGTGAATAACTTCAATACTCCCTTTCCGAGGTTGGATTTTGACCAATAGTCCAACCTAGCCCGAGCTGTGGAGATAGATGAGATCAAAAAGGTCATGTTTAACATTGATGGTGATAGTGCTCCGAACCAGATGCGTTCACATCCTATTTTTTTCAAAGTTTGTTGGGATGTGGTGAGAGGGATGTGGTGTAGGCTATCCTATGCTTCTTTAGATCGAGAAAGATTCTTTGAGAGATCAATTCGACTCTAATAATCCTTATACCAAAAATTCCATGTCAGAATTTTTTCTTGAATTTTTGGCCCATATCCCTTTGCAATGTGTTGTACAAATGTGTCTTTAAGATCTTAGTCAACAGAATTTATGAGGTCATTCAAGGTTTGGTAAAGCTCAAATCAATCAGCATTTGTTTTGTTCTGTATAGGAAAATTGCGAATAATATTCTTCTCACTCATGAGATTGTGAGGAACTATCATACGAACAATGGCAAACCTCAGTATGCAATTAAGATTGATCTTAGAAAAGCCTATGATACAGTAAATTGGGATTATGCTCTGACTATAAGCACCCTATTTTTTGCACCCCCTATCTCTCTTCCCGCTTCTTCAAATGTTTCAAGGTTTACCCAAGGCTCAAGTCCATTTGGCCAAACTTGTACCCAAACAACTCAATCAAGCCCAATTACTTAATTCCATTACCCAAGCTCAAGTACCCAAGCCTAATTACCCAATTGTCTTAGCCAAAGCTCAATTGCTTTAGTGAAAGCCTAATTACCATAGCTCAAGCCCAATTGTCATAGCTAAAGTCCAATAACCATAACCTATGACACATCTATTGACAACTCATGATCCATAAGATCTAGTCCACATACCCACATCCATTCAACCCATATCCAAGACTCACAAACCCAAGCCCACTTTCCGCTTTCCTACAAAAGACCTTTTATTTTTTCTTCAAACCTCAAATAGCCCCATTTTTGTGTTTAAATACCTTTTTGACCACTCAATCATCTCTCACTAAGTACACACCTTTTTGACTAACCAATCACCTCCCTTACTCTCTTACACCTCTTACAACTTATTCTTACACCTCTTACAAAACAATTAATTCTCTTACACTCCTTTTGACCACTCAATCACCTCTCATCAAGTACATAACTTTTTGATTAACCAATCACCAACCGCATCAACTTTGATCAACCAATCACCTCCCTCATTCTCACCTAACCCTCTATTAATTACCAAATTGCCACAACCCCTTGAAAACTCTATAAATACAAGACCCTCAAAAGTCACTTCTTTCACCTCTAAAATCCCAAGTGGAAACTCTAACTCTTCCTTATCTCACCTCTTATTTTTCTTTTTAGTTTTGAAGAAAGTTAGAAAAAGCTAAGAGTGTGTAGAGAATTCTAGGACTAAAAGTCTAGAGTTCTTCACTAACCCTCACCTCTTGGAGCATTGGAAAATAAGTCTTGGAGGAGTAGGCACTCCTCCCTTTATTCTTCATCTTCTTTTTTACTTTATATTTATTTGCTTTTTTTTTTTTAATTTCTAGTCTTTTTCTAGAACTATTTGGAAAGACCTCTCTCTTCTCAAGTTTAGTTAGGTTTCTCTACACCAATCTAATGGTGTAGAGGGACTCCACCTCAAAAGAAAGAAAATGTTTTCTTTTTTTTCTCTCATGTAAATATTTCTTTGTTTTCTATGTACCCACTTGTATGGATATGGGTAGGCCCATAGAGAGTAGAAGCTAAAGTTATACCTCTCTTTTCATTTTGTTTCTTCATTTAGATTCTAGTCCTTCTTCTAGAATCCTTTGGAAAACTCATCGTCACTCAAATTTTCATATTTAGAGTCTTATTACATAATTCATAATGATGTAAATGGACTACATTAGAGAAGAGATGATGGGTTTTCATTTTTTTCACTTGTCACTTTTTTCATTTCTTTCTCTTTCCTTCATGTTCTATTTTGAATGGATAAATGATGACTTAAGGACTTAAAAATGACATTATCCAAAATGCCTCATACCAAAGACAATGGTATTTGATTTATTATCAACACCAATCCAACAAAATAGGTGTTGGTAATAAACCATTTACTATTCATAATGCGCATCCCCTTTTATATCCTAAATATAATCTTTTAGCCTAACTTTTCTTTAATCTTTCACTTAGATTAAATTTGACTTTAGTTAAGTTTGTCAAAATCCTACCTATATGAAAATCCAAAAAAACATGATAAAATCTCAAAATACCAAAAACATTCAAATATGATCAAAAGACCAAAAATATAGACTTTGACCCCTTTAACCTTGGTTAACTCCTAACCATGGTTAACTCTCCTCTAATCGCGGTTAGACTTGACCTTGCACTTGACCAACCTGGTCAACTAAATCCTAGCCTCCGGGCTAGACCCTTGACCACCCTATGCACACACACACACCCCTAGCCTTGGCACGGGCTCATGTGTCAGAACTACGCTTGGTCTGATCTCACCCCAAGGTGAGTATGTAGGCAACCCCACCTGGGTTCGACCCTAGCCATCTAGCTTTCCCTTTTTCTTGGATTCGCACTTGATTAAACAACTTAGACCTTTTAATTAATATTAAAATTAAATTGGCTTAAATTTAGGGAGTAGGTAACCATTACAAAATGGGGGTCCTAGGGTGCCTAACACCTTCCCCAAGACTTAATCGAACCACTTACCCTAACTCTGAATGGACCATTTTCCTTATCCAAACAAACAAATATTCGGAACCTATCCCTTAAAATGAATAGGTGATGACTCTTAGTCAAACCATAAATGTGAAAGTGGGTAGGAAAATCCACTGACAATAATGAGTTTCCTTAATAATTTTTTGTGATGGATTAAGAGCTACATTTCGACATTGAAATTCTCTGTTAACTTTAACAAAATTCTAGTGGATTTCTTTGCCCGTTCGAGGGGCCTTAGGCAAGAGGACCCCTCTCACCTTCTTTGTTTGTGTTAGCCATGGAAGGGCTTTCAATGAGACTACATCATGCCTTCACTTCGAAAACTATTTCCCTCCAAGCAAGGTGCATTAATCCCTCGATATCTCACCTATGTTTTGCAGATGACTTGTTCGTGTTTATTCAAGCAGATGAACAATCGACTTCTTCATTAGTAAAGATATTGAAAGACTCCTCTCGCAGCTCAGGACTGAGCCCAATATTTGAAAAATCTCAAATTTGTATGACAGGCACATCGGCAAGAGTCTCTCAGCACACTAAAGATATCCTTCATTTCAATATAGGTAAGCTACCGATAAACTATTTGGGGCTCCCTCTTGTGCCTGTCAGGCATGTCTCAATGCCAACCTTTAGTAGACAAAATGATGAGGAAAGTCAGCTTGGAGGGGTAAATTGTTACCATATGCAGGTAGAGCAAAACTTATTAATCAATGTTAATGAGCTCCCAGATGTATTGGACTTGAAGCTTTATGTTCCCTAAAAAGATCACGAAGACTATAGAATAGGGGTGTCTTTTGTTTCTCTAATTTGAAACGCTTGATAAGTGCAATGTGGTCCTCATTAGCTGGAATTGTGTGTGTTTCCTTAAAGTTGAAGGTGGGCTGGCATTAGGCGCATTAAGGACTAGAATTGCTTTATTGCATTTGACTTGAGAAAAAAGTTTATGGGTGGATTGGGTCTATGAAAATTTGATTTAAAAAGAAAAAAGAAAAAAATTTAGAACTAAAATCCCTGTCGAATGTTTGTGGGCTTGGTGTCAGATTCTGACATCCCGCTTTAAAACCAAGGAGATGATCACGCAATTGATTGGTAATGGGTGTAACACTTCATTTTGGTATGACTTTTTGCACCCTAAGGATATTGTAAGCACCCAGTTTTTACATCCCTCCTTAAATCATGGTTAAGTAATTTAACCATGGTTAACCCCAGTCTAACCCTAGGTAAATCATAGTCAAAACCTTAGTTAAACCTTAGTTCAAACCCTAGGTGAACCCTAGTATAAACCCTAGGTCCAACCCTAGCTAGTCCTAGCCTAGCCCTAGTCTAAGCCCAAACCTAAGTCCCTAGCCAAGGCCCCTAGAGCCTTAACCCGTAGACAAATAGCCCTTGGGCCCAAACATGGGCTCGTGACCTTAGCCAAGCCCTAGGAGAGGGCCCCAAGCCCAAAATTTTGAATTCTCTTGAAATGTCAGTAATACGATTACCAACATTCCCTATTTTGGTTAAAAAATAAGTATCGCGTGCATGAGCATTGAAGTTGGGCCAAGCCCATTTCTGGAAAATCTCAGGAATTGTGGTATAGTTTCTATCGCCATTTTCATTTTATTCTAACGATGGAATGACGGTACTGGAATAACAGTCATTCCCAGTTTACGCAAAATCAAACTCCACTTGCTCCCCCAGTGCTCAAGCACGCCTTCTGGCCACCCCACTCCTCCCTGAGCTCTTCACCCACCCTAGTACTAATCCCCAGGGTGTCCCCAACCTCTTCTCCTATAAATCCAAATCCTCCACACTTCATCTTTCCTATGCCCAAAACTCTCTGAGAAGACTCTGTGAAAAACACCTGAAAATTCCCAGAAGATCTCCAGGCTCCCAAGAGCCCCTCGAGCTTGCGAATCCGGAAGTTAGGTGCAGGTTTAGAGCCTGAGCAGTGACTAGGGATGCCCCCTCCATCTCTATCACCACATCCACCATCAACACCTTTACCAAAGGTAAATCAGCAGGGTAAAGTCTTCCCCTACCCCTTTTCCTCCTGTAAATCAGCTTGTGATCCCCTGGTCCTGTTCTAAGGGACCCTATTTAGTTTATTACTACTATAAATTCCAGGACAAGGATCCCTTTGCCTTCCTCCTAGGCATGAGGATACCCCTCAAGGGAAAAGGTTCGACTACATAGCCCTTCCATGCACGTAATCACTCCCCAAACATTCTAGGGGACCATCAGCCCATGAGGGATCCCCTGAAAGTAGTATGGTACGGTACCTATGGAAGAAAATTTAGTTTGGAAAAATTCCAAAATGGCGGTAAACTCAATACCGTTATTCTAGGTGCTTCTTTTTGCAGGGGCCTTCGTGCTCTTATAATGGGGCCCTGGTCCATTCCAGGGCTTGGTTTAGGTCCCTGAGACATCCCTCTATCTTCCCTAGTCCTTCCAGGCTTAGCAGACCTTCTTAACAATGGTTAAAATGCATAAAAACCTGGAAAATCTAGAATGTCGGTACTGTGTTTACCGACAATTTGGGATTTTTCCTGAAATTATTATCATGGCCATTGCAGGCCCAATCCAAAGCAAGCCCAGGGCCTAGGCTAGACCCCTCCCCTGACCTTCACCTTAGCTGCAAAGCCACTATTTTATAAAACAATGACAATAGCGATAGTAATTCTATCGCCAATTCCATTTTTACAAAGAAATGAAATTAGCGGTGATTATTCTACCGCCAATCCCACAGTTTTCGTAAAACAGTGGCATTGCAAGGCCCAAACTTGATAGGAGACCATTTTAGGCCATGCCATGCTACCTAGGCCCATCTCAGACCTGCCCAAACCTTTAACTAGGGTTAAACTTAACCCCAGTTAAGTTTTAATCATAGTTGAGACCATTTAACCTTAAAAAAATCCAAAATATTCCTAAAAACTAAAAAAAATGCAAAAGGAACCAAAAATATGTTGTTTGATCTTTTTAACCATGGTTAGCAATCCTAACCATGGTTAAATAGGGTTAAGCAACCCTAGACCTTCGGGCCCAATCTTCGGCCACCGGGTCCATTCCTTAGCCTCCAAGCTCAACCTTTGGCCTCCGAGCCTATGCCTTAGCCTCCGGGCTCAACCCTTGGCATCCGGGTCCCTTAGCCTTCGGGCTTAACCCTAGCCTCCAGGGCCAACTTTTGACCTCTAGGCCCAATCCTTCAAAACCATGCACTTGATCAACCCGGTCAATCAAACCTTAGCCCCCGGATTAAACCCTAGCCACCCGGGTGCACACACACACTCCCATTAGCCTCGGCACGGGCTCATATGTTAGAACTACGCTCGGTCTGATCTCACCCTATATAAGTACGTAGGCAACCCATTCCGAGTACGACCTTAGTTAGGATTTTCTCCTTTCTTAGATTAGTATAACCTAAACACTTAGACATTTGATTAAAACGTTGACATTAATTTGGCTTATACCTAGGGAGTAGGTAACCATTGTAAAATTGGGGTCCTAGGGTGCCTTACACCTTCTCTGGGACTTAATCGAACCTCTTACCTAGACTCTCATTGAGACCATTATATTTTATCCACATCCGGGACTTATCTCAGAATTAATAAGTGACAACTCCGAATAGAAAACCAGTGAGTAAAAATCTGTGCTCACAGGTATCTTGTAGGGGTGGCTAGGCCCTGTCTTCAATATGATGCTAGTCTACCTACTACAGCCATGTGACAATGCATATGAAACTCCTCCTCCTAGATTGACAGACCTATATAAAGTTTGGGTAGAGCTTCATTCCCATGGTCTATTGTTGCATGAAGAAGATGATCACCTGGTTGTTTGGGGGGGGGGGGGTGTTTGGCATCGTTCTCACAGAACAATTTCATGTTCCATTTCTTCAGAATTCTTCGAAACACATTTCGTTAGCAGAAATTCTTGGATCGCTTACAGAAATGGAACGAAACGGATGGGCTTGAAACAAAAAATTATAGCTTCATGGAACGGAACGATCCAACGAGCTAAGTTGTTCCCAATAAAAAGACTCAAAATAGTTTTCTTCATTCGGAAGGAGAACGAGCGCACCACATAGGCGAACAGGGAGAGGAACTCCGACAACGATCCACTGCCAGTAACGATCCCGGACGACGACAAGGTACTCTCTCTCTCTCTCAATGCATGATCAGATCTTGATCTTTTGTTTTTGGGAGGTTCTCTTGTAGATTGAACAAATCCTCTCTTATAGATTGAATGGTAATTTTTTTGGGGTTCCTCTTGTAGATCTATGAATTAATGGTAGTTTTTTTTTTTTTTTGGTTCCTCTACTGTTATTTTTTTTTGGGTTCCCCTTGTAAATCTATGAACGGTCATTATTGTATTTGGTTCCTGTTTGTTAACGATTTTTTTGGGGGTTACTCTTGAAGACCTATGAATAAGAATTTTTTTTTGTTCTTCTGTTAACGAATCCGTTTTTCCAAATCTGTGAGCATTTTCCTCGGTTTCCCTTCCATTAACCAAATGCTTTTTGGGGGTTCCTCTTCCATTTCTTTGAACCCTTTTTTGAATTTTGGTTTTCTTGATTTACATAATCAACTACCCTATTTTTCTGATTTAATTCAAGCTCAATTGAGTTTATGAGATTCAAATTTCTTATCAATACATTCATCATTGGCTTAATCATATCTATTTGGTATTTCATGATGATTTTGGAATGTGGTAGTTTCACTGAAGTGTTACCAAATGGAAGTTTCATTGACCTGATGATATGGATATGCGATAGCTTCCTCACAAAGTCCCTTCCGGTATTGAAGGACATGAATTCCTCATTTTTAGAAATTGGGTTCAAATAATTCAAAATTTTTTTTTGCTATAATGTCTTTTGTTCTTTTCACAAGGTGAAGAAAAGTGCATGTACACATATTTGGCTGGAAAAAAATGTTTTGTTGCACATACGGTGACATTTATTGAAGTATTTTACTTGATAATTGCTTAATGGGGAGCGTTTGTTCAAGGAAGAGAGACCAACAGGTCAATGAAGACAGTGAACACAGAGGGGTTTCCAAAAGATATTGCAAAAGAGGTCGTTCAAAATTGTTGGGAACCTCATTTCTCTATCTTCTTTTGTTCTACTGTGGTAGCTTTACTATCAGTAATTCATTGTCAATTTTGTATCTTTCATATTTGTTGTTGAAGAGATTTTATGTAATTCTCGTTTGCTATACAATTGTGGATGTTTCTCAGGTTGTTCAAATTTAATATAAGTGATTTTTTTCCCTTCATCCAAATGAGATTCTATTATTTCTGTTCCTCGGAACACAGTCTAGCTGACTGCATCCAAATGAGTTCTAAGAACAGAAACATTCCAAAAAAATCAGACTGTTCCGGGAAACATAATCACTTTTTTTTCTGGAACGATGCCAAACGGACCCTTGGAAACTGAGTGCTAATGGGGTCTTCTCTCTTACGTCAGCTTGGAATGTCAAACCTCAAGTGAATTGGGTCAGCATGCTGGTTCAACATGAATATTCCTAGACATAGCTTGATTGCATGACTTATTTGATCTGATGGACTCCAAACGCAGGATGTGCTGGTTCGTCATAACATCCTCAGAGGCTCTAGATGTGTTTTCTGATGGGTTTTGATTAAAGATGCTACTATAGGTCAGTTTTCCTTTGCTAAACTTGATGTGAAGGACCCAGATAAGAATAGTTCAGTGCTTGCCAACTAGCATATCGAACCTGATGGGAAGACCTCTATGCCTCTTTTGTTGAGGGATGTATGCGTGAAGATATTGATGTTCTAGAGCATGAGAGCGGCAATTGAAGGGCTCCATATGACTAAAGATTTTGGAGCATCTAAATTATTGGTGTATGTGGACTCGAAGTGGGTCGTCGACTGTCTGAATGGTGAAGTTCTTTGTGGAGATGGAGGGTTGAGATTCAGGTTGCCAAAACATTGACTAGTGTTATTTCTAAGCGTATTTTCAAACACTTGTGGAGAGATTCAAACCATGTTGTTGATTCCCAAGTGAGATTCTATCCGGGCTCTTCAAGTGTAACCTTTCACCCTCTCTCTTCCTCTAGTGACTCAATCTATAGTTGAGGAGGATCGGGCTAGAAAAATCAGTACTAGAGTATAGATCTATAGTGTTTGTGATTTCTAATAAATCCTGATTGGGGTCTACTTTAAACCAGTTTACCAACAAAAAAAAAACATCATTGGACCTATAAAGATGACCTTGTTGTTTTGTTGGAGAGTAAAAAAAACCCTCCGAATTTTATGAAGTAGAGGTTTAAATAATGTTAAGCTTTTGCCAATAGAGGTTAGGGGGAGTCTGGATCTTCTACTACAAGTGCCGTAAAAGTTCTTCACTGCTTCTAAATTAAATCTCAAATTCAAACATTGCATAATTTGAGCATAAAAGAGCAAGCTTTGTGGATTGTTTTAAGAATTGTTTTAAGATGTAGTTTAAAAACTCTTTTTTTTTCTAAAATCTTATTTCAGTCAATTTTAACTCTATAAAATAATGTTGTGAAGCAAGTGATGTCACAATTTTCTAAAACCATATAAATAAGCATTAACTCTATTAAAATAAACATGGAGTTGATAATTTTTTTAAGAAATTGTAAGTTTGAGAAAAACTTTAGAAACAAAAAAATGTTAATATTTAATAGTTTTAAAGATATTAAGGTTGGAGAATGAGTATCTTATCAAATAGAGAGGCATTGTATTAATAAGATTCTTTTACTTCTATAGTAAAAACAAATTAATAGAATACAACTATTAGTAATTTAGCAAGAAGCTAAAGGGAGGATGAGTTGATTCAATATCAAGTGATCGAACGGACACCGAAGTAAAATGGAATTAGGGAGCCTAATTATTAATTTGGGCTTTGGAATAATGCCCGAGCCTTGAATAATATTTGGACAAGGAATGGCCAAAAAGAGAAAACTGTATGTGAGAAAGAAAACGAGACTTATATAATTAGGCTGAACTTTGCCCCATTAGAAATGTGGGCATGAAATTTTCCTACCCACTTGGTTTGACTGAGAGTCACCACCTATTCATTCTCAAGGATAGGTTCTAGATGGTTGGATAGGGTCTTGGTCTCCAGTAGAGGTCTAGGTAAGTGATTCGGTTAAGTCCGGGGAAGGTGTTAGGCACCTCGAGACTTCCATTTTTCAATGGTTTCCTACTTTCTAGATTTAAGCCAAATTGAAATCACAATTAATGAAAATGCCAAGTGTTTAGAGTATGCTAATCCAAAAAGAGAAAGCTAACTAGGCTAGGGTCGAACCCAGGTTGGGTTGCCTACGTACTCACAAAGTGAGATCAGACCAAGCGTAGTTCTGGCACACAGGCCCGTGCCAAGGTTAAGGGTGTGTGTGTGTGTGCATAGGGTAGCCAAAGTTCTAGCTCGGTGACTAGAGTTTAGTTGACTGGGTTGGTCAAGTGCAAGGTTTAGGTCTAACCGTGATTAGAAGAGAATTAACCATGGTTAGGTGAACTAACCAAGGTCAAGAAAGCCTAACAAGTCTATTTTTGGTCCTTTTATATTTTTTGAATATTTTTGAGATTTTTTCAGATTTTTCATGGGTTAGAGGAGTACTTAACCATGGTTAAATGAGTAGGTCACCATGGTTAGAGTTGCTAACCATGGTAAAATGGTCAAAGTAGGACATTTTTAGGTATTTCAGAATATTTCTGATTTTTGTGACATTTTTTCAGATTTTACCAAAGTCAAAGATTGCTTAACCATGGTTAAATGTTAACCAAGGGTTGGGTTAACCCCAGTTGAAGGACAAGGTCTGGTTAGGGTGGGCCCAGGGAGCATGACAGGGCCTAGAATGGCCTTCTACCTAGCCTGAGCCCTATGCAAAAGCCTAATAACAGTAAACCAGAAATGACGGTAAATGGATTACCATCATTTCCAATCATTTGCAGAATTAGAATGACAGTAATCTATTTACCGCCATTACCTAATTCTTCTGTATGGAGTTTTGCAGGTCTGGGATCAAGGTCAAGGGCAATCTCACAGGGTCAGGGACCCTTAGAGCTGGTCAGGGGACTTCCCTATTTGTCCTGGGCCTGTGGTGGACCCTGGAACTGGTCTGAAATGGACCCAACAGGGGCATGAATACATTGTGTTTGGCCTACTGTAATGAGGGTAAAAACTCTACTGCCATTTAGACAGCTTCTGGTTTTGGCCAATTTAACCATGGTTTATAAGCAATGGAGAACTTGGAATGACTAGGGTAGATAGAAGGGAGAGTGGGGAGTCCATCCATGGCCCTGGATTGGACCAGGGCTCCATCCAAATGGGTGCAACAATTCTGCAAACAAAATGTCATTAATGGTGGTAGTTATTCTACTACCATTCCAGAAAGTTTTCAAAAAATAAAATTTTCCCCTACGGGGGCTGCACCAGGGGATTCCAGGGGATCCCTCATGACTTGAGGGACCCCTAGAAGGCTAGGGAGGACTACCATGCATGGTGGGGGCATTGATGCCAAGCTTAAGACCTCAAGGGGGTTCCCCATACCTACGAGGAAGATAGGGGAACTCCCATCCTTGGTCTGAACAAAAATATATGGCCCCTGGAGTAGGACCAGGGGCCTTACAGAGGTTTACACAGGAGAAAATAAAGGGTGAGGGGTGGCCCTACCCTTCCTCGATGCTCACGGTGTAGAGGATGGTGCACAGTGGAGGTGCGAGGTAGGAGGTTTGGAACAGGCCTAGGTAGCTCCTTGAGTGGTCTCAGGTGAAGGATAAGGCTTGGGTTTGATCTCACCTACAAGGGTTTTTTGCTAGGTTTTTGGAGTGACCTTGAACTAGGAAGAAGGGGGGGGGGGGGGTATTTATAGGATTAGGAAGGCCTTGGAGGTGGCATTACAAGAGGCGTGCTAGACAAAGCAGGGGCAGAGCTCAGGTGGCCTAGGGGGTACAACTTGCGAATTTGCAGAAATCAAGTAATGACGATAAAGTTTTTACTATCATTCTTGTTTTAGGCAAAAATGGGAATGGTGGTAGAAATTCTACCGCCATTTCCTATTTTATGCTAAAACAAGCCCAACCTACACACGATTGGGCATAGGTACTGTTCCCTTTACTATATCTGGTAATTGTGGTAAAGTTATTACTGCCATTATTGGATTTTTAAAATTTTACATAGTAGGCCCCACACCAACGGCTCCTAAGGGTTTGTGGGCTCATGTTTGGGCCCACAGGGATGTCTAGGCTGGTTTTTTTTTAAGGTTTTGGACCTGACCAAGGGCTTAGGGTTTAACTAAGGTTAAGCCTATGGTTTGGGTTTGATCTAGAGTCTGCCTAGGATTAGGTTGAGCTAACCATGGTTAAATTTATTAACCACGGTTAAGGGGGGGGTGTAAAAATGGGGTGCTTACAAGAAATATAGTAAAAGAGTAGACAGCCTCAGGCTTTAGGTCCTAGTCCAACCCAACTACTTAACCAATGAAAGTAGTGAACAACATCCGTTTACCAAAAAAAAAAACGACTCAACATCCCAAATGAGAGTTGATCGCCATGCACAAATCGCAATACCCTAATAATTGTAGAGTTCTCTAAATTTTGGAGCACCCAAAAAATGAATAAGTATAAAATTCTATAAATATTTCAATATTTATCAAAATATGAATAACTTGTTCATGTCCACAAATATATTTTTATCCATGCGTTAATTATCAAAATTCATTAAAGTTATGAGTACTTTAATTTTGTCACATGTGACAAGTCATTAAATACAATTTGACTTTTTAAAAAAAAACTTCTTTTCTCTCCTATTTAATGAATTGTCTCTTTTAAAATTATAAAATACTCTTGTATTATAGGGAAATGCTAACTGTATATATCTTTACTATTATAATGCGAGAGGCAGGCGTAGCCTGATTTTTCTAAAATTCCCAAACTACCCTTATATAAAACAAAACTTTGATTTAATTTTTTACTTTAATTCCCATCTATCCCTTACTCATCTATCTACAGTAGGCCCTCTTATAATTAATATTTTATAACTTAATAATCTCTAGTAGTTAATAAATTTGTAAAGAACTAACTTGGTTCTATAGTGTATAATTAATAATCTCTTATACTTGCAATTTAATAACTTTTTAAAAAAAGTTCTAGTATATTATTATTTATAAGAGAGGTTGTTATACTACATTAATACATAATTATATGAATCTTATAAACACTTTATGATGGGTTAGGTATTAAGAAGAAGAGAAAGGGAAAAAATTATTTTAGATATTTTGGATATGTTTAGTAAATTGTCATATATATAGAATAAAGTTTTAGATATTTTAGAAATAAAAAACTAAAAAAATCATTGTATGAGGACTTCAAAATAATTAACAAAAGATAAAGAGAGAATCCCACGAAAAGTAGAGTTCAAATTTTTTTTTTGTCTCTTCTCAAAATAAAGGATATTTCTTCTTCTTTTTGAAAATTGGTTAACCTTACCAAACTAAAATTAACATATACTAGCCTTATACATTTGTATCTACATGTAAAATTTTTGATGGACCAATATAGTGATTCCTATAGATAATATTCTCTTATAATTAATATAATTTCTTTCCACCAATGTTATTAATTACAAGAGGGTCTACTGTATTTAAAGAATAGAATCACAGCCAATCACGATTGAACACGGGGAGAGTTCAATCGCACCTGCAAGTTAACACGCGTCCCTTTTAACTCCTATTAATTGTGGTTAACCCCTTCCACTAGTATATATATATTTTATAATCTAAAGTTCATTAAAAGTCGATAAAAAACATTTGCCAGAGTTCAATCGAACCTGTAGGTTAACACGTGTCCCTTCTAACTCCTATTAACTGTGGTTAACTCCTTCCCCTCGCTCTCACGTGCAGCG
Source organism: Tetracentron sinense (assembly GCA_015143295.1). Taxonomy (NCBI): domain Eukaryota; kingdom Viridiplantae; phylum Streptophyta; class Magnoliopsida; order Trochodendrales; family Trochodendraceae; genus Tetracentron; species Tetracentron sinense. Next base: position 881,423 of record CM026573.1, on the reverse strand, counting down.
CACATGCCACCCGCTAGTATATATATATATTTTATAGTCTAAAGTTCTTTTTTTTTTTTTTGGTTGAAGGTAACAACACCACTATTCCTCCTCGCTCTCACATAGCTAACCCTTCAACTCCCTTTAACTTGGGTTAGTTATTTTAACCTTTTAGTTAAATTTATTTTATTTTATTTTTCTAAAAACTAAGGGTAGATAAGTGAACCCTAAGGGTGGATGAATCTTAACCACAGTTAAATGGGGTTAGAAAGGGGACACATGGCAAGAAAATGGAGCTGAGACGGCCCTCTCATGTCACCGGCCGAGGGGGTGACTATTTTCCTTTTTTTAGAGCAATAGTCACCTCCTCATGCCGAGGAGGGGACTATTGGGACTATTCCTCCTCACTCTCACAAACCCTTTGAACTATGGTTAAAAAATTAATCACAGGATGTAGTTAAATTTTTTAAAAATATTTTTTTCTAAAAACCAAGTGTAGATGTGTGAGCCCTAATGGTGACTGAATCTTAACCACAGTTAATGGGAGTAAAGAGGGGACACGTGGCCCCAAAAAGGGGGACGAGATGGTAAGTCACCTCCTCGGCCCGAGGAGGTGACTATTTTCCCTTTTTTTAATGTCTTCTTTTGGAACAGAATGAAAGCAAACGCCAATCAATGAGACATTCATGTACCTCAGTATCTCACAAAGGTAATGAAGCCATTGAATGGTCTCACTCTCCCAGCCAGTGTTGTCAAAACTGGACCGGACCGGCCGATCGAATTGGCCCCCTCACCGGTTCCCAAAACCCTCAAACCGGCTAGAATCGATCAGAATTGGTCAAAACCGACCAGAACTAATGGTAGAACTGGCCGGAACCGGTCAGAAGCGGGAAAAATTAAAAAATAAGTTTTTTAAAAATAAAAAGTACACGGTCGATTTGGACCGGTTGAACCGGGAACCTACCACTGGACAACCTGCCACTCTACCCGTTCTGACAACACTGCTCCCAGCTATGTAACAGAGGGCCTTGGATTGTCTCTGGCGAAGCCAGAAACTGGTCTCGGGGTTCCATATATTGTGCGATAGTTGGCATTAAAATGGGGAGAAGTCATTCCATTTTCTCCCCATGATTTTGACTTCTCCCCATTTGATATCTCTTCCCCTTATTCTCACACACTTATCACCACATGTCTTATAATGTGTGGAGAAGTCAAAATCATGGGCCCCATGATTTTGACTTCTCCACCACTTGTCTCGTATTCTATGGGACCTCGAGATAAGCCCTTTCTGGCTTCGCTAGAGACAATTTGAGGCCTTAACAAAGCCTCGATGTCATAAAAAATGGGCCCCACATTCTCTTGCTGATAAACTTACAAACTTTTCGATTGACTTTCAAGGTACTCGCAGTCGTTAATGAATTCTTCAGACCTTTGTGAATGGATTCTAGATCTTTTATCATCCATCCACGATTATGTTTCTGTACATAGGCCTCCTCGTTGAGTCCCTATAAATTTACCCTTTCCGTTGGCTTGTTATAAATAATAAAGTTTGTTTGTTTAAATCAGCCCCCCCCCCCCCCCCCCAAAAAAAAAAAAAAAAAAAAAACAACGTATTTCGGACTAATATTGGAGTTTAAATATGATTTATTTCAAGGGCTTCTGATTTTTGATTAATATTTTATGAGGAGTTGTGGCCCAAGTCTCACAATTCAAATTCCAAACTTTTCATAGTCGGTGCAACACCTGATTTTACTATCTCATTTGTTTAAAAAATATAGAGGAGTGCTATCCCAATCGCATTTACTCCGAAAGGTTCCAGAGATGCAAGATTAGCCTATCACATGGAGATGCTTCATATTTAAACACATTAAAAAATTTGAAAAACAGAAAAAGTTTGCCGTTTGTGGCCAAGTTATGTCTGTGGGGGACTTGCAACTTGTGCTAGCAAAATCCTAAAAAATGTAGAACTTTCAAAAGAAGAATTAATGGTTTATACCTGTCAGTCACAAAAAAATGCTCCCTAGTTTCCGAAACCAAGTTCCTACTGTATAAGCTCGAAAAAGGAGAGGAGAAGAGAGGAGAGAACTGTACTAGCATTTCTCAATTTTATATTTAAGCTCATTGTTTTATAAGGCGTGCTACCTACTCTAAGTCATTTCTATTCTCAAGCAAAAATAACACATGTTAAAGCAAAGATAATAATGATGAATTTTGGCTTAAAACAATGGCAAATGTTAATTACATTTTGGCTGAAAGTAGGGATGCCTAAGAGTAGGGCTAGCAGCCTAGTCTATACTAATACTATATGCTGGTTGGTGCCACATGGCATACCTCAAATCTCTCGATTCTCTCTTCATATTGATGCCACGTGTCTGTTGACATGGCACTTTCCTCATAATAATCCAACCAATTAATGCCATGTCATTTGGCATCATATATATGTAATACCTCTTAATTAATGACACATATTCATAGTGGTCCTTTAATTAATTTTACCCTCCCATGTTATTCAATTTTACCCTTCCACATCCCTTCATCTTCAATAGTATGCGTGTGTGTTTGATATGCTATAAAAAGAAAAAAAAAAAAAAATTAACTCTCTAACCGTTCCCAAGTTTCTTCCTCTACCATAATTTTTTTTTATTTTTTTTGACTCTCTAACCGTTCCCACAATAATAAGTAAGACCCACTCTTTTTGCTCCTCTCTTAGTAACCCACTCAGACGTTACATTCTCTCTCATTACATCCCACTCAATTTCTTATTAAAAATAATTAATGAGGTCCTCTACCTTCTCTTTGTGAGTTTAACTTTCAAAGCATTTTTCTCTCCTATTGATTAGCTTTTATATTTCTCTTATTAAATGTCTTTTAATCTATTCAAACGTTTAATTATTAGAAGATGAAGGAACCAAGTGTTTCGTTCAAACATTGGTTCATATATATGTGACATTTAGATGGGGTTCTTAGCTCATTCAGATGGGGTGCTTAGTCGTGATAAGCATGAAATCGAGGGAAGGTGGTGGTGGGAGGATGCCAAGGCTAAGGAGTGTGGCTTGTCGTGGTTAAATGGGTCTGCTACAGTTGATATTTTCAACACCGAGAGCTTAGTGACCCTGAGCAAGCTGGGGATTGAAAACCTGTCTAGATTTCAAAACGGTGGCTTGTCGTGCTCTATGCGCCTTGGTGCTGCTTCTACTAGGTAAATATTCTTAAGAAGACTCTATAACTATGGAAGTTGCTAATTATGCAGTGTATGATGGTTTTTAATTACATTTGCTTAAATTTTGGACAGACATTAATAGAAGAATTGTATGTTGAATTGGCGGAGAAGTTGGCAGGGACGGGCTTGAAGGTGGGAAAGTTCCATGCAGATGGTGAACAGAAGATGTTTCCACAACAAGAGTTGTAGCTGGAGAGCTTCCCGACAATACTATATTCCCTAAACACTCCTCCCGAACCATCAAGCACCCATAGGAGAAGAGGGACGTTGATTAGCTAATGCCCTCCGGTGATGAAACAAGTCTGAATTAGATCAATTCAGCTTCCATAGGGTAGGCAAACAGATAATTTGGGTTTAACAATCAATTTACCGTTGCTTCCATCCCCATTGCGAGTGGAAGAGAAAAGGGCATGGGGAATGAATTTTATGTTCGTTTATATTATAAGCATATAATATAAGGAGCGGAGACACTCCTCCCTTTTTTTTTGGCCCTCCTCCCTATACCTTTTTAAAACTCTTTTTTCTCTATTCCACGTGACCCTTCGCCTAACTGTTCAATTAGTCCATTCATTTGTCAAAGATTTGATTAAAATAGCTATGCCACAAGGATTTGATTAAAATAGCTATGCAAGAAATGATGAGCTTATAGTACGTGTACTTCTATGGGTACATGAGCATGATTTGCACTAGACCAATCATAGGGCTAAAGGATCATAGCTCTAAAACGACCAAGTTCAAGTCTTCCCACCCCGCTTCTTGCTCTAATGGTGTGGTGTGGCCTCTCTCAAATGAGAGGTCTCAGGATCTAATCCCCCAGGCAATAAGTCATAAGAGCTCCAATCCCCAAGTTAACCACTAACCGTAGGTAAATGATATCCGAAGAAAAAAAAAGTTCAAGTCTTCCCATGCAAGACCCAAATTGGTATGTGACGGTACTAATTAAGATTAGATGGTTTCCCAAACCATAGATCATGTGAAAAAAGTGAACATGGATGAGAATAGCAGGTACCCAATCACTATCTTAACCCTAATAAAATATTAATTTTAGAAGATCCATTTCACTATATGATTTGAACTAGCTTTTTATTCCAAGAATAAATGTGTTATCATCTTAGACCCTTTTAGAATAATGATAGAAAATTTGAGCATGTTATTAATTGGCTATTGAGTTTTATTTTCCCTGGAATGATATAGAATTTACTAAGTAGGATCTCTTTTATTTATCATTACTCCCTTTGTGTTTTTTTTTCCGGCCGTGCATCTGCACGGGGATTTCGCTAGTACGGCTATAATATAATTATCTTACGGTCGAATCACATGGAGGCAGCTACCTACTCCTGAGAGTGATTCTCCAAAATTTAAGTTAGACTTTATTAACATATTCTTGCCACTTCTATCGCACATCTGTTTCCAGATCTTCGGGCAATATACACCTTAATATAATTAGGAAAAGTTTATCTTTCTCATCAAAGAGGTTTTTTAAAATCAAAATCGATCAGTCATCAACCCTTTCTTTTCATTTTTTTCTCGACCTAACAGATTAATAGTACTTTGTTAAACATTTTAAAAGAGAGATCCTGACTTTTTTTTGGGGCGGGGGGTTAATTATCATCCGATCTGGTGTTGTTGCTGTAAAGGATCTCTTGGATGGGACCGCGCAAATGGTATGAGTCTTGGGGCCTGCTCTTAGCTTTGGTTGGGTCATACGACCAAGACCCAGAAAAACCGGCTTTCCTAGGTCTGCCCGTAAGGACCAACTATAGGTTTATGTTTTTTTTTTTTTTTTTTGGCAAATATTGATATGAATGTAGATCCATCGGGTTTTAATTTTCACATGTGATTATCATCAGATCAAATTATCATCAGATTTATGGTGATTTAATTTGATTTGATTAAATGTATAATACAAATACATAATAAATTAACTTCTTAAAATAAATAGAATATTTTTTTTTTGGTACATGCATAAATACTATGCTTGTCACATTTGGGTTTTTGTTTTTTCCAAAAATTCATGATTAGATTGCTTAACCTTAGGTGTTAACCACAATTGATTTTTTTTTTTTTTTTTGGTGACGAGGGTATCCGGGCCTCTTAGAGCACCCGACTAGTTCCCCCGGGCACGTGCAGAGCCCTCTCTCCACACGCACCAGGAAAGTCGGGATAAATCCGGAAGGTGGCCAACGAGAGCAGGGAATCGAACTCAGGACCTCCGCTTCGTAAGGCGTGGTCCTAGCCATCAGCCCCAACCCCCGTTGGTTAATTAACCACAATTGATGGATGATAAAAATTGGGCTTAGACCAATGAGATCACTGATCCTCGATCAGTTTTCCATTTCCCATTTATTATATGTTCAAAAAAGACAAAATAAAAAAGTAAGAGAATCACTTTTTTTTTTTGGGTTAAAAACAGAATCACTCTTCGTCTTATCAAAGAAACGCCTTTTTATGAGAGGAACTCTTGATTACCTTTTTTTAGGTCACTACTCCTAATTATCTTTTGAAGAAACGCCTTTTGGGTTATTTTATTAGAGAAACTCCTATACCTTCTCTTAGTCTTTAAACCTCCCTTTTATTAGTCACGTACCCATGCGACTGAGCAAATCTGTCTCTCTTAAAGTCTTATGTTTCTGGTTTCCAAAAAACGAAACACGCGCTTTCTTCCCATTACATTATAAAAGAGGCCAAAAGCACGGGCTCTGATTCAAGCCTTGGCTCTCTCCTCTGGAATCATCATGGCCCACCCACCCAGTCCGAGTCCGAGTCCGAGTCCGGTCTCTCCCCCTCTGAAAGATGAACTGGACATCGTGATCCCTACGATCAGGAACCTCGATTTCTTGGAGATGTGGAGGCCCTTCTTCCAGGCCTACCACCTCATCATCGTTCAAGACGGAGATCCGACCAAAACCATTCGGGTCCCCGACGGGTTCGACTACGAGTTGTACAACCGGAACGACGTCAATCGGATCCTCGGCCCCAAGGCCAGTTGCATTTCCTTCAAGGACTCCGCTTGTCGCTGCTTCGGCTTCCTCGTTTCTAAGAAGAAGTACATCTTTACCATTGACGACGATTGCTTTGTGAGTCCTTTTTCTTTTTCTATTTTTACCTACCTCTGACTCGGTGTTTCAACCCATCTGGTTTACTCGCCGAGTTGAAACATTTCATTTGGGCTGAAAATCTGGGAAATTTTTTCCTAGGTTTTGTGGGTCCCAATCCCAATCCCAATCCTCGGGAAAATCTCTGTTAGTGTTAGAATTGTCCTTTAGAAGTGTCAAAAGTCTCATCCTTCTATCTTCGCACAGGACACGTGTCACATGTGCATGACCAGATCAGAACGTTAGATGAACTACATCCACACATGTGGGAGTGGGACCCGTCCCACTGCCGTGCACGTTACGGAGTCTTAAGTAAACTATTAACAAAAAAAAATGCTTGCGTCACGCGCGCGGTTGAAAGTTGTCCGAGGCCGCTCGCCGAGTCGACTCGGAGAGTTTCATCAGTGGATCTCCTTCAGTCCTTTCTCTTACTTGTTTGTTGATTGTTGTTGTGGAAAACAAAAAGGTAGCGAAGGATCCGAGTGGGAAAGAGATAAACGCGTTGGCTCAGCACATAAAGAACCTAGTGACGCCGTCGACGCCATTATTCTTCAACACGCTCTATGACCCGTACAGGGAGGGAGCTGATTTCGTGAGGGGGTACCCATTTAGTTACAGAGAAGGTGTAGCCACTGCCATCTCTCATGGACTGTGGCTCAACATCCCCGACTACGATGCCCCCACTCAGCTTGTTAAGCCCCTCGAGCGCAACACCAGGTTCTCTCTCTCTCTCTCTCACTTTTCAATTATATCTTTGTTGATTGTTCTGTTCTGATTAAGTGGTTTAGAATATTGTTTCTAATGCTGACTTCTTCATTTGAATGAAATATAATGAAGCAATAATTTGGTTATATTTGGAAATTCAGTTAAGATTTTGAGTTCATTGCTCTTAGTGTAAATTCATGGCATTGCAGTTTGTGAAGGTATCTATTTTCTTAGTTTTGAATTTTGGTTGCTTCCATGTGCTTTAATCTGTTTTTAGATCTTCGAATAATACTGGAGCTTAGTAAACCTTTCTGTTTCTTGTTTTTTTGCAAATTATGTTTTCATTTGGGTACATTGGATGTGGTTGTAGGTGTCTACTAGTATAGTTGGTATATGGTTTTCACCCATACACATAGAAGAGAAAATGGTTTATGTAGTTCGGCAAAAAGAGTGCCTACATCCACAAGTGTAATCCCCAAACCTTCATGAGGAGGGATTACAAGGATTCCACTATTTATAGGTCTCTTGATACATATATTGGAAGATACACCAGATCCCAATCCTCTCCTGTACTTGCTAGGAATGCAAGATTTGAAATACTCTTTCCTACAATATCACCACCAATTTAGCAACACAATCTTTCCACCAATTTAGTATGATCCATATCAATCACGCCACCTCAACACTCCCCCTCAAGTTGGGGCATAGATGTCAATGGAGCCCAACTTGGATAACATTTTTTTTGAAAGTGTCCCTTATCAGTAGCCTTGGTAAATATGTCAGCAAGTTGGTCCCCACTTCGGACGTAAGGGGTGTCAATGATCTTGGCCTGAACCTTCTCTTGAACAAAGTGACAGTCAACCTCGATGTGCTTGATCCTTTCATGGAAGACTGGGTTGGATGCAATATATGTGGCTGCTTGATTGTCTCAAAACATCTTGATCGGAGTATAAGGTTTGAATCCCAAATCTTGCAGGAGGGACTACAACCATATTAACTCACTAGTGGTTGAGGCCATGACTCTATATTCAACTTCAGTGCTAGAGCGAGCAACGACGTTTTGTTTCTTACTCTTCCAGGTTACAAGATTTCCTCCAATAAAGGTGCAATAGCCTGTGGTTGACCTTCTATCTATTGAATCTCCTTCCCAATCTGCATCAGTGTACCCTTCAATTTTTGTGTGTCCATTCATTTTCATCCAAATTCCTTTTCCTGGAGATGACTTAAGATACCGCAATATACGAACCACTACTTCTATATACCTTGTCTTAGGAGCATGCATAAACCCGCTGACAAAACTAACAACATAGGTAATATCTTGTCGAGTAATTGTTAGGTAAATTAAGCGACCCACCACTCTCTGGAATCTGCCTATATCTTCCAGAGGTTCTTCAGCAATGGCAAACTTATGATTATAGTCAATAGGAGTGTTTGCTGGTTTCACACCTAGTTTTATCCAGTTTCTTTCAACAAGTCAAGAGTATACTTTCTTTGGGAAAGAAATAGGCCTTTGTTCGAATATGCAACCTCAATGCCCAGAAAGTATTTCATTTTGCCTAGGTCTTTAATATCAAATTTTTTGTTGAGATGCTTTTTAAGGTCTAAAATTCCATTCATATCATTCCCTGTAATAACTATATCATCCACATATATTAGGACAACAATGGTTCCTAACTCATTCTTCTTTATGAATATTGACGAATTAGCCTAACTTCGTTTGAACCCAAAAGTTGTGAGAGCCATACTGAGCTTGGCATACCATGCTCGAGGAGATTGCTTCAGGTCATATAACTCCTTTTTTAATTTGCATACAAGACCATTATGAGATTGTTGGGGATGGCCTGGGGTAAGTTTCATATAGACCTCTTCCTCAAGATCACCCGGAAGGAAGGCATTTTTAACATCCATTTGAAATAGAGGCAATCTATGATTGATGGCAATAGATAATAAAAAACAATATTCATTTTGACAACCGGGGCAAAAGTCTCCTTGTAATCAACTCCATAAGTTTGGGTAAAGCCTTTGGCGACAAGTCTAGCCTTGTGCCTTTCAATGGATTCATCACTATAGTATTTTACTTTATAGACCCACTTACAACCCACAGTCCGTTTATCTTTTGGCAATTGAACAATGTCTCAAGTCTGGTTCTTATTAAGATTTAAGGGCTTGGAGTTCTTCATCCATTGCCAATTTCCACATGGGTTGGTTTTTTGCCTCATGAAAGCTAGAGGGTTTAACATGTTCCTCAATAGCATTAAGGAAAGCAGAATGAGCAGAAGATATGTTATCATAGCAAATGTGATCTTGAATAGGAAATGACATAGTATGATAGGTAAAAAAATCTCGAAGTTTAGAGGGAGTTTGAGAGATACGAGTGGACCTACAAGAAGGATTCTGATAAGGTGGGGCCACGGGGTCAGTACTGTTTATGTATTGCTTTCTTCTACAGCTGACTAACTTTGTTCACGCACCTCTTCTTCTCTATCACCTGTCGGTTCTATGACATTATTATTCAAAGCCACTCCTAGGATTGGCAAAGGAGAAAATTAACTATAATCCTCCCCCTGAATTTGGTCTATAGGATGCTGAAAAAAAGTTTCATTTTCAACAAAAGAAACACCCTCTAAAAATGTACACTTTGTTCTCTTTCAGTTCATAGCACTTATAACCCTTTTTGGTAGACGAATACCTAGGAAAGACACACTTGGTGGCATGGTGATCAAGTTTTCCACCATTTTGTAAATGTACAAAACAGTTGCAACCAAATATTCGAAGATGAGATAGATCAATCTTCCGACCGTTTAGAATTTCTAAAGGTGACTTATTTGCTAACACTCTACTAGGAAGCCTATTTATCTGATAGCAGCTAGTTAAAACTGCATCAGACCAGTAGCTCTTGGGAAGGTGTATCTGAAACATTAATGACCTGGTGTCTTCAAGCAAATGTCTATTTTTACGTTTAGCTATCCCATTTTGTTGGGTGTTTCAACACATGTGGTTTGGTGAAGAATTCCTAAGTTCTTAAGGTAGGTAGAGAACAATTTGTTGTCATATTCACGACCATTATCAATCCGTAAAACTTTTATTTGGGCACCAAATTGAGTAGAAACCATTCAAGAAAAAACTTGAAAGGTAGTCAATGCATCAACTTTAGATTTCAACAAATAAACTCATGTGGCCCGTGACTTGTCATCAATAAATGTATAAAATACCTATATCCATCATGAGACTCAACCGGAGCAGGGCCCCATACCATAGTTCGAAAACTCGGCGAGTCACCCGAGTAACTCGGTCGAGTTATTCGACTCAACTGAATTTTGAGTCGAGTCGCTTCAAAACTCGAAGGAGACACTATTTGCCGAGTTACTCGGGTAACTCGGTCGAGTCAAGCCGAGTTTTTGGCTCGCTAGACTAGTTCGAGTCACAGAATGGTATTTCTATCATTTTTTTTAATCTAAATTCGAATGTCACATTGTTTTTGTATCATATTTTTTTAGGTCTATAAAGACAACCTACTATGGGTTCTGTTAAACCTAGATTTTAGGTTTGAGGCTATAAAACCAGTGTACTTTGAGTTCTTTTAACTCAGGTTTTTCAAGTTATTACATATATATTCCGAGTTGGACCGAGTTGAGTTTTGTTTCGAGTTTTCCGAGTTATTTGACCTGACTAACTTTTGAGTTGAGTCGAATTTTCGATTTTTTGAACCATGCCCCATACATCCGAATGAACTAAATCAAAAGGTTTTTTAGAAATATGCAAACTATGAGAGAGAGGTAATCTATGTTGTTTGGAAAAATGACAAGTCTCACAATTATTGGAGTCTAAGAGTAAGGTAGGATATAAAACTTTAAGAATATGATCTGACGGATGCCCCAATCTTTTATGCCAAAACTGGGAGGTATCTTTCTTGGTCCTAACAATCGTTGCCATACTTTGTGGGTTAAAACAATACAATCTATGGTTAAGGCGCCCTTCACTAATCTTCATCCCCGTGGCCCTGTCCTGAAAAGTCACAACATGCGGAGAGAAAATAACATTGCAATTCAATTATTTAGTAATTTTACTAACAGATAATAGATTAGAGGAGAAGGATGGGATGAGCAAAACATTAGAGGTACATGAAAAAAATGGGTTTCCCCGATTCCTTGGATTGGGACATGAGCACCATTAGCTATGGAAACAGAACGGTTAATAGGATGCACATTAGTCAGAGAGGTAGAATTACTACATATATGGTCTGTGGCACCCGAATCAACCGCCCATGTAGAATTACTAGAAGAGAGAAGGACAAGTGTATTACCAGAGTCATGTGCCAAGGTAGAAGAGGAATCTTGTGTGGAAGCGCCAGCAAGAACAAGTTTATGTAGTAATTGAGTGATCTTCTCCGATGAAATCTGAGACTCAGATGAAGTGACTTGCGCTACTATGATGTCCTCACGATTCTTATGTTTTGCAGGTCGTAGATGAGGATACAAAATCCAACACTTTTCTTTGGTGTGTCCCAAACGATTACAATGGTTGCATCGAAATGAGGGATGAGAAACACGACCTCGACCTCTACCTCTGATGGGGCCTAAGCTTCTTTCGTCGGAGTAGGGGAAACCCTTTGCTTTATTATGAGCAATAAGAGCATTATTTTCCACTAAATCTCCCCCTGATTTTGATTCAAAATTCATAATCTGTCGTCGTGTCTCTTCTTGTTGAATAGATGCACAAACACTTGTTAGGGATGGAAGTTCAAGGCTCAAAAGAATTTGACTACGTAGATTTTCATACTTGGGTTTCAGACTAGCAAGCAAATGGAAAATTTTATCTTGTTCTTCTCTGGTTTGGAATGTTTTAAGCTCAATTGTAGGAGGACGGTACTGCTGTAATTCATCCCATTTTTTCTTCATATATCCAAGGTGATCAGTGAAGGATTGTCACCTTGTTTCGCTTGGGAGAGTTCTTGTTTCAGTTGAAAAATCCTTGAAGCATTATTTTGTTGCCCATACAGGGATTTGATAGTCCCAGAGATCTTTGGCAGTCTTGGCATAAGCAAAAATTTCATAAATTCTGGGTTCCATAAAATTAAATAACCAGGACATGACCAATTGGTCATTGGCTTGCCATTCATCATATTTAGAATCACTAGTTTTGGGCACTTCCTTTTTTCCATTTATATACCCTAGTTTGGATCGACCTCCTAGGGATATTGTGACTGCTCTAGACCATGATAGATAATCAAGCCCATTTAATGGAACTGTTGAAAGTTTGATGCTTGTATTACCATCATGATCATGAGCCATTGGGATAGATGAATCTAATTAAGAAAGATCTGACCTGATAATGATGGATAGGCAGGGACAACAACCAAAGGCTGCACCAGAAAAAATTTGTAGCACTAGAGACAACAACCAAGGGCTGGATCGACAAATACAGCAGGGCAGCAACCAATAGGCAGGGACAGCAACCAAAGGCTGCACCAGAAAAAATCTGTAGCACTAGAGACAATGACCAAGGGCTGGATCGTCAGATGCAGCAGGGCAGCAACCAAAAGCAACGTGTTTGAGTAACCAGCAAGCCAATACAGCTGTAACCTGTTGTTCAGTTATACCAGAAATGCTCCTCTACAAAAAAACACGCCAATGGCCATCTAACAGTTGAAGACTCTCTTCCTCAATAGTAAAAAAAAATAGGATCCACTCTAATACCATATGGTTTTCACGCATACACATAGAAGAGAAAATGGTTTACATGGTTCGGCAAAAAGAGTGCCTACATCCATTCGGCAAAAAGAGTGCCTACATCCACGAGTGTAATCCCCAAACCTTCATGAGGAGGGATTACAAGGATTCCACTATTTATAGGTCTCTTGATACATATATTGGAAGATACACTAGATCCCAATCCTCTCCTATACTTGCTAAGAATGCAAGATTTGAAATACTCTTTCCTACAATATCACCACTAATTTAGCAACACAATCTTTCCACCAATTTAGTATGATCCATATCAATCACGCCACCTCAACAGTAAAGTATCTTGGCATCGTACTAGAGACCTGGGATGGAGTCCCACCTACATCAGCACATCAGGGTTGGGGACTTTATGGGAGGGGGAGGGTTACCTCTCATTGTGTAGTACATTGGATGTGGTTGTGTTACTCATTCCAGAAGTCAAAATATTCTCTACTTTTCCTTATAAATAATGGGGAATTTTGGGTATTTAATTCCATATTGTATTTTTTGAAACTCTTCCAGGATTCTTGTTGCATTTTCCCATCTTTTCCTTTTTTGACCATCCCATTGCATTTTCTCAGGTTAATTTAAATGTGATATACGTTTGCTAGTTAAAATTTTTGTTATGATTGTTATTACTTCCAATTTTGGTTGTATTCATTGATTTGATGGTTGGGATTATTTGTTGAGAGTGGTTTTTTTATCATTGCCCCATCAAGAGGTGGGCCAAGTGGTCTTTCCAGAAGATGATTGATTCGAATCAGTGGTAATGTGCATTGGTTGCAGACCAGGAATCAGTCTTAATTTATATATTCCATATCATATTGAGGATTCCTCTTCTTCTCATTGAATTGATCTCATAACACGAATGCTTGAAAAATTGTTTTAGAGTGTCTTTTCTATAAAATGTGTACTTTAATGTTTGACAGAGTCAGATATCTGTCCTGTAACATGAATTTGAGTTCCTTTTCTTTATTGCTTTCGTATAACTTTGATACTGAATCTCTTGTAAAGCTTTCATGTTTGCCTAAGTCTGTATTGATTCTTTTAGCTCGCACAGGTATGTGGATGCGGTTATGACAATTCCAAAAGGCACCTTGTTCCCAATGTGTGGGATGAACTTAGGGTTTAACAGGGAGCTGATAGGCCCCGCCATGTACTTTGGGCTCATGGGTGATGGCCAACCAATTGGCAGATACGACGATATGTGGGCAGGCTGGTGTGCCAAGGTATCTGCATTTCCTTTATTAGTTCTTTTGTTTATCCAGCTTTTCATTTTTCTGAGGAATGAATTCATGCTTAGAATTTTTAACTATTAAAACTTGTACATAATTATTTGCCAACTCTCTGTTGATGGACCAAAGTGCAAAAGTTGGATCCATTTCGTTGATTTTAGCCTTAAATTGACTGTATTCTCACTGATTAGACTAATGCCCATTAACTAGTCTTTTTTTGGTAAACCCCATGAACTAATCAGATGGTCTAATTGCGAGTATCATTTGACATGTGTTTTTTTTGGCTGTTGCTCATTATTGAATGGTCCAAATCCATCAAATATGGGAAGGAGCGATTTTCAAGTTTACTTAATTTTGTTATTGGACTTTGGGCAGAATCCTTCAAGAGGAAAAACTTGTGTTAGGATTGGAGTCCAGAAATTGTCCTCCTTACCTTGAGGTTTGGACTGCCGTGTGGTGGCCGGTGGGTGCCACCATTAAATGCAATGAATTGAATCTGTTAGGGGCATCTCCTAGGATTCCATGTTGGATTAAGGGATATCTAATTAGGACCCATCAAATGCCGGGTCCAAAACCCCTGGATATTTGTCATTATGGTATTGGTACATGCAAACAGGACGGCTTTCTCTGCCACTTCATTAGATGAACTCCTCACTAAATTCTATTGTATTTGTTTCTCAGGTGATCTGTGACCATTTGAATCTTGGGGTGAAGACAGGGTTGCCATACATTTGGCACAGCAAAGCAAGCAACCCATTTGTGAACTTGAAGAAGGAATACAAGGGCATCTATTGGCAAGAGGAGATCATCCCATTCTTCCAATCCGTTGTTCTCCCAAAAGAATGCACAACGGTGCAGAAATGCTACATTGAACTGTCGAAGCAGGTCAAGGAGAAACTCAATCCTGTTGATCCTTACTTCGAGAAGCTTGCAGATGCCATGCTCACCTGGATTGAAGCATGGGAGGAGCTGAACCCACCACCACAGGCTGCAGCAGCAGCGGCTCTGCCCACTGCCACACCTGTTAAGAAATAAGAAGGATGCACCATCTCCCCGTGGTTTCCTTCAATTGTTATAGTTGCCTTCATTCTCTCATTTTTTTTCAGTTTCTTTTTTGTTATGTTCTGATTTTCTATGCTGCTTTAGTTAGTAGTTTGGCTCTTACCTTTTTCAAACCTCAAACATTTGATTTTCTGCAATACGAGATTGAATGAGGCCCTTATGTTTGGTGGCTCATTTTGATCCTCCATAAATCTTATTAGCATCTGTTAAGAGTATGATCGTTGGCCTCTTTGTCAGTGAGGAAAACTGAGTTGTTCCAATCTTGTTATACCAAAATGTATTGGTCTACGAACAGCGCGAAGCAATGCAGATGCTTTCAACTGGGATATTCCTTAGGGAAATGCTTTTGAGACCGTGAAAGGGTCGAGACCACTGAGACCGTGCATAGATGCACAGGATTTCAGGTGGGGTCCACCATGTGAATGAGGGCCCCACCTGAAATCCCATGCACCCCGTGCATGGTCTCAGTGGTCTCAGCCCTTTCGCAATCTCAGTAGCAAAGTCCTATTCCTTAATACCAACCCAAATGGAGGATCTTCCGTGGTCATCTCCCAGGTGAGACCTTTAAAATGGTTGTCTTGACCCCTGCCGGCTGCAGAGTATGTTCACATCAAGTAATTCCGAGAATCGCCCAACTGAGGCAAATCCGAGCATGAAGTGATCTCAGTATTGTCATCCGCGAGGAAGAGATGGATAGGGTCTGACCATCATCAAGGTGACATCTGGTTCAATTACTAACTTTACAATTGACCTGAATAGCATCAACAGGATCCCAGGGTCTTTTCGTTCAGGGAGTCCTCTTGTTCATATTTTCGGATTTTTCATCCCAAGCATACATTCATATGATTGCTTTTTGAGTCCAATTATTCTCCACAAAAATTCATCAACAATTACTACCATTTTAATCAACCATCATGTGCCCCCTACTAGAAAATCCTGGCTCCACCCCCTCTGCAAGTACGCTACATTTCTTAAGCTTTGTAAGTTACTATACTTCATTTAAGGTTCAAGCTTTATCAATATCAAGACTAGAGCAAGCCTTTCCAACTTTCAAGGAGTTCCGTGCGGTTACCTACTTCTCTTAACCCCTGATTAATTAAGATGATATAGCGAAATTATGTATTACATTATAAAAATTGCATCCCACAAAAAATCTAACCAATCTAGGATCTCAGTAAGCTCGCTCTATTGAACAAAAAATGCATGGTCGTTTGACCTGCCAGTAATTAATAAACCAATCTGTAGACACAACAACTGCTCTCTTTGGACAGATTCTCTTTATTCTCTGTTGCTCTAGTTTGAATTGAAACATCTGCGATGGAGTTGAGAAAGTCTACAAAACGTGCATGGTATAGGCCTACTTTAGCACGTGGTGTGAATTGAGATACAAGCACTTCAAAGGATATTCCTTTTATTTTCTTTTCTTATGGCTCCCTTTGTTTGGGATGGGCAACACCGAGTTTGGTAACTAAAACAATCATGGGGTCCAGTGCCCCACCATTTTATTTTATTTTTATGTGGGGTCTAACATTGTTTTAGGCACATTACTCATCAGATCTCTGTAAAATGAGATTTTTACTGCAAATAATTATCTAATTTGACTTTGTATATTTTCTCTCAAAAATGAGGCCAGAGAAAAAATTGCCTGAAAAGTTTTCTTTTCTATAGCGATAATCCCTCCAAACAAACAAGACCCATTTGTTCTCTGATTTTGCTTTAAGGCTCCTCCCATAAATATGCCCCACCTGAGCATATCAATCTCTGTGAGTAACAAGTGTTTAAGTTCTCATCGATTACATTATAAGCATACGGACTGTGGTCCCTCAAAGATGCGTAGTTGCGTATTCGCTTCAGGCTATTGAATTGAAAAGCGCGAAGAATCAGAATAGAGCTGCTCTTTACCACAACTTTTTGCTTCTTCTTACAGAAGCATCTGTCAAGAAAGCTTGACTGGAAGAGTCGTGGTTCTCTATATGCGACCACCCTCTTTAAAACGGACAATGAAATAACGCAGCAATAGCTCAATATATTACTTAAATATGACATATGTACCTCTCTCTTCTAACAAAACAATAATATCTTATCTTTGACTGCTACAATCACATAAATTCTTCAAAGGTATTGGCCAATTATTGTGAATTCAGTGGCAAAACCCTTTTGTTTCTATACAAACTGGTAGGGTACACATGGCCGCTATTCAAGATCGGCAGTCGCTTCAAATGATCTGAAAAAGATCCTTCCTAGGGCCGGCTTTGGTCGCCTAACTAACACAGGCGGCTTTAAAATTTCAGATTATATGTATCCCACCTTTTTTTTTGGCTACCATTTTCAAATTTTCCTTGACCATCATTGTCGATACTTGATTTGAATTTTGAATCAGTGTACCAAAACCATAACTACATGGAGCAGTCGACAAGGAGAATGATGACAAGTCGAAGAAATGGTTAGTGTAATGTTAGAAGCAGTCATTACCAAGGCTCAATCCATGGTAGACTGGATTAGGAGTTTAGGACTAGGTAGATTATAATAAATAGATAAATTAGTATAAGAGATTTAAAAATGTATAATGTCAGTCCGACATTATTTCTCTCCCTTATGTAAGCAGGACCCGAAACTGCTATTTTAAGATAGACGAAAGAAAACACTTGCAATCATAACTAGTGGTGAATGTGTGACCCTCACAAGGAGGAAGTCCTGACTTTAATTCTTTGGATGCCCCATACCTGGGACCCTATGCTATGTCCTACCAATGAAATAAAGGTATGTAATGCAATTTGTGAAAGGTGCTTTAATTTCAATAAAGTAGACAGGTGGTTGGTGGATAGTGAAAGTAGAGTTTGACTGAGAGTAGGGCTAGCACTCCTCAAATATCTATCGATATTTGTCGTGCTATCACCTTGATGCAGTGAGCGTTAATGGATGACTCTGGCTTCACCAATCACACAACCTTCACTAAACCTATCTATTCTCCTCAAAATAAAAAAAAAAGGAGAATTATGGTCATCCACTGTACTGTTAATTTATAGGAATACAAAAACAATAGGAAAAAAAAAATATTATCTTCAAGAAATTACAATATTATTCAAAAAATGTCTTTGCCCTACTGCTTACAACCCTATAAATAGTAAAACACGAAAATTACTAAAAATAAAATATTGAATAATCATGAAAACTGCTAATACTATATCCTAAAATCAAGGCATAATTGACAATACATGATTTTAACTTCCACAAGTATATATATTGCTTAAAATAAAGTTGTCCAAAAATAGAAAAAAAATTGTTTCTAAGGTTTAAACGAATGAATCTAACCAAAAGTGAAAAGTTCATGGCGAGACTACGGATTTTAAAAATCTCGATGTTTTGATTCAGAAATAGATCATTTTGAACGTTTCTGACTCCTATTGATTTCTATTAGTGTATTTATGCCTTTCGTTTAGACTTTTGATAATCTCATAACTCCATGAAGTCCTCCACCACTTGTCTTGCATCACACCTTTTTTTTTGCCATCCATAAGAGTGGAAAAAATTAGATGATTATGATCATACGATTGTGTTGATTTTTGACATAGCGAGAGTTTTCTTTTTTTGGGAATTCGTGGTTAGTGTTATTATTTTTGAGAAGAGTGCATGTTGGGATTTGTACTACACATTTAATCCCTAAACCCTTTAGATCTTGAAAACTATGAATCACAAAAATCACACAGCAAATAGAAAAAAATGTTGCAGAGAATAAAATAAAAATAAAACACAGATTTATATGAGGTTCGACAATGTGCCTACGTCCTCGGTAGCCACACCAATTTACTATCTTGAAGACACAGAGTACATATATATATATTTTTTTACTAAGAATGAAGGCCACTTCTCACACACACCTAAAAAATACGCACACTGCTATATTTTTAGGGTTAAAACTCTAAAGTCGAAAATACCCCTAAAAAATACGCACATTGCTCCGCCCCTGCCACCCCTGGGCAATATGCTGAAGGTTGTCTACATTCCCAACAATGCATGTGGGCCCAATCGTCAGATCACCTAGAGGTCTTCCCCCTTGGGACTTCATCCCAAGACCTCCCTCAATGACAAACACCTTCATCAAATGAGCTTAGGGGTGTGTCTAGAGTAGAGGACCTCAAAATCCCAAGAAAGTTTAGTGTTGGAATTGTGAACTGAAATTTTTTGCATCTTAATTTCAACCATTTCTTAGGGCTTTCGGGTATGCTACGTTGCATTCCAGATTATCCAGATGCTTACGCTGCGAGTTCTATTTTTGCAAGGGCCAAGGAGTGGTCAACCCGGCCTTCATAAAAGAAAGCGCCCTGGTGAAGCCATCAGGGGAGCAGACCTAGACTGCAACAACACCGTTCATTCATATGTGGAATCAAACAAGGCAAGGGATACACATTTTTTTTGTTTCAAAAAGAAAGGACGAGCCGACTTCAAATTAAAACATCAATCTCCAAGAAATGTTGTACCAAGAAAGACATCTTTAAGAAAATGACTTTTGAAGTTCGTCAACAGACTCAATACAAACGAGAACACTAATATTATTGCGCCTATGAATGGGAATATTGCGACTTTTGTGACTACATTCACAACAAATATATGCTTAAAAATACTTAATTAAATATAGAAAATGCTTATTGTGAGCATGAGATCTTCCTACCCACTTTCACAATTATATGTTTTGACTTGAGTCGCCACCTATTCATTCTTAGGGATAGTTCCCGAGTATTTATTTGTTTGGATAAGGCAAATGGTCTAATCAGAGTTAGGGTAAGTGGTTCGATTAAGCCCTGAGGAAGGTGTTAGGCACCCCAAGACCCCCGTTTTATAACGGTTACCTACTCCCTAAACTTAAGCCAATTATAATCTCAAAGTTTAATTAGAATGTCCAAAGTTTTTAAGTGAGTGCTAATCCAAGAAAAATAGAAAGCTAGATGGCTAGGGTCGAACCCGAGTTGGGTTGCCTACGTACTCACATGGTGAGATCAGACCGAGCGTAGTTCTGGCACATGAGCCCGTACCGAGGCTAGGGGGTAGTGTGTGTGTGCATAGAGTGGTTAAAGGGTCTAGCCTAGAAGGCTATGGTTTAGTTGACCGGGGAGGTCAAGTGCACAAGGGGTAAGTCTAACCGCGGTTAGAGGAGATTTAACTATGGTTAGGTGAGCTAACCAAAGCTAAAGAGATCCTACAAGTCTCTTTTTGGTTTCTTTTATTTTTATATTTTTTGGGATTTTGGAGATATTTGAATGTTTTTGGTATTTTAGTTATATTTGTATGTTTTTGGTATTTTGATTATATTTGAATATTTTTTGGTATTTTGAGATTTTATTATGTTTTTGGTATTTTGAGCATTTATCATGTTTTTTTGGATTTTCATATAGGTAGGGTTTTGAAAAACTTAGCTAAAGTCACATTTAATCCAAGAGTTTGGCTAAAAGATTATATTTTAAGACATAAAGAGAGATGTGTCTTATGAATGTAAATGGTCTATTGCCAACACCTATTTTGTTGAATTGGTGTTGATAATAGATCAAATATCATTGTCTTTGGTATGAGACATTTTTAAGAATGTCCTCTTTAAGTCCTTAAACTATCATTTATTTTAAGTCCTTAAACCATCACCTACCCATTCAACATAGAACATGAAGGAAAAATAAAGAAATGAAAGAAAATGAAAACTCATCATCTCCCTTTTAAGGTGGTTCATTTACACCATTATTAATGATGTAATGTTGCTCTAAAGAATGTTAGGGAGGGGATGAGCTTTCACAAAAAATTCTAGAAAGAGGACTAGAATCTCAAAAAAGAAACAAAATGAAAAAGAGAGGTATAGCTTTAGCTTTCACTCTCTATGGGCCTACCCATATTCACATTTGTAGGTACATAAAAAAGAAAAAAATATGTATAAGAAAAAAAGGAATATCTCTTTGTTTTTTATATGGGGTCCCTCTACACCATTAGATTGATGTAGAGAGACCCAACTATGCTTGAGAAATGAGAGATCAAGAAGAGAGAACCAAATAAAAAAAAGATAAAAAAGAAGAGAAGATGAAAGAAGGAGTGCATACTCCTCCAAGAATTCTCCTTCAATGCTCCAAGGGGTAGGGTTTTAGAATCCACAAAGGAAGAGAGTTAGCAAAGAACTCTAAGCTTTTAATCTTACAATTCTTTCCAAACTCTAAACCTTAGTTTCTACTCCCTTCTTCAAACTCAAGAGAAATACAAGTGGGTGAGAACCTTCTAGGGGTCTTGAGGGATGGATCTAAGGGGCTAAGAGATTGATATTTATAGGAAAACTAAGAGGTTGAGTTGTGTCTTTTACATGGGGGATAAAATGAGCTAGTGGGTAAAGACTTGAGTGTTGTAAGGTGAGTTGATAGATTGAGTGTTGTAAGGAGTGTAAGAGAGTGTAAGAGAGTTGGTGGGTTGAGTGAACTATGAGTTATATGAGTATGAGTTGTAGGATATAGGGTGTAAGAGAGGTGTAAGAGAGCTGGTGGGTTGAGTGAACTATGAGTTATATAGGTATAAGTTGATGTAAGAGAGGTGTAAGAGAGTTGGTGGGTTGAGTGAACTATGGGTTATATGGGTATGGGTTGTAGGATATAAGGTAGGTGGATATGGATATGTGGATTAGGTCTTATGGATCATGGGTTATTAGTTGATGGGTCATGAGTTATGATTATTGGACTTTGACTATGATATTTGGGCTTGGGCTATAGAAATAGGCTTTGGCTTAGGCAATTGGGTGATTGGGTATTTGGGCTTGACTACTTGGGTTGGGTAATAAAATTAGGTAATTGGGTTTGATTGAGTTGTCTAGGTATAAGTTTGGTCAAATAGGCTTGGGCCTTGGGTATACCTAGGACTTACTAAGGTTAGGCTAGGGCTACCTAGGGTTTGGGTTTAGGACTACCTAGGGTTAAGCTTAGGGTTAAGTAGGGTCTTAACTAGGGTTTAGTCCTATGGTTAAGAGTTTACCTAGGGTTTGGAACTAGGGTTGATCTAGGGTTTGGAACTAGGGTTGATCTAGGGTTTGGACCATAGCTAAATTAATTAACCATGGTTAAGGTGGTGTAAAAATAGGGTGCTGACACTTATGAGTTAGAACCTAAAGAATTGTTGGTTGTAAATTATATTAGTGAATCAGTCCTTGAATGCAAGACATTGGTCAGCTACGATCGCTTGAGCGATTTGATTCCAAGGTAATTGGTTATTGTAACGGATAAAATTCGTAAAGCAGCTCAGCGTTGTGGGACGAGCTCGTTTTTGTCGTTTTGTTCACAAAAGTGACACGTGTTCGCGAGTTGGGGTCACGTGCTTAAAATATGAGGGTCACGCGTTGTCTGATGTACAACGATCCGTCGTGCGCATCGCGACATCTTTGTTCTCATACAGAACGACGTTCCCGTTGCGGCTTTGACAACGTGCTCGTTGTCTAAAGCACAACGTGAACGTTGTGCTCTTGACAACGTCGTTGTCGTTACGCGAACAACGAGTCCGTTGTCTCATCGACAACGATGTCGTGCTGTGTTTTGAGGCATCTACGCCGTAACCGAGCTTGGGTCGACAACGAGACCGACTCGTAGGAGGAAGTGATCAGGAGGCGATCCATAATTCCGACAAGCGTGCCGAACGTGTCGTTTCGTGCCGAAAGCACTGTCTTGGCATTTAATGCTGGTCACTTCTGCGTACCGTCCGATCCCGTCCGATTGGACTTATAGGAGGCTCTCACGTGTAATGCAACCGGCGGCAGATATGTGCAAGATATTTGGCAATGAGTGCAAAGACACGTGGTATGGACACCTATGGCCATCCATGGTCATCGATGGCCATACCAACCTTGCCCTATAAAAACCCCGTGATTTTTAGTGCACAGCACACTAGTGGAGGAACCCAGATCCGAGATTACGTGTTCAGTGCTTTCAGTGTCTTGCGTATTTTTCAGTGATAGTTCTTGTGTTTACTATTCATCATCTTCTACCCCTACTGACTTTACCATCGGAGTACAGGTCAGGGTGCCACACCCTCCGCTCCAACCTTCTACCATTAAACCAGAACGTGGAAGAAGCTGCTGCTGACGCGTGTCCGTCCGGTATTTTTCCCCTCACAAAATTGGCGCCGTCTGTGGGAACTAATAAACGGACCCCCCTTTTTTCGCTCTCTGCGATCATGACTGATCAGTCAGAAGTATTCGGGCATGAGGATCAAGCCCCTCATTCCACTTCTTTCATACCTTCTGTCGTGCACATTCCTGGAGCCAGTCCTCCGTCTGGACAACCAGAAGGAACCGTACCTTCCCCTGCTGAACTCTCTGTTTCAGATCGCGTCTTGGCGATGCTGCAACTGTAGCAGTCTGTTCTGGATCAAATCACCAGGCAGCAACAGTTGATGCAAGCGAGGCTGGAGGCGTTCGAGCATAGCAGGCTCGAGGTGGAGGAGGTGCCACTGCAGAGGCCTTCCTTGAGACGTCAGTTTGACTTCTCTTCTTCTCCTTCTGCCCCGGAGAACCGTGAGACCAGGTTTGTGCTTCTTCCTACTGAGGGGGATGTAAGGCAGCCCCCGGTTCGGGCAGAGCAGAGCATCCCTTCAGATCGTGTGGATTTCAGAGAAGGAGCAGGTAGAGAGGACCTGAGAGTGGGTACCGGAGGTGCAGACACCCAGAAGACTTGGGTAACGGCCAAGGAGGTGGAGGCTTTAATCGGTGCTCGCGTTAAGAGCATGAAGGGAGGGGTTCCTGACCACTTTGCTCAGTCAGCAAAGGAGAACGTTGAGAACTCTCCTTTCACGGATGCTATCAACCAGTCTTATACTTCTTCCAAGTTCATAACTCCGACCTTCTCCATGTATACTGGAAAGACAGATCCGGAGGAGCATTTGTTTGACTTCAAGCATGCGATGGCTGTTCGCAACCCAGATGATGATCTTTATTGTAAGGCTTTTCCTAGCAGCCTGTCGGGAGCGGCATCGAAGTGGTTTCGGAACCTACCTCCTGGCTCCATCAGCAACTTCTCAGAGCTCAGGTCGGCCTTTATTGATCGCTTCATCATCAATAAGAAGAAGAAGGCAGGTGCGGATACTCTCTTCTCTTTGAGGATGAAGCCGGCCGAATCCTTGAAGGACTTCATTTCGCGTTTCACCGATGAAGTCCACGATATTGACAAGGTTGACGAAGCAAGCTGCATCGCCGCTTTCAAGAATGCTATCCCCAAGCATTCTGAGCTCTACAAATCCTTAGCTCTTGACTATCCTGTCAAGATGGACGAGTTGTTGGTACGTGCCACCAAGTACAGGAGGTACGAGGAGGACGTATCCGTTGTGTCAGCACCAAAGCCCAGGGTGAGAGCGGTGGATGTCGTGGAGAGGGCACACCGATCATCGAAGAGGAAGGAGAAGAAGCAGCAGCACGAGTCTTCATCATCTGAGGACTCGCCACCAAGGAAGCGGAAAGAGAAAGTTGTGTATGTGACCCAGCAGGATCAGCCGGATCGGCGCCCGCTGGAGAGAAATTTTAACCAGTATCAGAACAGGACGGAGAGGCGTCCTAATGATCAGCAGGCGAGGCAACAGTATCAGCCACGCCAGGTGCAGCCTCAAGTACAGCACGAGAGAGGCGTGCAGCCTAGTGAGAGGCGATCTTTTGCAGATCGAGCCCCACGCATCAATTTCACAGTCAGTCCGGCGACCATCATGAAGTCAATGGAGGATCAGCCATACTTTGAGTGGCCGGCGAGGGCGGTGCCGGATATCACATCGGGACCACGGGTGCATGAGTACTGTCATTATCACAAGTGCCGTGGTCACCTCACCAACCGGTGCCGTATTCTGAGGGAATATTTAGAGAGGCTTGTTCAGGAGGGGTACTTGGGAGAGTATCTCGCTCCTGACAACGGCGGGGCGGAGCGTACCAGGGAGCCGATGTCCCAATCTCGTGGAAGAGAACCCGCCAACAATCCCAGTACCAGTGGAGGAGCTTCTTTGGGCACGATCAATGTCATTTGCCGCGTGCAAACGCCTGAAGCTGATGTGGAGAGGAACTTCAGGGCGAAGGCCAGAAAGTTGTCTCACGAGGCCGCAGTGTGCCAGGTGCAAGTGCCTAGCAGGAGCATTGAGCAGGCACTCATCTTCGCTGATCGTGATCTGGCAGGAGTGATCCAACCTCACTATGATGCTCTCGTTCTCACCATGAGAATAGTAGACTTTGACATCAAGAGAGTGCTCGTGGATTCGGGGAGTGGAGCGGACATTTTGTACCTTCATGCTTTCACTCAGATGAAGCTGGATCCTTCCGTCCTCATCCCTGCTCAGACTCCCTTGTATGGATTTGATGGCAGCTCGATGAAGCCTGTAGGCGACGTTGTCTTGCCCGTTGTGGCTGGACCCGTTGTCCTCCTGACCAGGTTTTCTGTTCTGGATGCGCCATCACCATACAATGCCATCTTGGGTCGCTGGTGGACCCATGAGATGAAGGCTGTCCCGTCCTCGTACTACCAGGTGTTGAAGTATCCAACGCAGGACGGGCCTCGGGAGATCCGAGGTGATCAGTTGGCTTCGCAGAAGTGCAATTTTCCAGCTTCCGTTGTGCCTTCGTAGCAGTTACAGGTCGTTCCCGTTGTGGAAGAGAGCTCGGAGGCATCGTTGTGCAACCCTTCCGTTGAGCCCACGAAAGCCGTCAATTTGGGAACGGAAGAAGAGCCAAAGGTGTTGCAGGTCGGGACGAGCTTGACAACGGAGGAGGAGCTCGAGTTGCTGTGTTTTCTTAGGCAGAATCTTGATGTCTTTGCATGGTCTCACAAAGACATGACTGGCATCGATCCGGGAGTTATCTGCCACCACCTCAATGCTGATCCTGCCATCCCTCCAGTGAAGCAGAAACCTCGGAGGCTTGCTCCAGCTTATCATGATGCAGTGAATGAGGAGATTGACAAGCTGATCCAGTTCGGGTTCATTCAGGAGGTGCAGTATCCTGATTGGATAGCCAATGTTGTGGCGGTACCTAAGAAGAATGGGAAGGTGAGAGTCTGCATTGACTTTACTGGGGTCAACAAGGCGTGCCCCAAGGACTTTTTTCCCATGCCAAGGATAGACAGGCTCATCAATGCCACTGCCGGCCACGAGATGTTATCCTTCATGGATGGTTATTCGGGCTATAACCAGATCCTACTGGCGGAAGCAGATCGAGAGAAGACCACCTTCATAACAGAGCGAGGTTTGTTCTATTATCGGGTGATGCCTTTTGGCTTGAAGAATGCAGGTACCACCTATCAACGTCTGATGAATCTCATGTTCGGGTCACTCCTTGGCAAGACGGTTGAAGTGTACATCGACGATATCGTTGTGAAGAGTCGAGTACGAGGTGCTCTTGTGGCAGACCTTGCTGAACCTTTCTCTGTGCTGCGATCCTTCAATCTGAAGATCAACCCAGAGAAGTGCACCTTTGGAGTCACCTCGGGGAAATTTTTGGGTTATCTTGTGAGTCAGCGGGGGATTGAGGCTAATCCAGCTCAAATCCGTGCTTTACTGGACATGCCAGAGCCTAAGTCGAAGAAGGAGATCCAGAAGCTGACAGGCCGGATTGCTGCGCTCAACCGATTTATCTCCAAGTCATCCGATCGTTGCAAGCCTCTGTTCGAGCTGTTGAGGAAGGACTCCATTTTTGCGTGGACCCCAGAGTGTTCCCGAGCTTTCCTTGCCTTGAAAGAGTATTTAGGGTCAGCTCCTATCCTCTCAGTGCCAGAGCCAGGTGAAATCTTATATCTTTATTTGTCTGTTTCAGAGCAAGCCCTTGGTTCCGTCCTGGTGAGGAGCTGTGATGGCGTGGAGAAGCCTGTCTACTTCATCAGCAAGACCTTTCTCAAAGCAGAGAGCAACTATAGCAAGCTCGAGAAGGTGTGTCTGGCTCTTGTCTTTTCTGCAGAGAAGCTTCGTCCGTACTTCCATGCTCATTCTGTCGTTGTCATCACAACGTATCCTTTGAGAGTCGTGCTGGGACGACCCGAGCTGGCAGGAAGGATGTCAAAGTGGGCGGTAGCTCTGAGTGAGTTCGATATCCAGTATCGAGCCAGGAGTTCAGAGAAGGGGCAAGCGATGACGGGTTTTCTTTCTGATTTCCCTGTGGAAGAGGAGGCAGAGGACACGGTTGTTGATCTACGGGAGCTCCCAATTGAAATTGACAACGAAGATGCCGTTGTGGAAGGGGCCGAGTCGTCGGAATGGAGCGGTTGGCTGTTATACGTAGATGGATCTTCCAATTTCAGTGGCTCAGGGCTGGGCGTTGTGCTTGTAAGCCCGGATAACATCAAGGTGCAGAAAATGTCGCGTCTTGGGTTCACTGCCTCCAACAACGAAGCTGAGTACGAAGCCTTACTCCTTGGGTTGGAGAGCGCACGGGAGCTGCAGATCTCCACGTTGAGAGTGTTTTGTGATTCACAGCTCGTGGTGAATCAGGTGAATGGTGTTTATGAATGCAAGGACGACCGGATGAAGCAGTATGCTACTCTCGTTCGTTCGTTGTGTGAAACATTCACCGTTGTGGAGATTAGGCACACCCGGAGGGATGAGAACAGGCATGCTGATGCTTTGGCATATCTAGCTTCCATGGTGCAGGCTGGCGAGCCCAGGGCTATTCTGATGGAGTTTCAAGAATATCCTTCAATAGCTCTTCAGGCACAGCGAGAAGTGTTCTTTGTCAATCCAGTCCCGAGCTGGATGACAGGGTTGGTGGCTTACCTGAAGGACGGAGTTCTCCCTATCAGTGTGAGGGAGTCAAGACGCATTCAGTTTAAGGCATCTCGTTATACCTTGGTGCAAGGAGAATTGTTCAGGAAATCTTTTGGTGGTCCCTTGCTGAAGTGTGTTCATCCTGCAGACGTGGAGAAGATACTTGCTGAGCTACATGAAGGTATATGTGGCATTCATTCGGGCGGGAGAACCATTGCCCATCGAGCTCTGGGGCAAGGCTACTTTTGGCCTTATATGCAGGCCGACGCTCAGAAGTACGTGAAGAGGTGCAGCCAGTGCCAGCGGTTTGCTCGCTTGATTCATGCTCCAGCTCAAGAACTCAGCACTATATCCCAACCTTGACCATTTGCGCGGTGGGGACTTGACATCGTGGGACCTTTCCCGAGGGCTCCAGGGAATCTGATCTTCCTTTTGGTGGCAACTGACTACTTCTCGCGGTGGATTGAAGCCGTTCCCTTTGCACGTATCAGAGAACAAGAGGTGAAGAAATTCTTGTGGGAGCACATCATCTGTAGATTTGGCATACCGCAGTCTATCGTTACTGACAACGGGAAGCAGTTCTCAGGACGGCTGATTGCCGACTTTTGCAGCGAGCTGAAGATCAAGCACATCTTCTCTTCCCCTTATTATCCTCAAGGGAATGGATTGGCCGAAGCAGCCAACAAGAGCATTCTCAATGCCTTGAAGAGAAGATTGGAAGATTCGAAGGGGAAGTGGACCACCGAACTGCACAACGTTTTGTGGGGGTACAGAACGACTCCAAGGAGTCCTACCAATGAAACTCCTTTCTCTTTAGCGTATGGCATGGAGGCTGTCATCCCTACAGAGATCAGTTTGCCTACAGTGCGTTCTTGGCACAGCAAGAAGAAGGATGAAGAGAAAGATCAGAACACAGTACTCATGGCTATTCATCTTGACCTGCTGGAAGAGAAGCGAGAAGATGCCAACATTCAGATGAGGAGGTACCAGCAGCGATTGAGGAAAGCCTACAACAAGAAAGTACAACGGAGAGTGCTACAGGTCGGTGATCTCGTCCTCCGAAGAGTGTTCCAGAATACGAGAGAGCTTAACAGTGGCAAGTTGGGACCAAACTGGGAAGGGCCCTATATCGTAGAACGATTGGGGAGTCCTGGAGTCTGCTACTTGAAAGACTTGCAAGGTAACCTCATCTCAAAATCTTGGAACATCATGAATCTGAGGCAATTCTTTCAATAGAATCTGAGATGTGCTGTTTACATGCATCGTTGTGCTTACAAGTATTTTCAGTAATCTTACATAATCATAATGCTCATATTTCAACATGTGATTCGCTATATTATGTGCCTGCTCGTTGTGTGCTCGATCATTGTTTACATTGTTCACTATCTAGTTCATCAGTGCAATATTGTGAATTGTAATGGGTAAAATTCGTAAGACCTAAGTGTGAAAACGACGAGCTCGTCCTCAGTGTGGTGTTATCGTTTGAGTTCATTTCCGTCCTCACTCTGACGACGGACCCGTGGTCTCGTGGACGACGATCACGTCCTCGCTCTGACGACGGACCCGTGGTCTCGTGGACGACGATCACGTCCTCGCTCTGACGACGGACCCGTGGTCTCGTGGACGACGATCACGTCCTCGCTCTGACGACGGACCCGTCGTCTTATTGTCCACGATCGCGTATCCTAGCACGTTATAAGATCTGGCGTTGCTGCCCAGTTGCCTGGGACTGATCCTACCTCTACGTTGGTAGGTGGGTAACATTGTCGTAGCATTAAATGGCATTTAATGCTGCATTTAATGCCAGTCACCTCGGAAGAGTTCCTACTCTTTGCCTGCTCTTTTTGTGTGCAGATGCGCGTGCAGTACGAATGACCGGGAGATCTACCAAAATGATTACTGAAGTACATATCAGAGATTCGAGGTATGCATGGACATCAATGGGTGCCTATGGCCATGGCAAGGATGGTCTATATAACCCTGTGAAAAACAGTGCAGAAAGGAAAAAAAAGGAAAAGCTAAGACCATCGAACTCTATTATATTCTTACTATTCATCATCTCCTACACCCACTAACTTAATCATCGGAGTGCAGGTCAGGGTATCACACCCTCCACTCCAGCCTTCCACCAGCAAATCAGAACTTGAGAGGAGCTGCTACTTACGCGTGTCCATTCGGTAAATTTCCCCTCACAAAATTGGCGTCGTCTGTGGGAACTTCTTAAGCCGAAACCACCCTTTGCTCACACCACTTCTTTCAGTCAGCATGGCAAACCAAACTCCCCAGTCTATCACCGAAAACCAGCCCCCTCAAGCCTTTTCATGCACCCCTTCCACCATGCAAACATTCGCATCAGGCCCATCTTCTGGACAACCAGAAAGGCCCATGACCACGTCTGATCCCATCCTGTTACTATTACAACAACAACAGGCCACACTGGCCCAGATAGTCAGCCAACAACAGTCATTGCAGGAGCGGCTAGATGCTTTGGAGCACGAAAACTTGGAGATCGATGACGAATCTCCTAGAGGGGGCTCTGCAGCTCGTAAACTCAATTTCCCTTCTTCTCCTCCCCCCGAAGGAACGGTCCCGATCTCGCCATCTGCACCAGAGAATCTGGAGAGAAGATTCACTCTCGCTCCTTCTGCTGACAAAACTACCCACCCTCGTTCTCTCGATGCTCACGCTGACCATCGAGAACTCCGCGTCAGCGACGATGGGTTGAAGACAGGCCTGACCCTCAAAGACGTGGAAGCCTTGATTAACGCTAGAGTCAGAGGAACGACAGGTGGAGCCTCTCTCGATCAATATGCTCAGAAGTACAAGGACGAGGAGGAGACGTCTCCTTTCTCCAAGGAGATCGTCGAATCCTATACCCCATCAAAGTTCACGGTACCAAATTTTGTCAAGTTCGACGGGAGGAGGGATCCTATTGACCACCTGACCGACTTCAAAAATGCCATGGCTGTCCGTAACCCGGATGACAATCTCCTGTGCAAAGCCTTTCCTAGCAGCCTAACTGGAGCGGCTGCAAGATGGTTCCGTAATCTACCCGCGGGGTCGATCAGATGCATGGCTGATCTCCGGTCAGTTTTTATTGACCAGTACATCATCAACAAGAAGAAGAAAGCGGGTGCAGATTCCCTCTTCGCCATGAGAATGAAGTCGGCAGAGTCCCTTAGAGATTTTATTCAACGGTTTACCGATGAAGTCTCTAATATCGACAAGATTGAGGACTGCACCTGCATAGCGGCCTTCAAAAACGCCATACCCAAGAGTTCCAAACTCTACGAGTCTCTTGCCCTTGACTGTCCGATCAAGATGGACGAGCTGATAGTCCGTGCCTCTAAGTACGGAAGGATGGAGGAGGATATTGCGGCAACGACGAGGCCCAGAGCACGAGGGGTGGACGCTGTGGAGTGGGGAAGCAGACCCTCCTCAAAGAGAGGGAAGAGATCGAAGTATGAAACATCTTCCAGTGACGAGGAACCACGACGACGCACACGGCGGGAAAAAGTTGTGTACGTCGAACGACGAGGAGAACCGAACCAACTCTCATTGGGGATCCGCCAAGATGCAGACTCGTCGAGGAGCACGGATCTCCGGTCCAATGTCCGGCGGGGGGACGACCGCGCCTATCAGAGACGAGAGGAGCACGGACAGTACAAGGAGAGGGAGAATCGAACGACGGAAAGACGTCCTTTCGCGTCTCGTGGTGGTCAAGTTAACTTCACAGCAAGCCCGGCGACGATCATGAAGACGATGGAAGACGAACCATACTTCGAATGGCCAGCGCGGACCGTCCGTGATGTCACCACGGGACCCAGGGCACACGAATATTGTCAATACCACAAATGCCATGGGCATCTCACGAATCGTTGTCGCATCCTAAGAGAATACTTGGAAAGATTAGTCCGTGAGGGCTATCTGGGAGAATACGTGGATTCCGGAAGAAAAGAGGGGCATATTACGGAGCCATCCACTCGGTCTCGCGAGGGAGAGCCATCTGGTCACATGAACCGAGGTGGAGAAGCTCCGAAAGGAGTCATAAACGTCATCCATCGCGCTCGGACACTGGAAGTTGATGTTGAGCAGCAGTATCGAGCAAGGCGAGGAAGTTGTCGCACGTGGCAAAAGTTTACCAAGTGCGATCGACGATGAAGGAAGTCGAGCAGGCCCTAATGTTCACTGACCAAGACATGGCGACTGTGGTCAGGCCTCACTACGATGCTCTTGTCCTGTCCATGAGAATTGGCGATTTCGACATCAGACGAGTGCTCATAGACCCTGGGAGCGGGGCAGATATCCTGTACCTCCATGCTTTCACAAAGATGGAGTTGGATCCAGCGATTCTTGTCCCCGCACAGACCCCCTTGATAGGATTCGAAGGAAGTTCGATGCAACCCCTGGGCGAAGTCGTCTTACCGGTCAAAGCTGGACCCATCACCCTGTCCACCCGATTTTCCATTATCGACGCGCCGTCCCCATACAATGCTATCCTGGGACGATGGTGGACTCACGAAATGAGAGCTGTTCCGTCTTCTTATTACCAGGTACTGAAATTCCCCACTCCGGATGGACCACGTGAGATAAGAGGAGACCAACTGGCATCGCAGAAGTGTGATTACACATCTCCCAACCCGTCCAAATAGCAATTACAGGTCGGGTCCGTGGAAGAGGAGAACACGGGTGCGTCGCTAGTAAACCATTCTGTTGAACCCACAAAACTCGTCAACCTCGGGACGGAGAACGAGCCAAGAATACTACAGATCGGGACTTGTCTGACAACAGATGAAGAGCGGGAGTTGGTAAATTTTCTGAGAAAGAATCTTGACGTTTTCGCTTGGTCACATGAAGACATGACGAGTATCCGTCCTGAAATCATTTGTCACCACCTCAACGTGGATCCCGTGGTCAATCCAGTTAAACAGAAGCCTCGTAGACTCGCCCCGGCGTACCATGAGGCCGTCAATGAAGAAATCGACAAGTTAATTTGATACGGGTTCATTCGTGAGGTCCAATATCCGGAGTGGATAGCCAATGTAGTAGCTGTTCCGAAGAAGAACGGGAAAGTCAGAGTCTGCATCGATTTCACCAATGTTAATAAAGCTTGCCCGAAAGATTTCTTCCCAGTTCCCAGGATAGATAGACTAATCACAGCGACCGCGGGTCACGAGATGTTGAGTTTCATGGACGGGTATTCGGGTTATAATCAAATCCTCTTGGCGGAAGACGATCAAGAGAAGACGGCCTTCATAACGGAGCGTGGCCTGTTCTGTTACCGGGTCATGCCCTTTGGCCTGAAGAATGCCGGGGCCACTTACCAACGATTGATGAATCTGATGTTTGGACCCTTGCTCGGTAAATCAGTGGAGGTGTATATTGACGATATCGTTGTGAAAAGCCGAACTCGGGTCTCTCTTGTGGCTGACTTGGCGGAGCCGTTCTCTATTTTACGTACTTTCAATCTGAAGTTAAATCCTGAGAAATGTACATTCGGCGTCGCCTCGGGCAAATTCCTCGGTTATCTCGTCAGCCAACGGGGCATTGAAGCAAATCCCACGCAGATCCGTGCTCTGATAGATATGCCGGAACCAAAGACAAGGAAAGAAGTTCAAAAACTGACGGGCCGTATCGCTGCTCTCAACCGGTGTTCAGATGGACCAAGGAGTGTTCCCGATCTTTCGCCGCCTTGAAGACGTATCTAGGCTCCGCTCCGATCCTCTCTGTACCTGAATCTGGTGAAGTATTGTATCTCTATCTCTCCGTCTCGGAACGAGCCATTGGTTCCGTGTTACTCAGAAATCACGACGGCGTAGAGAAGCCTGTCTATTTCGTCAGCAAAACATTCCACAAGGCAGAATCCAATTACAGCAGAATGGAAAAGGTATGCCTGGCTCTTGTCTTTTCAGCTGAGAAGTTACGTCCTTATTTTCAGGCACACACCATCGTCGTCATCACCACGTACCCTTTGAAAACTGTGTTGGGACGACCTGAAACCGCGGGACGCATGTCGAAATGGGCCGTGGCGCTTAGCGAGTTCGATATCCAATATCAGGCCCGAACCGCAGAGAAGGGGCAGGCCGTTGCAAGCTTCCTAGCCGATTTCCCCGTGGACGAGGCCGAAACTTCAGCGGAATCCGACCGTCACGAACTTCCAGACGACGCGGAGGAGGATCCCGTTGTGGAAACAGGGACTGGAGACGGAACAAAACTGACGGCGTGGTGCGATTGGCTCTTGTACGTTGACGGGTCGTCTAATGTCAGCGGCTCGGGACTTGGTGCTGTTCTTGTCAGCCCTGATCATGTTAAAGTGCAGAAGTTGACGCGCCTTGGTTATGCTGCCTCCAACAACGAAGCTGAGTATGAGGCGTTAATCCTTGGGTTGCAGAGTGCCCGAGAATTGGGAATTTCTAAACTCCGGGTGTTCTGTGATTCACAGCTCGTGGTAAATCAAGTCAACGGTACCTATGAATGTCGGGATGAGCGGATGAAGCGCTACGCTGCATTTTTACAAGAACAACGGAGAGCCTTTGATGTTCTCGAGATCAAACATGTCAGAAGGGACGATAACAGGCATGCTGATGCATTGGCCTACCTCGCCTCGATGATGCAAGCCGATGAGCCCAAAACGATCCTCATGGAGTATCAAGAATACCCCTCTATTGAACTACAGACGCAACGCGCGGTGTTATCTGTAAGTCAAGTGCCGAGCTGGATGACGGGCATAGTTATTTATTTGCAGAATGGAATTCTCCCTTCTGATGCAAAGGAAGCGAGACGAATACAATTATACCAGCCCCCCGTTACATACCCTTGTGGACGGAGAACTGTACCGTAAATCCTTTGGAGGACCTCTTTTGAGATGCGTGCATCCGGAAGACGTAGAGAGGATTTTGGCCCGAGCTCCACGAAGGGATTTTGCGGCATCCATTCGGGAGGACGACTATCGCTCATCGTGCTCTGGGGCAAGGGTATTTTGGCCTTATATGCAAGCTGACGCACAAAAGTACGTACCGAAAATGCAGCCAGTGTCAGCATCATGCGAAGTTGATTCATGCCCCCGCTCAAGAACTCAATACCGTATCTCAACCTTGGCCTTTCGCTCGTTGGGACTTGACATCGTGGGACCCTTCCCCAAAGCTCCCGGTAATTTAATTTTTCTGCTCGTGGCCACGGATTACTTCTCCCGGTGGATCGAGGCTGTTCCCCTGGCACGTATTAGAGAACAAGAAGTGAAGAAATTCTTGTGGGAACACATTATCTGTAGATTCGGCATCCCGCAATCCATCATTTCTGACAACGGGAAGCAATTCACAGGAAAGCTTATCGCCGACTTTTGCCAAGAGTTGAAAATCAAGCACATCTTCTCTTCTCCTTATTATCCTCAAGGGAATGGCCTTGCCGAAGCAGCCAACAAGAATATTTTGAATGCCCTCAAGAGAAGACTGGAAGACTCCAAGGGAAAATGGACCAGCGAATTGCATAATGCGTTGTGGGGATACAGAACAACACCACGGAGCCCTACGAACGAGACCCCGTTCTCTTTAGCATACGGGGCGGAAGCTGTTATTCCCACTGAAGTCTTTCTGCCAACAACGCGTTCATGGAAGAAACACAGAGAGGAAAAAAAAAATGTCGAGTTGATGGCTATTCACTTAGACTTACTGGAAGAAAAGCGGGAAGACGCCAGCATTCAGATGGAACGCTATCAACAACAGTTACGAAAGGCATACAACAAGAAAGTACGGAAAAGGGCGCTTCAAGTCGGAGACCTCGTTCTCCGAAAAGTCTTCCAAAATACACGAGAAATCAATAGCGGAAAGCTGGGTCCCAACTAGGAAGGGCCATACATCGTAGACCGTATCGGGAGTCCCGGGGTGTACTATCTTAAAGACTTACAAGGTAATGTAATTCAAAAATCGTGGAACATTATGAATTTAAAACAATTTTTCCAGTAAAGTTGTGTTATGAATTACCACGAGTTAATTTTTCCAATAACATTACGTTGTAAAACATTCTAGACGAATTACCACGACGAGTGTATTTCACTCGCACAGGGTACTCACCACGGGACACAGGTGGCTCATACTAAGGAATTACCATCTGAGCATCATAGCGGCTTATACTAATGGAATGTCCTCTGAGCATGGTGTCCCACCACGAGTTACCACGGCGAGCGCATTTCGTACGAACAGGGTACTCACCACGGGACACAGGTGGCTCATAAAAAGGAATTGCCATCTGAGCATACCGGTGGCTTATACTAATGGAATGTCCTCTGAGCATGGTGTCCCACCACGAGTTACCATAAGTTCGTCCTTATGAAATGGACTTGTTGTCAAATTACGTCCGTAGAGTTAAACCGCTTCTTTAACGACCCGTTATTAGAAGTGATGTGAATTATTTTCATTATGATTATTTTCGTTATGAGATTTGTATTCAATGACGAGTTAATTATGTGACATGTCTTATTTGAACGAGATGATTATTCCGGACCAATCGGTTGCAACACAGTGGTCATAAAAGGAGATACATATAGAACAAAAATTTTTCATTGATATAAGGTGAACGGGAATACAGCCGGTACAAAATTGAAAAGTAAGGGATGGAAAGGAGGAAGAATCAGTCTTCGGCAACGTCGACAATCACGACAGCGTCATCAGGAACGGTCGGAACGTCTTCAGCAACAGCAGCAGGATCGGCAGAGGCGACTTCAGTAGGAGCCTCGGGCAAGACGGGAGATGGTCCAAGAGATGACGAAGGTTGCCCCCCTCCTTGTACCTCGGGTTCTTCGTCAGGCGAGATCTCCATACCCACAGCCTCAGAACGAGTGGCCTCGTCTTTCGACTGTTGGGGAGACTCAACTAGTCGTCCCGATTCTCGGAGCTCGTTCATGATTTCTCTCTCCGTCTCCACCCGATCTTCAGTTTATCAGCCGCCTCCATCTCCGTCTGGAAGTGGGCTCGTAGAGACTCCGTCAAAGCCTCCTTGGCGGCTTCAACCTCCTTGTCCCTCGCGGCCGTGGCCTCCACGAGTTGGTCGGCCAGTGCTGCCTTCTCAGCTTCCGTCGCTTTCTAGCCGCTGTTGAAGAGAGTTCACGATCTCGTCCATCTCACTGATCCTGAGGACGGACCTCTCGGCCTGTTCCACTGCCGCCTTCTCTCCCTCCATCGCCTTACGGGCCTCGTCCCGAGCTTTGTCCCGCTGTTTCACAGCAGTCAATGGCCTTTAGCAGTCCGCAGATCCGCTTTGACAACTCAGCTCGTGATTCCCGTTTCCTGTCCTCGCTCCCCTCTTCTCAGTCAAGGACCTTGTCCCTCATATCCATTAGAGGTACGCCTGTTTCTTCTCGCGGTGACCTCGTAACATCCCCCGGCAAGCATGTTGCCGCACTACAAAACAGAGAAAAGAAAGATGGTAAAACAAAAAAAATAATAATAATAAATAATAAAAAAAAAAAAAAAAAAAAGAGAGCGTACCGGTGGCAACACCCCCCCCACCCCAGCTCGGCTCGCAGCACGCACATCCCCATCCAGTGCGTCCCCTTGTTGCGGCCATGTCCCGCCGGAGTCTCATCGCAACACATGGATGTGGCGATGAAGTCCTGCTTCCATCGCAGAATGAGCACGGTAGGACGGGGTACCCCTAGGGAAGACGATTCCAGAATTTCGGCGGGCCCCCCCCTGGTTACCCCTCGCCTCGAGGAGTTTCACTGAAGAGCGAAGCCTCAGCATTTTGCGGTTGGGGAAGGAGCAGAGGCCGGGACGATCCCGGGGGCAACAGTTTCTGCCCACGGAAGACGGGCGAGCCCAACCTCCGTTGGAACCGCTCTGTACCTATTGGAGATCCTCCACGGACACACTCTTCCCCTCTCCAACCTTGCTACCTGCGTAGGTGACATCTCGGCGGATGCGCCTCTCGGGCCCGTCGAATCGTGC